>VDFB02000017.1:11848376-11999167 GCA_007258455.2 Sequoia sempervirens
AGCGCATACAAGTGCCAGGGTTTGACAGTGGAAAGAGTGGAAACAGATCTTTCCACTTCTTGTTCCTATGGTCTGGTATACTTAGTGCTCTCAAGATTGAAGACTTTGGAGGGGCTTCGGCTCACAGGATTTCATCCCTCCGCTGTGAAGGCACACCCTGCGGTTATCCAATTCTATGAAAAACTCGGCAGGAAATGGGATTGAATAAGTCTTATGTTCATTGTTAGAAATTTAGAACGGTATGAAGTCCATTTTGTTGAATATACGTCCTAAACCAGTTTTTCTGTAGGTAAATTTGTATAAACCAGAAATAGCAGGCAGCAGTGGTTTTAACAGAAACATGGCAAATATGGAGCATTGCTGTTTTACTTTTGCCAATGTTTTGATCCATTTGAACCGGTTTCTTAAAACCTGTACAAGTGTGATTCTAAATTATATTCCTTATATTCATAATCAAGCTATCATTAGGATGAGGAGAAGGAGATCTTTAAGCTATATCTGCAAAAAAAAAAATTGTAACGATGGATGTATGATCCAGAATACTGATGGAAACTAAACTTACACAATTTTTTTATAAGCTATTCACTGACTATTTTTATTTTCACTGTATCATTTCTGTGATCCAAAAAATGATACAATCTAAACTTACACAGATTTTCCAGAAATTCCTGCTAACTGGTCTTATTTTCATATGCATATGATGTTTTAATTGAAAACGACCATGGCTGCAAGCCTGCAGCAGGCTGATTCTCCTTTTCAAGCTTTCTTATGTTGGTTTTCTAATTCAGAAATTGGTCCTGTCAAATTTTTATTTTAAAGAAACAATTTTCCTGCTCTGAATATAGCTGGAACTTGACATTGTACAGTAAATCTTACCACAATTGGCAATGACCAGAAAACACAGAAAATCAACTGCCGTCTATATCATTAATAATGTTGTACGCGCCATAATCCAGGGGACATTAATGGTGCGGCGCGATTTGAATAGTCTAGGTACAGCACGAGAGGACGCGCATATCCTCTTTTTATGTATAAACTCGAAGCTTAAATTTGATGGCTGTATGGCTGTATATTTGTATTTAGTATTGTAATGTCCAAAATTTGTTATATATATATATATATATATATATATTTTTTTTATTTTCTGAATAGAAAAAAAAAATTTTGCCTAAATTTATTTAAAAATCTTTGGAAATCTCATTTCCTTTATTCCAGACTTATTTTTATTCATTTCATTATGTTAAATTTATTTGGAAATCTTTTAGTATTCATTTTAGTATTACTAAATTTTATTTTTTTTCCACCATGTCTATTATGTCTTCATTTTAATTTTACATTACAATGTTCAAAAGTATACTAAATAATCTTGACATTTTTTTTCTATTAATTATTAAGTTTATATTTTTAATTTTGTTGTCTTAGGGTTTTTTATTTTCAATTTGTTATTATTTTTATCTCTTAGATATTATCAAAGGTAATGGAGATAATCTCATGACTACAATTTTATCTCAAGTAATGTAAAAATTTGTTTGTGCTTTTGTTCATCTTTATGACTATTTAAATTTGTGATAACATGTTTTTTTAGTCAATGATTCTATACTCAAGAATCAAACTATACATTTTTGTCATTAATCTTTTTGGAGCCACTTTGGAGAGAGAGAGAGGGGGGGTTGAGTAGTGATGTTGAAGGGTTTGTACAATGAATCTCGAATCTTTTGCGCCATAGCTCTCGCTTCTCTCTCAACACAATCTAAATATTGTGTTACTCTCTTTGGTTCACAATATATGCATGTTGGAACATCTACTACTCTTGGATTAAGAGTTGGCTATCTCCATTTCTTTATGAGTTTTTTGTTCTTAAGTTGTGAATATTGTGATATTGTTGTTATTAATATTGTAATTTTTTTATATGTCTTTTCTTTTGGTTTCCTCTCCTAACAGATTTCCTTTCATTGTAGCTCCTCATTTCCTCTTGAGGCAACAATATCAAACTCTCATTTATTATACTTGCTAGTTATTTATGTCATTTTATAGTTATATTTCTCTTGGGAATATCTAGTGATTTATTTCTAAATTTATTTTTCATTCATAGTAGAATAATAATGTATGTATACTTGATTTATTCATTTTTCATAGTCATTTATATTACTACTCTACACATAGGATAAGAGCACACATACCATTCATTTTTATTGACTACATGTGAACATCAAAAGATCAAAATAGAGGCTTTGACCACTTTAGCAAGTTTTTATGTAGTCACTTTTCTTTCACTGCTCTGGGCATAACTGGTTTTGTGAGATCTATTCTCAAAGTTCCTTTCTAAATTTTTTGTTATTTAAATTAATTTAATATAGTTTTAGTTATTTTATATTGTTTAGATCATCTATGTTTTCTTTGTAGTATTCTTGTTATTGCCATTATATATTTTATTACTATTTTATAGGCGTTCATTATCATTTTCATAGTCATTTATATTATTGATCTACACATAGGGTAAGAGCACATATACAATCCATTTTTTATTGACTACATATGAACGTTAGAATATCAAAATAGCGGTTTGATCACTTTGGCAAGTTTTATATATTCACATTTCTTTCTTTGTTCTAGATACATGTGGTTCTATGAGCTATATTCTTTTGAGTTTAACCTATTGTTAATGTTCTATACTTTTTCCCTCTTATAAATATTTTTTAATTTAATTTATTTTAAAAAGTTTTAGTTATTTCATATTGTGTAGACCATTATGTTTTTTTTGCTAGTTTCTTTGTAGCATTCTCGTTGTCATAATTTTGTATTGTGTTATTATTTTTACATATTTTCATTTGTTGTACATTTTTTTAGTTTGCTACACATAATGAACATTTCCACAACAATATATAGACACAACCACCCTATAGTAAAGTTAAATTTTGTCATGTTTAGTATTTTTTTTCTATTATTTGTCCTTAGTCTAATATATGGTTTTTAGTCTCTTAACCAAGTCTTGTTTTTCTATTTTTATATATTTTAAAATAAATCTATAGTATTATCACAGGAAAATAAGCATACTTTATGTCAGCGAAATATGCTTAGATAAAGTTCAACATGTTTGTCCCTCTATATTAGACATCTCTCAATAATATTATTTAGAAATAGAAGAGAACAAAAACATTAAATTTATAAAAATGATTAATTATACAACACTTCATTTTGGTGAACTTGGCATGAACACTTATTTACTTTTGTTGTTAGAATGTGTGACATCCCAAAACTATTAACCCAAAATTACCACTGATTTTTTTTTTAAAATCTTTATTGCATGTCTATTCAATTATATACTCAAGTACTTCTATCCATATGAGATAGGCATCCATCCATCTCGGACAAGCATCCAACCATATGGGTTAGAAATCTACCAAAAATGGGGTAGGAGTTCACCTATCCAGCCGAGATAGGCATCTACACAATTGGGGTAGGCATCTATCTATAAAGATAGGAATATGTTATGACCAAAGACTTAGACTCATCCGGACCATTTGGGTCCTCAGTCTCTCTCTAAAGACTACACTCCCATAATCAAGTGCACCAAGGTTAACATCTTTGCGAGTATACAAAATAAATAATTATCTTGAGTTGTCACTCAGAATTCAACCTAAAGCCTCATGGAGTCAAGTGAATCCATCTGGGATTCCTTTTAAGTATAGAAAGAACTAATTTTATCTTAATCCTTATGATAGAGATTTTAATCTTTCTCCTAATGAAGCAATTCTCTTGAACTATTAATTCTTCTATAATAAATTGAATTAGCATGATCTTTATTAGACATGCCTAGAACTTTACAACCAAAGCATAGCTAACGACACACCACAAACCCCAAATTTTGACCACAACATATGACTAACTCAAATAGGTTTTTTTCCAAAACAATCACGAGAGAACATGACCTAAGGTCCAAACCTATGCCTCGGGGGCTCATCTCTAATGGCCTTGCCTAGGTGAAGTGTAGAGGCTTTGTAGTTCAACAACTGGACTTAAATTAGCACATACCTTGGTGGCCAACAATGATTACCTCAATTAGGTTCAACTTTCTCATAAATAATATGACATTAAAACAATCATATAAGTGTCTGAGTAGGTATGTGCAACCCTTTCTACAGTCCAATATCCCTAAACAAATTTTCATCGATTGCCACCCACTCAAGTGAAATAGAGTGACCGAATTAAAAAAGAAAAACTAAATAAGCATACTCCAAAGAAGTATTGTTATTGTGCTAGATTGTCCTAATCACATTAAACTCGTAATTTTTGAATTAAGATATCATTTAAACTCATCATATGAATATTATTGTCTTGATTTGGTATAAAACAAAAAAAATATGTTTCTACACATCTCTAGTTTGCACACGATCACATTCCATAGCCTTTTAGATTATCAAGTAACTTTAAGAGCTCTAATACTATGTAAAAGTCACACGAGAAACTCAAGTAGTTAGGATCACTTCCAAAATCTAAAATAACCTTCCACAAAATAGTATCAAGGAATGAATTCTTGATTAAAATATGCAACATGATAAAATGATACATAATGTAAATAAGGAGCTAAGGAACCACACTTTATAGGCACAAAAAATAAATAATTTAAAAGTACCTTAAGAAAACTTAGATTTGGATAGTAACTAGTTAGATTTAATAAACCTTATTCACATTAACATCCGCCCTCACGTGCAACATAGAGAGGAACAAACAAATATAAATGAATTCAAATATGGGTCTTGAAAAAAATCCATGTTAGTTATCCATGCACAACTAGAGTAAAGGAGAAAAACTTGTAGGAAAACCCCCTCTCCCAAAGAGAGAAAAGATGAAAATAAACATTCCACAATATAATGAGGTGTAACTAATATATGAACTTACAAAGACTCATGAAGAACAATATCGAAAGAAAAATATGATGTGATAGAAAATGTGTTATAATTTTTATCAAAGAGGAAGTGTGTTCTAAAAATTATAAGATGGGACTCATAAAAGAGTCTAAAATACATATCAATAAGTCATCTCACAAAGTTGGATTTGAAAGACTATAATGATCACATTGAACTAACTTGCTAGAAAATGAAACAACATTAAACTTTGAAGAAGTGGGAATTGGGAGAGCCTCAATCAATATTTATGTATTATGAATCAATGAATTTCAAGGATCAACAACTATCATTGTAAAAAGAGAAGAAGAATCTAAAGAAACCTCATCATCATCATCATCATCATCATCATAATCATCATCTAGATATGCAAATCTTTCTAAAGAAGCAAAGTCATTATTAGTATTGTAGTCATATGGTATATTATTTGAATCATCATGAGGTGCATGAAATTCGAGAAAGGGATCATCTAGGAATGGTTGAGTATCAATAACTTTTTCACATGTAAACTAATGAATCCCATGACATGTTCATTTTTAGCATTTCAAAAATACTATGAAAAATATTTGTGGAGGAAACAAGACCATATAAATTTGGTAAAATATGATGCCAACATGAATGATTTAGATACCATCTCTTCGTTGTTTATAATTTCCGATTTGCTAGATGATTATTAAAAGTTTAAAAAAAAAACCATAGTGAACTAAGATAGATCAATAAATTACATTAACATGAAACACTCAATAGAAATTATGAGCTCCCCAATATGGTGAATAATTTAAATGATGTCGAGCCCAAGAAAAATCAACCTCTAAGTTCAACAATTTTTACCGAAGATAGTTAAGCACAAAAATCACTCCAAACACAAATTTTGATGTCTAAGACAAAATTTGAAAATTTGGCATGGATAGATTTGTCGTGCTCAAAAGAAAAATTCTATAAAAATTCAAAAATCTAACATTGTGGGTGAAGGATATGGCTTGGAAAATATTATAATAAAATTCAATTTTTAAACTAAAATATTAGGGAAATATGATAAAATTTAGGAAAAACCACCTCACGTCAAAGTGCTTATAACCAACTTTCTAACACCTATAAGAATTCAAAATTTTGATATCTTAACGAAATTTTTTGGCTTCTAAAAAAATTTCTTTATCAATGGAAGATAGGGTCCCCTTCATTATTAAGGTAGCAGGATCTAGTGGTGTCACTCCCTTGGCAATATTGAGGTAAGTATTTTGTGTCACGTATGTCTAGGTGAAGTGAGAAATAGGTGGTCAAAATGGTGAAGGAAGTTGGAAAAAATAATTGGAGTCACAATATCAAGTGGAGAAGCTAGTTGAGTGGTGATGTGAGAATAGTAGCTCCTATGCACTAGTAGGGGAATAAGCCTCCTTATTGTGGGAAAAACACCCACCAAGGCCCACCTATGACTAGTTGCTAAAATAAAATCCATTAGTAGTTAAAAGATATTTTTTATTAAAACCAAAACCTATACCTACTTACACCAATTATGTAGGAGTGATACAAAATAGTACCCAGTGATGTATGAGAATTTGTAGAGAATATTCTCACATAGATTGATGATGTGACAAATAATACAAATTGTCTACATTCTATATGATTATATAGAACTTTTTATGAAATTTTTGAAAAATCCAAAAATGGCTGAAAATAAGAAATTTACAAACCTCTAAGTGATATATACAAAAATATAGGTTTTTCAACCTTCTAGACTCAATGGTTAAATATATTTTTCCTAAAAATACACCCCAAAAAAATTCTTACCAAAATTGCTCTTATATTTGAGAAGTAACTTACATATTTGAAGCTTTGAGACTATGTAAGAGCTACAATACCATGTAAGAGATATAATATTATGTAAGAGTTCAACAATAGACTCAAGCAATTAGGATTACCTATAAAACTAGAAATAACCTTCGTTAAGAGAGAATCAAGTAATGAATGCTTGATTGATGTAAAATAATATAATGATACATATTTGTATATGAGGATCCTTATATCTGTAATGTGAAGAGATGCGACAATAATGGATTATGACAAGTTTCACAATCATATGACATGAGACACAAAAGTAAATAACCTAAAAGCCCTAAGTAAACTTAATTAAGTGTAAATAGGACCTAGATGGGATCCAATTAGGTAATATACTCCATTTATACCAATAAAAACCTTCAAAAAGGGACACATCAACATAAGGAAGTGTATTTGCTAGATTTTTGGAGCCACCAATGTTGATCCATATAGGCATTAAAAAAGGAATGAGATTTTGAATGGAAATGGAATGAGTTATCAAATGATATTCATCATCTACAGGTAGTGGACACATAGAGAATGTTATTTATTATGCAACATTTTGAAAACATTAGATCAAAAACATCTAATGGTTAGTGCAATATGGTGAGGGTATGAAAGCTCAAGTTATGTCATTCATTAATACTGGACATGTCAACATAACGTGGGCCTAGGGATCATGATTTATTTATGTGGAAGGGATGATGATGCAATGATAGGCCTTGAAGAGTGATGACATGGTAAAATCACTAGTAATTAGCACACACTAAAGAGATATTAGGGCTTGTCGAGCTTTCACAGTCTTGCAAATTGTAAGCTTTAAAACTACATGATGAAAGGTGGTACAGGAAATCAATGGTTGGCACATGGTGATATTGTCAAAGTAGGTAAAAAATATTGTTGCTCCATTGGTTTCAAAAAGATGAGTTGGAAAAAGGTGGGCCCCAAGATCCCATGTATTTCAGACACAATAAATGAAATCAACATGATATCACAAGTGGGTGACCCCATAGAAGGGTTTTCCAACTAGATGATGTGACCAAATGATTGGCTCACACATGTTGAATAGAAAGAATTCCATCTTGTTAGAGTAATATTGTACCAATCACATGATCAAATATCATGGAAAAGGGATCCAATGGTAGAGCTTGATAGTTTTTAGTGTTGTGCCATTGGATTGGAAACAACCAAGTCAATATTGGTTGTAGATCCAATATTTTTTCCCTCCCCTTTTCTATCTCCAAAAATGGTTCTTAGATTCTTGGAAGCCTATCATCATGGAAAATATCAAACTCTTCCCTTTTTTCAAGTGTTTTTTCATTATGTTTTTTGACTCATCAAAGGACAATAATTTGGTCCTCAAAAATGACTTGTGGGTGTGGGGAGAGCACTCTCTCTCTATTCAGCCTTGGACTCCTTCCTTTGACCCCTTTCTAAATATAGTGCTAGATTTGTGTGGGTTTTTATTTCAAATATCCATCTCTCATTTTTTTAAGATTCTTTCTATGAAGCCATAGGAAACTGTATTGATCACTTCTTGAAGGATGACTCTACCAATTCCTACATGCATCATTCAATGTTTTCTTGCATTTTAATGGATATTGAAATAACCAAGCCTCTTCATGGGGATGTGGTTTTGATCATATGGGATAGGTTTTGGACAAATTATTTACTATGAGGGCCTACCCTTTTGATAAAAATAATATTTTACCATCAATCACTTGGTTGTTAAGTGTCCACTCTCCTAATGAAAGGGTATAACAGTGGAAGAATGCATGTGAAAATCACTTAACTATTCATGACTCCAACTCTTTAGTTGATCATTCCTCTCAAGGTGATGTGTTTTCTCATGATGTTAGATCTCTTCAAAATTGTATGACTAGTGAGTGTCACTCCTACTACACCATTGGCTCATATTGGTAAGTCTCAACCATATTCTACTTCAGTTACTTATCTTGTTATGCCTTTGGATTTAGATTTACTTCAATTCACTCATGCGGATTTCATTTAATACTTGGATGCTCTACCTCATCGTTCCATTTCTCCTAATACACACATAGATGGACCTATGTGGAGGAATCCACATGCTTATCCTTTCTCTAAGGACATGGATGATAGTATTTTTTGTATTGTTGTACAAAAATGGAAGAAAGGTCTTTTGAAATCTATCCCAATCTCATACTATAGTGAAAGATATGAGATCAAATAGAGTTTTTTCTAGCATTTTCTAGGTTGGATCTCAAGGGTTCCTATTGGTTCTTGTTTTTGGTTCAAGTTGTGCTTGATAGCTTGGATAAAGTTACATCTCTCTATATTTCATTTTTATGGGTTTTTTGGTTTGTCCCATACCAATTGGTACTTATTCCATTTTTTGTTGGTTTTTTTCAAAACCTACATTTACCAATATAAAAAAAATAAAATAAAAAAGTGTTAGGATCTAGGTGAGATCAAAATAATGTATAGGAAATTTTTTTGATAGTGACAACCAATTTTTTTGAAGAGGACATGTGGATGATTTTGAAAGTCTCAAAATAAAGTGAAAGAGTTGCAAAGCCATAGGATCAAAATGACATGGATGACCTAATGGATCATACAAGAAAAAGGGGGAATGACACATCTTGTTGATAGGTTACATGTGTTTTTGGATGAAATAGACTCTAACAATCTATGAGTGCTAAGGATATTAATAAGATAACATAGATCACTATGAATGAGATCATGAGACAAAGTCACCATAAAAGGGTGATAATTGATTTCATTAACTTTCAAGATCAATATACATTGAGCATTGTGAATAGAGGGAGAAAAAGCACATGAGCATATACCAAATGCATATGCCACTATGAAAATGAATAAATCTCATGTAAGGAAACAAGAATAAATAAATAGAGCTCAAACAAGGTTTATGGACCAAGAGAAAATATCTCTAATTGATTATCATTGATGTCACAAACTAAATCACATGGTGATGGGGAGATGGGGATCAAATCAAGTCCATAAAAGAAAAATATATCTTGAATGAGTTATGAATAGGGCCACAAACAATTTCAAATGGTTTGATTGAGGTGGAAGTAAAAAATATGGGTCGAGAGATATTTATATGGTCGAAATTATATAGTTGGAGCTACAATACCTAGGACAAATATATGTTAAGTTTAATGAGGATAAATTATTTTTTCCTTGCTCTTTATTTTAATCCTTGGAGAATATAATAGTTGTTACCACTGTTGGTAGTACAAAGCCTAAGATGGGTACCATTGTTTCTATTTTCCTCACAAAAATATATGGACAAGGGTTTTAAGGATCCGTTGCATGTTGAAGGTAGACTCAAGGAAAAATATGGTTAGAAAAAAGGGGATAAGGATAGCTCTAAGTGAAAGGGATGGTCTTAAATACATAGTAAGAGAAGAGTGAAATGTTAGAACTATAGAAAGTAGGATGTTATCAAAAAATATAGAAACAATAAGACTTCTGAAGATTTATCTGATAATAAACATGACTTTTTTTTTTATTTCTAATAGCATTTGTAGTGATTACTCATAATTGATTGATTTAGGTGCTTCATATCACATGATTTCTCACTTGGAGTGGCTCTCATGGTGGTGAGGTGTTTCTTAGTAACAATAATTCACTTTGACTTGTTAGCAAAGGGAAGGTAAATCTTGTGTTCAATTATGGGAATGAACTTTTCTCATAGATCTATTGCACATTCCATGATTTTCACAAAAAAATTACTTTCAATTTTAAAATGAATCATGTTGGAGAGAATTGTACACTTGACAAGAGTGGTTTACATTGACTAAAGGGAATATGGTGTTAGTTTAAGGATTTTTTATATTGTATTTTATTTAATTTTTATGCATCTACATATTGTAACTCAACCTACGTAGCTAATAACTCTAATTTGTGTATGTTGTGGCACAAGTTAGACCACATTTTTGTTGTTCATCATGCTCAAATTCTATAGAATCTAGATTCTAAATAATCTAGAGATAGGATAGGTTATATAACCAAAATTTAAAATCTTAAAATAAAAGAAAAAATATATTTTCTTTAATTTTAGTGGTTGATATTTGTAGTTATCTATTTTTATCATAACTTTTGAATTATAAGTTAGAATTGCACATTTTATATGTGTTTGAAGCATATGGATGGAATCAAATCTAGTTGTTCTTAAAATTTGATAGATCAATGAAGTACCTTGCATGTTTGGTATCGGATTCTTTGGATTTATCCTTCTACACAAATTTGACTTGTGGCATACATACTTGAAATGGCTAATTATGGACTGTTAAAACCATGTCACCCTATTTTTTTATGCTTTCTATTATGTAAGGCCTACTAATATTGAAGAATATCTTTAAGAAGCTAATGGATTATGAGATTCAATTTCTCCTTAATCAAACCACTTGACATAATAGATTTGTGGCCTTGGAAAAGTGTTGGAAAATAACAATCAAGTGCACAATGGCCTATATATGAATTATGATAAAAGTGTTAATTTTTTAATGCTCCAAAACTAAATGTTCGTAGGAATGCTCCTTAGCATTTTTAAAGATATTTTAATGATCTAGAATATGAATTAATTTTCAAACGAATATCTTTGAACAACAAGACATATAAATCATCATACAAATATGTACTAGGATACCTTTCAATGGATATGAGGAAAGGGCAAGACTCAATCTTATAAAATTTATAGTTTTGAATTTAAATCAAATATGTGACATGTATGACCATTCCCACACATCATATAAATGCCCCAAGATAGTAAAATATAGATTTCAAAAAAAGGATTGAATTTATGGAAATTGAGGCTAATAAATGAGGGAATGTATGGGAATTGGCATAGACAAGGTGAGGATAAGGTTGCATATATGGAGACATGTGTAGGTGAGAGTAATGGTGATGCATAGGGGTTAATAGAGGAGTCATGGTTAGCATGAAATTTTTCACAAAACATAATGTAATCATATTTTTATCCAAGGCTCAAGGTTAATATCCCAATAGACAACTTTCCAAATGAGAATCTAGATAAGTTATAGCATGTGTTGAAGCTTGTTAGACAATTGAAAAGAGAAATATATATAGGACTAAATATAGAATGTATTCTTATTCATACTATGTATATGGAACTACCTTGAAAAATATGTATGGTTTCTTTTCTTCTACCTACTCTTATGATTATAGTGATATAGTGATCACATATGAATGTCTAAATTATGTTATATATGTGTCTTTATAGTTTACAAAGAATAATGAAATTGAGATAAAAACTTGCTCAAGAGTTGAACCATCTCCTTGAGGAGTGGAACAACTTCCTTAAATGGTTTCTCATCCCTTGGGAGTTGTTTTGTGTAAAGAATTGTTTTCATACTCTTGATGATTTAGCATGTGACTTGGTGTATCACAAGCCTTAGAATTTCACACTTATTTTTTGTGCTAACAACATTATCTAAAGACTACAAATCATGCTCAAGATTATGTGGTGAAAATACTTGCAATTTTTCTAGGTGTATTAGACCATACTAAAGCTATAGTAGATATTAAAAGTCAATTAGTTGAGACATATTTGCTATAAAAGTGTCTTTATACAAAGTGTGTCATATTTTTGTTGGAGCATGTATGGCATTTTCTAGAGTAGATATGGATCTTTGTATTCCCTAGAAAATTTGGGAGGTACTCTAGTGTACTACAAATATGAGAAGTAGATTTACAATTGTCACAATACATAAGGATGACATTGGTGTTACTAAAATAATTTTATTAGTATACCCTCCAAGATCAATCAGCCTTCCTTATGAAGCAATTGTCTAATTTTGTTGAGACTAAAAAGCAAGTGTAGAGCTTATATACTAGGTGAAACCCAATAAGCCACTTATCTTGTTGTGGGATTTGGCCCTTTTCAACAACCTTGTATGTAATTAGAGAAGATTCCTTGGTGAACATGGTTTCCAATATTTTATCTTATTTTTCCATAATAAATCGATTTGTGGGTAGAGGTGATGCTTAATATTGAGTAATATGCATGGATATATGGGGTAATATTTTTTGGCATAAGTGTGATAGATTTTGAGTATGAATTCACTTTATTTTTGTATCTATTGTTGCTTACCATCACAACTAAATTGTAATATTTTTTATTGTACATTCACATATGACTATACATATATGGATTCCTAAGGAATATTTTACATACATCTATTAGCACTAAAACATTGAATATATTTTTCTAAAATAGATAATGAAATATAGTTACCTTTATTCTTTAAATTTTGCAAGAATTGAGCTACCATATTTTATAGGGTTCTAGACAAGACATGGCTGGTAGCTTCAATATCTCAATAGTTTCTAAAGATATTAGATTCTTCTTACTACCAACATCAATCATGAAGTGAAAAGTTTGCACCTTGACCCACATCTATAAGTAGGATATTTGATTTTCCTTAGCTTCTTTTCTTGGGAAAGGTGTCTCAATATTGCTCCTACTGTTAATATTACAAAAGGTGTTTTTTTGGATTTTAAATAGAAAAACCAAAATTGTGGGCTATAGGATTAGTTTTTGGCCAAAATAAAAATTATTAATTGCTTAGCACTACCTACAATGTGCTTGTTGCATACATTTCTTTGAGTACTTCATTTTTTGAAAATGGGCCCTATCCACCCACTCAATCAAAATTTATGGCCTTTGAAAGTTTGCATAGAAAATGCAAAATTTGTTGGACTCATAAAAGAGTTGTAAAGGGGATTTACACTTGTTGACCAACTTGTGCTGCATATTATGACTCATTATAAGGCATCCTTGATTGGGAAATAACTTATGCACCACTTTTTGTTGATTTTAGCTTATGGTTTTCTAATTACCAGTTGATGGTTTAAAGTTTTATATCTCCTATATATTAGGTGCTTGAGATGGAGGTTATGTGTAGAATTTTGTAAATACTATTATGTTATATGAATCCATGTAGACATCCATTTAGTGATACTCCTATGAAAGTTTTCTCTATAATTGTATTGTAATTGTGGTTTACTGAATAATATGCTTAATTACTTTGGAGTGTGGTTTTTTCTCTCATAAATTTTTCCACTATGTACACCTATATTATAATATTTATTATTTGTTTTATGTTTAAATGTAGCATCTATATCCAAACCTACAACTACATCATAAGAATATTGGGACAAGATGGATAGAAAAGAAAAAGATCTTATTAAAATTAGTTTGGTTGATTAAGTGTTGTTAAATGTGCATGAAAATAATACTACAATGAATATTTGAAGGAAAATTGGAGAAATTTATTAGGTTAAATCCCTAGTGAATAAGATTTTACTAGGAAAGAAGTTATATACCCTTGGGATGAAGGATGTATTTAAACACAATAATCTATTGAGAGGGCTTTGAATCAGTAGATAAATTAAAACTAGTTCTTTAATACTTTTAAACTAATATACAAGTATATGCAGATAGATAAAAAACAAATACTCATAACACCAGATATACATAGAAAACCCGATATGGTAAAAACCACGGTGAGAATAGTTTAGGATCTACTATCCTAATCTAGCCTCACAATAGAACCTCATTGGTTACAATGTTTAAGGGCACCAACCCTAAGGAGATACCAATCCCCTGATTTAGGAGCACCTACTCCAAGGAAGCACCCACTCCCTAATTGAGCATCAACCCAACTATCTAATGACACCAACCAATCAAATTTACAATGTAAGAGTTATGGAGCTACAAATCTAAATTAAAAATGATTCAAATGAATCAAGTTTTGTGTTACAGACTTAGTTTACAACAAGCATAGATGCCTACGAAGGAATTGGCAATTTAGAATAATTTACTTTAGACTTTCAAACAACATAAGGCTCATAATGAATTTTTGGGATACAAAAGACTCCAAGCTCCTTTTAGATCAAAGGAAGGGACTTGATGTAGTGCACCTATAACCATTTATGCTATACCAAAGGTTGAAATAATCAAATCAAAATTTAGGGAACATATTATTGAACTATCGAATAACTCATAACATATAACACAATATTACTTAGATAAAGATTGACATCACCTATTGGAAAAAAATGATTTTCATGCACTTAGGATTGACTTAAGGTATATAAGGGGTGTAAGATGCGTATTTACAGATATGTGGGTTTCTGTGAAGGTAAAGCTAAACTCAAAAGATGTAGAGCCTGTGTAATAAAATGTTAAATTTTGATTAAGCAAATATTCACTTAGTCAAGAAGCACTAGTCCGTCGAATGATAAAGATTGAAGATTTTTTTAAAACATAATTCCATTCCACTGCATAGCTGTTGGACAAAATGACTACAAAATGAAACTCAAGAATGGGTGCATGCATAGAGGTGTTGAAAGAAGAGGAACACTATATACATGTGAGTAAGCAAGAAAATTATAATGAAATCTAGGAAAGAGGCAGGAGCTCGTATGATGAAATTTTATAATGAACACAATCAAGAAACATAAAAGATTACATGCAAGCATAATGAACAAGCAAATTTACAAAGCCACCAACTATTCTACACAATTAAATATTTTTCCTCAGAGAACACAATCGTGTGTTATTCTTTTAGAACAAATAGTGAATTCAAGAGAGATTATGGAACCTAGTTTAATCAAATAGTTGGACTAAAGAAGTTGTTAGTTTGAATTCTAGCCACTCCTAATTTTCTTTTCCAACACTTTAGTTACACCTTCCAACTCTTCTATGTACCACACCACTGTCAACAAAATAAATCCCCAAAGCTTCCAAGAACAACTTCAAAACTTCACAAATTCCCAAAAAACTTTCAAAGACCCAAAAGGTTTTCAAGAAACCCCCCAAAAAAGGTTGTTCATGACCAACATTCAAGAAACAATTTTTCCTCCAAGAAAAATAATCCTATTGCCCCTTTGTAGTTAACTCCACTCTTTTTTATTTAATAACCTCCACTACTTTTATAATTACCTCCTTTCAAAACTGCCTTCCACTTTCTAATTTTTAATTTATTTTCCTCCCACTTGATATTTGCACCTAAGTTTATTAAATTTAATCTAGCTCATAACGTATTTACATAACCAAATAATTTAATATATATTTATTTAAATATTTCATTTAAACAATATATATTTCAATTTATTAAAATTAAACAAGGGTGAAGCCACAATAGTGGTTTACAATTTGATTGAGGAAGGAAAACTCACAAAAAATGAGCCCATAGCAAAAAAATTTATTTTGGGGGTTCGAACAAACTTGTAGGTTTGAACAAACCAAAAAAATGTTTGCTCAAACCAAGGTGCAACTAAACCAAATTAATGCATGCACAGACAAAAAAAAATGAAAATCCCCTTTTGGGAAGGGGGTTCGGCCAAACCTGGGTTAGACCGAACCCAGGTTCGAGTGAACCCCTAGGGGTTCTACTGAACGCCCCTTTGCCCTCATTCTCCCCCTCAGGCACTTTGAAAACCTAAATTTTTACGCTTCAAATCTCAGGTTGAGGATAAAAATGGAGGAGTCTTCACAAACCCAACTGGAATCAGGTAGTCCTCAGATCGAGCTATCCAATGAATATAATTTTAAAATGTTTTGGTTTTATTACGTATTTTTTTTAGTTTTATTAAACATAGGTTTTTCATCGAAAATGAAGGTCTTTGTTTTGCACATGTGGAAAAATAGCAGATTATCAAATTTTTTGAAAAATATGAGTGCACTAGATATTGAAGTCCTTGATCCAACATAAAAATTTGAATTTTGATATATACAAAAAAAGTTACGCGTTATATAGTCGGCTATGTTTAAATTGTAATTGGTTTGACTTCAAAACTTTTTTTTTTTAATTTATTCAAGGGGTAAACGCTTTTGATAGAGCTATGAACCGGATACAACCATTCAACAATACCACCCCAACGGGTTTGAACCTTGGTGGCAAGAACAACAATGCCACCTATAAACCATCACACCATGCCAATACCGACTTTGACTTGAAACTTGATTAAATAAAAAAAATCAACAAAAAACTATCTAACCAAGTGGAAGCACTAGATATCAAAGTTACAAATCTAAATTCGAAAGAACTATAATTTTATCCTTCATGGAAAAAAAGTTATGTGTTATACAGTGTGCGTCACTTTTTAAAAATGTTGTTTTATGAAAAAAATCAATTTTCATGGGAGATGGAAAAATAAGTGCAATCTGATTCCAAAAATTTTGAAAAAAATATTTTTAGAATCTACAGACAAAATGTGACAAGAATCTAGTTTGCATCATCTTCAAATTCCTCACAGTTTAGCCGTTATAGGTGCATGAATGTGAAGATTTAGTTAAAAAAATAATTTCAGTGTCTAGTTTGGCCAAAAATTGTAAACCACTATTGTGGGATCACCCACAAATACTTTCATAATATTTAATTTAATTAAGGCTTTAATTATATATATACTTTTTATTTATTTATACCAAAGCCTTTTAAATCCAATGATTTATATTTCAACGAAATGATCGAACAAGGTACAAATCATAAGTATAACTCAATGAACATACAAAAAAATAATTATCAATCAAAAGAAAATGAAAGGAAATGACAACAACGAAGACAAACCACACAAACATACCTCATCAACAAGGTGTGACACACATAGATATCCATCCTCGATGAGGATGTTGGCCCAATGTGGGGGACCCAATTCTACCTTCGAAACAACTCCATTGGGATTTTGGCACACTCAAACCTGATAATCAGGTGGAGTCGATGCCATGTACCTGTAGCCTACATCAAAACATAGGGTCGAACATGTGCATAAGAAAAACGGTCAATCACACCATGAAGGAAAAATTGTAGTGTCATGGGGAACTCACAAGTGAGTGATACAACCTTGTTCCCCTTCACCAAATATAATAACTGATATCAAAACATGATAATGCATACATCTAACATTCACATAACATCATATCCATGATAACTCACGTAAACAATTAACTAATCTGCTAATTATGATATAAGTAGAAACATCAGATATAACAGTGTCATCAAGAGTCACCATATCTAAACATCAAAGGATCATAGTATCCAAGTAACATCCAATAGTATCACAGTGTCCAACAAACAATATCATAAAGTCTAGCAAATAGTATCATAAGGTTTAGATACAGTCCAAGTAGCTATCCAATCAAAGTCAAACTGAGGGGGCATTACATATATATATAGACCATACATATATAATTTGATATATATATATATATATATATAAAGATTATACATATATATTAGATTGTATATATATGATCTATATAAGATTATATATAAACGTATCTTATATATATAGATATATATCTATATATATAAGATTATATATAGACATATACATTTATATATAATCATATATAGATCATACATATATATATATAATCTGATATAGATATATATCTATATAAGATTATACATATATATGTGTGTGTATGTGTGTATGTATATCTATATATATATGTTGCTCTAATATATGAGTATCTATGTATTCCATATTGTTTTGGTGGCTCTCAATGTTTTCCAAGGTTAGTATTCTATAGCAGTTCTCCCTCGATGATTTTTTTTGGTATTGCAATTTTCATGCAGATTGCTTCTGATGGTTTGAAGCATTGTGTGTTTGAGATTTATCTAGCTAATCTTCAAAATGATGAGGATCAGGCTTACAAAAAGATTAAGCTTCATGCACAAGATGTTTAGGGCAGGAATATTCTTATAAATTTATGGGTAAGCATTATATGTTCAATCACTCTTAATATTTTTACAATTGTATGCTTTATGCATGGGTGTTTGAAGTTTCTATTGTTTGATTGTGTAGGGTAGGGATTTCACCATAGAAAAGTTCAGGTCTTTGGTACGCAAATGGAAAACATTGATAGAGGCTCATGTTGATGTCAAGACAACTGATAACTACACATTGAGAATGTTTTACATTGCATTTACAAAGAGAAGTCCTAATCAAGTCAAGTGAACATGCTATGCCTAATCAAGTTGTTATCAACTAGGATTGCACCCTAGCTAAGCCTAGACTTAGCTAATCATGTTGAAACATGGAAACATCTTCGAGCCTGGGGTTTGCTCATAGTAAAGATGAATCTCCAGATAAAGGGTTGGTTCCTCGTGATATCTCCTGCAAACTACCTTCTTTGAAAGGAAAAGGGATAGAAAGAATCTTGGAATTGAAACCTATCCTAAGAGGTGATGTACTAAATGTTCTAGATCTACTTGCTAGTTGAATTCACATTTTATTCCAATAAATAGGCCTTTAGTCTTTACACAACTCAACTAAGCATGTAACGCATAAGTATTTCATATGTAAGGACTGAAGTAAGAGTTTGTTGAAAGAAAAAGAACTGAGAAAAAACCTAAGTCTTTTCTCCTATATACAAAAAGAGTCTCAAAGTGCCAAGAGGTGGCACTTGCGGTTAACTGCGCCTCAAAATATCTCATCAAATGTCTCTCACGAGCAAAAGAGAAAAGCCATAAAAAGGGGGCCTAAAATTGCTCCAAATCGAGCTAAAATAGCTCCAAACTCTCCCTCTCAAATTGTTTAACCAAAGTAGACTCCAAAATTACTTTAGTTGACTGAAAATCAAGGCTAAACACCTCAGTTTCACTCCTCTTCTATTTTTTTGCATGATTTTGGGATAAAGGTAAACAATTTAAACAAATATTAAAGTGATCAGTTAAGACCAACTTTAATAGGTGTTATGGATTCGCTTAATTTCTGCCTTTTCATGACAATTATTAAAGTAATTTATAAAACATTACTTTAATACTTGTTTACATTTTTATCTCATTTCAAATCATGCAAAATTATGCAAGAACAATAAGGGTAACTCAACATATTTCAAGGTATTTAATTTTGCTCAAAAGGGGTTAAAACAAAGGAAAACATGCCTCCTAAATGAAGTCAACAAAAATAGGGTAAAAGAAACCCTAATAATAAAACACTTGGCCCAACTCATTTTCTTTTCACTTTGCACACTTCACTACTCTTCTTGTGGCCACCATGGGTTTTCTCAAGCCTTTTTAGAGTTCTTATGGATTTTTTCTACTGGAGGCCATGTGGTAAGGACTTTTTCTATAGAAAGATGTTGTGATTTCTCTTCTTTTGAGAAGGAAAATAGTTATTTCTGAAACTATATTTGCAAAAAAGAAAGATTAAAAGGCTTTCATTTCTGTTCTTTCAAGCATCTTTCATGTTTTTTTTAATGTAAAATGAAGTACTCAAGCATTTATAGGCCATGGCTTCTTTCTCTCTATTTTTTGGAAAAAATAAAAGAGAAAACTCTCTTGTTCTCAACCCGACCCTTGAAAACATTCACAAATTTTATTATAGCTTCATTTTTTGCTTTTTTTTAACCTTTTCATCTATGGTCAGGGTTTCTTTCTCTAGATTTCACTTTGTGTAGAAAATCTGGGCCCTATCACGACTATCCCTAAAGATGTTTACCTTTGCAAATCATGGTCTTCACACTTAATTGTTATCCGATTTTCATCTTATGAAAGTTTTTCCCTTCTATTGCTTTCATATGTTGTTCTCAACCTTCATGTCCCTTGACTATTTCAAACATTAAAGAGTTACTTATCACTGTCTTTAGGAAA
This sequence comes from Sequoia sempervirens, assembly GCA_007258455.2. Classification (NCBI taxonomy): domain Eukaryota; kingdom Viridiplantae; phylum Streptophyta; class Pinopsida; order Cupressales; family Cupressaceae; genus Sequoia; species Sequoia sempervirens. The sequence continues at coordinate 11,868,724 of VDFB02000017.1, forward strand.
ACCCTCCTTTGCCTTAATGCTTCTTCATTGGATTGTGAAGATTGTGGTGACTGCTCCTTCATATGCTATGGTGAATGTTCATTATTTTGTGAGATTCTTGCTTTCTTTTTCAGCCTTGGATTTGTATATTCTATCTTAAGATATATGTTAGCGTTTACTGGGTGTACTCAATGTTCTTGCATTGTACCTTGACTGTATAGTGTGCTTTATGAATTTCCTTTTACTATGAGAGATTACACTTCTTAGTGCTACCCCTTGGAACTTACATTGGTCCTTCCATTCTAGATTAGCCCTTTTTAAATGAGGTTAGTAGGTATGAAATTCCAAGTTTCACAAGCCTTCATCCTTTGCAAGTTAAGGAAAGTAATTAGGTACAACCTAGTGTAATTATAGAGCAGCCCATTGATTAGGATAGGTCACTCATCATGGAGAAGATTAAAAATATAAAACATTTGATCAAATATGTAGATTTCACAAGCAGTCAGGAGCAAAAAAATTAATGCACCATTAGAAGCTTTCAACTTCATTGTTTTGCTAACTTGTTTGTTTATTGTGTAGGTATATGTTCATTTATCATTACATGATTCATCTTGTTTGACATCACAATATGTGGTGGAAAAATGGGCTCCCACAAGGGTTGAGCCCAATATGCTGCCCTCTCGATGTTTGAGAGGGATAAGAGGTAATAAGTAGTGTCTATTTTAGTTACCACTGTCACCAATTATCACCATGAAGATAGTCTATTTTTGACCTTTATCAATGCCTTTATCTTGTATCAATACCTTTATCCTTCCTTCTTGACATTCATTTCCCAACTATTCATGATACATGATTGTCCTTATTTAAGCATCCATTGTTGACTGTCTTCATGCTGCCCTAAATTTTTATGCATTAGCATTGCCCTGAACTAGTGAAGAGTTCTTGAGAACAACAAACTAGGTTGGTGAGAAATTTAAAGTTTTTTCACCTTATTGTTTTTCACCTCCTATGATAGGTTTCAATTCCAAGTTTCTTTCTATCCCTTTTCCTTTCAAAGAAGGTAGTTTACAGGAGGTATCATAGGGAACCATCCCTTTATTTGGAGATTCATCTTTACTATGAGCAACCCACAAGCTCGAAGATGTTTCCATGTTTCAATAGGATTAACTGAGTCTAGGCTTAGTTAGGGTGCAATCCTAGTTGATAATAGTTTTTAGCATTCCCAGTGGGATAGTTTGAACTCTCATAGTTCAAAGCTCATCATTTCATTGTTGGTTATTGGTGTGTGCATCAACAATTTCAGCCTTTGGAGGTAAGAAATCAACACATCTGGCGACTCTAAGAAGCATTTTTCTGGTTTTAGTATGATCAAGTGTTGGTATTTTTTTTGAAGATTTTGATTTTTGCTTGTTTTTCAGCTTTTGAATGAATAAGCATGTCTATGTTTCATGATAATATGTGATACCATCCATCATATCATGAAAATCTTGCTCATATACCCTCTTTCTAGTCTTATCAAGCTGATCATTATGCTAGTTTTACCCCTAATTCCTTTGATTTACAAAGAAACCAACATGCACAGTATGATTACCACCTACCCACCCCTGCTCAACCTCCATATCAGCCTACATATGCTCAGATTCAACCCCAAGATGCTAATAGATTTGAATTTAGCAACATCAAAAACACATTGCTAGACTTCAAAAAGTAGTTGAATGAGGTCAAAAGACAACAAGAGCTTGATTTGCAACAAAAAGAGTTAGATTATCGTGCCTACCTTCATGAGCAGGAGTTGGAGACACAAAGGATACAATTTGAAGAAAAGCTCAAGAAGGAGTTAGCTACAAAAGAGGAGCAGATGATGTTTTTGTTTGCTCAAACACAAAAGCATGAGGTCTAAACAACTCTTTCATTCCAGATCAATCCTTTCAGGATAAGATTAGTAGGCATGAAATTCCAAGTTTTAAGCAAAATAAGCCTCTTAACCCTCCTATAGTTGAAATTCCAAGTTTCACAAGCCTTCATCCTTTGCAAGTTAAGAAAAGTAATCAGGTACAACCTAGTGTAATTACAAACCAACCCTTTATCTAGAGATTCATCTTTACTATAAGCAATCCATAGGCTCAAAGATGTTTCCATGTTTCAACAAGATTAGTTGAGTCCAGGCTTAGCTAGGGTGCAATTCTAGTTGATAACACAAGTCAAATACATTTGTATTGCTTATTGTTTTGATTATGTTAATTTTTTTTTTGACACAATCAAAACCAGAAGCAATACAAATTTACGATATGGATTGTGGAAACTTGATATCTTTAACAAGTCAAATAAGATAGGTAAAAATGGCTTATGTAATTGATTGCTTGGTAGATAAATGCTTGTTTCATATTCGTAAAAAGATGACATAAAATATGGTTTGCGAAGCTTCATGTATTTGATTGCTTTAACATGTATAATTTGATAACAATATATCGTTGTGTGCAAATTGTAATTACTGAAAAAAAAAGTACACCCAAATAAGTGGAAGAGAACAAATTAACCCATATCTTGAAACCACTCAATAAATTGGGGCAAAAACTGTATACCCATTGAATTTCATGATTATAATGTAGGGATTCAAAAAATATCCGACAATGTTCTATTTAATTCACATTGTATGTAATGATTTAGAAGAATATATCGTTGTGTGCAAATTGTAATTACTGAAAAAGAAAAACATCTACCCAAATAAGTGGAAGACAACAAATTAACTCGTATCCTGAAACACTTCAATAAATTGGGGCAAAAACTGTACACCCATTAAATTTCATGATTATAATGAAGGGATTCAAAAATAAATCCTACAATGTTTTGTTTAATTCACATTCTATGTAATTATTTCATAGTATACCATCAAAAAAATCATAGCACTAAAACCCTCGATGCCATACACACAATAATTCCACAATGCAATGAAACCCTTGACAGCAATAGCCATTCACTGTAATTATTGTAGAGTATAATAAACCCCAACACGACATCCATAGAATCATGCGAAGTTGACAAAATATATGAAGGAGAATAGATTAAATCAAATCATTGACTAAAAAATTGCAAAAAGAATTCATGGGTTGCACAAAACATCACGTGTACAACATGTATCATGTGTATTCCTCAAACCGGTTGTAAATTTGGGACATTATCCCAAAACCCATTAAAAATAATGATTTTTCACAAGGGATTATGAAAGAATTCGGACAATGTTCTATTTCATTCACATTATATGTAATGATTTCGTAGTATACTGTAAAGAAAATCATTATAGTTAAACCCTCAATGCGATATAGAGAAATGATTGTAGAACACAACAAAATGCACAATGACCCTTGACGCCAATTGAAACCCATTATTAAACATACAAAATTACAGGGGAAAAGACGCAGAGATTGTTACCTTGGAGAAGATGACAACCAACGAAACTCACAACGTTCATAGAAGGTCGCAACGATAGTGAAAGGAGGAGATGCGAGGTGAAAATGAGGAAGAAAACCACAAGAGATAATTACTTTAGGGCTAAAAGTTGTCCAGTAACTCGTGGTTAACTTAACCTATACGTGTGGTTAAGTACACATATATGTGGGATTTAGTGAACATATTAATGTAGTCGGGTAAATAAATTGCGCCCACCTCCTAGTAGACCCACACGTAAATATGAGTGGGCCCACATACAAATGCAAGTTGAAATAGATGTTTCGATAATTAGAAATAAGCTTTTTTTTTTTTGGCTTTGTAATGAATGAGTAGTGGTGAAGTGGTAGTGATGTAGTGGGTGAAGCTTTAAAAACACCTTCTCTTACCACCTTTCGCTTTACGGGTTCAAGCAAATGTGTTTTAACTACACACAAGCCAAATTTTTCTTTTTAAGCTAATAACTCGCTTACAGACAGACTTAAAAAAAAAATGAAGAAATTGGATGTATTCTTCACTCTCTACGGATGCACAAAGTCAACCGTGGTGACTACTGCTAAGTTTCTAACCAATTAACCAATTATAAGTGGAAATAATGTACAACTTCAAATATTCGATAGGATTCAACGTCCTTGGGCATTACAGACATAAGCAAAGTCCCACGAAGCACGATGAGAGAACAATCAGCTTGTGAGGCCCGAGGCTGTAAATGCCAAAGCGATAATAATGGCCGCATTCACGCAAGCAATCCAACTAAATCGATAATTGTGTATTATATTATTTAATAATAAATCAAATAAACTCCTCACTGTAAAATCCCGGGGATGGAACGAAACAGAGTTCCAGAGAAGGTTATGTGGAAGAGATGGCGAATTCATCCGAGTCCCAGACTAACCGGTACAACACCCGCTACAGAAAACGCCAACAGCAACAGCTTGCTGAAACAGCACAGGAGAATTTGCAGAATATGAGACTTGCACCGCAAGAAGAAGAAAAAGAAGAAGATTCTATTCAATTGTCTGAACAGCAGGCAAATGTATTGAGCATCATCTCGGAGGGACGTTCTGTGTTTTTCACAGGAGCCGCCGGAACAGGCAAGACTTTCTTGCATCGCCGCGCCATAACAATTCTTAAACATTTACACGGAGATGAATTTGTATATGTCACGGCTTCCACTGGAATCGCCGCCGCCGCTCTCAACGGAACTACGCTGCACTCGTTTGCCGGGATCGGGTGCGCTGCAGAAGACGCCGAGGGATTGCTCTTTGCTTTGTATAAAATGCGCGATGCGAAATTGCGGTGGAAATCAGCAAAAGCTCTGGTAATTGCCGAGATAAATATGATACATGGAGAGCTTTTTGAGAAACTGAACTACATAGCCAAGAAATTGAGAAAACAGCCAGACCTGGACTTTGGCGGTTTACAGCTGGTGGTTTCAGGCGATTTCTTCCAGCTTTGTCCTGTAGATGCACCAAATATCCACAAATTTTTCGCCTTTCAGGCGGATTGTTGGGATAAATGCTTCGAGATCCAGATTGAGCTAACAGAGATTTTTAGGCAGTCAGATTCCGAATTCAAGCTATTGCTGAAAGGAATCCGAAGAGGCGTCTGCAGTGATCAAAGTGTTGAGATGCTCAGGGCACGGCAGGGCCTGCGAAATGAAGAGGGCTTAACCTACACAAAATTTATATTTTCTAAAGGTTGATGCAGAGAGGGAGAATAAATATCAGTTGAAGGCCATGGAGGCGCTCGGTAAGGAAATGTTCACATTTCATACTCAGGACGAGGACAATGGTTCCGAGTCTGTGAAATCTCAGATCAAAAGGCTTATTGCAGTGAAGAGGCTTGAGCTCTGCGTTGAGGCTGAAGTCATGCTTATTTATAATCTAGACACGAAAAGAGGGCTGGTGAACGGAACAAGGGGCAGAGTTATAGGATTTCAGCAGACAAACGAAAGCCCTGATATTAGCCCTGGAAATGTCTGGCCAGTTGTTCAATTTGAAGGCGTTTGTTCGTCTGTACACACTGTGACGCCTCGCTCGTGGGATGTATTTGATGAGAACGGAAATGTTATAGCAGGGGCTAAGAGAATTCAGGTGCCGCTAATTTTAGCTTGGGCTTTGAGCGCATACAAGTGTCAGGGTTTGACAGTGGAAAGAGTGGAAACAGATCTTTCTACTTCTTGTTCCTATGGTCTGGTATACTTAGTGCTCTCAAGATTGAAGACTTTGGAGGGGCTTCGGCTCACAGGATTTCATCCTTCTGCTGTGAAGGCACACCCTGCGGTTATCCAATTCTATGAAAAACTCGGCAGGAATGGGATTGAATGAGTCTTATGTTCATTGTTAGAAATTTAGAACGATATGAAGTCCATTTTGTTGAATATACGTCCTAAACTAGTTTTTCTGTAGGTAAAATTGTATAAACCAGAAATAGCAGGCAGCAGTGGTTTTAACAGAAACAGGGCAAAGATGGAGCATTGCTGTTTTACTTTTGCCATGTTTTTGGATTCATTTGGAACTGGTTTCTTAAAAACCTGTACAAGTGTGATTCTAAATTATATTCCTTACATTCATAATCAAGCTATCATTAGGATGAGGAGAAGGAGATCTTTAAGCTATATCTGCAAAAAAAAAATTCTAACGATGGATGTATGATCCAGAATACTGATGGAAACTAAACTTACACAATTTTTTTATAAGCTATTCACTGACTATTTTTATTTTCACTGTATCATTTCTGTGATCCAAAAAATTGATACAATCTAAACTTACACAGATTTTCCAAAAAAAGTCCTGCTCACTGATCTTATTTTCAAATGATTTACTTAACCTGCCTTGTCATATGCATATGATGTTTTAATTGAAAATTACCATGGCTGCAAGCCTGCAGCAGGCTGATTCTCCTTTTCAAGCTTTTCATAAATTGGTCCTGTCAAATTTTTATTTTGAAGAAAGGAATTTTCCTGCTCTGAATATAGCTAGAACTTGACACTGTTCAGTAAATCTTACCACAATTGGCAATAACCAGAGAACACAGAAAATCAACTGCCGTCTATATCATCAATGATGCTATAGGCGCCATAATCCAGGGGACATTAATGGTGCGGCGCGATTTGTACAGCACGAGAGGACGTGCATATCCTTTTTTATGGGTGAACGGCTGCTTATATTTGATGGCTGTATGGCTGTATATTTGTATTTATTATTGTAACGTCGAAAATTGTATGTATTGTAAGTATTTTGTTATTATAATTATTTAAAATATATATTTTTAAAAAATAATTTTAAAAATCAAATAGAAAAAGTTATTAAATTTATTTAAAAATCTTGGAAATTCTTTTTATTCCACCACTTATTTTGTATTCATTTCACTATGTTAAATTTATTTGGAAATCTTTTAGTACTCATTTTAGTATTACTAAATTAGTTTTTTTTTTCCTCCACGTCTATTATGTCTTTGTTTTAATTTTTCATTAGAAAGTTTAAAAGTATATTAAATCAATAATCTTGATTTTTTTTCATTAATAATGAAGTTTATATTTTTAATTTTGTTGTCTTAGGGTTTTTTATTTTCAATTTGTTATTATTTTTATCTTTGTAGATATTATCAAAGGTAGTGGAGATAATCTCATGACTACAATTTTGTCTCAAGTAATGTAAAAATTTGCTTGTGCTATTGTTCATCTTTATGACTATTTAAATTTGTGATAACATGTTTTTTAGTCAATGATTCTATACTCAAGAATCAAAGTATTCATTTTTGTCATTAATATTTTTGGAGCCATTTTGGAGAGAGAGGGGGTTGGGCAATGATGTTGAAGGGTTTGTATAATGAATCTTAAATCTTTTGGGCCATAGCTCTTGCTTCTCTCTTAACACAATCTAAATATTGTGTTACTCTCTTTGGTTCACAATATATGCATGTTGGAACATCTCCTACTCTTGGATTAATATTTGGCTATCTCCATTTCTCTGAGTATTTTGCTCTTAAGTTGTTAATATTGTGATATTGTTGTTATTAATATTGTAATTTTTTTATGTCTTTTCTTTTGGTTTCCTCTCCTAACATATTTCCTTTCATTGTTGCTCCTCATTTCCTCTTGAGGTAACAATATCACACTCTCATTTATTATACTTGCTAGTTATTTATGTCATTTTATAGTTCTATTTCTCTTGGGAATATCTGGCAACTTATTTTTGAATTTATTTTTCATTCATAGTAGAATAATAATGTATGTATACTTGATTTATTCACTTTTCATAGTCATTTATATTATTACTCTACACATAGGATAAGAGCACACATACAATTCATTTTTATTGACTACATGTGAAAATCAAAAGATCAAAATAGAGGCTTTGACCACTTTAGCAAGTTTTTATGTAGTCACTTTTCTTTCTTTGCTCTGGGCGTAACTGGTTTTGTGAGATCTATTCTCAAAGTTCCTTTCTAAATTTTTTGTTAATTATATTAATTTAATATAGTTTTAGTTATTTTATATTGTTTAGATCATCTATGTTTTCTTTGTAGTATTCTTGTTATTGCCATTGTGTATTTTATTACTATTTTATAGGTGTTCATTATAATTTTCATAGTCATTTATATTATTGATCTACACATAGGGTAAGAGCACATATACAATCCATTTTTTATTCACTACATATGAACGTTAGAATATCAAAATAGAGGCTTGATCACTTTGGCAAGTTTTATATATTCACATTTCTTTCTTTGTTCTAGATACATGTGGTTCTATGAGCTCTATTCTTTTGAGTTTAACCTATTGTTAATGTTCTATACTTTTTCCCTCTTATATATATTTTTTAATTTATTTTATTTTAAAAAGTTTTAGTTATTTCATATTGTGTAGACCATTATGTTTTTTTTGCTATTTTCTTTGTAGCATTCTCATTGTCATCATTTTGTATTGTGTTGTTATTTTACATATTTTCATTTGTTGTACATTTTCTTAGTTTGCTACACATAATGAACATTTCCACAACAATATATAGACATAGCCACCTATAGTAAAGTGAAATTTTGTCATGTTTAATATTTTTTTCTATTATTTTTCCTTAGTCTAATATGAGGTTTTTAGTCTCTTAACCAAGTCTTGTTTTTTTATTTTTATATATTTTAAAATAAATCTATAGTATTATCATAGGAAAATAAGCATACTTTATGTCAACGAAATATGCTTAGGTAAAGTTAAACATGTTTGTCCCTCTATATTAGACATCTCTCAATAATATTATTTAGAAATAGAATAGAACAAAAACATTAAATTTATAAAAATGATTAATTATACAACACTTAATTTTGGTGAACTTGGCATGAACACTTATTTATTTTTGTTGTTAGAATGTGTGACATCCCAAAACTATTAACCCAAAATTACCACTGATTTTTTTAAAAATCTTTATTGCATGTTTATTTAGTTATATAATCAAGTACTTCTATCCATATGGGATAGGCATCCATCCATCTGGGACAAGTGTCCAACCATATGGGTTAGGCATTTACGAAAAATGGGGTAGGAGTTCATCTATCCATCCGAGATAGGCATCTACTCAAATGGGGTAGGCATCTATCTATAAAAGATAGGAATATGTTATGACCAAAGACTTAGACTTATCAGGACCATCTAGGTCCTTAGTCTCTCTCTAAATACTACACTCCCCTAATTGAGTGCACCAAGGTCAACATCTTTAGGAGTATATAAAATAGATAATTAGCTTGAGTTGTGACTCAAAATTTGGTCTAAAGCCTCAGGGAGTCAAGTGAATCCATCTGGGATTCCTTCTGAGTATATAAAGAACTAATTTTATCTTAATCCTTATGATAGAGATTTTAATCTTTCTCCTAATCAAGAAAATCTCTTGAACTATTAATTCTTCTATAATAAATTGAATTAGCATGATCTTTATTAGACATTCCTAGAACTTTACAATCAAAGCATAGCTAAGGACACAACACAAACCCAAAATTTTGACCACAACATATGACTCACATAGGTTTGTTTCCAAAACAATCACGAGAGAACATGACCTAAGGTCCAAACCTATGCCTCGGGGGATCATCTCTGATGGCCTTGCCTACGTGAAGTGCAAAGGCTTTGTAGTTCAACAATTGGACTTAAATTAGCACATACCTTGGTGGATAGCAATGATGTACCTCAATCAGGTTCAACTTTCTCATAACTAATATGACATTAAAACAAGATCATATAAGTGTGTGAGTAGGTATGTGCAACCCTTTCTATAGTCCAATATCCCCAAACAAATCTTCATCGATTGCCACCCACTCAGGTGAAACAGGGCGACCTAATTAAAAAAGAAAAACTAAATAAGCACACTCCAAAGAAGTATTTTTATTGTGCTAGATTGTCCTAATCACATTAAACTCATAATTTTTGAATTAGGAAATCATTTAAACTCATCATATGAATATTATTGTCTTGATTTGGTCTAAAAGAAAAAATCTATGTTTTTACACATCTCTAGTTCACACATGATCACATTCCATGGCCTTGGGATCTAATCAGAAGCTATTAGAAATGGGAATGTGTAGGAGAGAAAAATTACAAGAATTATTGCCATCAAATTTTAACACTTTTAGATTATCTAGTAACTTTAAGAGCTCTAATGCTATGTAAAAGTCACACAAGAAACTCAAGTAGTTAGGATCATCTCCAAAATCTAAAATAACCTTCCACAAAATAGTATCAAGGAATGAATTCTTGATTAAAATATGCAACATGATAAAATGATACATAATGTAAATAAGGAGCTAAGGAGCCACACTTTATAGGCACAAAAAATAAATAATTTAAAAGTACCTTAAGAAAACTTAGATTTGGATAGTAACTAGTTAGATAATAAACCTTATTCACATTAACATCCCCCCTCACGTGCAACATAGAGAGGAACAAACAAATATAAATGAATTCAAATATGGGTCTTAAAAAAATCCATGTTAGTTATCCATGCACAAATAGAGTAAAGGAGAAAAACTTGTAGGAAAACCCCCTCTCCCAAAGAGAGAAAAGATGAAAATAAACATGTCACAATATAATGAAGTGTAACCAATATATGAACTTGCAAAGACTCATGAAGAACAATATCGAAAGACAAATATGATGTGATAGAAAATGTGTTATAATTTTTATCAAAGAGGAAGTGTGTTCTAAAAATGATAAGATGGGACTCATAAAAAAAGTCTAAAATACATATCAATAAGTCATCTCACAAAGTTGGATTTGAAAGACTATAATGATCACATTGAACTAACTTACTAGAAAATGAAACAACATTAAACTTTGAACAAGTGGGAATTGGGAGAGCCTCAATCAATATTTATGTATTATGAATCAATGAAGTTCAAAGGATCAACAACTATCTTTGTAAAAAGAGAAGAAGCATCTAAAGAAACCTTATCATCATCATCATCTAGATATGCAAATATTTCTAAAGAAGAAAACTCATTATTAGTATTGTAGTCATATGGTATATTATTTGAATCATCATGAGGTGCATGAAATTCAAGAAAGGGATCATCTAGGAATGGTTGAGTATCAATATTTTTTTCACATGTAAACTAATGAATCCCATGACATGTTCATTTTTAGCATTCCAAAAAAACTATGAAAATATTTGTGGAGGAAACAAGACCATATAAATTAGGTAAAATATGATGTCAACATGAATGATTTAGATACCATCTCTTCGTTGTTTATAGTTTCCCATTTGCTAGATGATTATAAAAAGTTGAAAGAAAAAACCATAGTGAACTAAGGTAGATCAATAAATTACATTAACATGAAACTCTCAATAGAAATTATGAGCTCCCCAATATGGTGAATAATTTAAATGATGTCGAGCCCAAGAAAAATCAACCTCTAAGTTCAACAATTTTTATGGAAGATAGTTAAGCACAAAAAACACTCCAAACTCAAATTTTGATGTCTAAGACAAAATTTGAAAATTTGGCATGGATAGATTTGTCGTGCTCAAAAGAAAAATCCTATAAAAATTCAAAATTCTAACATTTTGGGTGAAGGATATGGCTTGGAAAATATTACAAGAAAATTCAATCTTTAAACTAAAATATTAGGCATATATGATAAAATTTAGAAAAAACCACCTCACTTCAAAGTGCTTATAACCAAGTTTCTAACACCTATAAGAATTCAAAATTTTGATATCTTAACGAAATTTTTTGGCTTCTAAAAAATTATTTTTATCAATGGAAGATAGGGTCCCCTTCATTATTAGGGTAGCAAGATCTAGTGGTGTCACTGCCTAGGCAATATTGAGGTAAGTATTTTGTGTCACCTATGTCTAGGTGAAGTGAGAAATAGGTGGTCAAAATGGTGAAGGAAGTTGGAAAAAATAATTGGAGTCACAATATCAAGTGGAGAAGCAGTTGAGTGGTGATGTGAGAATAGTAGCTCCTATGCACTAGTAGGGGAATAAGCCTCCTTATTGTGGGAAAAACACCCACCAAGGCCAACCTATGACTAGTTGCTAAAATAAAATCCTTTGGCAGTTAAAAGATATTTTTTATTAAAACCAAAAACTGTACCTACTTACACTAATTATGTAGGAGTGACACAAACTAGTACCCAATGATGTATGCTAATTTGTAGAGAATATTCTAACATATATTGATGACGTGACAAATCATACAAATTGTATACATTCTATATGACTATATAGAACTTTTTATGAATTTTTTGAAAAACCCAAAAATGGCTAAAAATAAGAATTTTACAAACCTCTAAGTGCTTTATACAAAAATATAGGTTTTTCAACCTTCTAGACTCAATGGTTAAATATTATTTTCCTAAAAATACACCCCAAAAAAATTCTTTCCAAAATCACTCTTATATTTGAGAAGGAACTTACATATTTGAATTTCTAAGACTATGTAAGAGCTACAATACCATGTAAGAGATATAATATTATGTAAGAGTTCCACAATAGACTAAAGCAATTAGGATTACCTATAAAACTAGAAATAACCTTCCTTAAGAGAGAATCAAGTAATGAATGCTTGATTGATGTAAAATAATATATTGATACATATTTGTATATGAGGATCCTTCCTTATATTTGTAATGTGAACAGATGTGACAATACTAGATTATGACAAGTTTCACAATCATATGACATGAGACACAAAAGTAAATAACCTAAAAGCCTTGAGTAAACTTAATTAAGTGTAAATAGGACCTAGATGGGATCCAATTAGGTAATATACTCCATTTATACCAATTAAAACCTTCAAAAAGGGACACATCAACATAAGGAAGTGTATTTGCTAGATTTTTGGAGACAACAATGTTGATCCATATAGGCATAAAAAAAGGAATGAGATTTTGAATGGAAATGGCATGATTTGTCAAATGATATTCATCATCTAGGGGTAGTGGACACATAGAAAATGTTATTTATTATGCAACATTTTGAAAACATTAGATCAAAAAATCTAATGGTTAGTGCAATATGGTGAGTGTATCAAAGCTCAAGTTATGTCATTGATTAATACTAGACATGTCACCATAAGCTGGGCCTAGGGATCATGCTTTATTTATTTGGAAGGGATGATGATGCAATGATAGGCCTTAAAGAAGGATGACATGGTAAAATGACTAGTTAGCACACACTAAAGAGATATTAGGGCTTGTCGAGCTTTCACAATATGCCAAATTGTAAGCTTTAAAACCACATGATGAAAGGTGGTAGAGGAGACCAATGGTTGGCACATGGTGATATTGTCAAAGTAGTTAAAAAAAATTGATGCTCCATTGGTGTCAAAAAGATGATTTGGAAAATGGTGGGCCCTAGGATCCCATGTATTTCACACGCAAGAAATGAAATCAACATGAGATCACAAGTAGGTGACCCCATAGAAGGGTTTTCCAACTAGATGATGTGACCAAATGATTGGCTCACACATGTTGAATAGAAAGGATCCCATCTTGTTAGAGTAATATTGTGCCAATTACATGATCAAATATCATGGAAAAGGGATCCAATGGTAGAGTTTGATAGTTTTTAGTGTTGTACCATTGGCTTAGAAACAACTAAGTCAATATTGGTTGTAGATTCTGTATACACTCAAATTTGGTCTAGAGAATTAATTAAATACAAGTTATTTAATTAATAATCTTTAATTCTTCTACTTTAAATAAATTGAAAAAATTATTTATATAGTTCATTTTCTCTAATTCTTCCTATCCTAAATCATTTTCTTCATATCTTAATTAAATGGAAAAATTTAATTAGTTTGTTTTATTTAATTAACCTCCTCTCATTAAATTTGAATTTTAAATTTGAATTTAAGCACATGTCTACTAACTTCTTCCCATCTTCCACCTCATCATGTGCCTCAAGAAATTAAATATTTCTAATTTTTAATTTGGTATTTATCATCAAAAAATTCTAACTAATTAGGGACACTTGGCCTTCATCTCCATTTTATTCCTCTTCACACTTGGCAGTTTGTTCTTATGCAAGGAACACACTCCCCTTTTCTCTCTAACCTCTTCATCTTCAATTGTCCATCTCTCCATATCAAATCTAGACCGTTGATTTCTACCACCTGGACTCATGCCTTGGAAAATCTATAAATAGGCCCTCATTTACAGCAAAAGGAGAGAGATAAGCATTTGTAACAATTACACTCTGTAGCATTTTAATTAGCATTGTCATTTTAGTGAGCTTTTTAGCATTAGCATTTTAGCATCAAGTAGTTTAATCATGCATTTTCATTAGCAGCATCTTAATTACAACATTCTCATCATATCATTTTCATTAGCAAAATTATTATCTTTGCATATCATCTACAACTATTTTATCAATCATGTAATGTAGGAAACATCTCTTGCATTTCCAACCTCTCTCATTCTTCAAGTTGTCATTTGGAAAGTCATGGGCACAAACAATCTAAGAGTAAAATGACTTAAAGAATCCTTAAAGATAGAGGACAATGAGATGCCATTGAGGAATTGTTGTTTTAATTTGATTATTATTTGAATTCCTTGATATAATGTTTCATTGGTGTGTTGTATAGGTTTTATTTGCTTATTCATGCTATTTACATACACACATAAGTTGGTGCCCACCGTGGGGCTTAGCCCTGTTTTTAATATTTTCTTGCAAGTTTTCATCAACAGGTTCGTTCATGAATTTTGATGTAGCACATCTGCGACATGTTTCAACGCGTAGGTGGTTACTTTTGGTGCATACAAGCTCTATTATAGCACATACACATAATAGACCAGCGCATCTACCTCTTCTTTCAACGCATATGCAAGATTTGATTTCCCTTTTCTGTTTTCTAGAAAAGAGCATTGAGTGTGTTTAATAACACATATACTGAATATTTTAGCACATATGCTCTCTATTTTAGCACATACACCTTTATTTGTAGAAATTTAAAATTCTTGGGGACTGATCCATATCTTTTCATTTTGTAGGTGCTCTATACGTTGTCAAAGACATATCTGAGACTACTAATGATGTTTGCAAGGGATGGACTTATTTTCATTTGATTAAATTAGGCATCTAGTTTAATTATAGGGTTAAAGAATAACATTTATGTTGTGTTTGCAAAGTGATAGGCCAATGATCTCCCCTTTACTTGGTGACCAAAATTCTAGACTCACTCTTTCATTTTATTGCAATAAAACCCTTAGTAGGTTTGCCTCCCTAGTTCGAAAGGAGGGAACGACCTAAGTGGGAACAACTAAATCCAAGCATTCCAACCCACTATAATCAAACGTGAATTGTGATGAAAATCACTTTCAACGATAGTGTGCATTGATAGGCCTCCCCCAGTGTCCTTGAGATACATAAAACCTTTATTCTAAAGGTTGGGAGGCCTCTTGAGGGAGTTTATCATTTGTTGCACTGAATGGAAAACCCTTACTAAGAAACTTAAGTGTAGTAGCCAAGTTGAGTCAATTTTTTAACATTGTAATACTCACAGTGCAAGGGGAGGGAAGAATCTGCCTCCAAAATACTCACCGTATAACTACAAGGGATTTCTAGCCAAAAGTGGAGGAATCAAAATTGGTTAAGATCCTGAAAAGGAAAAAACATGGGTGCCCTCTAGGGGGTGACAGGGTTGTCTGAGCTAACGCAGTTCCAAGTTGTGGGTTGTGATATTATTAATGACCCTTGACGTTAGAAGATACAAGGGGATCAAACCAGATCCTATAACATACACTTGATGTTTAGATCATAAGATGAAAAAACTATTTTACTACCTACTTATGTGTTTGAAATCATTGTTCAGAAGATCATCCTTCAAAAAGACTTAGTTCACTGATTCAAAAACAAGAAAACTAGACAAACTTTCAAAACGGTGACATTTCTAGTTTAGCGCATAAACTTCCTATTTCAATGCATTGAGTTCATAGTCTAGCGCATGTAGGGTCTGTTATAGCACATTCCCCACATCTTCTAGCATACATAGGGTTTGTTCTAGTGCATTTACCTCATCTTCCAGCGCATAGGATTTCTGTTCTAGCGCATTTCACTGACACTCTAGCAAATATAGGGTCTTTTTTAGCACATTTATCCCATCTTTCAATGCATATACAACTTGTTTTAGCACATTCACCTGATACTCAAACAAAGAGCTAAATTGAACTTTTGTTTGACAACTAGAATCATATTTAGGGACCCTTTTTAGAGCAGAGATCATTCCTCATTAAAACATTGGTTTAAACTTGAAGAAATTGGCTTTTGCAAGTGCAATGCCTTTAACTTAGATCAAACAACTTAAAGTTCCCAATCACCAATCGCATCTCTGATTGTTAGCAAAGTTTCACTATCAGGATTTTTCATCCTTTATCATGAAACAAATGTTGTACATCAGATTTATCCTAGTCTCATCGATAGGATCCATCATCCTATTTGACATAAGTATTTCATTGGCACTCCCAAAACAAAGATCAAAGTATAGCAAAACTCTATCACTTGCATGACCGTTTTAACAAGAGCTCAAAGACAAAAACTAAGAGAAAAAGAAATAGAAACCCAAACCATCATGGAAAAAGGAGAATAAAATCCTTTTCACATATCTCATCAAATTGAAACAAATGAGATAACTAATGAGGACATTCAACAAGCTCAACAAGCTCAACAAGACCCTAAATTTCACAAGTTCATGAAAAAAATTCTAGAAAAGGATGGAGAGAAATACTTTCTGATGCTGGAAAATCAAGGTGTAAAACTACCCAATAATTTGATGTCAACAAATTGAAGGGAGCTCCCAAGAAAACAAAAGTTGACTCATGAATCATAGATCCATTGAATGCTTTAACTCACCAAATGCAAAATCCTCAACAAAAAATCCTAGACATGTAAAGGGGAACAACAAAGAGATATTTGTTGCAAGACATTTTTCCTTATCCATTTGACAAAAATATGAACATGATACCTTTTCCACCAAATTGTGAGTTTCCAAAATATGACAAATACAATGGAAAAATTGATCCTCAAGATCATGTAAGAGAATTCTACACCATGAGTATGGAATTTGCACATGAAGAAACCTATCTAATGAGATTGTTTCCAAGAAGTTTGGGTGGTCAATGCATGGAATGGTTTTCAAAACTCCCACCAGGTATTAGATCATTTGAGGAGCTGGTAAATAATTTTTTCACCCAATATTCATACAACATTCAACATGAAATAACCATGGAAGATTTCTGTAACACAAAGCAAAAAAAATGGTGAGTCATTTCTTACATTCTTACAAAGATGGAGACAGTTATTTGCTAGATATGCCCGTCCTATACCTAAGAAAGAAAAGATGGATATATTTATTGATAATCTCAACAATGAGATGAGTTATAGACTCCAATTCTAGTGTCCACCCAATTTTAAAAAGTTGATTGAAAACAGACTTAAGATTGAGGAAGCCTTGGTTAAAAGAGGAGTGTTGAAAATCTATAATGAAGGAACAAACTCTGCTAACTCTTCTAACCATCATAACAACAATGAAAAATCCAAATTTTGGACAAGAAATAAGAATTTTGGTAATGATGGTGTAGTTAACACACATAACGCAAAACCAATCTTCAATTTGTCAGGTACTACACCCAAAAACAATCAAAACAACAATGAATCTAAACCAGCTCCACTGCCACATCGAAGAAAATTTACACCTTTGGGGAAATCAATTGAATCAACATTAAAAGAGCTTGTTGCACAAAAACTCATAACATTACCATATACATGAGATTTTGAACCAAGAGCTAAACCATCATGGTGGAACGATGCATATTATTGTGACTTTTATAGAAGAAAAGGTCATAAAACAAATGATTGTATGCAATTAAAACATTTGGTGCAAGACTTGATAGATAAAGGTGACATATCGATAGAAGGACATAAAACAAATGATGATCATAGAGCATTTAAAAACCCTCTACCCAACTATGAAAAAGGAGAATCTTCTTCAACAAACAACAAAGGGAAGAATGTGAATTATGTCTATGATACTACCATCCATCACATTTTTGCAGTTGATAATCAATGTCATCAAAATCTAGGATAAACAAGACAACCTACCAGTAAATGTAACCACAAGAGGGAAGTCCAAGTTTGTATTGAGAGGAAGTACATCTAAAACACCTGCTACTCCTTCAAATCAATACAATATAGTAGATCAATTGCAAAAGATTCCAGTACAAATATCCATACTAGAACTTCTTAAAATTTCACCAGCCCATAAGGATATTCTGGAAAAAGCTTTAGTGGACACCATAGTACCAACTAATTTGGAATTTTTTCAATTCCAATCCATGGTGGGACATTTGACTGCACCCCATTGTTTATCATTCTCGAAAAATGATGATGCATCCCTCACTCATCCACACAATGCTCCACTCCATATTGAGGTTTTAATCCATAAACATCAGGTCAAACACATTTTAATAGATGGAAGAGCTGGTCTAAATATATGCACCTTGAAGCTTATTCATGCATTGGGATTTTTATAAAATGCAATAGATTCCAGAAGAAATATCACCATAGAAGCTTATGATGATGATGAAAGATCCTCTCAAGGACTAATAGTATTGATAATTCAAGTGGGACCAGTTCAAAAGGATATAATCTACCAAGTTTTAGACAAGTATTTTACCTACAACATACTCTTGGGATGACCTTGGATCCATGAAATGCAAACAATACCATCAACATACCATCAATGCTTGAAATTCCCTTACAATGGACAAGAGATCACAATTTCAACATATTATAATAATCCCCACTACTGCAACACTCTCAAGACAGTCCAAGATGTTTTTGTACCACACAACAGAGAAGCTCTCACTTCTATTTCCTCAAGTAATGAAAGCCAACTCAATTCTTTGTCAAAATAGTTTAAGAAAAAGGTTTAGTTGAAAGATAAAGGCATCTGTGATTCTATTTCCTCAAGTCATGAAATCCAACTCAATTCTTTGTTAAGATAGTTTCAGAAAAAAGATTCAGTTGAAAGATAAAGGCATGGGTGAGTATTCTTTTGGGCAATCCTTATGTCTCTGACAACTACTACCTTCTCCAAAATCACATGGACAACCATCAACATCTAGACAACAATCTTGACAACCCATCATGATCTTTGTTGGTACATTTGTAAAAGCAAGTATTGTAGTTGATGAATCTAAGGACAAAGACATTCTAAAGTGTCTTTACAAAGATGAAGTATCCACAACAACAACTTCCAATATACCAATAGAGAAATATGGTAAAGGGTTCAAAATCTTAGAAAAGATGGGATATGAAGGAAAAGGTTCCATTGGCAAATGAAAAGAAGGTATTGTGGAACCAATCCAACCTATCTCAATCAATGCAAAAGACAAGATAGGATTAGGATACAAAGAAAAGACAAAAGAAGAATCCACTCAGAAGATTGGTGAACAAATCCTCCAACTACAAGCTAGTTCTGAAACAGACTCAAATGAATATGAATAGGATTCACTATCTGAAGAATCTTGTGAAGACAAAGAAATCGATGTGATATAGAGGTATGCACCCATATGTATGGAGGGACAAAGTTAAGGGTCTAGACTACTTGAATTTGGCTCACTACATATCGATGACTCTAGTGAGGACAATCAGACATCGAGCGAGACAAATGATTTGGAGGAGAGTAACATTATAGACCTTGATGTTGCTAGTGAACACCTCAAAAAATGTTTCCATCATGACCCTCACCACCTTTTCTTGACCAATTTGATGATTCCTTACCTTTGATACATCTCGAACTCATTGACTGAGAACAAACTAAGCCTCTTGATATCCTTATCTTTTCAGATGATGATGCCATTATCAATTTCCTTTATTCCGAAAATCTAGAAAAAAGTTCCACCAATGAATTTCATAAAGAAACTTCAAAACGGGGGAGTGCCAAGTCTCTTAGTTACAAAATAAAGAATACAAAAAATCAATCTAATGGTGAAAACCATGCAATGACAATGTTGGATCATGAAAAAGTAAAAAGAAAGAGCGTATCCAATGGTGAAAAACTCTTTGAGGCACTGAAGGATGAGAGATTTGACACTCTTCCTAAGAATTATCAAGAAATATCTTTAGTATTGGTTGAGCCTACACAATCCATAAACATCGATATTGTAGAAACAACAAAGACCATACACCTAGTGGCATCAATGGTAGAGCAAGAAAAGCCAAATTTCACCAAATTCTTCAAAGAAAGACAAATCAATTTTGCTTGGTCCTATGCTAACATGCCAGGAATAGATCTGGATCTAATAATATATCATTTATCCATAGCACTTGGAGTGAAGCTAGTAAAGCAAAAATTAAGAAAAATGTATCCACACATCGCCCTACTGGTGAAAGCATAATTAAAAAAAATATTAGATGCAGGATTTTTCCAACCAATCGACTATGTAGAATAGATTTCAAACATTGTACCAGTCTCCAAACTAGAAAAGAACATCAAAATATGCATATATTTTAGGGATCTTAACAAGGCTTGTCCAAAGGATGACTTTCCTTTGCCCAATATAGACATAATTGTGGATTTAACATCAAGACATGCTATGCTATCACTCATGGATGGTTTTTTAGGCTATAATTAGATCAAGATTGCACCAAAAGATCAAGACAAAACAACTTTCACATTCCCATGGGGTACATTTTGTTGGAATGTCATGCCTTTTGGACTAAAGGATGCAAGAGCCACCTATCAGCATCCAATGACAACAATCTTTCATGATATGATGAACACATTCATGGAGGACTATGTGGATGACCTGCTAGCAAAATCATTCACTAGGGAAGGACATCTGGAAATCTTGGATAAAATTTTTAACTGATTGGAAAAGTTTAATGTGTGATTAAATCCAAAGAAGTGTGTATTCAAAGTAACATCAACAAAACTCTTAGGATACATAGTCTCAGCCAAAGGCATTGAAGTAGATCCCACAAAAGTCAAAGCAATCATGGAAATGCCACCTCCTAAGAACATTATCCAACTAAGATCTCTACAAGGAAGATTCCAACCCATTAGAAGATTCATGGCGTAACTAGCGGACAAAATTCATCCTTTTACTCATTTGTTATACAAGAATGTTTCTTTTAGATGGGATAAAAGATGTGAAGCTGCCTTTAATCAATTGAAACAATATTTGATGACTCCACCTATATTGGTACCACCAATAGAGGGAAAACCACTTCTACTCTACATAGCGACTACTGAGGTATCTTTGGGAGCTCTGCTAGCACAAGAAGACTCTATAGGAAAAGAAAGGGCCCATCTACTACATTAACAGAACACTGAGTGGCTATGAAATTAACTATACATTCATTGAAAAAGCTTGTTTGGCAGTGGTGTTTGCTACTCAAAAATTGTGACACTATATGTTAACACATACCATCAAACTAATAGCCAAGATAGATCCATTAAAATATCTACTCAGCAAAGCCACTCTAACAAAAATATTAGCAAAGTGGGTGATGATGTTGAGTGAATTTGACATTCAATATGTGGATAGAAGAGTGATCAAGGGCCAAGTAATAGTAGATCAATTGGTTGAAGCATCATTGTAAGATGACCATCCTATGCACATTGAATTTCTAGATGCAGGTGTCCTCACAATGACAACACAACATTGGATATTATACTTTGATGGGTCTTACTCTCAACATGGATTGGGTGCTAGAATCTTATTTGTTACTCCTCAAGGACACATTATACCAAAATCTTATAGGTTGATGTTCTCTTGCACAAACAACATGGTTGAATATGAAGCACTAATTATCGGTATCAAGGTAGCAATGGAATGGAAAATCATAGAATTACAAGTTTATGGAGATTCTCAATTAGTCATCAATCAGGTTAATGATGACTATCAAACAAAAGATGACAAGTTGATGCCATACAAGAGAATGGTAGATGACTTCAAGAAATAATTTTTTGAGATCAAGTTTGAACAAATTCCAAGAGTACACAACAAAGTTGTAGATGCCATCGCAACCATCACTTCTCTTCTAAAAATACCAGAAAAATAAAGTTGTTATGAATTTACGGTGGAACAATTGTTTACTCCTGCATATTACAATCTTGAATCCCAAGTCATGTGCCATCTAGTTGATGTTGATTCTTCAATCTATGGGAAGATTTATACCTATTTGAGAGACAATACCCTTCAACCTGATCTATCTAGAAACCAAAAATGCAACTTTATCCATCAAGCAACCTGACACACTCTGATAGCTGATACACTTTATTGATGAGGTCTCGATGGTACTGTCCTTTGATGTCTTGAATGTGATGAATCTGAAACTTGCCTTACGATAAGTTAATGAAGGTATTTGTGGTACTAATTCAAGTGGTCTTACTCTAGCTAAGAAACTCCTATGCTTGGGATATTATTGGCCGAACATGGAAAAATAATCTTTTCAATTTGTTAAGAAGTGCAAGAAGTGTCAAGTGCATGGAAATATCATACATGAAATAGCGCAAGAGTTGCAACCATTCACATTGACTTGGCCTTTCTGTCAATGGGGACTTGATCTTGTGGACACGATTCATCCAGCTTCCTCTAAAGGACATAAATTCATAATCACAACCACTAAGTATTTCACAAAGTGGATTGAATTCATCCCATTAACCACAATCACTAGTAAAAAAATTTCCTCCTTCATCTAGAACTATATTGTTTGTCGGTATGGCATCCCTACCTCCACTATCACTCACAATGGTAGACCCTTCAAAAACCAAGATGTACAAGAACTTTGTGAAAAATTTCATATTCAACACTGATTTTCCACACCCTATTGTTGGAGTTAAAATGACACTGAGAAGGGGGGGTGAATTAGTGTCTTAATAGATTTGACCAATTTTCACATATTCAAAAACATAGCTCAGATTTGATCTCAATATTATTCTGATTAATGCATTCATGAGTTGAATGTAATCATTCATAAACAGAATTGAGAAAAGTAATAAACCCAATAGTGAACTGAGACAACAACACAGAAAAGTAGAGAGCACATAGAAGAACCAAGATACAAAAGATTTGCCAAGTGGAAAACCCTCCTAGGGTAGAAAAACCACTCCTAAACTGCCTTACTGGCTTAATCTTCAAAACCACTTTTAACAATTCCTTATAGGCTAAATTTCTGAGCACCAACTCAAGGAGAACCAACGCCTCATTTAGAGACAACAATCTCAAGAAGCACCAACCCCTTACTTAGATTACAAAATTACAATAAAAATATATCAGAGGATCTCTCTATTTACAATTAAGTTCATAACACTCTGCTTCTAATACTCTAGGAGCAATGTCCCAGTATTGCATCTAGTTCCCTCTCTTGATTACGGCCAGAATAACTATCTCTCAGAATTACAGGCCAGCAACATCTTCACAGTTTTCAACACTGGTTTTTATATACATTTCAAGTATGTCTGTTATCAAGAAATCTTCAACAAGCGTTTTTCACAAGATTCTAAAACTCTCTTGCTAATTTTAGAATCTGAACCTAGATAATGATGATCTGTAGATGATGGTAAAAATTAGAGTAATGCATATCTAGAAAGCTTTGATTTCGGCGCTGAGTTAGGAGATTTCAAATTGTAACTGAAAGATTTTCATCAAAGCCATGTCTACCTACAACATAAAATCATAACCTCTAAAATATTAGAGAACACTTTGCCAGAGATTCGATACCAACCAAAGAAGTCTGTATGCAACTATATTTTGAAAAATCCATTAAATCAAAATGCAATAGCTCAAAAAGAAACTCGATGAATATCCTGTTATGTAACCGTTCTGAGATTTGATGCCAATCCATGATGACGACCACAGAGTTTTGAGTCTTCATAACTATTCACTGAGACAACAATATAGTTATGCCGAAGGCAATTAAATTGCTAGACAATCCCTTTAGATATCGCTTTCACCAAGAGCCATCAGAGTCGAGAAGAACACATAACAAATACATCATGTCTCATCGATAGGCTTCCCTAGAGTATTATTCATTCGCTGTCACTGTGACATCCTGCTATCGGGGAGACGCTTTGTAGATTTCACTGTGTTTCACCGAAGGACTTTATCCCTTATAAGTCACTATAAAATAATGGTTCTCTCATCGATACATCCTTTTGTTTGTCACTGTGACACAATAGAGTCGGGGAGAAGTCATACCACCAACATTATGTTTCATCAAAGGTCACTTGATACACATTGTCACCATAACATATCATTTTTCTTGCCGATGAGCCTTCTAACTTGTATTTGTCGCTATAGCTTATCATCATCGGGGAGACCTCTCTTAGAAAGCTTGAATCATACCAAAAGTCTTTATCATTTCCAAGTCTCCAAGACAAGAGCACACTTACACCGAGATGTGTCCTTTATCCGCCTTTGCCAAGACAATGTGTAGTCGGGGTGACATCTCATAGAGCATCCTGTATCTTACCGAAAGCTCACATTTTCATTCCTATTGCCATGACATAACGCTTTTGGGGAGACCTCATACAGATATCTTCATTATACCGAAACACCCCGAATTCACCTCAAATCGCCAAGAGAGAACAAATCTCACACCGATAAAGTCCTTTTGAATTCCATTGGAAAGACATATAAAAGTCAGGGAGACCTCTTGTAGAGCACACCATGTCTTTCTGAAAGTCTTCATCCACTTGTGTGTCGCTGAGACAAGACAAACCTTTCACCGAAAGCCCCTCATTAGGCTTAGTCGCCAAGACTTGACGGGTTCGCTGAGACTCTACAACGAAACTCATGAGTCTTACTGAAATGTTTTATCCATTCATCCAATGTCGCTGAGACAATCTAGATCTTATGTCGATGAAGTATCTTTATGTTTCATCGGCAAGACCGAAGGTCACTCGCCGAGACCTCTCGTCGAAAACCCTAGCTCTTACCGAAGATACTACCTTTATGTTTTCGGTCGGTGTAACAAATCAAATTCACCAAGACCATTCTTCGATGCACATGAGTCATACCAAAATGCTTTATCCACTATGATTCGATAAGACATTACAAACCTCTTGCTGAAAGCCTTCAAAAAGCATTAGTCGGTGAGACCAAGTGAAATTGCCAAGACCTCAGCCCAATACCACTTAGTTTGGCCGAAGTTCTCTCAAAGAGTTGTTCAGTGAGACTCCTCCTGAAAAATAGATAAAACCTTTTGAGGATGAGTTGGTAAGACAAGAAGGACTTGCTAAGAAATTATATCGATAGCCACAACTCACGCCGATAGACTTCCACATGCACTTGTCGGGGAGACATTACCTTTTTGCTGGGATGCTAAACTGAATACTCCAAGTCTGGCCAAAGTGAATCCCATATGTGATGTCGGCAAGACAAAACCACTTCGTCGAGACCTATTCTGAAATCCTTGACTCTTGTTGATACGCATCCATTTTAATCTCCGATCGGTGTGACATACCAATATCGCTGAGACCACATACCGACGGAATAACATATGTCAATAGAGAACACTTTTCTGTCGCCGAAACCAAAGACAAGTCTTGCCGAAATAACCTTTCTTGAGCTGGTCAGCAAGACAATGTTAATGTTACCCCGAAAGCAGCCTGTATGTTAAATTCAATCGCCATGACATCTGAAATGTCTTGCCGAATAGGCAACTCAGACATTTCAAAGTGGATCGGGAAGACCCTGCCATTTTCACTCCGATATGAGTAAGCTTGAAAGAGAAACAACCAAAGCCTATGATATGCAAGGAGAACCATTCTGACAAAGAAACCATCTTTCAAACTCTGTCAGTCAAAGATGTAGCATTCATAACTTGAACCAAAAAACTCATCACCATGAAATTGAACCATAACAACTAACTTTCTGTAATAGCCAAGAGACATCAAAGAAGTGCCATAATAAATCATAAAGATCCAAACTGAGACTGATCATCAAAGAGAACCAACTGAAAGGGATTTTGACATCAAGGACAAACTATATGATCACAACTGAGATCCAACAAACTCCCCCTTTGTCCTTGATGGCAAAACACAAATGACTCTCCCCTTTTTTGCCTTAATGAAAAATGATAGAGGAGAAGAATGTGCAATGCCAGAAAACACAACTGAGAAGCCAACCAAGTACCATAAGAACCGGCTGCAAATAGAGCAATAGTGCAACAGACATATTGTATAACTTCACATACTTTAAATGCACAAAAATTATCAAAGAAATCAGCAGTAACAACCTGTGCAATACCTCCCACTTCGAAATTATAAACTTAAAAACATCATGCATATAATCTATCTTCAAGGCAGCATACCAAAGCTCTCTCCTTTTGTTTCTACCAAAACATGAATACAGGTAGCTTTCATTTATATAACTTGCACTCACTTTCACACACAACACTCAATTTCAAAGTTAAAAAATAAGTCCCAGCCATACATGATGAGGTTAATACTACCAGTCATCTTCCTTCATTGAAACACAAATAACAGAGCATATCCCATGAACATACATAGTTCTCATGACTATTGTAGCAACCTACTTAGATCATTGTACCATACTCATAAGACCACAACACTCAATTCTGTCATACCATCTTGCAAAAGACATTGTAAGTATCTTCATTCAACACACAATCTTAACTCAACTTCTTCATGCAACATTTAATAATATCATCACAAAAATAATTCATAACATCAACCATGTTTTTCAATCACTTTTCTCCAATGATAATTCCATCGACATCCCTTCAAAAACAAAGGCTTTCTTAACTTTAATATGTTGAGGAACTCACCTATATATCTCCACACCGCTCAAAGATGTCATAAGGACATACCATTATTTCCAAAGCCCAAGCATCCAAAAAGTTCATTTAAGAACAAAGTGCACTGTCATTCCAAAAACTTCTAAAAATTGTCAACCACTAGACCAAGCAAAAACATTCCTTAATGCAGATATTTATCCATTACCTTTCAAATCAGATGATTACCTTTGTCAAAAATAACAAAAGGTTAAGGAATTTAAGCCATTTCTCTTCCTTCTAAATCACCAAAAGCAAATACAAGATGTCATACCTCATTCTAGACTCCATAGGGGTAAAACATATTACCATAATAGACTCCCCCTAAGTCTTTGCTTCTTCTCAAGACATGGAAGGCAAATCTTGTGCAAGGAGTGCACAAGGAGTTTTATCAGAAGCATCTTTATTGCTCTTCTTGTCATCTTGATTGCTCTTTCTTCTCCACACTAATGAAGACTTTTTCACTTGTTTGCTTGAAGTACCTATCTTTCTATTGAATCTGCATTGCTGTACTTTATGTCCAATGTCGTTACATCTGAAACAAATGAATTTGCGAATTGTTCTGAGAAATAGAGGACTTCCTATAGACTTTTCCAACATTGTTCCCTACATTATCCTCACTTGTATTTATTCTACAGTCTCTTCTCAAGTGACCAAAATTGTTACAGTTGTAACACACCACATCCTTATTTCTAGGGACATTAGAATGATTCTTATTTGACCATCTTATGCAATCAATTGCCTTATGACCATAGTCATTACAAACATAAAAATATCCTTGGAAAGAACGATTATACCTGAAAGAATGATCATGCCAAGGATTTGAAGATTTGAAGACATTTTTCCTTTCTCTATGAATACCTTTAGATTGTCTTCTAGTGTCAATGTTATGCTTTGATGCAGCAATACTGTAACCAAGATCAACCCTCATTCTTGGTGTTTGCTTGGCTGTAAAATTATTTCCATCTAAAGTAGTAAACACTGTTTCATGTTTAGATTTGTCTGCAGAGCTTTGTCCAACCTCATATCCAACTCCTGTAGGATCTTTAGAATGCTTTTGTCTGCCGAACATCTCATTCAATATATTAGTACTATGGTCAAATTTATGAATTTTACCAGATTGAGCATTGATACATTCAAGTTCTTTTCTTAAAGCAACCACTTCTTCTTCAAGTTTTAGACAAACAATCTTTTTAATCTCCAAATCAGAACTCACAACATCTGCAATCCTCTTATATTCTTCAATTTCAATTTTCTGACTTATAATCATATTGTCCTTAAGAGTTAGTTCTTTTAACAAGGAATCATTATCTGAACATTTCTTTAAAGAATCAATCTCATTTTCTAGTTTATTACACAATTCATCCTTGTCTTTTAACTTGACTTCCAAACTCTCTTTTTGCTGAAGCTGTCTTGTTAAAAACTGGTTTTCTTTTCTAAACTGCTTAATAGTATCTAAGGCACATAGGAGTTCACCTTCCAAATCAACCTCACTTTTTGTTTCATCATATTCTAGTTCAGAGTTAACTTCATCCAAAGATTGATCTACATTTACACAAGTTTCTTGATCATCTAAATATTCATTAATGATCTCCCTGGACTTCTTTTCAAAATTATAAAGGTTGACACCTTCTTCACTCTTAGATGATTCACAACTTATTTTAGTATCAAAAGATATCTCCTCTTGTAACTCACTATTCTGATTCATTTTAGTCAACTTGTCCCAAACTTCCTTAGCACTGCTATAATGAATGACTTTTGTAATGAGTTTATTTGGCAAGTTATTAAGAATAGCATTTATAGCTCTGGTATTGAATTCAAGAGCTTTCATCTCCTCAAGAGTGGAAGGAGATGTTGTAGATGTAGTACAACCCTTTTCTACTGTTGCCCACACTTCAGATCCTAAAGAGAGTAAGTATGTTTCCATCCTATGTTTCCATATAATAAAGTTTGTTTCTTCGAACTGAGGAGTTCCAGATCTAGGATACACTACCATTTCAGAGCTATTGTTTATGAACTCTTCCTCGTTATTCCTTATACTAGATTCAGGTTGAGTATGATGAATAGCATTTTGCTGAGAACATCTTTTTCCCTTATTCCTTATGTTCTTTCCCATATTAACCAAACTACTCCAAGACACCAGGAACAATCCTAGGTGGTTTAGACCTATAAGAGGACCCTATGCTCTAATACCAATTGTTGGAGTTAAAATGACACTGAGAGGGGGGGTGAATCAGTGTCTTAACATATTTGACCAATTTTCACATATTCAAAAACATAGCTCAGATTGATCTCAATATTATTCTGATTAATGCATTCATGAGTTGAATGTAGTCATTCATAAATAGAATTGAGAAAAGTAATAAACCCAACAGTGAACTGAAACAACAACACAGAAAAGTAGAGAGCACACAGAAGAACCAAGATACAAAAGATTTATCAAGTGCAAAACCCTCCTAGGGTAGAAAAACCACTCTTAAACTGCCTTACTGGCTTAATCTTCAAAACCACTTTTAACAATGCCTTATAGGCTAAATTTATGAGCACCAACTCAAGGAGCACCAACCCCTCATTTAGAGATAGCAATCTCAAGGAGCACCAACCCCTTACTCAGATTACAGAATTACAATAAAAATATATCAGAGGATCTCTCTGTTTATAGTTAAGTTCATAACACTCTGCTTCTAATACTCCAGGAGCAATGTCCCAGTATTACATCCAGTTCCCTCTCTTGATTATGGCTAGAATAACTATCTCTCAGAATTACAGTCCAGTAGCATCTTCATAGTTTTCAACACTGGTTTTTATATACATTTCAAGTATGTCTGTTATCAAGAAATATTCAACAAGCATTTTTCACAAGATTCTGAAACTCTCTTGCTATTTTTAGAATCTGAAGTTGGATAATGATGATCTGTAGATGATGGTAAAAATCAGAGTAATGCATATCCAGAAAGCTTTAATTTCTGCTCTGAGTCAGGAGATTTCAAATTATAACTGAAAGATTTTCATCAAAGCCATGTCTACCTACAACAGAAAATCATAACCTCTAAAATACCAGAGAATACTTTGCCAGAGATTCGATACCAACCAAAGAAGTCTGTATGCAACTATATTTAGAAAAATCCATTAAATCAAAAATGCAACAGCTCAAAAAGAAACTCAATGAATATCCTGTTATGTAACTGTTCTGAGATTTGATGCCAATCCATGATGATGACCACAGAGTTTTGAGTCTTCGTAACTATTCGCTGAGACAACAATATAGTTCTCCCAAAGGTAATTAAATTTCTAGACAATCCCTTTAGATATCACTTTCACCAAGAGCCATTAGAGTCGGGAAGAACACATAACGAATACATCATATCTCATCGATAGGCTTCCTTAGAGTATTATTCATTCCCTGTCACTGTGACATCCTACTGTCAGGGAGACGCTTTATAGATTTCATTATGTTTCACCGAAGGACTTTATCCCTTATAAGTCACCGTAACATAATGGTTCTCTTGCCAATACATCCTTCTGTTTGTCATTGTGACACAACAAAGTCGAGGAGAAGTCATAACGCCAACATTATGTTTCATCGAAGGTCACTTGATACACATTGTCGCCATAACATATCATTTTTCTTGCCAATGAGCCTTCTAACTTGTATTTGTCGCTATAGCTTACCGCCATCAGGGAGACCTCTCTTAGAAAGCTTGAATCATACCAAAAGTCTTTATCATTTCCAAGTCGCCAAGACAAGAGCACACTTACACCGAGATGTGTCCTCCATCCACCTTCGCCAAGACAATGTGTAGTCGGAGTGACATCTCATAGAGCATCCTGTGTCTTACCGAAAGCTCACGTTTTCATTCTTGTCGCCATGACATAACTCTTTTAGGGAGACCTCATATAGATATCTTCGTTATACCAAAACACCCCGAATTCACCTCAGATCACCAAGAGAGAACAAATATCACACCGATAAAGTCCTTTTGAATTCCATCAGCGAGACATATCAAAGTCGAGGAGACCTCTTGTAGAGCACACCATGTCTTTTCAAAAGTCTTCATCCACTTGTGTGTCACTGAGATAAGACAAACCTTTCGCCGAAAGCCCCTCATTAGACTTAGTCACCAAGACTTGATGGGTTCGCTGAGACTCTACAACGAAACTCATGAGTCTTACCGAAATGTTTTATCCATTCATCTGATGTCACTGAGACAATCCAGATCTTATGCCAACAAAGTCTCTTTATGTTTCATCAGCGAGACCGAAGGTCACTCGCCAAGACCTCTCACTGAAAACCCTAGCTCTTACCGAAGAGACTACCTTTATATTTTTGGTCGGTGTAACAAATCAAATTCTCCAAGACCATTCTTCGATGCACATGAGTTATACCGAAATGCTTTATCCAATCTGATTTGCTAAGACATTACAAACCTCTTGCTGAAAGCCTTCCACAAGCATTAGTCGGTGAGACCAAGTGAAATCGCCAAGACCTCAGCCTGATACCGCTCAGTTTGGCCGAAGTTCTCTCAAAGAGTTGTTCGGTGAGAATCCTCTCAAAAAATAGATAAAACCTTTTGACCACGAGTCGGTAAGACAAGGAGGACTCGCTAAGACGTTATATCGATAGCTACAACTCATGCTGATAGACTTCCACATGCACTTGTCAAGGAGACATTACCTTTTCGCTGGGATGCTAAATCGAATACTCCAAGTCTGGCCAAAGTGAATCCCATATGTGATGTCGGCGAGACAAAACCACTTCGCTGAGACCTCTTCTGGAAACCCTAACTCTTGCCGATACACATCCATTTTAATCTCCGATCTGTGTGACATACCAATATTGCTGAGACCACATACTGACGGAATAACATATGTCGATAGAGTACACTTTTCTGTCTCTGAAACCAAAGACAAGTCTTGCCAATATAACCTTTCTTGAGCTGGTCACCAAGACAATGCTAATGTTACACCGAAAGTAGCCTGTATGTTAAATTCAATCACCATGACATCTAAAATGTCTTGCCAAATAGGCAACTCAGACATTTCAAAGTGGATTGGGAAGACCCTGCCATTTTCACTCCGATATGAGTAAGCTTGAAAGAGAAACAACCAAAGCCTGTGATATGCAAGGAGAACCATTCTGACAAAGAAACCATCTTTCAAACTCTATCCGTCAAAGATGTAGCATTCATAACTTGAACCAGAAAACTCATCACCATGAAATTGAACCATAACAACTAACTTTCTGTAATAGCCAAGATACATCAAAGAAGTGCCATAATAAATCATAAAGATCCAAACTGAGACTGATCATCAAAGAGAACCAACTGAAAGGGAATTTGACATCAAGGACAAACTATATGATCACAATTGAGATCCAACACCTATTACCCTCAAGGGAATGACCAAGTAGAAGCATCAAATAAGACCATTTTGAAAATCTTGAAGAAAATTGTCATTGATGATGGGCGTGACTAGCATGTTCAACTAAACCATGCCTTGTGGGCATACCGTAATAGCATCTGTACCCCTACATGAGCCACACCATATGCCCTTGTGTATGGATCATAAGCCATCTTACCCATTGCGGTTGAATTACCTTCACTCTTGGTATCATTGAAAGGAATCATTTCAGAGGAAGACTATCGAGAATCTGAACTCTAGGAGTTGGAATTGTTAGATGAACGTCGTCAAAATGTTGTTGATCATCTAAAAGCTTATCAACAAAGAATGTCAAGGAGATATGATCACAAGGTAAGACCAAGAACATTTCAAGTTGGCAACTTGGTACTAAAAGAGAATCCTCACAATCAACAAGATTGGGAAAAGAAGGGAAAATTTGAACCTAATTGTTTAGGTCCTTTTGTCATTGTATCAGTATATGGATCTGGAGCATATCAGTTATCTACCCCCGAAGGGGACCTGTTTGAAGAACCTATCAACAACATTCATCTCAAGAAGTTTTATACATAACTCATCTAGTGCACGATTTAAAAAGCAGAGAAATCCAAAAAAAGTAAAAAAGTAGAAAAATCCAAAAAAAGAAAAAAAAGCAGAAAAATCCAAAAAAAAAGGAAAAATACAAATAAAGTGAAAAATAAAAAAAAATTAAAAAAATTAGAAAATCAGAAAAAGGGCAATAAAAACGAGTAGTGAAAACCTGGCAACATGCGCTATTTGTGATATATTGGATTTTCCATTTATTGGAACATGTGTCATTCGTCTGCTTTTCACCATCATTAAACCTCATGTACATATCCAAGTGTTGCAAACATATCTCACCTTAGCTTGGTGATCATTATATGCTTTCACAATAAGTGGTTGGTTTCTCACTGGGGGAAAAATCTTGAACTCATTAGGGGCAATCTACTTTGAGCTTAAAACAACAAACAAGCAACAATAAGACAACATAGAAAACATAATGATCACAACGAAACTCAACATTGAACATCAATCATAATTTTTAGAAAACCAACCATCCAAATCAACAACAAGATCGGTCAAAACAAATCTAATTGGATGATGTTCTTTTGAATCATAGTTTAGTCACTTTAGCATAAATGTTCAACTGTTGTATCTTATTTTTTTTACCATTTCTTTGGAGCAACTCAAGGATGTCATGGACTAGAGAAGCTATGATGGAGTATGGTATTTTTCTTTGTTTGATGTATGTGAGTTGATCATTACTACTATGTATTTTTTTGGGAGACATGATCTACAAAGTATCATTGATGGCATTCTGGATTTGCATAGGAAAAGGATTAATTCTTATCTGTTTTACACAAGCAATACTTAGGTCATCTTGGTTCAATTATAACTAGATACTTGTATTACCTTGCAATATCAAAATCAATGGAAGTTGTACTTAGGTCATCATGGTTTAATTATACCATTGGTGCTTGTACTAACTTTCAACATATCAAATGCTCAATGATGATAACAAGCACAACAAATCGGCTGACAAGATGACAACATTGCATATTTAGAATTGTATGGTTAAGATAGGTTACATCCATATTAGTTTTTGCATGTGCACTTTAGGTTTTCCAAGTCTGAAAATTTTCAAAATGATTTTATCTCTCTCATTAAAGGATTGAGTACATTTGACATAAACAAAAAGAGATCATTCACATGTAGCTGCATAATCATTATCATATCATACATCCATTAGAAAATATTATCATAGGTCATCCATCCATGCATTAGATCATATATTTGCATTAGAAAAATACAAAAAAATAAGGTGCATCACATCTTAGCTACATGATCAAATCCATCTCATATATCATAAATAATCATCCATAAAGCTATATAGAATCATAATCCATGCATCATCATTTCAATATTGCATCCATACACAACCATGGCATAATCATATAAACATCACATAGCATATAGAGCGGAAATCCAATGCATTCATCATAAAAGCATGTAGACAACATATAGATCAATAATCTCCACTACATCTAATATAATATCAAAATAATCAGTGTCAAGTGTATAATGATATCCCAAAATATGGAGAGATACATCAACAAAATGGAAAGAAATCATAAAATCCCCGACTGATTAAATGAATACACCAAGTCTCAGTACATCAAATGTGAGCACAAAAGCTATGTGTTGCTCCCCCTGGATGCTGTAGGCCTTGTTGTGCTTGCTGCTACACCACTAGATAGACCTGCACCTGGATCTCTGCCTGATGGATCTCTGGGAAGTGGCCCAATCACACCCTTGCTCACAGTCTATGACTAACTTTGACCTGACTTGCCACTGACAGACTGTGCATAACTAGGGACACACCGCTCTGCAAGAACCTCCTAACAATATAGTAATATGTAGTACTTATCTCTTGGGCTGAATTTCAAACCTCTTTGAGCATATCCCATGTAGTAGTCCCCTCAGACACTCTTTGTAATCTCTAGGCTGGGGCCTCTACATGCTCGTATCTTTGTCTTGTGACATCTCTCTCTGCTATCAGAGAGTCAGTCTACTCCTGTGCCTGTGCTAGTTGTCCCTATAAGCCCTCCACCTGTAATTATAAGGAATCTATCTATGCCTATTATTGATGGGAAGGCACATGAATCTAAACTTGGGATGGTCCTACCTGCTGCTGTCCTGAGGGAACCATAGATCTCCTCCTCTAGGGTACTCTGAAGTCCAATATATCCTCATCACCCCCTCCATCCCCGCCATCTCCCTCCTCCTCATCACCATCTCCCCCATCCCCCCTCTATCTCGGTGCCTATTGTGGTGCTCTCTCATCATCATCCAATGATGGTATTGGCTCATCAGGACTGGATACCCTTGGTACATGTGTGAAGAAATATTCAGCATACTCACCTATCATCATACCATCTACGATTTCTAGATAGTAAACCCATACCTGTGCCCGTAATCCAAAATAGTCTTCACAAGCTGTATCATAAGATATGGTGGGTCCCCACTTTGGAATATCATGTCATCACCGTGCATATAACACAACTCCCTGGGGCATCCCCTAAACTTGACCATACTGATGAAGCACCCTCATGAGCATGAATCTCTCAATAATAAACCGTGTTCATCCAATCAAATACCTCAAAGTGAAAAAATATGGCATCTCAAGATCATCCTTGGGCCACTACTCACAATCTAAGTACGGTCGCCATGTGACAGTCTCCAAATCATCAAGAACTCACCGCCAATACTCCAATTTTCCTAGCTTGCACTAGAAAATATAACCTATGCATCCAAAGACATATGGCCTACCAACCGGATGATCTCTATCCACCAAAGGATGAGTAACTGCTATATGCTCCCAAGCCCAAATCTGAAGCAGTGTCACTCTAGATGATAAACTCGTGACTCCAAGATACACCACCTTATGCAAATCATGATATAAATGAGCTAACATACAGGAACCCCATGCATATCGAATCCCCTAAGTGATCATCCTCTCCAACATCCTACCCCAGCCAACGGATAGTTCCTTATGGTCGGGACATAAGAAACCTCCAACAAACCCAGCTAGAACAAATGGTAATGGCTCATAAGAATCAACCATATCCTACCAAGGGATCTCATAACTGCTAATCCTATCATTATAAAAAATACTCCTTAGCACCTTGGCACCTCCCTGCTATGTGTGATCATATACGACTAACTCTCCAACCATGGGAATCCTCAATATCTGGTACACATCCTCTGGGGTAACCATCATCTCATCAGTATCTGGATGGAACATGTTGTGATCATTATGCCACCTCTCAGCTAATGCAGTCAATAGTCCCTTTTTTATCCTATACTAGGGCATATCAAGCAAGGAAGATAAACCACATCATTCAATAACATCCAAATTCACCTGCACCAGATGTGGAATCATATACCAAGTCTTTGGGTAGCACTCTTGAGACTGAAGAGCTCTTAAATCCTTTGATAATCATGACATATCACAAAATCATCATTTTATCAATCAACATATTAATCAATCTAATCAACTCTAATGAGATTTTGATCAAATCTCATGGAGCGCCTATCATTGACTCTCATCCATCATGAGGTCAATCATCATCTATCCTATCAAACATCACCAAAACAATGACTGATGCGATCATCAAGCATCAAAAGGAAGGAGAAAAATCAACATTTCATCAATTTTGGTGTTAATGCGCAAAAACAGAGCATCTATGCGTTGGAACACTAGATGTGCTACAAAAATCCATCAATGCACAAAAACATAACATCTATGTGCTGGAACACTAGATGCACTAACAAAAATCCATCAATGCGCAAAAACAGAGCATCTATGTGCTAAAATCCTAAATGCGCTAAAAAATTCCATCTATGCACTATATCAGGGCATAAATGCATTAAACACCTATATGCACTATTTCGGGTCCCATATGTACTAAAACGTACTATTACAAATTTTAAAAATAGGAAAACGTGCAAAAAAAATTCAAATTTCAAACGGTGGTTTCTCAAGGTATGTACCTAAGGTCCATATGCGGCAAGGCGGTGGTGTCGTTGAACTCACTCAAATTGATGAGTGTGGTATGGGATCACCATTTTTGCTAATATGCTTAATCAACTCAATCACTCACATTGCAAATGAATTCAAATGAACTCCTTTTTCATCCTTTAAAGGGTAAATGGAGGGTATTTAAGTGGGATTATTTTTATTTTCAAAAGGGAATCAATTCATCAATTGGCAGGGTCAATATTCTTTATTGGTAGATAAATCATCTCAAAATCATAAAAATTGAAAATCCTCATAAAATAATAAAAAATTCAAAAAAATTCTCCGATTTATCTCCCGAGGGAGCATACACGCATCATCACTCGAAAATTAGCATCTAAGACATATCAAAATTTTTTATCATCACTATCAACAAATTTTTCTTTAAAGCAACATGTCGCAAACACATCACTTCAAAGAGGGGAAAAATGTATAGACTCAAATTTGGTATAGAGAATTAATTAAATATAAGTTATTTAATTAATAATCTTTAATTCTTCTACTTCTAAATAAATTGAAAAATTTATTTATATAGTTCATTTTCTCTAATTCTTCCTATCCTAAATCATTTTCTTTATATCTTAATTAAATGAAAAAATTTAATTAGTTTTTTTTTATTTAATTAACCTCCTCTTATTAAATTTGAATTTAACCATGTATGCAACCTAAAATGGTCACCTAGACTTTGGGCCCCATTTATTTAATTTGTCAACATCAACTTTTTGAATCAATGATTGTCACATTTTCAAATCAAATTTCTTAATCAATTCATAGCTATTTCAAATGTTTCAATTTTCCCTAAGGTTTGAATGCTTCATTAATTTTATTTAATCAAAAGAAATAAATCCCTTTTAATAAATAAAATAATGTTATTTAATTGAAGTTAATATTACTTAAATAAAATGATGCTATTTAATTAAATCTATTTTTAATTAAATAATTTTATTTTATTTTATTAATATTCATTTCTAAATTACATAATCTTATTTTATTTTATTAAAAGAGATATTATCATCTTAAATTAAATAAAATAAATGAAATATCCTCTCAAGAATATCCTGTGATGAAAAAAACAAATCGTTAAAAGGAAATAAACTAAAAGAATTCCAATCAAGATTTGTTTCTATTTTTCTATTTATCCCACATTGCTTCTGAATTTGCCTTCAATTCCACTTTTGCCTATAAAATGAGCCCTCTCATTCTCATTTCAAAAGGAAGAATCACGAATTTTTACATCGGACTTATGCTACAAATTTGAATTTTATCATTTGAGATTACATTAGTTTGATTATATAAGCATCTTATTTTTAGAGCATATAGTTTAATATTACATTTTAGCTTAATCTTCATAGTAGATTAATTTGCAAAATAATTCATTTATGGCATTGCATGTAGATTAAGTTTCATTTCAATAAATTAGTTTGGTTTATTACATTTTACAGCCATTTAGATTAGTTTTCATTGTTGCATTGCAAGAATAGGATTCATGGAGATTGGCATTCTTGCTTCTCCTCTTTGAATCTCGTTCTGAGATTGTATTTGCAGATAACGGGGTTAATCTGAGGGCCACAATATCAATCTCTGCTCTTCTCGGATAGAGAGCTGTGAATTGATTTGCAGGACTCATTATTGAGTATCCTTGCATGCAAGGATTCCACGAGAAGTATAACATATTTTAGGTTATACATTTTGCATGCAGGTGTTTAATTTTTTAATTTTTAATTTAGTTTAGTTTTAATTTAGTTTTAATTTTAGTTTTCAATTTAGTTTTAGTTTTAATTTAGTTTTTAATTTAGTTTAGTTTTTAATTTAGTTTTTAATTTTTAATTTTTTTTAGTTTAGTTTTTAATTTAGTTTTTAGTTTTGCTTCATAAATCTAGCTTCCACTCAGTTGCAGGAAAAACGATTTCTGGGTTTTGTAGCTAGGGTCGAAATCTGATCTGGGTATTCTTCAATTTTTTGATTTCTTTCACAGATCTGAAGAAAATAGCTGCACAAAAGCCATCGCGCGTCATTTTTTTCACCTGGCTAAAGATTTAAAAAAATTATTTTTTCATCTTCTACTTGCTGGATCAAAAAACGATTTCTGGGATTTATTTTTTACTTCAAAAAATTTTGGGTTTCTGTTTTTGTCTACTTATTATAAACAGATTTTTCAGAAATCAAATTTGAAGATTTTTATGCATGTTTTTAATTTAGTTTTTAATTTTTAGTTTTTAATTTAGTTTAGTTTTTAATTCTAATTTAGTTTTTAATCTTAATTTAGTTTAGTTTTTAGTTAGTTTGGTTTAGTTTTTAATTTAGATTTTTAAATTAGATATTTTTTTAGTTTCTAAAATTCAAATTAGATTTTTTAAACTTTGTTAATTTAAAGTAGATTCTTTAACTTTGTTAATTTAAATTAGATTTTTTTACTTAGATTTTTTAACTTTATTAATTTAAATTAGAATTATTAATTTAGATTAGATTTTTTAATTTAGATTAGATTTTTTTAATTTTATTAATTTAGATTAGTTTTGTTTTAAATTTTTTGTTTAGTATTAGATTAATTTAGTTTAATTTTAGTTTTGTTAACTAATTCATTTTAGATTAAATTTTGACTAGATTAAATTAGATTTTTTTAGTGCAGTTTCTTCTAAATTCTTTTTATAGCATAATAGTTTTAGGGCCGGTCCAGAGAACTTAGAAACACACTAGGTTTGGTCTGTGGGGCCTTATGAGAACAAAGACTTGAAAACAAACACTACAGCTTGTCAAAGATCTTATTTAAAAATATTGTGTTTGTTTTCACCTTTTCAATTCACATAGATCTAATTAGGGTTTAATTAAAATTCTTAAGAGTTTGATGGTGAGTGAGATTTGGCTTTTTGTTGCATGGGTGATGACCATGGACAAATCAGGACTCTAATGATCTTGCTAATATGGCCGAACTCTTGGGGGCCGGAGCAGGGTAGTGAATCTTTGCTTGCTTTCACTTTCGTGGGGGATTATGCTCTTCTCTCATTGAGAGAATCGAGAGCAAAGTGTGGATTTGGTGAAGTGAAACTAGCTTTCGGTGATTAAGGTTGTTGGCGTGTTTGGGTGAGAGGCGGGCTGAAGTATGCTCTCTCCCTTTTTTGGGAGAATCAAAATCGAGAAACCCAAATCGAGGCCATGTCGATTGTCACTAGCTAGAGGGGGCTGTTGAGAAAGTTGAACCTCAGGAGCGACCCAAGTGAGTACACACCTATGGCCGGTGTTCACCTCACTATAATAAAGGCGTCTTGTTGGTCACAAGACTCCAAGACCATAGTAACTTCTTTTCCATGACTTGGATGATCATCATGGAAAAACTCTGTTTATTGCACTGAGCGGTGCCGCTCCGAGCCCTGCTTGTGGGGGTGTGTGATTTTCAGGTGTTGGTGTGGCTGTGAGGCCCAAGCTCTGTATCAGAGGCACCGAAGGTTATTGTGAACGGAAGCCAAGTAAAAACCTCTTAGTTAGTTGCCTACCCGGTTCACCTCCGAAAGGAGTCATAATCTTTGTGCAAGGAGGGGGAAGAATCTCTTTGTATGTTGATCATACACAGATTCCCATCATAGGCATACACCTGGACGTTTGGAGGCGGTTGCGACACTGGCCCCTACTACAAGGGTAACCTTTGAACGTACACTGTTGAGTCCTTGGAAACACCAAAAACACGGGCGCCCTCTAGGGGGTGACACGGCTGTGTGAGGTGCACGTATGCGCATAAGCAATGGGGCAAAGGTTTTGGATTCTCACCATTTTCTTTGGTAGGGATAGCTATGTGTTTGTTTTTGAGTCTTAAACATTGTCCAAACATCTTCAAACAAGACTCCCCAGATACTATCAAGTTGCTTTGTCCTTGATAGATCTGTTATCAACTACTTTTTGTATCACAACTTGTCTGATTGAAACCTATGTGCTTGATCAAAATCTATGGATATACTTGCTTAATCTTTGCAAACAAACAACAAACTGAAATATTGAGTTCTTTGATTAGGTGACTTGTCCCAGTTTTAGAGACCTGTTCTGTATTTAGGGTTTATGTGTCCTTGACCTTTTGAATTAGTGATCCTTGATCTCATAAACGATTTTGCTTGAGATTGGCAAATTAGGAATTGTTCCTGTCAAATAGATAAATTTTTAGACTCTTTGATAACACACTTGGAGAGTGCTAGTAGTCTCCTTGTCCACCCATTTTCATACAATTCAAACTCCGTACACTTTGTGTAAGTCATCCTCCTGATCCATATGTGCTAGGGTATTCACCCAAGAATTGAGCACCTCTGTGGCAGTGTTGGTTTGCACCTATTTGCAACAGTTCTATTTCACCATCTCTCTCGGACAAGAGAAAACTTTTACTATCCTAGTCTGGTATTGACGTTTCTTAGAATTTTTACATTTGTGAACTCTCCTTTCATATCCAGTCACAACAAGATATCAAGTGAGCCAAGAGGCGACCTACTCAGATAGTCTTTAACCAACTACCCCCAGTTCAGACTCGTCAAAAGAGAAAGGAAAAGGAACCAATATTTGACCAGTCACCTAGGAGTCAGTCTAAAACCTATTTTGACCCAAAGAGCCATTTTAGTGACTTGAGTACCCCCTCAACACCTTCCCACTCAGGTATGGATATGAGTTATACTGTCACTCAGCGGGAGAGGGAAGCCATGGATCAAAATCTTGATGATATCTATGAACAACACAGAAACAACATGATATTTAGAAATTCTTCTCATGATGATCAACCTGGTTCACCCCTCATTAATGCAAGATATTTGGATGCCCATCAACGGGATGAAAGGTATAAGAGACGAGCTCACCAAGAACAATGGTCACAACACGAAGACCAAGACAATGAACCTCGTGATGCTCATGTCAATACAATGTATACCAATGACTTGTTCAAACAGTCTAGACCAAGCTCACCACTTCAACATACCTCAAGGTTCACAAGTGATAGGCTTAGAAGAATTGAACGCGAAAAGAAAGCCTTTCTAGATGAACAAACTGCAAAGCAAGAAAAGTTTAGACAACTTGAGGAAGAGAGCCAAGCTTTATTGGAAGTACAAAGGAAACTCGCTCAAGAGGAGCAAGATAGGCAGTTAGCCCACCAATTAAACAAACAATACAATACAAGGGGTGCTGCTTGATTGGACATAATTCTCCTCCCTCCACCCCTTCGAACACCAAGAAGTAGAAGGGTCAAAGCACCCTTCTAGATCTCCTAGTCCTAGAGGAAGAAGGGCCTCTCAGTATGCTCACTATAGGAGGCAAACTCCTCCCAGAAATTCAAGACCACACTCCCAACATGTACATCCTGGTTCCCAACATGGAGGTGGTAGCTCACATTATGATTTTGATACTCAAGACTTCATGCAAATACAACAAGAGCCTATCTTCCAACAGTATGTGGAGAGGTATTTGGAACAAAACAAAGATAAGTTCTTGGAAAGTCTAATCAACAAGGGTGCCAGAGTCCCTTATAATTTTGATGTGAACAACAAAATACAAAAGCAAAATCCCTCTCAAGAGGAAGAAATCAGCCAAATGAAGCAAATGATGGAGAAAATGATGCAACCTAAGAGCTCATTCTCACTAGACTCAATTTGTCCTAATCCATTAGACAAGTGTGAGTATGAAAGATTTTCCCAAGAGGTGGAATTCCCACAATATGATGATAAATATGATGGCGGTGGTGATCCACCTGACCATGTCGTCAGTTCTATACTATGAGCTTTGAATTCCATCGGGGATGACTCCTATTATTTGATGAGGTTGTTCCCTAGGAGTCTTAAAGGACAGGCAATGGAATGGTTTACCAATATCACTCCTCATGTCAAGACTTTTAGAGAACTTGTTCATAGATTCGTTCAACACTTCGCATATAATCTGTCAAGACCTGTTACTATGTTGGACCTATGCAACTTGAAACAAAATCAGGGGGAACCCTTTGTTACCTTCTTGCAAAGGTGGAGGAGACAATGCTCTCGGTATCCTAGGATGATCCATGAGGATGAAAAGATTGACATACTTGTTAGTAATTTGGTGCCTAAAATGAGATATGAGATCAAAAAGATAGTCTTCACTTCCTTTGATACCATGATTGAAACTGCATGCAGCATTGAGGATGTTCTAAAAGAACAAGGCATTTTGACCAGACATAACAATAATACCAACAATAGTCAACACAACAATA
Organism: Sequoia sempervirens; assembly: GCA_007258455.2. Classification (NCBI taxonomy): domain Eukaryota; kingdom Viridiplantae; phylum Streptophyta; class Pinopsida; order Cupressales; family Cupressaceae; genus Sequoia; species Sequoia sempervirens. The sequence goes on from VDFB02000017.1 coordinate 11,911,643, forward strand.
AGGATAAAGGGAAGAACAACAATTGGAACAAAAACAAACAAGTTGTCAATGATGGAGTTGTGGATTCTTCCCAATCAAGAGATCAAAGTGTTCTTAATTTGGCTAAGGCTGTGCAAGCAATGAAGCAATGCCTCACAACAAGAGAAAGTAAACCAAGATGTCAGGGAGGTGTTAAAAACCATGGCGGAGATTTACCAAATTGGGTGACTCATATGGGATATTCTCAAAACTCTCATTGCTAACAACTTGGCACATCCTCGAGGATCTGCCAAAATTTCATTCAGGATCTAAGCCACATTGGTGGGATGACAAGGCGATGCAACATGCCAAATTTCATAATGGCCCCGGCCATACTATTGAAAACTGTTGGAAATTAAAACATATCGTCCAAGATTTTATAGAAAGTGGAAAGATTCAAGTTGATGGCCTAAATACCAATGCTTATCATAAGGATTTTAAGGAACCTTTTCCTAATTATGACAAGGGGGAAACCTCTAAATCGTAGAATGGAAAAGCTGCAATCAACTACACCTATACAGTGGCATAAAATGTGATAAACATGCTTGAAGTTGTGGAGCCAAGTGTTAATATGATAAGGAGTAAGGACCCGCATGGTTATGACTCTCCCCCTATTTTTGACAACCAACTTGTTGTGGTGCTGAGAGGTCCTCATTCTAGGTTATCTTCCCAAGCCCTTAATCTCTTGTTACCGGTCGAGCCCCAATTATTCTCGAGGCCTAGTTGAGGTCCATCCAAGCAAATCAAGCAAGTGAAAATCCAAAGAATGTCACTATAAAGTCTGCCACTTGCTCTCAAACCAAACTACAATGCATGGAGTGATTCTGAAGCTTCGAACCTGAGATCTCAATCTTAGAGCTTCTAGAGTTGTCCCCTAGACATAAGCGGATCCTTGAGGACGCTTTGCGCACAACAAATGTCCCCAACAACATTGATATAGACCAATTCCAAGGCATGGTGAATCACATTACTAGCCCACATTACCTCTCTTTCTCTGAAGATGATGACAAATCCCTAAGCCATCCACACAATCTTTCCCTTCACATTGAAGTCATGATTCATAAAACCCGTGTCAGGCGCGTGTTGATTGATGGGGGTGTTGGGTTAAATATCTGTACTTTGAATTTGTTAAAAACTTTGGGCTATTCAGAGCAAGTGATCAACACTAGAAAGAAGATCACCATAAAGGCCTATGATGAGGCAGAACGAAGTTCTAAGGGGTTGGCTGTCCTTCCTGTCAGGATTGGCCCAGTTGAAAAAGATATCTTGTTTCAAATTGTTGATACTAGACCCCTTGCATACAACATTTTACTGGGTAGACCATGGATTCATCATATGCAGGCAGTGTCATCTACCTACCACCAGTGTGTTAAGTTCCCCTACAATGGAACAGAAATTTGCATACCAAGGGATAACACCTTATCAATTAACTCAATCTCAGCTAATGTTCATGTCCCTCTTAACCGAGTAGCAGAGGATTATGAAACAACTTTAGCAGACTGTCAAAACAAATTTAAGTCAGTAGACCTTGGCATGGGGGTATCAACTTGATCTTTTGCAAAGATGCCTGTTTCCCCTAGGACATATGGAAAGCCTTCACAGGAGATGAAACCATCATCTTCACAATGACACTATTTGACAAGTTTGTTGAATCCTCAGTACCAATACAAGATGAAAAAGAGGAAGTAGCTGTTCGAGATTGGATATACAAAGAGGAGAAATACCAGCACAATGAAAATTTCTCCCCTCTCCTAAGTCCTATGGGAGAGGATATACTTTTGTCAAGAAGATGGGTTATCCAGGATATGGCCCTCTTAGTCACAGGTTAGATGCTAGAGCCGAACCACTCAATCATGATCTTTTTGCATGTAAGTCTAAGAAACTGGTTGGCCTAGGCTTTATGAACAACAATAAATGCACTTTCCCCATTTCTGATAGGCGGGATAGTAAAGATGACACAGAATATGTACCAGATTTGACCAATCAACAAGACATAACAAATGATTGGGTACCTTCAACAAATCTCCTTTGGGAAGATTCAAGAGATTTAATAATTGATAGTCCTCCTGTCTCATTTGCAATAGATAGTGACTATATGAATGCAAAATTGACTATGGATAGTGTCTCCATTCCAGCTGCAACGGATGGTGATAATTTAGATAATTTTGTGATTGAGCAAATTGCTAGAGGAGAGGAGCCTCTTCCAAATCTTGAGGCTTCTACATCACGAGGCTCCAACAATAATTCAGAAATAGACTCTCATGAGTTTGAATGGGATTCACTCTCAGATGCAACAGTTGACTTGGATATGGATGTTGTCCATGCTTATAGTTCTCAACCTGATGTAACTGACGAGTCATGTGTTAGATTAGAAGATTGGAACCCACATGTTGCATTAGTAGATGATTCTTCACTTGCCAGGATAAATTCTGATTTAGACACTTTAGAGGGAAACTTGACAGATTCCAATTCTACAGTCACCAGAGATGACACCACCTATATCCTTAATCTTGAACCAGTCATCAACCTACCCCTTGTTCACCCCAACCTTATTGATTGGTCTCAACGGTACCAAGAGCCTCAACTCTTGACATTTCACAATGACTATGAGATCACCTGCTATCTAAATGCCATTGAACCTGTAGTCTCTTCCACCAGTGAATCGGCTACCAGTATGACAGAACCTGACATCAAGTACCTTAGTCACAAGATAAAAAGAAAAGAAAAAAAGAATAAGAGTTTTGATGGCGAAAACCACTATGTGGCGGTGTCAGAACCAAAAAAAGTAAAAATAACAGATGTATGCAAAGGTGAAAACCTCCCAGAGGCACCTACGGATGAGGTACTTGATAGTCTCCCAAGCTATTTCTAGGATAGATCATCAGTATTGGTTGAACCTACATAAGCTATTAATTTGGGCACAGAGGAAGTTCAAAAAATTGTACACTTGGCTAAATCTTTATCACACGAAGAAGAAAGCCTATCACAGAGTTCCTCCAAAAGAAAGGAAATTAACTTTGCATGGTTTATAATCAGAGACATGCCAGGGTTGGACACTAATCTCATTATGCATCATTTATCCATAGCTCCAGGTGTGAAACCAGTCAAACAGAAGTTGAGAAAAATGCACCCTCATATAGCTCTTTTAGTGAAAGTTGAATTAGAAAAGCTCCTTGGTGCAGGATTCATTAGAGCCATAGACTATGTTGACTGGATTTCCAACATTGTACCTGTTTCTAAACCTGATAAAACCATTTGAATCTGCACAGACTTTAGAGATCTTAACAGAGCATGCCCAAAGGATGATTTTCCACTTCCTAACATAGACATGATAGTGGACATGACAGCGGGATATGAGATATATTCTTTGATGGATGGTTTTTCTGGGTATAATCAGATCAAGATAGTTCTGAGGATCAAGAAAAGGTGCATTCACATGTGCACAGGAGGTACTTATTGTTGGAATGTCATGCCCTTTGGATTGAAAAATGCGAGGAGCTACTTACCAAGAGCTATGACCAACCATCTTCCATGACATGATGCATAAGAATATGGAAGATTATGTGGATGACACCACAGCTAAGTCTAAAGAGAAGAGGAACACATTTAGGTGATTTAGAAGTGATTCTAGATCATGGAATAATTTCAGCAGATTAAGCCAAAAAGTGTGCATTTGGTGTTACTTCTGGAAAATTATTGGGATTCATCATTTTAGCTAAAGGAATAGAAGTGGACCCTGAAAAGGTTCAAGCCATTATAAACATGCCACCTCCCAAAAATGTCAGCCAAATGAGGAGTCTTCAAGGGCGCCTTCAATCCATAAGGAGGTTTATTTCACAATTGGCGGATAGAGCACAACCTTTCAACAAAAATTTGCATAAAGGTGTTCAGTAATGTATACTTGGAATGAGTTGCCAAAGAGCATGGATCAAATTAAAGATACTTGGCAAATCCTCCCATTTTAATACCTCCCATTCCAGGAAAACCTCTCGTTTTATATGTCTCAGCTACTGAATCTTCACTGGGGGCATTGTTGGCTCAATTAGATGAACAAGGGAAAGAAAGGGCCATATATTATATTAGTCGCACTCTTGTTTCTTATGAGGTTAATTATACTGGTATTGAAAAAGCTTGCCTTGCAGTAGTGTTTGCTTCTCAAAAATTGTTACACTATATGCTCGTGCACACCATACACCTCATAGCAAAAATTGATCCTCCTCAAATACTTGCTCGGTAAAAGGCTGCTCTCGAGTAGACTTGCTAAATGGATGATGATTCTTCTGAATTTGACATAAGAAGTACCGTGAAGCAAAGCAATCAAAGAGGCCAAGCTATTACTTGAGATCAAGCTGGCTAATTTCCTATTCAGATAATATGCCCATTCAAGTCAACAGGATGGGCATCTTATGTACACTTGTTGAAAGATCCTGGAAACTATTCTTTGATGGTTCTGCATGCAAAATGGTTCTGGAGCTGGTGTGTTGTTTGTTTCTCCTCATGGGTATACTATTCCTAAATCTTACAAGTTACTCTTTCCATGCACAAACAACATAGCTGAGTATGAGGCTTTGACAAATGGACTAAAAATGGCCATAGAGTGGAATATCACAGAACTACATATCTATGGGGATTCTCAGCTGATCATCAACCAAGTCAATGAACAATACCAAACAAAAGATGACAAGTTGGTACCTTACAAAAAAATGGTTGATTCATTAAGACGTATTTTACTTTTGTCACCTTTCACAAATCCCTAGGGCTGAGAACAAAGCAGCTGATGCTATGGCCACCCTTGCTTCACTTCTTCAGTTAGAGGAACATGAGTCCAGATATGAATTCCTGGTGGAAGAGCTACGATATCCCATATTTGACTCACCTGAAAGCCATATCATTTGTACCCTTGTCAATCATGAATCCTCCCGCTATGGTGCTATTTACTCATATCTTCGTGATGGCATCATCCGATACATTTAACCGATCTGAAAGAAGAAACCTTATCCAACACCTCTCACCATTCCCTCATCTCTAGTGATTTGTATAGGAGGGGTCTAGATGGAACACTTCTTAGGTGCTTAGAAAAGGAGGAATCCGATCAAGCGCTAGTTGACATCCACGAGGGCATATGTGGAGGACATTCTAATGGTCTTTCCATGGCTAGAAGGTTGCTTAGGCAGGGTACTATTGGCCTACAATGCAGATAGATGCAGTAGCATTTGCTAAGTCTTGTGAAAAATGTCAGAAACATGGACACCTGATACATGCTCCAGGTAGGGAGCTAATTCCTTCTATATCTCACTGGCCATTTCAGCGATGGGCCTTTGATCTTGTTGGGCAGATTCATCCCAACTCATCAGGTGGGCATAAGTTCATTATCACTGCTACTGACTACTTCACAAAATGGGTAGAGGTTGTTCCACTTTCTATTGCCTCAGGCAAGACAGTGTCTTTATTTATTTTAAACCATATCATCTGTCGATATGGAGTGCCATCTGAGATCATCACTGACAATGGAGGTCAGTTCAAAAATAAGGACCTTAAAGAACTCTACCAAAGATTCAAGATAAAGCAACATTGGTCCTCCATTTACTTCCCACAAGGAAATGGTCAGGCAGAGGCTTCAAACAAAACCATTCTCAAGATTTTGCATAGAACAGTTCATAAGAATGGTAGAGATTGGCACCTACAGATAAATCCAGCCCTGTGGGCCTATAGAACGAGTATTCATACTCCAACTGGGGCTACTCCTTTTGCCCTCACATACGGCGCTGAAGCAGTGTTACCTTTAGAGGTTGAGATTCCATCACTTCGGGTCTCTCTCAAAGGTCTAGTTACATATGAAGACTATCGCGCCATGAGATTGCAAGAATTGGAACTTCTTGATGAGAAGCGTAAAGCATCATTTGATCATATGAGGGTCTATCAAAAGCGGATGTCCAAAGCCTTCAACAAAAAGGTTCACCCTAGAGAATTCCAAGTAGGAGATCTTGTCCTACGAGAGAATCCTAAGAACCAACAAATCGAGAACAGAAGGGGCAAATTCGAACCTAATTGGCTTGGACCCTACATCATCACAGCAGCTTTTGGCATAGGTGCCTATTTACTATCTATTGAAGAGGGGGAGCATCTCCCTGAGCCTATCAATGTTTTGCACCTGAAGAAGTTCTATTCTTGATGCCGTTCTATCTGGGGGCATCCTTTATATATAATTATGACCCTGAAAAAAGTTCCAAAAAATTGATATATTGTCAAAAATCCAAAAAAAAATCAAATATGATGTCAAAAAAAAAAAAAAAAATTTTTTTCCAAGTGGTGAAAACCTGGAAACAGCTAGCTTACCGAGGCCTTTGCATCCCTATTTCTTAGCATGCATCATCGACACTTAGCCTTTCTCCATCATGCCTTGTCCTTATTGCCTTGGTTTGGAATTGGTCTTTGTCTTTGTCTAGGGGCATCACTGTGTTAGCTTTGGTCTCTTGGATATGCTTGTCTTTAGGACACCTCGCAAACGGTGTTTTTCAACACTAACCCAACTGTGTTTTTCAACACAACCCCTGACATCGTGTGTTTTTCAACACTTATCAGTTTGGTCTTATCCAGTTCGGTCATGTGATCTTACCTACTTGCAAGCATTCGATCCTTATCCTCGGAACTCAGTATCAGTTTACACACTTAAAATTTTTTAATTGCAACACTTAATGCTTGAGATACGCCATGATATTTTCTTTGTGTGCTGACTGATATTGATTTTCGTTGAGTGTTCCTTGTCTAATAAGTCTCCCTGATGCATAGCTAGAGGACTTGGGGCATGGGGCATGTTTTTATTTGCTTTCTGCTTGTGGGGTTGTCTTAAACCTCTTCAGTGTCTCTTGTTGTCTCTTGACACACTAAAGAGATTTATGGCATCATCCTTGAATGTTTTTGCACAACCATTCTCATGGTAATCCTGGCGTTTATGTCTTGATGTGAGCGTGGTTTTACTACATTAAATTGGGTAAGCTAACATTGTAGTCATCTTGACCTTCATGTCTTTGATGCTCATGTTAGAATCTTTCACATTCCAAGCTGATATAAATCACATTCATATCTTCATAGTTGCGTTTGTGACTAGTGATGATTGTGTGATTGTCCGATGTCCGGTAATAATGGCCCAATGATGAAAATAAGTTCTCTTACATTCTCTAATGAATGATGAACACACAAAAACCTATGTTACCCTATTGCAAGTACACCTTTGCATTTTCATGTAGCTTGCATTATTTAGACTTCATGTTAATTTGCACTTTTAGGCTGTATTATGGGTTTGAGAGGGTTTCCTTCATCTTTCTTGTGGATTTTTCATCAACTGTGATCACATTCTTCATTTCCTTATCTTCTTTTGTGATCTCAATCGAAATTCCCTATCTTAAATAGTTGATTGATTTTGATGCATCCTCTTTATTGAGGCAGATTCTCTTCCTTCTCTCCACTTCTTTCCATTTCTTCCAAACTTCTATCTTCCATTCGATTTCACCCCACTTCTTTTCTTCTAATTCAACCTTAGGGCATAATTTTCTTGCTGATCTACCTGTGTTCTGTCATTCTTATATTTTTCATCTTACATCAAGAACCTTATCTTTTGTTTGATTTGATCAAATTTTTCAATTTATTATTTCTCCTCTATCTCATTTCGATTTCGATCACGAGGGGGAAGTACCTATCAAACTTCAATCCTTGATTCAACTTTATCAATTTATCAATTGCTTCTCTTGGGGCAACCTTTCTTGAGATTCTTATCTCTCACTTTGGATGTGATCCCGAATCGACCTCATGTTCAAAGGCCTTTTGTTTATGTTTGTCTAGATGTGATCCCGAGTCGACCTCACATCTGAGTTGTTTTGTGATCCCAAATCGATCTCACATTGCAACTTCATTCTTTGACTGCATGTGATCCCGAGTTGACCTCACATTAGTCAAAGAGGGGCAAATGTATGCAACCTAAAATGGTCACCTAGACTTTGGGCCCCATTTATTTAATTTGTCAACATCAACTTTTTGAATCAATGATTGTCACATTTTCAAATCAAATTTCTTAATCAATTCATAGCTATTTCAAATGTTTCAATTTTCCCTAAGGTTTGAATGCTTCATTAATTTTATTTAATCAAAAGAAATAAATCCCTTTTAATAAATAAAATAATGTTATTTAATTGAAGTTAATATTACTTAAATAAAATGATGCTATTTAATTAAATCTATTTTTAATTAAATAATTTTATTTTATTTTATTAATATTCATTTCTAAATTACATAATCTTATTTTATTTTATTAAAAGAGATATTATCATCTTAAATTAAATAAAAATAAATGAAATATCCTCTCAAGAATATCCTGTGATGAAAAAAGGGAAACAAATCAGTTAAAAGGGAAATAAACTAAAAAGAATTCCAATCAAGATTTGTTTCTATTTTTCTATTTATCCCACATTGCTTCTGAATTTGCCTTCAATTCCACTTTTGCCTATAAAATGAGCCTCTCATTCTCATTTCAAAAAGGAAAAATCCAATTTTTTACATCAGACTTATGCTACAAATTTGAATTTTATCATTTGAGATTACATTAGTTTGATTATATAAGCATCTTATTTTTAGAGCATATAGTTTAATATTACATTTTAGCTTAATCTTCATAGTAGATTAATTTGCAAAATAATTCATTTATGGCATTGCATGTAGATTAAGTTTCATTTTAATAAATTAGTTTGGTTTATTACATTTTACAGCCATTTAGATTAGTTTTCATTGTTGCATTGCAAGAATAGGATTCATGGAGATTGGCATTCTTGCTTCTCCTCTTTGAATCTCTCGTTCCGAGATTGTATTTGTAGGGGTAACAGGGTTAATCTGAGGGCCACAATATCAATCCCTGCTCTTCTCGGATAAAGAGCTATGAATTGATTTGCAAGGACTCATTATTGAGTATCCTTGCATGCAAGGATTCACAAAAGTATAACATATTTTCAGTTATACAAACCACATGTCTACTAGCTTCTTCCCATCTTCCACCTCACCATGTGTCTCAAGAATTTAAATATTTCTAATATTTAATTTGGCATTTATCATCAACAAATTCTAACTAATTAGGGACACTTGGCCTTCATCTCCATTTTATTCCTCTTCACACTTGGCAGTTTGTTCTTATGCAGGGAACACACTCCCCTTTTCTCTCTAACCTCTTCATCTTCAATTGTTCATCTCTCCAGATCGAATCCATATTGTTGATTTCTTCCACCTAGGCTCATGCCTTGAAAAATCTATAAATAGGCTCTTATTTACAACAAAAAGAGAGAGAGTTGAGCATTTGTAGCAATTACACTCTACAACATTTTAATTAGCATTGTCATTTTAGTGAGCATTTTAGCATCAAGTAGTTTAATCATGACATTTTCATTAGCAACATCATAACAAGATTATTATCTTTGCATATCATCTACAACTAGTTTAGCAATCATGTAATCTAGGAAACATCTCTTGCATTTCCAACATCTCTCATTCTTTAGGTTTTCATTTGGAAAGTCATGTGCACAAACAATTTGAGAGCAAAATGACTTAAAGAATCCTTGGAGATAGAGGACAATGAGACACCATTGAGGAATTGTTGTTTTAATTTGATTATTATTTGAATTCCTTGATATAATGTTTCATTGGTGTGTTGTATAGGTTTTATTTGCTTATTCACGTTATTTACATACACACAGATTCAATATTTTTTCCCTTCCCTTTTTGATCTCAAAAATAATTCTTAGATTCTTGGAAGCCTATCATCATGGAAAATATCAAGCTCATCCCTTCTATCAAGGGATTCTTCATTGTGTCTTTTGACTCATCAGAGGACAATAATTTGGTTCTCAACAATGAGTTATGGGTGTGGGGAGAGAACTCTCTCTATTAAGCCTTGGACTCCTTTCTTTGACCCCTTTCAAAATATAATGTTAGATTTGTGTGGGTTTTTATTTCAAATATTCATCTCTAATTTTGGTAAGATTCTTGCTATGAGGCCATAGGATATTGTATTGATCACTTGTTGAAGGTTGACTATACCACTTCCTACATGCATCATTCAATTTTTTCTTGCATTTTAATGGATATTGACATAACCAAGCCTCTTCATGGGGATGTGGTTTTGATCGTATGGGATAGGTCTTGGAAAAATTCTTGACTATGAGGGCCTCCCCTTCTGATATAAATATTATTTTACCATCAATCACTTAGTTGTTGAGTGTCCACTCTCCTAATGCAAGGGTATAATAGTGGAAGAATGCAAGTGAAAATCACTTAACTATTCATGACTCCAACTCTTTAGTTGATCATTCATCTCAAGGTGATGTGTCTTCTCATGATGTTGGATCTCTTAAAAATTGCATGACTAGTGAATGCTACTCCTACTACGCCATTGGCTCATTTTGGTAAGTTTCAACTATATTCTACTTTAGTTACTTATCTTGTTATGCCTTTGGATTTAGATCTACTTCAATTCATTCATGTGGATTTCATTTAATGCTTGGCCACTCTACCTCATCGTTCCATTTCTACTAATACACACGTAGATGGACCTATGTGGAGGAATCCACATGCTTATCCTTTCTCTAAAGACATAGATGATAGTATTTCTTGTATTGTTGTACAAAAATGGAAGAAATTTCTTCTCAAATCTATCCCAATCTCGTACTAGAGTGAAAGATATGAGATCAAATAGAGTTTCTTCTAGCATTTTGTAGGTTGGATCTCAAGGGTTCTTATTGGTTCTTATTTTTGGTTCAAGTTGTGCTTGATAGATTGGATGAAGTTACATCTCTCTATGTTTCATTTTGATGGGTTGTTTAGTTTTTTCCATACCCCATGGTACTTATTCCATTTTTTGTTGGTTTTTCTCAAAACCTACATTTACCAATGTAAAAAAAATATCCAAAAGTGTTAGGATCTAGGTGAGATCAACATAATGCATAGGAAAATATTTTGAGAATGACAAGTGATTTTTTTTTAAGAGGACATGTGGATGATTTTGAAAGGCTCAAAATAAAGTGAAAGAGTTGCACAGCCATAGGATCAAAATGACATGGATGATCTAATGGATCATACAAGACAAAGGGGGAATGACACATCTTGTTGATAAGTTACATGTGTTTTTGGATGAAATTGACTCTAAAAATCTATGAGAGCTAAGGATATTAATAAGATAACATAGATCACTATGAATGAGATTATGAGACAAAGTCACCATAAAAGGGTGATAATTTATTTCATTAACTTTCAAGATCAATATATATTGACCATTGTGAATAGAGGGAGCAAAAGCACATGAGCACATACCAAATGTATATGCCACTATGAAAATGAACAAAGCTCATGTAAGGAAACAAGAATAAATAAATAGAGCTCAAACAAGGTTTATGGACCAAGAGAAAATATCTCTAAATGATTATCATTAATGTCTCAAACTAAATCACATGGTGATGGGAGATGGGGATCAAATCAAGTCCATAAAAAAATTATATATCTTGAATGAGTTATGAATAGGGCCGCAAACAATTTCAAAGGGTTTGATTGAGGTGGAAGTCAAAAATATGGGTCTAGAGATAATTATATGGTTGAAATTATATAGTTGGAGCTACAATACCTAGGACAAATATATGTTAATCTTAATGAGGATAAATTATTTTTTCCTTGCTCTTTATTTTAATCCTTGGAGAATATAATAGTTGTTAGCATTGTTGGTACCGCAAAGCCTAATATGGGTACCATTGTTTCTATTTTCCTCATAAAAAATATCTAGACATGGGTATTAAGGATTCTTTGCATGTTGAAGGTAGACTCAAGGAAAAACATGGTAAGAAAAAAGGGGATAAGGAGAGCTTTAAGTGAAAGGGATGGTCTTAAGCACATAGTAAGAGAAGAGTGAAAAGTTAGATCTTTAGAAAGTAGGATGTTATCAAAGAATATAGAAATAATAAGACTTCTAAATATTTATCTAATAATAACCATGACTCTTTTTTATTTCTAATAGTATCTCTAGTGATTACTCATAGTTGATTGATTTAGGTGCTTCAAATCACATGATTTCTCATTTGGAGTGGCTCTCCTCTTAAAAATTATATGATGGTGGTGAGGTGTTTCTTAGTAACAATAATTCACTTTGAATTGTTAGCAAAGGGAAGGTAAAGCTTGTGTTCAATTATGAGAATGAAATTTTCTCATAGATCTATTGCACATTTCATATTTTCACAAAAAAAATAATTTCAATTTTAAAATGAATCATGTTGGAGAGCATGGTACACTTGACAAGAGTGGTTTACATTGACTAAAGGGAATATGGTGTTTGTATAAGTATTTTTATATTGTATTTTATTTAATTTTAATGAATCTACATATTGTAACTCAACCTATGTAGCTAATAACTCTAAATCATGTATGTTGTGGCACAAGTTAGACCACATTTTTGTTGTTCATCATGCTCAAATTCTATAGAATCTGGATTCTAAATAATCTAGAGATAGGATAGGTTATATAACCAAAATTTTAAATTTTTAAATAATAGAAACTAAAGTATTTTCTTTAATTTTATTCGTTGATATTTGTAGTTATATATTTTTTAGCATAAATTTTGAATTATAAGTTAGAATTGTACATTTTATATGTGTTTGATGCATATGGATGGAATCAAATCTAGTTGTTCTTAAAATTTGATAGATCAATAAAGTACTTTGCATGTTTGGTGTCAAATTCTTTGGATTTAACCTTCTACACAAATTTGACTTGTGGCATACATACTTGAATTGGCTAAGTATGGACTGTTAAAACCATGTCACCCTAGTTTTTTACACTTTCTATTATATAAGGCCTACTAATATTGAAGAATATCTTTAAGAAGCTAATGGATTATGAGGTTAAATTTCTCCTTAATCAAACCCCTTGACATAATAGATTTGTGGCCTTGGGAAAGTATTGGAAAATAAGAAACAAGTGTGCAATGGCCTATATATGAATTATGATAAAAGTGTTAATTTTTTAATGCTCCAAAACTAAATGTTCTTAAGAATGCTCCTTAGTAATTTTTAAGATATTTTAATGATCTAGAATATGAATTAATTTTCAAATGAATATCTTTTAGCAACAAGACATATAAATCATCATACAAATATGTACTAGGATAAATTTCAATGGATATGAGGAAAGGGCAAGACTCAATCTTGTAAGATTTAAAATTTTGAATTGAAATCAAATATGCAACATGTATGATCATTCCCACACATCATATAAGTGCCCCAAGATAGTAAATTTTTATTTTCAAAAAAAGATCAAATCTATTGAAATTGAGGCTAATAAATGAGGGAATGTATGGGAATTGGCATAGACAAGGTGAGGATACGGTTGCATATATGGAGACATGCATAGGCGAGAGTAATGGTGATGCATATGGGATAATAGAGGAGTCATGGCTAGAATGAAATTTTTCACAAAACATAATGTAATCATATTTTCATCCAAGGCTGAAAGTTAAGATCCCAATGGACAACTTTCTAAATGAGAATCTAGATAAGTTATAGCATGTGTTGAAGCTTGTTAGACAATTGAAAAGAGAAATATGTAGGACTAAATATAGAATGTATTCTTATTCATCTATTTACTATGTACATTAACTACCTTAAAAAATATGTATGGTTTCTTTTCTTCTACCTACTCTTATGATTACAATGATATAGTGATCACATATGAATGTCTAAATTATGTTATAGATGTGTCTTTGTAGTTTACAAAGAATAATGGAATTGAGATAAAAAAAAAAGTGCTTTCTTAAGAATTTGGTGTTCTTTGTCTAATCTTTCCAACCTTTGGCTTATCTTTTCCAAGGCATTCTAAAACTCTATTTGTCTTGCCTTCTTTCTCTCCATCTTTCTCAACACTTTTTCCTCTCTTTCCTTCTTTCTTGAATCCTCAGCCTGCAAATATCTTTCCAATCTTCTCAACAAATCCATCTCCACAAGCAAGTCTCTCCTTGCTTCCACTTCACTTTACCACACCTAGGCAATCAGGTTCCTTCCTCAACCTGTACAACACACAACCACAAACACTAACACAAAACCAACAAAATTCACCAGCTCATATCTTTTCTAGGCTCTGATACCAATTTGATGTAGAGCTAGGAGGATTCACAACACATTTCAAAAACCTTCAATAATAATCCAAAATAATCTTTGTATAACACATGCTATTAGGCATTGTATATGACATTGGAAACATAACTATGGCAGCCCACAATTTATTGCCATGAACAGTAATTAATAACTTCTACAAAACAAATAATGAAGCCAATATGTCTGGTGAGATTGAATAAAACATAGTTTTAGACTTTTCATCAAATTCTTATGAAGATCCAATGGTTGAAATGAAAGTTATTGTATTTTTCCCAAAACTACAAACCCTAGGTAGGGTTCAGACCTGCCCTCACAAAAATGTTCATAACTTATTCAATTCTTAATGAATTTTGATGAGAATTGAAGAAAATGAAAGTAGATTAACATGGAAAAAAAATTCAATTGATTTTATATCCAAAATATAGACTTTATGTTCCATACCATCAGACTTCTTTAGACTATAAATTCTGTACAATATTGTTAGAATAGGCAGTCTCACCAAAATAATCATATCTTCCACAAAACTAAATAAAATTTAATGAGACAAAAATAATTGGAAACTACAAATAGAGATCTTTCCATCCATATGTGATACTCCATTATTTGAGTCCATACCAAGCCGTACAAATCACAACTTCAATCTGGTAACAATGTAAAAATCAGGAAATGCACAAAATTTGAGGTTTCCATTTATCAAACTTCAAAATTGATGTCCCCAACCCACAATTCGAGTTTTGGAGGGTTTATTTATACATTTTCAACCAAAACCAACTATTTCCAACAACCTTTTGATTATTTTGTTCACAAAACACCTTAATGACATTTCATCTACCTAATTTTGCAGTTTTGACAATTTTTACAATATATGAGAAATGAACAACATCCTAGGACCTATAACACAACAAAGGTGGCCTCTTGAAACTTATTACAATATAAAAACATAAAAAATGAAACAAATAACTCAATATGGCCTCATGGAGGCATGTGATCAAATAGGTGCTCCTGCACCACCATCTCCTTGAGGAGTAGAAAAACTTGCTTAAATGGTTGCTCATCCCTTGGGAGTTGTGTTGTGTAACAAATTGTTATCATATTCTTGATGAGTTAGCATGTGACTTGGTGTATCACAAGCATTAGAAGTTCATGCTTATTTTTTTTGCTAACAACATTATCTAAAGACTACAAATCATGCTCAAGATTATGTGGTGAGGATACCTGCAATTTTTCTAGGTGTATTAGACCATACTAAAGCTATAGTAGATATTAAATGTCAATTAGTTGAGACATATTTTCTATAAAAGTGTCTTTATACAAAGTGTGTCATATTTTTTTGGAGCATGTATGGAATTTTCTAGAGTAGATATGGATCTCTGTATTCCTTATAAAATTTGGGAGGTACTCTAGTGTAGTACAAAGAAGAGAAGTAGATTCACAATTGTCACAATCCATAATGATGATATTAGTGTTACTAAAGTAATTTTATTAGAGTACCTTCCAAGATCAATCAGCCTTCCTTATGAAACAATAGTGTAATTTTGTTGAGACTAAGAAGCAATTGTAGAGCTTATATACTAGGTGAAACCCAATGAGCCACTTATCTTGTTGTGGGATTTGGCCGTTTTCAACAACCTTGTATACAATTAGAGAAGATTCCTTGGTGAACATGGTTTCCAATATTTTATCTTCTTTTTCCATAATAAATTAATTTGTGGGTAGAGGTGATGCTTAATATTGAGTATGCATAGCTATATGGGGTAATATTTTTTGGCATAAGTGTGATAGATGTTGAGTATGAATTCACTTTATTTTTGTATCTATTGTTGCTTACCATCACAACTAAATTGTAATATTTTTAATTGTACATTCACATATAACTATACATATATGGATTCCTGAGGAGTATTTTACATACATCTATTCATACTATATCATAGACTATATTTTCCTAAAACAGATAATGAAATATAGTTACCTTTATTCTTTAAGTTTTGGAAGAATTGAGCCGCCATATTTTATAAGGTTGTAGATGAGGCATGGGTGGTAGCTTCAATATCTCAATAGTTTATAAAGATATTAGATTCTTCTTACTACCACCATCAACAATCATGAAGTCAAAAGTTTGCACCTTGACCCACATCTATAAGTAGGATATTTTATTTTTCTTAGCTTCTTTTCTTGGGAAAGGTGTCTCAATATTGCTCCTATTGTTAATATTACAAAAGGTGTTTTTTTGGATTTAAAATAGAAAAAACAAAATTATGGGCTATAGGATTAGTTTTTGGTCAAAATAAAAAATTACTAATTCCTTAGCACTACCTACAATGTGCTTGTTGCATACATTTCTTTGAGTACTTCATTTTAAAAAAATTGGGCCCAATCCACCCACTAGATCAAAATTTATGGCCTTTGAAAGTTTGCATAGAAAATATAAAATTTGTTAGACTCATAAAAGAGTTGTAAAGGGGATTTACACTTGTTACCAACTTGTGTTGCATATTATGACACATCATAAGGAATCCTTGATTGGGAAATAACATATGCACCACTTTTGGTTGATTTTAGCTCATGGTTTTCTAATTACCATTTGACGATTTCAAGTTTTGTATCTCCTATATATTAGGTGATTGAGATAGAGGTTATGTGTAGAATTTTGTAAATACTATTATGTTATAGGAATCCATGTAGACATCCATTTAGTGATACTCCTATGAAAGTTTTCTCTATAATTGTATTGCAATTGTGGTTTACTGAATAATATGCTTAATTGCTTTGGAGTGTAGTTTTTTCTCTCGTAAGGTTTTTCACTATGTACACCTATATTATGATATTTATTATTTGTTTTAAGTTTAAATGTAGCATCTAGATCTAAACCTACAACTACATCGTAAGAATATTGAGACAAGATGGATAGAAAAGAAAAATATCTTATTAGAATTAGTTTGGTTGATTGAGTGTTGTTAAATGTGCATGAAAAGAATACTACAATGAATATTTGAGGGAAACTTGGAGAAATTTATTAGGTTAAATCCATAGTGAATAAGATATTACTAAGAAAGAAGTTACATACCCTGAGGATGAAGGATGTGTTTGAACACAATAATCTATTGAGAGGGGTTTGAATCAATAGATAAATTGAAACTAGTTCTTTAATACTTTTAAACCAATATAAAAGTATGTGTAGAGAGATCAGACACAAATACTCATAACTTCAGATATACATAGAAAACTCGATATGGGAAAAACCACAGTGAGAATAGTTGTTAGGATCTACCATCCTAATCCAACCTCACTATTTACAATGTTTAACGACACCAACCCTAAGGAGACACCAATCCCCTAATTTAGGAGCACCAACTCCATGGAAGCACCCACTCCCTAACTGAGCACCAATCCAGTTATTTGATGACACCAACTAATCAAATTTACAATGTAAGATTTATGGAGCTACAACTCCAAATTACAAGTGATTCAAATGAATATAGTTCTGTGTTACAGGCTTATTTTTCAATTACTCAATCTCTGCTTTGCTTCCATGAAAGCACTCTCTCTTTCTCTATTGTTGCTAACTCAATAACTCATTCCTCTGACCTTCTCTTATCTTCTCTGCATTATGTACTTTAGAACATCCTTTATTATAACTCTCTCTTTCTCTACAACTACTATCTCAACATCTACATCCTCACTTATCCTCTCTATTCAATAGTATCTCAACAATGCTACACACTTGATGCATACCCTAGATATTTTTTGAGTTTCGGTCTAGGTCTTCTTCTCATAGCATATGCATACTGAGCTCTCTCTCATTCATCTACCTCTTTTTTTCAACTTTACATACTTAACTTCACCGACAATTTTCTTCTACACCTTGAACCAAACTCCACTGACCTCATTCAATACATTTGCTATATTTGGTGTATCACAATTAATGACATATATATGCCTGATTGACCTCTTCCATATTTGTAGTTATTTTTGCATTAGTGGAGACATCTAATTATTCCAATCATCAACAACAAAGCAACTAGAGTAGTTACTTCACTTTTTTGTGCCTCAATTCCATTCGTCCAAACTTGGAGTTCCATCGTTTTGTTATGTTGTAGTTGTTAGAATCAATTCTTCACAATCTACTCATTGATCTCTAAAATCATGCCATAATCCATCAGCCATCACTTAGCCGCCATTTCATTTAAAACATGATCGTTGATGTGATAATTTTAAATCTAGGCCATAGATCTTTAATGATTCACAACAATGATGTGAATCAGGTCAAACAATTGATTCTTGCCACATGTCTCATTCCTACAAATCCACACCAGTCAACCCAAGTCAATGCAAGATTATCGTAGAATGGTGGAAATACTCCTTCATTCATTCTTGTGAGGGGTCAGACATTGCTAATCCCTCTTACATCATACTTTAGGTGAAATGCAAAGCTTAACAATCAAGCCTGAACACTAATGTCTAATGCTTCTTCATACCTTTTGGGTTTCTACCATTGGCCTTACTCTCTACCCTTTACCTTCCTTTACACCATCGTAAACCATCACACCTAACTCTAAACTCTAAAGAAGCATTAATTTTTCAGAAGTCAGTATCTTCCCTTATCACTTACCATTTACCAACATTTCAATTTATATGAAAACCATAAGACCAACCTCTGAAACATCAAAGTGTGAAGCTTTGAAACATGCCTAAGTTTGTCGAATGTCGAGGTTCACCCTTTCACCATATTGCTTACTTACCTTTCGATAAGGCATAAGTCTTCCTTTTGGTCTATGATTCTCGAAAAAATCATTCACAAGACAACCCTTTCAAGTGTTGGCCTTTAGGCTTTCCTCACTCTCCTTTCTTCATGCTTAACAAATTATTAAGGCATAAGCCTTAATGGAAAACTGTGAACACCAAAGTCATTTTTTGTGTTAAGGTTCAGGGTTCCATCTTAGCACATACTTTACAAATTGTTAAGGAAAAAGACTTAACTCTGGCCCACGAACACCAAAGCCATTTCGAGTGTCAAGGTTTGGGGTTCCTTCATACCCCTTTCTCCACTTTTTGTTAAGGTGTAAGCCTTAACTCTGAAGTTCAATGCTTGATGCCTTTTTGGACTTACACCTTTCTAACTCCTTTTTCTTTGTGCATTCAATATAGAGTACAATTGAAGTCCTACGTGTAGACACCTAAATTTGGACACTTAATTTATCCAAATTTATTCCCTTTCATCTAAGCATCCCCTTATTTGCATTAATTAAGTAATATCGCTATTATTTAATTAATATCCTTAATTCTGCCAAATCCCTAAGGTATTTAATTAATAAATAAATATCTTATCTCTTTAATCCTCCTTTTCATCAATTGAATTAAATAAATATGCCATTTATTTAATTCCCTTCATGTCACATCTTCCATGATTTTTTATCTAATCCTAATCCATCTTCTAATCTCATCATTAGGATGTGCACATGCATAATCCTTGATTAGGATGTGTCACATCCTCCAACTTTTGCAAATTGGCCTCTAATCTCTCTTAGCCACCTAACCCTTCTCTAATCCTTCACTAACTAGCCTAATCAACCTCTCAAAGAATTTTTAATTCCTTTTATCCTTCCAAGGAATATTAAATTCTTTTTTCTCTTTCCCATGTGATCTTTGACTTGTCACATCAAGTCACATGTGAAATCTAACCCTGTTCTAATATGTCATTAATTAGTCTAATCAAGTACTTGCACAACATTGATCACTTAACTAAGTAAACCCTATTAAATGCTTTCTCCTTTTGGACAAGGTACTCCATTCCCTATGTGAATTTTTAATTCACATTTAATCCCCCAATGCATTTAAAGGAATTTTAAATTCCTTCTATCATCTCCATGAGAATATTTGAGAAAGTTTTAATTCCCCACATGTCCTCTCACCCACATGGGGACAAGTACCTCCTTTATGAGGAGATCTTATCCCAATCCCAAGGTACTATGTACCCCATCCATGTCATGTACTATCCTTCCACCTCATGTACACATCACCATTTTTAAGCCATATCACTTGCCACATGTCAAGATGTGAGGGCTTGTGAGTTCTCAACTCACCTTAGCCCTACATCTTGATCTTGGTGGCTCAATCTTGACCGTCCATTTCCCTAGAGATTTCCAAAATCTCTATAAATACCCCCTCTTTTCTCTCATTTTGGGGATATCATTCATTGTAACCAAACTCTTGCAAAATTTTCTTAGAATCCATACTTAGCCATTTTTATGCTTGCACTCACTTGCATCCATTATCATATCATCATCTAGCTTGCATCTTTTTCCATCCAAGGAGCACACAACACTGAAGATCAAAGGGCCAACCAAAGGATCGATTCGACACAAGGTAAAAGGTTCCATTTGTTGTTTTTATATTGTGTTGAATCCAACTAGGCTAATCTTGAGGTGTAGGTAGTTTTTAGTGTTATTTGCATTACTTTGTTTGCTGCTCATTTTCTAGCTCATAGATTCAACCTATCACACTAATCTTGAAACCTTTCAGACTTAACACATTTTGTCTATCATTTCTTTGAGGCATGTGATATAGTGTATGACCAAAGCTCAATGTTCAATCATCTATAATATAGAATAAGTCACAAGATCAAAGTCTAAAGCCTGATCAAACTTAGCTGAAAATGACTAACTCCTTCTATCTCAAGCAAGTGATATAAGGTAATCCTAGGGCCCGATGCCCAAACTTATACAACACTTCATTGCTTGCTTCACTAATTCCCTTTTGACATCAACCATCAACTCCTCATTTGATATTACTCATATCTCCTTTTGACATCAATGGAAATCATATTGCCAACAGGATGGTGGGTATGTCTAAATGTCTTTCATATGTTAGTTACCAAACTACACTTCATGAGAATAAAAATGGGGGAGGAGGATTGATGTGTGAATTTGTTGTGTTAGTTTTTATATTCATGGGACCACCTCGTTATGGACATTGGGAGCATTACAACCAAGTTCAAAATAGAAAAATTAGTTGCATATTTTCTCTTAGAAGAAATGAGAAGGAATATTTCTAAGTCAACTAAGGAGTCCCTAGCAATTCATGGAAGATCCAAAGAAAAAAGAAAAAAGGAAAAAAATGAGATAAGTCTAGATTTAAAGCCCATGGGAGATCCAAATCTCATGATAAGTTCAAGGTGAAATATTCGAATGGAAAAATGAACATCTATGAAGAGACTATAAGGAGGAGAAGAAGGAAAAAAGGTGGATTTTGATGATGACTTTGAGAGATCATCTTAAGATGAAGGTGATTCTTTTTGCATAGCCTTGGCTAATCATACATCAAAAGGTGTGTGGTTGATAGTGTTAAACAAGTGCAGGACAACTGAGAGGAGGGGTGTGAATCAATTGTCACACAAATAACAAACTTAAAACTTTATCACTTATCAAATCTTCAACCACACTATTCTATTATTAAACATGAGCATGAAACAAAAATAACAGAAAGTAAATAAACACAATGAACACCAAATTTTTATGTGGAAAACCCAATAAGAGAAAAATAGTGGTGAAGGTTAACTCACAATATAAATGATTATAAACTGAATACAAAGGTTCGCTACCCAAAAGAGGACTCAATGTCCAAGTACAAAGTCTCATTTCCTACAAAGGACACATTGTCCAACAAAGAGGCTCACTGCCTATAGATACAAAAGAGAACAAAAGATCCACCACTGCAATTAAAGCACATTAGTAGGATTATAGAAACCTTCAATACACTGAAAAACTACTATCACAACTCACTCACACACACTTTTTCTCTTATGATTTGTGGCACACTTTTGTCACTTTGTCACTCTCACATCAACTCTTCACAATTCAACTTGCTTTTATACTATTCTCAACCTTAGAGACATTTACCAAGGTTGGCCACAAGGCATCATTTCATAAATTCAAATTAGGTCAGCAACTCAAAATTCTTGCAATGGAAAGGAATAAGAGTGGACCAATAAATTTATTTTCTTGAACCTTCTACACACTTCCTCAATTAAATTTTATTCTTTGAGTGAAGTGTAAACACCAGGTCAGTCAAACCTAATGAAAACACAAATAAACATTGATGCACACGCTTCCAAACAAGAAGATGAAATGCAGATGCCATGACATACTTCATTTTACATGAGAATACATTTGAGAACCTTCCAGATACATTTGCAGCAAAAAAAGCATGCTTCAATCACTGAATTTCTTTCACCAGTCTATTTGGACTGTGCAAAATCACACTGAAATACTGAAACATGACTTCCTAATTACCAAAATCAAAACCTCTTCACCAAAGCATAAGAAATAACTTCACAAGACATCCCATATCTGCACGATCTAAATCAAAATACTAAAGGACTGTGGAGAAGAAACATTTCTCCCAATCCACAAAAGATCAAACTTTCCAAATAATTCACATACAGGTGAATGTAACTTCTATGTACCATCAAACTAGAAGCTAAAACTCAAGAGTTATCACCATGAGAATACCATCAACATGCCTTCAAATCCACAGAAGCATTGAATCAACATAGGAGAAGTGTGAAGCACATACCAAAGCACATTCTAAACATTTTCATCAATTTGACTTCTTTTCTTTATTAATTTTCTCAAAAGCACTAGGAAACTTATCAAACCAACATATCTAAAACACCATAAGGATAGCTCTATGTACTCACAAAATCTCACTGGCATCTAAACTATACATGTACAATATGTTACATACCGAACTATGTTGACATCAATGACAACATTAATGACAACACCACCAAACTAGCTCATACTTGCAACAATCTCCCCCTTTGTCATTGATGGCAACACATTACCTTTTCTCCCCCTTTGACATCAATGGAAAATAAAAACTGCTCTAATTACTCCCCCTTAGGATTACACTCATACTGCAACAATGAAATCCTTTTCTACTCCCCCTGCAGAGTAGATCCAACAATCAATCCAGAAAAATAAAGAATCTGTGAATTCACTGGATTGATGCACCTTCATGTGCACCTATTTAGGAGTGCCAATGACACCCAACCTCTCCCTAAGATGCTCAAAAGTATCCTTCGGAAGAGCCTTAGTAAATATGTCTACAATTTATTCCTTTGTTGTCACATACTCCAGTCTAACCTTATTCTCCAACACTTTCTCTCTTAGAAAATGATACTTGATAGATATGTGTTTCGTTCTCGAATACATAACTGGGTTCTTTGAAATGTTTATTGCAGTTGTATTATCATAGAAAATAGAAGTAGTCTCATCACATACTACCCCAATGTCCTTCAGAGTTTTCTTTATCCACATAACTTGTGTGTAGTAGGATGTTGCAGCAATATATTCTTCCTCTACATTAGATAAAGAAATTGAGTCTTGATTTTTACTTAGTCATGAAACTAGTCTTCTACCAAGAAAGAAAGTGCCACCACAAGTCCTCTTCCAGTCATCTACACATCCAACCCTTTCAACATCTACACATCCAACCCTTTCAACATTTGTATAAGCACTCAGGGTGAAATCATTACTCTTAGGATACCACAATCCATAATCCGGTGTGCCTTTAAGATATCTAAATATCCTTTTTACAGCTATAAGATGTGCTTCTCTAGGATCTGCTTGAAATATAGCAACTAAACACACTACATGCATAATATATGATATGGTAGCAGTAAGATACAATAGTCCACCAATCATGGATCTGTATTTACTCTAATCAGTCTTAGCAGATTCATCATCTTTGCTCAATTTACATTTGTTTATCATAGGAGTACAAACTAGTTTAGAATCCTCCATCCCAAACTTTTTCAACAACTCTTTTACATACTTAGATTGTGAAATGAATATCCCTTTATCAATTTGATTCACTTGTAGACCAAGGAAGAAATTCAATTCACCAATCATAGACATCTCAAATTCTTTATGCATTTCTTTAACAAACCTTTTACACATGCCTTCATTTCCACCAAATATGATATCATCAACATAAACAACTAAAATCAACATCTTATTTCCATGCACTTTGAAGTAGAGATTGTTGTCAGCAATTTTTTTTTTGAATCCTTTCTTTGTCAAATATTTGTCCAGTCTTGCATACCAAGCTCTAGGAGCTTGCTTCAGTCCATACAATGATTTCTTCAATTTACAAACCATATCTAGTTTTTTAGACAACTGAAACCCTTCAGGTTGCTCCATGTACACTTCTTCCTCCAACTCACCTTTTAGAAAAGTTGACGTAACATCCATTTGATATACCTTGAAGTCCTTGTGTATAAAAAATGCCAAAAACATTCTGATAGCTTCCATTCTAGCCACAGGGGAAATTTTTTCTTCAAAATCTATTTCTTCAACTTATGAATATCCTTTGCATACCAATCTTGCCTTATTCCTTAATACTTCTCCATTTTCATTTAGCTTATTATGGAACACCCATTTTGAGCCAATCACATTTTTGTTCACAGGTCTAGGGACTATTTCCCATGTATGATTCTTTTCTATCTGTTGTAGTTCTTCTTTCATAGCTCTCATCCAACTTTCATCTTCACATGCTTATTTTATATATTTAGGTTCTATTTTAGAGAGTAAACACAAATTTACCTTAGATGTAACTATGCTTCTTGTCTTCACACCTTCACTCTTGTCTCCAATTATCTGATCTTCCAGATGATTCTTTTGTACATATTTAGGAGTCTTAGTAGCAGGTTCCAGTTCATTCTCTTCTTCTTCCACTTGTTCTTTTTCTTCTTCATTTTCCTTATTTTCTTTAGGTACATGTCTATAGATAGGATCATCAGGTTCAACTTCACTTATCTCAATAGGTATGCATATGTATTCATCAACTTTCACATTAGCACTTTCAATAATATTCCTTTATCTTTTGTTAAAACATCTATATGCCTTGCTAGTGTAGAATATCCAAGAAAGATTCCCTCATCACAGCTAGTATCAAACTTTCCAAGATTTTCATCATCTCTTTTAATATAGCATCTACTTCCAAATACCTTGAAATATTTCATAGTAGGGGTCTTACCGGTCCATAACTCAAAAGGTATCTTTGTGTTGTTGTGTCTGATCTAAACTCTATTAAGAACATAAACAACAGTATGTATCACTTCTCTCAAATATGCATCTACTACATTAGATTATTTCATCATAGTTCTCACAGCTTCTTAAACTGTCTTATTTTTCCTTTCAACTATTTTGTTCTACTATGGGGTTCTCGGAGTAGAAAATTATCTTTTTATGCCATGCTTCTTACATAATGCATTAAATTCACCAAAAGTGAATTCACCACCTTTATCCAATCTTAAACATTTTATTTTCAGATTTACTTCATTCTTCACTCTTGCTTTGAATACCTTAAACCTATCCAAGGCCTGATTCTTTTCTCTGAGAAAAGCAACCCATGTCATTTGAGTGTAATCATCAATAAGCAACATGAAATATTTGTCACCATTTAGGCTTCCAGTCTTAGTTGGACCACAAAGATTAGTATGTACTAACTCCAGTATTTCGATAGTAGAATGTTCCTTTCATTTAAAGTTGCATCTTGTCTGCTTCCCCAATTGAAAACTTTTGCATATAGTATTAGAAATTTTTGTGATTCTAGGCAGTCCTCGAACTATTTCCTTTTTACTGATCTTAACTAGGTTATCAAAGTTCACATGTCCCATTCTTTGGTGCCATAACCAACTTGCACTGATTTGAGATACAATACAATGACCATCAACTCCTTTCAGCTGATAGATTTTTCCATGAGTTCTTCTTCTAGGAGCAATCATATCTCCATTTTTGGATCCTTTTCTAATTTCATAGGTATTGTTCTGAAACACAAGTTTAAAGCCATTGCTACACATCTGACCAACACTCAGAAGGTTATGCCTCAAACCCTTCATGTATTACACATCATCATTACTATGTACTCCATCAAAACTAATTGAACCTTTACCACAGATCTTAGCTCCTAAATCATCACCGAACATAACTAAACCACCATCATACCTCTCCACTTTAGTGAACTTACTCTTATCTCTGGTCATATGATTTGAAAATCCACTATCAATTATCCATTAGTCTTCATCCTGTCTTGTATGAAATACGGTAACCAAAGCACCTTTCATCCCATTCTTCTTAACCTTTGAAGCCTTTTTGCTTACACATCTTCTAGAATTAATGGATACAAATTTACTTTCCAAAGCTAAGAATAAGCATTCACTATCATCAACCTCATTTTTAGATTCATCATCAGAAATACCTACCTCTTCCTTAACGTATTAAAACTTCTTATACTTCTTATCCTTTCTATCCTTATCCTTATAATCCTTGTTCTTTTTTTGTGCAACTCTATTCAGACATCTTGAAGCATAATGACCAATATTACCACAACTAAAGCATTTAAAGGGAAACATACCTTTATACTTTCCAATAACTTTCTTCAACTTCCTGGTGAAGTTAGCTTCCAACTCATTAACACCGTTGCTATCTGGTTCCTCCTCAATCTTCATTTCCTTAAATGTTGTCTCTATATTTTCTTCTATATTGTCATCTTTCCAGAACTTTCTCAATTCAAATGCTTGCAAGTGTTCCAAGGTGTACTTCTTAGGATCATACATTTCTTCAATCAAGGATGTCTTATCATTGTAGCAGTCTGGTAGGGTGATCAAGATCTTCTCAATTATATCTTCAACTAATAGCTCTCCTCCTTGATTTCTAACTTCATTTGTATTATGTTCAACCCTATGAAAGAAACTTGTAAATTCTTCACCATCTTCCATCTTTAGGTTCACAAATCTATGCTTTGCCGCCAATCTCTTTGTCAATTTCACCTTTTCATTTCCTTCATACATGTCTTCCAACTTCTTCTAGAAATCATATGTAGTATCCAAATAATTAACCTTAATTTGCTCATTTTTAGATAAACCACTACAAATCACATACTTTTCCTTCTCATTTTCTTCATAAGCAGAGATCTCATCTATAGAATTAACACCACCGAACGAGAGTGTATACTTATTCTCAACAGCCTTCCAGGTCTTGAAACCAAGAGAGATAATATATCCTCTCATCTATCCCTTCCAATATTTGTAGTAAGTTCCATCAAACATAGGGATTTCCAACTTGTGTGCCATCAAATCTTCCTTAAGTGGTTAAGCTCTTCAACAAGGAACCAAAGCTCTAATACCAATTGTTAAATAGGTGCAAGACAACTAAGAGGGGGGTGAATCAATTGTCACACAAATAAAAAACTTAAAAATTTATCACTTATCAAATCTTCAACCACACTATTATGTTATTAAACATGAGCATGAAACACAGATAACATAAAGTAAATCAACACAATGAACACCATATTTTTACGTGGAAAACCCAATAAGGGAAAAATCATGGTGAGGGTTAACTCACAATATAAATGATTATAAAGTGAATACAACGGCTCACTACCAAGGGCTCACTACCCAAAAGAGGACTCGTTGTCCAAGTACAAAGGCTCATTGCCCAATAGAGAGGCTCACTGCCTATAGATACAAAAGAGAACAAAAGATCCACCACTGCAATTAAAGCACATTAGTAGGATTACAAAAACCTTTAGTTCATTTCCTTTAGTACACTAAAAAACTGCTATCACAACTCACTCAAACACACTTCTTCTCTTATGATTTGTGGAACACTTTCATCACTTTGTATCACTCTCACATCAACTCTTCACAATTCAACTTGCTTTTATACTATTCTCAACCTTAGAGACATTTACCAAGGTCGACCACAAGGCATCATTTCATATATTCAAATTAGGTCGGAAACTCAAAATTCTTGCAGTGGAAAGGAATAAGAGTGAACCAATAAATATTTTTCTTGAACCTTCTACATGTTTCCTCAATTAAATTTTATTCTTTGAATGAAGTGTAAACACCAGGTCGACCAAACCTAATGAAAACACAAATAAACATTGATGTACATGCTTCCCAAAAAGAAGATGACATGTGGATGCCACAACACACTTCATTATGCATGAAAATACATCTAAGAACCTTCCAGATACATCTACAGAAAAAACAACAAGCTTCAATCACTGAATTTCTTTCATCAATCTATCCAAACTGTGCAAACTCATACTAAAATAATGAAACATGAATTCATGATTACCAAACTCCAAACCTTTTCACCAGAGCATAGGAAAGACCTTCACAAGACATATCCCCAATCCGCACGATCTAAATCAAAATATAGGATTGTGGAGCAGAAACATTTCTCTTAGTCCATAGAAGATCAAACTTGCCAAACAGTTCACATACCGGTAAACGTAACTTCTATGTACCATCAAACTAGAAGCTAAAACTCAGGATTTATCACCATGAGAATACCATCAACATGCCTTTAGATCTGAACAAGCATAGAATCAACATAGGAGAAGTGTGAAGGACATACTAGAGTACATTTTAAACATTTTCATCACTTTGACTTCTTTTCTTTATTAATTTTCTCAAAAGCACTTGGAAACTCATCAAACCAACATATCTAAAACACCATAAGGATAGCTCTATGTACTCACAACATCTCATCAGCATCTCAACTATGCATGTACAATTTGTAACATATTGAAATGTGTTGACATCAATGACAACATTGATGATAACACCACTAGACTTGCTCATACTTGCAACAGATAGAATCTGGTGTCTCTTTCCACATGACCTCACATTCAGGTTGGTTTATAAAATATGAAGAATATGATGGTAGGAAGGTGTACTTAAGAGATGATTCTCATTTGAATATTATTGGCCATGATAGAGTCTCAATTCAATTCCCTAATGGATGATTGAAGGGAATCAATGGCATACTGCATATCCCTAGGTTGGCATGAAACCTATTTTTTCTAAGTAAACTAAATAATGTAGGTGTGTAGGTTGTTTTCTTGAGTGGAGGGTGCAAGATGGTTAGAGGATCCATGGTTCTTGCTAAGAGTGTTCAAAATGGCACTTTGTTTCAACTAGATGCATGCATAATTTAATGGAATATTTCTTCAATTCTTGTAGAGAAGAGATCTAAAAAATATTCACCTTCACTATTGGAACCAACAACAAAGAGACGTGTTGTGTCTAATTTTGATGGTCATCCTTTTTTGGTGCCTAAGGGTTATCATACCTTAGAAACTAAGCTACCAATAGAGAAATCATGACACCAAAGGATGGATTACATAGGTGAGAAGGGTTTAAGGACCCTAAAAAACCTTGTTGAGGAGTTAAATGATTATAATATTGAATTTGATTTATGTGAGCATTGCATATATGGAAAATAAAACTATGTTTAATTTTACTCTAATTCTCATAAATCTATTAGGATGTTGGATTTAATCTATTATGATATATTTGTTCCTATTAATATTCATTCAATTTCTTAATTAATATAAATTATGTTTTTTCAGTAATGATTATAGGACATGGGTTTATTTCCTTGGAAGTAAATATAAAGTCTTTGATCATTTAAAAGAATTTAAGGATCTTTTAGAAAATCAAACTAGTAGGAAGATTAATATTTTGAGGAGCGACAATGGTAGAAAGTTGTTTTGAATAAATTTTTGATAAATTTAATAATGATCATGGGATAAAAATAGTTGAGACAACTTCATACACCCCTCAACAAAATGGAGTTGTAGAAAGAATAAATAGTATGTTTATGGGAAGGGATAGGAGTGTGTTGAGACGTGGGTTTATCCTAGAATAAAATTTATAGGAAGAAGTGGTTGCCACAACTTACTATCAAGTTAATAGGTCACCTACATCAAATCTTATTGATCACATATGGAGTTGTATTTGAGCAAAACTTTCTATTTAAGAGATCTTCAAGTCTTTGTTTGTGAGGTATATGTACATATACCTAGGGAGAAGCAACCATAGTTAGATAATAAAGCTATAAAATGTATCTCTATTGGATTTGACACTATTTTTAAAGGATAAAGGCTTTTGACACCCTATGATTGAGACAATTTAATATTAAAAAGTGTTATATTTAAAGAAGTTAAGTCTTCTTCCACACTATTACATCTCAAGAAGGATGGAAATAAAAATGTGGTTCAACTAACCCAAAGATCTAAAAGGTTGAACTAGAAGCCCACAAAGGACCTAAAGAGGAAGAGAGCTGAAATAGTTATAAAATAAAATAAAACCTCCACCTAAATTATCGAGGAGGTCCACTCAACAAATATAGAAACTAGAAAGGTATGCACCCTCTTATTGGAAATATATTTTCATTGATTACTAACATTAATGAGCCTAAGACTGTAAATGAGATTATGAGTATAGATGATGCAGAGTTCTACAAGTTGGTTGTGGAGGAGAAGATGATTGGGAATCAAAAGACAAATTATGCATGAGACCTAGTATCTTTTCCTATGGATGATAGTATGCTGGACCTAAATGGGTGTTTGAAATAAAAATAGGGTATGATGGTAGCTTTAAGAAGTACAAGACAAGATTGTTGCAAATTGTTATTCCCAAGTTGAGGGAATAGATTACGGTAAGATTTTTTCTCTAGTAGCAAAGCTAAAATCAATTCAATTTTTATTGTTTCTTATTGTAGTGTATGATCCTAATGTTGAGAATATGGATGTGACTTGGAGGAAGAGATCTATATGACAAAGATAAAGCACTACATTAAGAAAGGTAAACAACATTTGGTTCTATGTTGAAAAATTATTCGTATGGTCTAATAATCTCCTAGGATGTGATACCAATAGTTTGATTCTTTCATGTTAATTTTGGGATTTTTGAGGTCCAAATCAAATCATTTCATCTATTATAAGATGGAAAATGATTGCATTCTTATTATTGTATTATATATTAACGGTATATTATTTTATGGTAATGGGAAAGGTTTGATTTGTGATTTAAAGTCTCAATTTTAGCATAGTTTGAGATGGACTTAGGTGCATCAAGGGATGGAGATAAAAAGGGATATAATGAATAGAAAACTTTGGTTGGTCCAAATCAAGTATGTGAAATAAATATTGGAAAGGTTTAACATGAAAAATTGTAGGCCATTGTGTGTTCTTGGTAGGATGGGGACAAAGTTATCTATTTAATGGTTTCCAATTTAACCTAATGAGATAGAGGATATAATGACCATAGTACCTTATGCTAGTGTAGTCAAGAGTTTGATGTATGCTAAGTTCTTTATTAGACTAGACATTGCCCAAGCAATGGGAGTCCTTAGTAAATTTATGGCTAATCCTATATAATTATATTGGGATGCACTGAAGAGAATATTCATGTATTTGTGAGGTACCTCTAAGAATTTATTATAATAATATGGTTATCATACAAGGGACAAAAAAATTATTTGTATTCATAAATTTATGTATTTAGATTGGGTTGGAGATATTAATAGAAGAAGATCCAATAGTGGATATTTTTTCACTATGTTTGGTAATGCAATCAATTGGATGAGTAAGCAATAGGTTGTGGTTGTTTTGTTCACTAAAAAATAATAGTACATGATGGAAACTCATGCTTGTAAGGAATCCATCTAGCTTGAGATATTTTATTTAGATGTTAGGCTAGAGGCAACATGGTGCAGGGTCACCCATAGGTTTTCATGCCCAAGAGGGGTCAAAAAGTGAAATTTTGTGTTGATTGAGTCAATTGTATGTAATAATGTCTTATAAGACCATTTTATAGGTGTTTGAATCAATTTTGGGTCATTAGGGGTCTTGTTGCAAAAAAATTGTAAAATATTGTCAATGTTGCATAAAGTGAGAATATGAATGGTTTTATTTTGAAAAATCAGTTGTAAATGGTTGGTACATGTTTAAGTAAGCCTTGGAGGGTCGAAACCAAGGTTGGAGAGGTGGTGGTTGAATTTTTGTAAGTTAAAACAGTAAAAAATACCTCTATTTTCTACATTTTTAAACATTTCCTTGTTGTTCTTTGATGTAATATGAATTTGTACGACCATATCTTGACTCCAAATTAATTTTGGTTGGTAAAGTTGTGAATCTAGTTTCTTTTGGCATTGGTTTCATGTAATTTCATCAAGTTTCAAGCAAGTTATGCCCATTTTACTACAAATAGGTTTGAAACCCTAGTAGGCCTAATTTGAGGGAAAATAGTATAATTTTGACGATTTTTGTACAAAAAGAAAACCTACTCTGATTTTTAGATATGTTAAATAAGGTCC
Source organism: Sequoia sempervirens (assembly GCA_007258455.2). NCBI lineage: Eukaryota > Viridiplantae > Streptophyta > Pinopsida > Cupressales > Cupressaceae > Sequoia > Sequoia sempervirens. Next base: position 11,944,011 of record VDFB02000017.1, read on the forward strand.
AAATGGTTATTTGAATCAATTTTTTTTCTTGGAGATCAGTTTTAGTCTGAAAGTTATAACCCAAAAATACAAATTTGCTGCTCTATTTTAAGACTTATACAAAACATAGTAGCAGTTGTTTTGATCATTGTGTTACAAAAAAACCACCCTTAAGTTTTGGATATATTTTATAACTCCATAATGGGTATCCAAAACAATTTTTAGTACATGGGTTTGAGTTGTTCACTTCAAATTATGTCAAAAATACCCTATTTGTTGCCCTACAAGGCATAGTGGAAGATTGTGAAGAAATTCAACTTGTTTATTGTGTTAAGGCTCTTAAAATTCAAAGGTTGTTGATTTTGAGATTGATTTGACACCATCAACCCCTGCTCTACATCAAATTGGTATCAGATCTATAAGATCTTTGTAAAATGATCTATTATTTTGGCTAATGTGGTTTAGTGAGATTTGATATTTCAAGATGACTCTTAATAAGAAGAAAGAAGGGAAAGGGGCATCATCATTATTAAATAGATTGTTCAAAGTGGAAAAGAAGTTATTGGAGGAAGAAATGGAAAAGATGACACGAGAGGAAGAAATGAAAGCCAAGAAAAAAAGCAAGATGGAAAAGGAAAGCTTATTCCGGACTACCTACAAGTCCAAAGGTAAATGTTGTCAAGTGGTGATCTTAGATTTCTACATGGATAATATTGTTTCTAAATATATGGTAGATAAATTGAGTTTGGAAAGAATACCACACCCCACACCCTATTTAGTGACTTGACTTCAAACAGGTAATCAGGTAACTGTACATGAGAAATGCAAAGTTGAGTTTCATATAGGTGTATAAGAGCGAATTTGCATCCCCTATGCAAATCTCCTTTTTTCCTTTATCCACCTTAGAAAACCAAGTTCAAATACTTAATTCCACCTAATCCTATTGTTGACAGTCCACTTGGTTCCTGTTTTAAGCATCGATGGAGGTATTTCTATCGGGGACATCCGCATAGCACACAGACTTCCATATGATGTGCTTACGTCCCTGGTAGATTCTTGCAGCTAAACCTACAGAGGTGTTACACTTCTTATTGGAAATGAAGTTGTAATGCCCCCTTCGACCAACTAACCTAAATATGGTCATTTTTCTTCATCCTCTCTTCAAATTGACCCCTTCAACACTCAATCTGACTCTTCACAACTTCTTCTGAGCTATTGCACACTTCAAGCTTCCATACTCACACTTTTGCATCCACTCTCACTCACTTCAAGCGTTCAAGAATTCCATTGCAGCCAAAGCTTCACACTGTCACTTTAGTATAGCACGTTTGGGACCACGCCATTGCAGTAGAGGCTTGATTTCCTCTCATTTCTCCCCCAAGCAACCTTGAGTGCTTTTGGTGGAGGTGGAAAGCTTCCATCTCCTCTCCTCTATCACTTGGTTGAGTAGCATAGTATTGCTTTGTAGTGTTTGCATTATCTTTGTTACACTATTTTATTTATCTCATTTCCTTGGCTATCCGTGGAGGAGGAAACACCTAAACAGGGGTATGACTAAGGCAGGCCCCTATTTAGCCACCCATTATTTTCCCTCCTTCTGTGTGTAGGTGTGCATGCTTCATAGAATATCAACTGATGAAAAAATTTCTCAGTGAGATCCTCCCTATCTTCTTTACTCTTGCTTATTTACTTTACAATATTAGAGAATACTTCATTTATTTACTCGTATCATTTTGGCCCTTTAGTTAGTTAGTTGGGTCGTTAGTCGTTTTAGCAGGTTTAACCTTGTCTCTACTGTTGTCTGGCCATATGGACAACAACGCACTTTAGAGATGCCAGCGCGCTGCACTGTCATCTAAAGACCCCGCTTCCGTCTTTGGGTAGAGAGCTCCCTAAGGCATAGAGTTGAACCTGAAAATCGGTTCACTTAGCCCCACCTTAAAACTCAAAATTTTAGAGTGATTGTAAGACCTCATAGTCCTCATCATTCTCATCCTCATACTCTAAACATTGCACTTATCTGAGGTAAGTTAGGGCAACCTCTCGCATCTTGACCCTCCGTGACCTGGGGTCTTGCACACAGTGGTCCCCCTCTTTTACAATAGGTAGTTATAAGGATGAAATAGTTTGTGATGTTATGAATTTGGATGTATGTCACCTTGTGTTTGGGAGGTTGTGGCATTATAATAGGGAAGTAAAGTATAACAGAAAAAACAACAAATATGAGTTGAGAAATGATGGGATGAAATATGTATTAATAGCCTTGAAGGATGAATGCATAGGAATTGAAAGTTTGTTGTTAAGTGAGAAAAAAAAATACAGCAGTATGAGGCAAATAAAAATGAGGTAATGGTTGAGGTAATTAATTTTGAAAACATGTTGTTTGGAAACTTGGTTGAACAAGAAATGAAAGAATTTTCTTTTGAATTTGCTCAAACTAATGAAAGTAATAGTGATGTTGATGTTGAAGTGGGTGATGTTCAAGAAGAAGAAGAAAGGATAGCAAAAGAAGTTGTAGAGGACTCAAGGATAGTCCAAAAAGAGAAGGTATTCATGGAGGATAAGGAGATAGCATGGTTCTCAAGAGAAGAACCGAGAGTTGAGAATTTTGATGTCAAGGAAAATGGAAGAATGGATGAGCAATTCAAAAATGAAAATGAATTGCTAAATAAGATTGAGATGAAGCCAAAGATTTTTGAGACTCATGAGGAGGAAAGAATGTGTGGAAAATAACATGAGGTGGATGAAGAAGTGAAGTATGAAGAAGAAGAATGTGATTTCTTTAATATGTTTGTTTCATTTGCATGTGGAAAAGACAAAGTGGATGACAGTGAAAGTAAATTTACAATTACAATCTGAGGTCAAGGTAGAATGAGAAAACAAATAAAAGCACATGGCTACATTGTACCAGGTTGGCCTTGGCTTAAGAAGTATGTTGTTGGACCAAAAAGAAAAAGTGCACTAGTTGATTCAAAAATAGTTGACATATAGTAAAAAGAAAAAAATTCACACATGCTAAGGAATTAGAAGACAAGGAAGAAGATTCCTATTTGAGGTGGACCTCAAATTTTCTCTTCCCTAGGAGTATGGTGCAAGGGCACCCATAGGTTTTCATACCCAAGAGGGGTCAAAAAGTGAAATTTTGTGTTGATTGAGTCAATTGTATGTAATAAGGTCTTATAATACAATTTTATAGGTGTTTGAGTTAGTTTTGGGTCATTAGGGGTCTTGTTGCAAAAAAAATGTAAAATATTGTCAATGTTGCAAAATTTGCATAATGTGGAATCTGAAGGGTAAATGTTGCATAAAGTGAGAATATGAATAGTTTTAGTTTTAAAGTCAATTTTAAATGGTTGGTACATGTTTAAATAAGCCTTGGAGGGTTGAAGTAAAGGTTGGAGAGGTGGTGGTTGAAGTTTTGGAAGTTGAAGCAATAAAAAATACCTCTATTTTTTGCATTTCTAAACGTTTCCTTGTTGTTTTCTGATGTAGTACAAATCTGTATGGCCATATCTTGACTCCAAATAAATTGTGATTGGTAAATCTATGAATATATTTTCTTTTGGCATTTTTTTCATGTAATTTCATTAGGTTTCAAGCAAGTTATGCCCATTTTACTACAAATAGGTATGAAACCCTAGTAAGCCTAATTTAAGGGAAAACAATCCAATTTTAAGGGTTTTCGTACAAAACAACCTACCCTTATTTTTAGATATGTTAAATAAGGGCCAAATGGATATTTGAATCAAGTTTTATTTCTTGGAGTTCAATTTTTTTCTAAAAGTTATGACTCAAAAACACAAATTTGTTGCTCTATTTCAAACCTTGTACAAAGTGTAGCAATAGTTTTTTTATCATTGTGTTCCAAAACAACCACCCTTAAATTTTGGATATATTTTATAACTCCATAATAGGTATCCAAAATAGTTTTTATTTGATGGGTTTAAGTTGTTCCTTTCAAATTATGTCAAAAATACCCCATTTGCTTCCCTACATGGCATAGTGGAAGATTGTGAAGAAACTTAACTTGTTTATTGTGTTAATGCTCTTAAATTGAAAAGGTTATTGATTTTGAGATTGAGTTGACACCATCCACCCTGATCCACATCAAAAAATGAATTTTTTTTTTGATTAAGTCAATTGTATGTAATAAGGTCTTATAAGACCATTTTATAGATGTTTGAGTCAGTTTTGGGTCATTAGGGGTCTTATTGCAAAAAAATGTAAAATATTGTCAATGTTGCATAAATTGAGAATATGAATGGTTTTAGTTTGAAAAATCAGTTTTAAATGGTAGGTACATTTTTAAATAAGCCTTGGAGGGTCGAAGCCAAGGTTGAAGAGGTGGTAGTTGAAGAAATAAAAAATACCTCTATTTTCTACATTTCTGAATGTTTCCTTGTTGTTCTTTGATGTAGTACAGATCTGTATGACCATACCTTGACTCCAAATCAATTGTGGCATCACAAGATCCATTACAATTTATTATGATAGTCAAAGTTTCATGTGTTTAGAAGAGAACCCAACCTTTCATGCAAGGATGAAGCATATTGATTTCTAGTACCATTTTGTTTGATATATGGTAAAGTATAGAGGGTAATGCTAAAAAACATTAACACTTTGAATAATATTGTAGATTCACTTACGAAGATAGAAAGCACAAAAAATTTATGTGGTGTTATGAGCCTATTGTCCTCTCGTCCCCTAGAAATTAGATAAATGGTGTTGTTACTTTGGCATCTTAGCCATAGGTTTTTTCACTTATAAATTCAATATTGAGACAATTCTAGTTACATATACATGAATGATGGTAAATTTCCTCAACACAAAGGCAATTTTGACTAGGTATCTTCCTTCTTTCAAGTATGTAATGATCAGGTCTCGCATCTATGAAAATTGGGTCTTTTTTCATTCTTTATACAATGAATACAATACCACTATTAAGATTCTAAAAGACACTTGGGAAGGTTTCACCTATCACCCAATATCTTGTGTCAACTAAAGATCAGTTTGAGAAGATCATAAGAAAGGACTATCATTTTTAGAACTCCTTTTCTCTTGCAAGGTTTTTGATAAGTGGGAGAAAATTGGGAAAGGTGTCTCAACCTTGCTCTTAATGTTAAGATTACAAAAGATGTTATTTTCATATATATAATGGAAAAACTCAATTTCCAGGCTATAGGCTAAAGTTTTGACCAAAATAAAAATTCTTAGTTTGTAGGCAATGTCCATTGCATAGATCTCTTTGAGTACTGCAATTTTAAAAAAGGTTATGTTTAGCCCACTAGATCAAAACTTATGGCCTCTAGAAGTTTGCATAGGGAATAAAAAAAATTGTTACACAAAAAAAAAAATTAAAGGGGGGTTACACATGTTGACCAACTTATGATGCATATTATGATGCATCATAAGGCATCTTTGATTGGAGGATAATTGTTAGAATTATGAAAAAACACAAAACCACAAGCCACATGATCAAACAACAAACAAATAAACCTTCCACACAAGAGATTTGCAAACAAGAATTGCTATATTCTTTAACAAGAAAAAGCTACAAAAGATACTTCAAGAAGATATGAAAGCTCCAAATAATATGTGAGAGTAATTAAAATGAGGGTTGAGTGCTTATAAGAGAAAATTCCTAAATAAGAAAGGGATTAGATCATGACTAGTGTCAACGTCACATGAGATGGGACATAATGATCTAATATTAGCTCAACTAATAAAGTATAAAGCATTTCTAAGTTTAGCTTAAGTGCACGAGAATAAATTAGACCAATAATCAATTAAAGATTAATTAATTGTTACTATTGCATGATTCCTCTAACACCCCCCCTTAAGATGAACTTAGGGAGTAGCTAAAAACCCTAAAAAGAATGCATGATGGGTCCCAACAAACAAGGCCAAATAAGGTACCCATGTACAAATAAAAGATATCTATAATGTGGAGAAATAGATAAAACCTCATGGGAAAAACTCCACTCCAAAAAGAGATGAAAACCAAGTGAAGAACTGAAGAAGTCTTCAAACAAGACAATGATGTCCCAAAAAATAGGAACAAAGGATGAACAAAAAGAACACCACTAAAGCATGAAGAAGTTGCAACACTATCGAAGAATAACTATTGTAATGTCGAAAGAAGAACCCTCTCTGAAACAAATAATGATCAAGATCAAGAAGAAAAGAATTTGTATGGGTGCCCCCAATGGCACTACTCAAATTCGATGGAAAACTAAGGCACACACACATGAAAAAGGTATGAAGGAAAAAAAAAGAAAACATCAACCCCCATGGCACTTTATTTCATGGTGCAAGTACAATAAGGCACAAAGTGATGTGAAAGATCCAATAATACATATACACCTGTTGTGGCACTTTATTTCAGTGCATTTACATAATGAAAAATTCATACATTGGGAGACCATAATGTCCAAAAAATGACAACATGCTAAAAATACAATTCTCTGATAGAAAAAAGAGGAAACTAGTAGCACCATGATGAAGTACACAAAAAAATATGCACTTTCAAAAAAAATGGCACCCAAATATATGTTTGGATGAAGAAGATACGGTCCGTCAAAGTCTCCAAAAACAAGAACTGGACAACTACAACATTGAGAAAATAGAATTCTGGAAAAAACCAAAAGTCAAAACTAAAAAATACCTACACCATGGTGAAAAGCACAAAATTCCACCCTATTTAAAAAAAAAAAATTGCACTGAAAAAGCCCACCGTATGGCCAAATATGGCCTCTAGAATATTGGGTGCAAAACTAAAAATCCCAATGGAGGGGGGTTGAGTAGGGAAAAATGAAACTCCTCCAATTTTTTCAAAAATAGAGGCCCGCCAAATATAGTGCTGGAAAAAAAGTTCTCCAATTACAGTGCATGTGACATTATTTGCAAAAAAAAATTGCATGTTCTTATTTTTAAAGAAAAAAACAGCAAAAAAAATTATACATTTTAAAAATATATACAAAAAAGGTATGTTTTTATTTTTAAGTTAAAAAAACACCCAAAAATTATTATATTTTTATGTAAAAAAATATTAAAACTAATTTTTGTAAAAATAATTTTTAAAAGCCTTGGCCCATGGGCCGCTGCCCCTAGGCGGTTCCCAAGGGGCTACAACCCTACCATAGGGGAGGTCGCACCCCACATTAAAAGGGAGCCAACTTTATAAAAAAACTTTTAAAACCCAAAAACCTATGCTAGCATTTAAAAGGCTTTGAAATATATATATTTTTTAATTTGATTTTTATTACCCTTTTTTTTTCATAGGAAAAAAAATATTGTAATTTTTTTTTATTTTTACCTCAATCTATGTGCTAGGGAGGCATACGGCCTCTCTGGTAAAAAAATTTTGCCTCAAAAACTCCTGACACAGATTTTGATGATTTGACAGGCGATCTTAAGGTTTTTAGGCCTTCTAAGTGCGATGGTGATATCTGTTTTGGCTCAAAATGCACCAAAATTGCAGCTACCTTCTGGATCTAGAAACAAAGCAACTGCTTCAAAACCTCATAGATTTGGCATTAGGAATCAAACTGAGGTGAAATAAAAGCCAAATTTGACTTTCTCGATAGATTTGTATCCAACAACGAGGTCCTTTTTGCACCAAAATTGTCCAAAAAATGCCCACCTCCAAAATTTGCAAAAGAAGGCAAAAGGGATTCAAATTTGAAGCCTGCAACCCTTGTTGAAGAAGAAAATCTCATAAATCAAGAAGGGGTTCGATGAATCCACACTCTGATACCATGTTAGAATTGTGAAACAAGCACAAAACCATGAGCCATAGGATCAAACAACAAACAAATACACCTTCCACGCAAGAGATTTGCAAACAAGAATTGTTATATTCTTCAACAAGAAAAAGCTACAAAAGAGACTTTCAAGAAGATATGAAAGCTCCAAATAATATCTGAGAGTAATTACAATGAGGGTTGAGTGCTTATAAGAGCAAAGCCCTAAATAAGAAAGGGAACAGATCATGACAAGTGTCAACATCACATGAGATGAGACATAATGATCTAATATTAGCTCAACTAATAAAGTATAAAACACTCCTAAGTTTAGCTTAAGTGCACGAGAATAAATTGGACTAATAATCAATTAAAGATTAATTAATTATTAGTTAATGCATGATTACTCTAACAATAATTTGGGTGCCACTTTTGGGTGGTTTTAGCTCATATTTTTTAATTACCATTTGATAGTTTTAGGTTTTGTATCTCCTATATATTAGGTGTTTGAGATGGAAGTTATATGTAGAATTTAAAGCTCTAAGAATTCCTCTAGATCTCTGGTTGGTGATACTCCTATGAAGCCTTGTTCTACAAATTTATTGTAATTGTGGTTTACAACATAATAAATTGAGCTACTTTGGAGTGGATATTTTCTCTCATAATTGTTTTTCCCATGTACACATATCTTATTGTATACATTATTTATTTTCTACTTAATGTGTTTCTACCTTTTGTAATTGTTAAAAGATTGAAATTTGCACAACACTCTCCTTAGAATATTATAGAATATTAGTGTTGGAAGTGTTCCCACATACCTTGTTTCCTTATGTCATGTTGAATTAAAAGTTGGGTTCTATGTTAATGATCTTAGTTTAGTGCTTAACATCAACCTCTTCAAATTTCACCACCATGAGAACCTTTTTGTGTATGGCACTCCTCATTAAAATGTCTACAATTCTTGTGCTTGTCACACCACTTGAAAGTCTTGGACAATTTTTTCTTGTCCAAAGGTAATATTATGTTGGTTGTAGTAATTGATTCCCACTTGACCTTATACTTCAACTCCTTAATTATTACACATAGTAGTAAGCTTCCCCCGTCATTTTGACCTTGATTAGCTTCATTTTTTATTATATTTCTAGACAAAGGTTAGTATAATATTTGAGGACTCTATGTTACTCTAACTAAAATGACCCTCAACTAATGTAGAGATCACATAGGGCATTAGTATAAGCTTGGATAATCTATTCATTCCTTATCACAACTATGACCACTGCATGTAGTCATCAAATTACACATCTTCAAGATAAAAACTCATCCATTAAGTCTTCTAGGAATTTCTCCTAGGTTGAAATAGATTTTCCATTGGATTAATTTTCCACCACTTATTGAAAGTTGAGGAAACCTTCAAGGGGATAATATTTACCTTTTCCTCATTAATGAAATCCTTCATGGAAAAGTAAGACTCAATATGGTCAAGCCAATTATTTATAGAATTTCAATCAATCCTACCCTAAAATACTAGCACGTCCAAAATGTTTTTAAACCTAGTGGGAACTCAACTAATAAAGGCTTTGTTTAATGATGGGTCCAATGAATTCATTCAACTGAGCACCTTTACAAATTGGATAAATAATATTGTTTGCTAATTCATGAGTGTTTCTTCAATATCACTCTTGGAAATTGCATGTATCTAATCTAAAGTTAACTTTTTCCATCTTGACAAGGTTTGGCAAGAAATCTAATGGACCACAAGGTTCAATGTTGATGTCAAGGCCAAATACTCAAAAATAATGTGAAATGACATGAAAGATGCAAATAAAACTTCCCCAATACCACTCATCCAAGGCCCAAGTTTAATATCTTGATAAGAAACTTTCTAGATAAAAATCCAAATTAGTGTGTGTAGAAGCTTTTTATATAATTGAATAGAGCCAAAGCTATAGAACTAAAAAAAGTATATTTTATTTTTCTATTTTCTTTGTAAATTTTATTCCTTTGAGTAAGGTGGATGTTTTATTATCTTCTACCTAATTTTATGATTGCATTGATATAGTGATCACTTATGAATGCCTAAACTATGGCATAGACTCTTGTATTTATAGTTTACAAAGAATTGTGTTGTGGAGATCAAGAGATGTTAGGAAGTTGAACCATCCCCTTAAGGAGTGAAATGATTTCCCTAATTGGTTTCCCATCCCCAAATATATGTGGAGCATTTCCAATTACTAGCATATCCTTAATGAGCCAGCATGTGACTAATGTGTATGATGTGCCTCATGACTACCCATTTGGTCGATTTGCTAATAACTTTGTCAAAAACATATATAATCATGCTCAAGATAATGCAATGATTATACTTATGAGTTGGGTGTTGAAATTTTCTCAAAAGGTGTATTGAACACTACAAGAGTTTTGATAAAAACTACAAGTTGATTGGTTGAAAAAAAATCATACATCAATGTGGCTAAATTTACAAGTAGGCTATGTTGGTTGAACATGTGTACAAAATTTTCTAGAGAGTGGATATGGATCTTTTTGTTCCCTAGAGCATTTAGAGAACAAACCTAATAAGTATCCCAATAATTTTTACAAGTGATGAGGATGGCCTAGGTGTTACTATAGATACTTTGTTTGGTGAATTGTCCTCTATAATTAAGAAATTCTCTCAAAACAAGCCTAAAATTAGAATAAATTTAATATGGATGTTGTGAATTTCATAATTACATTTTTTACCCACTTTGAGGCACACATTAATCCTAAATGATCAAGTATGTCAAACTAATGAACACTCACAAACATGCATGTAAAGAAAATATTCAAACATAAAATGGTGTCTGGGTCTATGTAACATAGGCGTCCCAACTATTTATTTTCATGTGTTCGTCCTCCTTGACATGCATGCTCCACAAGAACCCAAAGAAAATAAAAAGGTATGCAATGAGTAGCTTCTATCTCACAAGTCGAACAAACGCAAATTGTCGACTTGTTTTAATTATCTAGAAAAATGAAAGAGAAAAAGGGTTAGGAAAATGTTGCTATACAAAAAGAGATTTTGAAATACTCCACCACATGTGATGTTATTAGAATGATATGACATATTAGGCCCTACCATATCATATGGTCAAGTTGTGTCTAGGAACAATGATGAGTCTCTATCTAGCATAAGTCACTACTCAAAATCTTGACATATAAATATTAGTGATATAATATATACCTTCTCTAATTAGTTGCATACATCGTATGTAAGGAATTGGAGAGGAAATAAAACAATAAATAAAAATTAAATGCATTACATAACATGAAATTGTGTAAGAACATAAATCATGAAAAGTAAGACCCATAGAATGATAGGTGTGAAAGCATATGGACTAGCGATGATTAGCAAGGTATAAGGTTGTCCCTAATATGGATGAATCATAATATGAAAATAGCTCTAGAGACATAATGTAAGTGGTATGGGGAAAGCATGGTGTCCGTCATGTGGCTCTTAGTATATTAGAAGGCATGTGAGCACACATAATAGAATGGGGGGAGGTATTATGTCTTTGATGTGGTAAGTTAGCTCCAAGAACATCATCAAGCATGTGAGCTTGAAATGATATGGGAAAAGCATGATGCCCCTAATGTAACATGGATAAGAAATTATATCACACAAAAGAATATGGAAAGCATGATGCCCCCAATTTAGAAAGGTTGGTTGTAGGAACAAGATATAAAGCACAAAATAACACATGGAGACATTATGCCCTATGTAATGGGATTGTATGGCAATGAAAGCGCAATATGACAACATAAAATGTAAACAATAGATGCATAGGTGCAATATAGACATGAGATAATAGCATGATAAGGACCATATATGTGAAGATAACATGAGGATGATAAACATAGGTTGAAATCAAAAGAATGTGAAAATAATCATGAGCTCTGGACTATAAGATCAATATTATATAAGCATGAAAAGCATAAGGAAGATATCAAAATAAAGAACAAGGATATAAACATATAACAATAATGAAGGTAGGAAGCATCAAGAAAACCAAAGTGGTGGCTATGAGTAACATAAGTGCAAGGGATGTAAGGATGCAACAACCCTTGCATAAAGAAAAGAGGATGTAAAAAAGTATAAGTAAAAATATGTTAATCAAGAGATAAGGAAAAATTATCCCAAAAGTGAGGAAAGACAAAAAAATGGAACATCATATGTGAAGATGCAACAAAATGGTAGTGCAAAGTAATAAGAAAAAGATAATGAGCAAACCAAAGATATAGTACATGTATATAGTCATTGGTTCAAATCACATAAGCAAGTCTAAATTCTAGGCCAAAATTTAAAAAATATTTACCAAAATTCACTCTCAAAATCACCTAGGTTTAACCAAAGGGGGTTAAACCAAACCACATTTGTTCAAACTTAGTCAATGCATGCATGGTGTGGTGTGCCACAATGTAGCTCCCCATGGTAGTAGCAAGCACTATCATTTTTTCTAAAGGGCTTCAATTGAAAATACTTTTTAAGCAAACCTATTTATGTAGTTCCCTTGTGGTAGAATTTTCTTCTCTTATCCTTATGTTGCAATTTTAAAGGTCAAAATAGTGAACTTCGTGTCATATGCATGTATGCCAAATAAAATGAACCCAAAGATAATTTTAAATATACATGGCCCTTAGAATTAGCTTTCTAAAAACTATAATAAATAATAAATTTTAGTATTATATTTATCTATTTATTTTATAATGAAGATAGATCCATTATAAAAACCATTCATTTGACACACTAAAAGAATAGTCAACAAAAAAATTGCACTACACTCTACATTGATGTTTTTGTCACAAAGAAAGCACTAATTCAATTTTATTTAATATACAATGAGAAACATGTTATATTAAAATACAAGTCTATTTTCTTATTACCAATTAAAATAATAATAATAAATAAATTGTTGAAGTTGCAAAACCAACTCCACATAGCCCAAAAAGCACCTGCAAGCAAATACCCTATCACAAAGAGGAGATTAAAAAAAGAAACAATGGTGCTCAACAACCAGAGAAAGAATTGATGCAAAAAACTTGAATTAATAATCACAATGATACATCAATCCTTATCAAAGGAGATAAAATTCCTAGAAGTGAAACCCTGGGAAGAGATTAAATCAACATGTGACAAGTGTCACAGTTTTATGTAATGAGATAACATAAGCTAATCTAATAATGCAAAAAAGAAATCCTAAGTTTAGCTTAAGTGAGCAAAGGAGACCTAATTAATTAATCAATATGAATTATTTAATTAGGTGATTTAACCTATTACTCTAACATCCCCCTTAAGATGAACTTAAGCTAAAAACTAAAGAAGAATGCATGAAAAGAAAAGATGGGTCCTGACAACTAGGCCTAATGGGACACCCATATACAACAAAAGATCTCTATAAAACAGAGAAATGGAGAAAACCTCATGGCAAAAACTCGACTCCAAAAAGAGATGAAAGCATGCATGAAAAAATATGAAGGCCTCATGAAGACCCCCCAAGGATAACTTCCTTCACCCCAAGCATCAATCATAGTTGAAGATAGCAAGGTGATGCTAAAGGTTTCATGAAGACTTCAACAACTTGCACCTTTATGTTGGAAATGGGATGCCATTTAATTGCAAATCCTAAAAATTAATTATTTCATGTATCTCCTAAGTTCTTGGAATGTGTTCAACAACACTAAGATTAGGATGAGATTAATTATTTGGATGAAATAAATCATGAAATTGACATTTGTAGGTATTCCTAAATAATAGGAACATGTGGGTACACACATGGTAAGGTGACACTCACCTTGTGCTCAGTTAACTATTCAGCTTAAGAGAACACTTTTGAATGCATGTAAAGATCCTAGGAGTTAGGGTTTGATGTTTTCATGCATGAAGTTTAGTTTAGTTTAGTTCAAATGAGTTAAGTTCAGTTCAGTTCAATTTAGTTCAGTTTAGAATCAGTTTAGTTTAGTTCAATTTAGTTCATTCCAGTTGTCTTCAGTTAGTTTCAGTTGTATGGTAGTTAACTTTAGTTAACTTGGAATGCATGGCTAATAACATTGAGTTGTATGACAAACAATAGGGACTACCTCAAGTTAATAGGGGATGACCATTCTTGCATGAATGGTGTTGAGAAAATGTTTCAGTTAACAAGAAATCACTTGGAGCCAACTTGGGCGCCCAAGATGCTTTCTTGGAATTAACTCCAATGCATGATAAGATATTTTTGAAGGCTCTATTAAGTGGGACCCTCCCTTGGGTGCCATCTTTGAAGAAGAGCTTTGTAATTATCACTGAAGTGAAGGATGAGTTGTAGCTTTAGTTTGGGATGCCCAAATGGGCAAAGCACATGTTCTAAGTTTTGGTCTTCACGGTAGAACTCAACTTGAAGCAATATGGTGTACCTTTCTTAAGGCTTGAGCTTGTGAATTGTAATTATCACCTTTTGGAGATTACAAGGTTGCATATTGTCTCTATATCTCATTCAATTTGAAGAGAGTTTTCATAATTGTTATTGTACATGTGAAGAAGATTGGAAAAGACAGAAGAAGCATTCTCAAGCAAGAATTGAAGCTATTTTAATTCAGAGATTGAATAATAGAATAATTATTGGTGGAGTTTTTTTCCTAAAATGGTTTCTCCATGGTACATCTTGTGTAATATTTCTAATTTCCTGTCTAATTCTTCTATCAAATTTTGTCTACATTCTACAAACAGTAAAATGGATTAATCAAGATAATCACCCACAAAGAATATATGTAACAAAGAAAAAGCTTACTTAGATCAACAATATTAAATTTTGCAGAGTATTAAGCTAACACCTCATTTTTCAACACTTTGTAGGAATGTACTCCAAGATGAGAAAGCCATCCTAAAAAATCCATCAAATGAAGTGCATTTAGATCTTAATGTGTTTTATCCTCTAATGCTCCACTGGGTTGCGTGAAATGTGAATACATTATGATTGACACACCAAAGAATAGAGGGACTATCAAGAGAGAAATCAAACTCATTCATCAACTAATAAAGCCATAAAGCGTCTTGGCTGGCTAAAACTATTGATCGGTACTCAACCTTGTAGATGATAAAGCAATAGAAAATTACTTCTTACAAGACCATGCAATGGGACCAGAACCAAGGAAGAACACAAATCTAGAAGTGGACTTCCTATCATTGACATCACCAACCCAATCCAAGTCAGTGAAGCCAACAATTTGAGAAGCTCCTGATGTGTAGTGAATTTCATAATGAGATAATATGTTTGGTAACTTGTCAATGGCTCTCATGTGGATTATGTGAGAATTGAGAGACAAGACCAATCACAAAGTAAAGATCAGAATGGGAATGTGTCAGGTACATGAAGTTTTCAACCAATTGCATGTATAATGTAGCATCTACTAAAGGAGTAAAACAAGTGGAAGGAAAGACAAAACTTGACTGAAATGGTGTGGGGAAAGCTTGCAATCAATCATGCCAAATATCTAAAGCATATCAAGAGCATACTTTTACTAAAATATGGAAATCCCATCTGAATACTAAATAAATTGTAAACCAAGAAAGTAGTGTAGAAGGCCAAGATCTATCATCTTAAACTACTCCATCAAAGCTTGTTGAACATGTTGAATCATGGAGGATGAGCTGCTTGTAAAAATTAGATCATCTACATATAACACTGTAATCAAAAGATCACCCTCCTATCTTTGAATTTACACTATGGGATAAGAATGACATTATGTGAAGCCAAAAGAAAGCAAAAAAGAGTCCATCTTCTCATACCAAGCATGTGGAGCTTGTTTGGACCATATAAAGAATGATGAAGTCTACAAACTAGGGAAGAGTCATGCACAAACCCATGTGGCTACTTCATATGAATCTCCTCATGAAGGTCACAATGCAAGAAAATACTCTTCACATGCATCTGAAATACTGCCAATCCCTATGAAGCTGTAAGTGAAAGTACAAGGAAAATAGAGTCCATCTTGGTAGGGGTAAAGGTCTCAAAATAGTCAATTCCCTCAACCTGAGAAAAACCCTTAGCAACAAGACGAGCCTTATACTTATCAATAGAACCAGCTGCAACATATTTGGTATGATACACCCACTTGCACTAAACCAACTTTCTTCCCTTAAGAATATGAACTAGATCCCAAGTATTATTCTTCATCAATGAAGAATACTCCTCCCCTATGGCCTTATCCCAATTAGGAGTACCTGTCGCATCAAAAAAAAATTGAGGATCATCAAAAATGGCATGACTCAAAAGACTAGAACTTGATGTATATGAATGAGTACAATGGGAATCTGAAGGATCACCTACCAAAGATCCAACTACATCAAGAGTATTGTGAGATCACTTAGGTAAAGGCTAAATATCTAGAGGTGGTGGTTAAGTTGGATCATCATCATCATCATCCTCAAGAGACAAGGAATCCTCAAGAGAGGAAGTGAGAGTAGACAGTGAGGGAGAAGTTGGTGATGGAGAATCCATCAGAGGCAAGCACTCATCAAATTGGACATTTCACCAAAACAAGACCTCTCTGGAATCAGGATCAAACAACGTGTACACCTTAACATCCTCATAATAGCTAACAAATATGAGTGGTTTTATTTTCCTCTCCATGATTGTTGAGCATCTAGAATGCATGCCTAAGCCTCACTACCAAAAACTCTAAATCAAGGTACATCGAGCTTGACATGGGTCCAAGCCTCCTCGAGAGTCACATGTTGCAATGCCTTATGAGGCATCTAATTCTGAATGTAATTAACACAATTCACAACCTCTTCCCAGAATGAAGAATCTATATCTCGAGACTGAATCATACAATTTGGCATCTGCTATAAAGTTATGTTATTTTGCTCAACAACACCAGTTTGCTAAGGGGTGTAGGGAACTGTAAGTTGATGTTGCAAACCATGCTTAATACAAAATTCCCTGAAATTCCCCCTATTATTTGTGTATCCTCTTGATAGAAATACCAAACTGCTTCTCCATGAATACCTTAAAGATCCTGAAAGATCAAAGACATCACTCTTGTACTTAAGAAAGTACACCCATGTATGTCTAGAGAAGTCATCAATAAATGTGACCACATATTTGGCCCATGAAAAAAGAATTAGAAAGGACATAAGGTCACTATGTACCAACTCTAAGGGTGCCTTATCACATGCAGATCTATCCATGGGAAAATAATCTCGATGATGTTTCCCAAGAACACATTCTCAAAAAACACCATCAATACAAGAAATCTTGGGGAGCCCAAACACTAATTCCTATGTACTCATCTAATGGAGATATTTGTAATTGACATGACCAAAATGCTCATGCCAAAGCTTACTAATTGAATCTACATGTGCTATGAGAGATGAACCAGAACTACCCGAGCTCTCAAATCCATCAAATCTATATAGTCGTGATGCAAAATCAACACTCCCAGAAGTCACAACAAGATTAGGGTCATGTAGGTCTCAAATAATCGTATCATGCAATGAGAGCTCAACTATCCTGCCAATGCGAAAATGGAAAAACTGATATATTCAGAGAAGGTTGGTGGAAATGTCAGGAACAACAAGTAAATTCTAAAGGAAACCACCTTTCAATTGAATAGAATTTGAACCCAAAACTAAAAGCTAAGGGGAGTCACCAACTACAATCTATGAAGTTTCATAATGAGAAAGAGTGGTAACAAAATCTTGGCTATGTGTCATGTGGTGAGAAGTAGCAGAATCAAGTATCCATGTAGATGTTGAAGGTAAGGCTTATGCAGAAAGAGTATGACCTTTCCTTGTATGTGTGGAAAAAGACTGAGGTGACGATATGTTATGCTACTCCATGGCTTCCTCTAAAGCCTCTAATCTCTTCCAACTTCTGGTAACTAGACATCCTTCCTTTCCATAAAAACTACAAGTTTCAACTAATTTCTTCTTTTCCTTGGAGGAAGACTTATCATGTTTAGGATTTGAATGTGGTTTTTGTTCTGACTTTAGAGGTGGCTTGGATGAATTCTCAATATTTGATGAATTTATCTTAGGTTTTGGTTTCTTATTTTTGTTTATGGCAAGGCTACCAAGGCATGGTATTTCAAACTTGAGAGAGCATCCAATTGAACCAACTTTGACTACTCCCATGTCAAACGCTCACAAAAAACCTCAAAGGTAAGCATGGTAAAAGCATTACCCAACACATCCATGGTAGAGTAAAATGTGGAAGAGAAGACCTTAAATGGACCTTTAATCTTAGACAACATCAGGTATATGCACTTTGTGTTAGTTTTGTTTTTCCCACAACCCTACAAAAGTGATCAGAGGGACTTAAATTTCACCTAAAAATCCTCAATGGAGGGGAAAGAATCAAGTACCAAACAAGTAAACTTTTCCTCAATCTTAAGTGTTGTAAATTCATTGATGGTGCCAAAAAGATCACAAAACTTCATCCACATAGCCCGAGGGGTAGTGTAGGACTTAAGATGAAAGAGTAGACTATCTAAAACATGGAGTGAAATCAGTCCCATGGCCTCATCCATCTTGTTCATATGTTGAAGAATCTCAAATTTATGAGTCAATGTTTGTTGTACTTGATCCAAAGTGCACCATAAACCCTTGTAAATGAGCAATTTGGTCATATGATCTTTTCAGATGTGATAGTTGTGTGGCATTAAACATTCAACTAAATAGGTGTTTGCCATGGTGTTTAAGGTTTTAAAAATAATGTTTGGAAGGTTTTGTTATTTTTTTATGTGTGTAGATATAGAAAGCAAGAAAATACCTCCACAACATGAAAAACCAAACCCTCATACAACTCTGAAAGCAAAAATGTTGAAAAAGCAAAATTTAATTCATGAAATTCTCTATGTACTTGGTGAGCTTTCTGGAAAAATTTCTATAGATCTAGATAGAGCACTAAAGCACCTTTCTAACACCTATTCATTCACATAAAATGGAGTTTGTATGCCTAAGTTATGCCCCTGGAAGCACAAAAAAGAAGATTTATTTTCAACTAAATATAAAATCATTTTGGGAGAGAATCAAGAAACAATTCCTCCCCCACTAGATCAGGCTCAAAACCATCTTTTCGATGCCTATTTGTTAGCAAAAAATGGACAAGTGAGGCCCAAGTTATACTCGATTTTGTAAAAGTGGTCCAGTTTGGCTTAGAACCAAAACATAGGGGACTAAAAAATTTCAGCCCCTGGACATATGGGTGCCCAATCTCTAGGGTTAGGGGCTAACACTTGAGAATATTTTGTACATAAAAGTAAAAAGCCACTAGTTTTGATTTTTTTACAATTTTATTTTAAATCAAATGCTAGAAAAAAAGTTGCATGAATTTTTTTTCAAAACCTACGAATTATGTTTTTTTTTCTAAAACCTATAGCAATGTAGGCTTAATGGTTTTGTACCTACACGACTATATGGTTCAGTTGTATAAAATTCTTCACCTCATAAATGAGCAAAAAAGGTCCTCAAAATTTCAACTTCTCTATTTTTCACAAAATGATTGTCATTCTTTAGGTTTTTAGCCACTTTAGACGCGATGGTGAGGTCCATTTTACTTTAGAACACACCAAAAAATTTCTCAAGGTTGGATCCCTTAGATTTTGAACAAGAAGTTACAAATCTAAAGCTCTGATACCATGTTGAAGTTGCAAAACCAACTCCAAATAACCTAAAAAACATTATCCTATCACAAAGACAAGATCAAAAAAGGAAAAATGGTGCTCAACAACCATAGAAAGAATTGATGCAAAAATATTGAATTGATAATTACAATGATACACCAATCCTTATGAAAGGAGATAAAATCCCTAGAAGTGAAACCCTTGGAAGAGATTAAATCAACATGTGACAAGTGTCACAATCCTATGTAATGAGATAACATAAGCTAATCTAATAATGTAAAAAAGAAATCTTAAGTTTAGCTTAAGTGAGCAAAGGAGACCTAATTAATTAATCAATATGAATTAATTAATTAGGATATTTAACCTATTACTCTAACATAAACTACTCAATAAAAATTACCAAAAATTGTATGTGCACTAAATATTGGTGATGATGATCTAATTCCAAGAAATCCTATAAATATTTTATTTATAATAAAACTTATGTGTTACAGTAAAAAGTCACTCATCATAAAATGAGAAAAAAACAAACTATTGAAAAGTAACCAAAATGATTAAAATAATTTGAGTTTTCAATAAAAAATTATAAATTGAATCTATTGAGAAAGTGACACAAAACACTAGTTTACATCATTTTTTAATTCTTGGTCATTTATTTAATATAATTGATGAAATAAATTTAATGTTAAAAATATTAATTTTTGTGGTTGGATAATACTAAAAAGTGGGACACACTTGTGTTTTCATCCTATGAAGATGTTTATGAATCATCGAACAAATCTAGGACAATTATTCTCCATGATCCAAAATGTATCAACATAATGTTTATTGATTCTTGTAGTTACATGATTTTTTTTATTGTATCAAATGTTGATAATTATTTACAAACACATTAATAATCGGTTGGACAATAGAAGATTTATCTTTTATTTCATGTGTAACCTCAATATGGGGTATGTTAAATCAAATAGGACCAATCTCTTCGCACACATCATTTTCTTCCATAGGCTCAATATTTTTCTTCCCTCTATCTATAAGATATTGAACTTAATGTTAAAATGCAATGCATGTATCCATAGATTGTACATGCATGCAATTGTGTGAATGGTAGAACTTATCTTTGTGTGGTTTTGTAACACCCCACCAAGGAACTCAAAGAACAACACATAAAGTAACAAAATAACTGAACATGTTTTTTTTAAAAGGAATTTGATTACAACAAGTGTACAAAAGAAACATACACATACGTCCTCAAGGTTCCGTGACAATGCTACTTAAACATTCATGAGTAATACCATCACATCACTAACCAAAAGACAAAGCATAAGGATAAATCATATTAATAATGTATGATCCAATCATATGATAATAATGTAGTCAAGTTACATATTCAAGTTGCATCAAGTGAGATTATGAAAAATATCATAACAACATTACAATGCTACAATAAGTTCACTCATATATATCAAGAGTGTATACAATAAAGATGAAGATCACAACACATTTTTCAACCTTGTTCATGAGCACGCTCAATGTCCAACTTCACAAACCATGTACAATCAGGAACTTGTCACAAGAACAATATTATCCAAGCACAACACACCTGTAAGGGGAACCCAATGGAAGGAAAAAGCATGTTCCTCCCAACCACGTGATACCCTAAGGTCCACCCCTTTTGTGCTAGGAGATAATATTAGGTCCACAAAGAAAAACAAACATGAAGACAAAACATTACATTTACATGGGTTGATGTACACATCACGACATAAAGATAACTAAATCAAAAAATAAAAAACAAAGCTCCCAAAGGCAACAACATAAACAAGGGTAACTCTGCACAAGATACCACATAACATGCATTAGGAAAATAGTGTCATCACATAGTTTATTATAGGTTATCCTAGTGAATCTTCCTAGATTACTAGCCCTCATACCGAGTTACCCTGGCAATCTCTACTGATTCTCGACCCCTAAGCAAACTCATGTGGATTCAAACTACCTTTCAAGAAGAAAAAGTAGATGATCATGCCATTCCAGGCTATCTCAACCTACCCTTAATCTTTACAAGCACTAAGGCATAAGGTGAGGCAATCAAACTATCTAATTTATTTAATGAACACCACCCAACCCCAAGTACATTTATTAATGTTTTCAGTGAATTACAAACTCCTGGTAAGTTACCTTGGTTACCTCTCAAGGTTCTCGCCCCTATTGAAAGCTACTCTTCCTAATAACATAACTCATTATCAATAGCAAAGGATAACCATCATGCACATTAAACAATGCCATGAATGAACACGTTTCAATCATGAATCAAATCATTTAACATTCAAAACACCGTCAAGGTAACAAATAATATGTGCATGGCTAAATCCCAAATCCAATCATTGCAATAGAACATCAAGGTACGAACATATTAAACTTTTCAATACAAGTTTTTTTTCCTAACCTCTGGAAGATTTTAAAACTCAAAACATAGAAGTACATTCTTATATCATTTATAAACAGATATAAATACTCACAGATGAATATATATACATATTCAATTTAAAACTACCGTTGTGAATACAGTATTTTCATTTTCAGTTTTAAACACTGCAAAATAGAATGTAGTAACAAATAAACAAATACAAGGAGCAAATCTCAATTCATAAGCATCATAGAGAAACCTGAGAGATTCATTAAAAACCTCTGGTACAAGCTCTAAATCCAAACAGAGACCTACAATTGAAAAAAACATCAAACTAGAAAAGTAGGGCAGAATAGCGCATCCATGCCATCCTATGGCGCATAGACACTATTCTGTGGCACATCCAAGCCATTATGTGGAGCATCCAAGCCATTTTGTGGTGCATCCAAGCCATTCTATGGAGCATCCAAGCTATTCTGTGGTGCATCCAAGCCATTCTGTGGTGCATCCAAGCCATTTTGTGGAGCATCCACAACAGAGACTAGAAACAAGAAAAAATAGAAGAAATACATAATGAAACCACCCAGAATTGGTCATGGACTCACATAACAACTAAATGACACTTCAAGAATGTGCAAAAGACCATATTAGATCCAAATCAAAACACGAATGATGCCAACAAGATCATAACAAAGAGATTCAACCTCATTACCAGAAAATATTTGCACACAGCCAATCATGGACAAAGAATACACTAAAATTCCATATCCAACAAGATGAAACAAACACCATTGCCATCATTTCTAAGCTAAGAAAATACTCAAAACATTCTACAACAACCATTGAGCATACACAAAAAATTCACAAAAAAATACATAAACACTCTCTAATTCAACACACAACAAGAAAGATATGGAGAAGACAATATTTTCCAAATGTAAATCTGCAGAGAAAAGAAATCAGACCAGCCCATAAATTGAAGCTATTGCAAATGAAATCTAAAGAAGATCCAAGAACAAATTCCAAATCCAGCAATCTTCAATCAATTGAAATAGAAACTCAAGCAAACCAAAAACTCCAAATGCACAGAAAAAATCTCCAAAAGCCAACCCAACAAACTTCTCAGAAAAATTCCCATGAAATATTCTTAGCCAAAATAATAATAAATTGTTGTGTACAAGCTTAGCAAAACCAAAACTTCTTTAGTCATTTTCAATTAACTCAAAGTCACAAAACTTAACTAACTATCAACATGCAATCAAAATTGATCAACCAGTTTCAACTTAAACCATTACCCAAGATCATACTTGCTAACTCCAAATCAAGATTCTAACTCAAAGTCTATATTTTAGATATCAATTATAATTTGTTGAAAACAAACTCTTTCAAAATATCTAATATTCATTTATTTAAATTTGCACATTGAAATCAACAATATCCATTATTCAAAATTAACAATCACATGTAAACAAATATCTTGTTTAATTCAATTTAATAAATCAAACCATAAACACAATTATTCTAATTTAACATTTAAATAAAATTACATTAAATCAAATAAGTTAATTAATAAACCATTTAACTAATTAATGAATTTCCAAACATGAACAACACAATAGACTCAAACGACTATACAATGACGGGTGACAACACAGATAATCATCCTATAAGGGAACGATGGCCAAAGAAGGACCTGACATTATCTCTGAAACAACATATTTCCATTGGTTTAGGGCATGCTCATACCTGACAAGCAGGAGAAGTCGATGCCTGATACCTAAAAACTACATCAAACAACACTGTAAAACATATCTGCATAAACCAACAATCACACTATGAAAGAGAGTCGCAGCGTAGTAGGGTACCCACGAGTGAGTTATGCTACACTATCTCCTTCACCAAGACTAACATACAATACTACATAAACAAAATCAAATACCTCATCATAAACACACCAATGCTCTGAAACAACATAAAACCATAACACACACAATGTATATATCATAATGTCACCACAAAAACATAATCAAATGATCAACAATGTATCTAATGTATCATCAACACCATATAAAACCAACATAGTATCAATGTCGTAACTGAAATAAATTAGCATAGTATCAAAATAGTTAAAAAAACTATCAACCAAACAGAAACAAACTAAATCAAAGTGTAGCAACTGGAGGGACACTACAGGTTGAAGCACAATGTTTTCCATTATCTTTTCATTAGGTACTTAAGCTAATGAAATTGAATTTCAATAGTTATTCTAATATCATGTGTGGGGGCTCCTTTAATATAGTGAATTTTCTAAATTTTTTTAATCATAAGTTATGCATGGTGAACTTCACTAGGTAAATGTGACAAAGTGTTAGGAATGCATTAATGTAAAAGGATTATTTAACAAAACATGCTTACATTTACATGCAATGTACACAACTCTAAAAATGGATGCTAAGGCATATAATAGGCTTGACTATTAAAGATTGAAAGTGGAAACTCCATAAATATGTTTTGAATTTCATTATTTATTGAAGAATAACTCATGTTAATAGTTAATGCTTGAATGGAAATATATTCTTTGATTAGCTCTTATTTTTCTTGCTTTCATTTCATGAGGACAAAGATTCCAATATCTATGCAATTCGTTTATTTCCAGTAAAAAAACATTTCATGAATACACTAACTAGATCCTCAAAGGAAGTGATTGAAGCATGTGGTAATAAATGAAACCATGTAAGAGCATGGCCATTCCAACTTGATGGGAATACATTATCAAGCAATTGATCTTGATGAAAATAAAGGAGACACATAACTTGGAAGTACTATAAATGTTGTTATGGATCAATTTCACCTCATTCTTTGTGAAACAAGGTGCCACAAATCCACTTGGTGTAATTCAAAATATCATGTTTCAAAGGAATGTGTAATATTAATTTGACAAGATCTTTCTATTTAAGGCCTTGTTTATAATCATTAATGTACCTTTTTTAATCAACCATTCACTAATGAGGTATTTCTCATAAGATAAAGTACGATTCTTAACACATCACATAACCATGGGTATGCATTTCATGAGTAATAATGGTGGAGTATATGAAGGATTTATCATTAATTAATGTTACATTATCCTCACATATACCAAATAAAATTTGTAAAATATCCTCACTTTTCTCTTCACCCTTAAGTATATATAAATCATGTGAAAATGTGATGTAGAGGAGGCACTATAACATAAATTTTCACTCTTGACAATTTCACACTATGTTTCACTCTCCCCAAGTGCTTGAGCCCAATTATGCCTATTAATCACTCATTTTATTACTATCAAGTTGAAAAATTTAATTAATTTTGGGAAATTGAATTATTTATTTATTTAATGAGCACCTAAAATTTAAAATACGGTCAGACTAGGGTTCCCTCACCTTTATCTCTATTTTGGCCCAAAATTTAATATTTTATTGCCATCCTTAAAAAAATTTGCAAAGTTAAAATCATTTTTCAGCTTAGCAAAAGAATTAATTTTAAAAATATTGAAACTCATATAAATATAAGTCTTTCCCTCCATTTGAACATATGAGAAATTTAAGCAATTTTGAATATCTTTCAAGCATCCTAAAAAGTAATCAAGGTGATCTCAAGAGTAGAATAAAAAACATATTTACAACACCTTATAATTCAAGATCGTTTTTACAACACATCGGCAAATCCATGTTTATGCATAGTAAGATACTTCATGTTTCATGTTTGTTACTGTTATGAGCACTAGAACTTTTGCAGTGTTAGTTAATGGCATATTCACTATTGAAAAATCTTAACTTTTTCTCTCCATGCCCAAATATAGAAATATTCACTAACCAACAATTGGGTAAAATATTTCTAAATTGAATAATTTCCCTCTGAATTTTATGAGGCACAACTCCCTCATCTGATAAAGAAAATATATTATTGTCTAGATTTTTAAAACTTTTACTACGAGTATGCTTTTAATAAAAAAGTAAGATAGGACAAAATAATATAATGAACAGAGATCTAAAACAAAAATTAACAATGAATCTTAATCTATCAAAAATGTAATTGATGAGGAAACAATCAAAACATTGACCAAATGCCTTCCACAAAATATAAACTAGAAGATTTATCAATTAGAGATTTTTCCAAACTCAAAAATATTGAATACTAGAGGTGATTCTCACATTCACACAAAAATGTAATGAATCACAAAACCAATCACAACACATAGATTATAATGGTTTTCATTAAATTGATCTAAAATTGTAGGTTCATAGACATATAACTTCCTTCTCAAGTTCGAATTACTTTCTATATATATCCTTTTTCCAAAAATTTCTAAGAGAGTTCCTTTGGTAAAATCATACTTAATTATACATTCACAAGAGTAATTGCTTATTGAGATTAACTGAAAATAAGTTAAGAGTCCCTTAAACATCTCGGGACTTTATCACTCTTTTATAAAATAAAATATATATATACATATATATATATATATATAATAAAATAACTAGAAATATCATTGAGATGGCATATCTTCAACATCCTTCTCTTGTGAAGATTAAGCGAACTATGTGGCAATTTTGATTTTGTATGTTTGAAAATATTTGATCACTGGAGGCATCTACTACATAGACAAATGATCACATTTTTAGTTCTTAATTTCCATACAGCTTTATTTCCTCATACCAAATCTATCTTACTAGAGGTTGTTGCATGTCAAATGAATTGAGATAAAGAGAAATCAATAATTCTTTGTCTCCTCATGCTCTCCATATTAAAATATTATTTATCGAAAAAAAAATTCTCAACCAATTCCTTGAATTTTCCCTTTAATGTTTCTGCAATCTCATCTTGAGAATCATCTTCTCTCTGAAGGAGTATACCTATGCTTGAGAGGTCATTCTAAATGTAATCCCTTATTTGCTTACATTCTTTGAGTAGCGCATTTTGTTCTAATATGTTTTGCTTAAAAATGAGAGATTTTAAGTACTCAATACTTTTCTTCCACATAAAACATTTGCCATCTTTAATGTTTTGTAATATTTGTTCAGCCATTAGCTTATCTAACAACAAATCAATCATTTCCTTGATATCTTCGTCAGTCTTTAACTAGATACATTCCTCATGTTTGGTGGCAGCAATTTTATTATCAATTTCTTTCTTTAATACCTTGATATCTTTACAAATATTTTTCATTTTTGTGTTGTTACCCTTACCAAGATATATTTGGTTCAATCTTCTGACTTTACCATAAGACTTATAAACATGAATTTTATTGATCATTTCCTTCCCACTAGTAAAACTAGGATCAAAAGCCACTTCAATTTGGCTAGTAGGTTGAGAAGAAATATCGAGGGACTTAAGCAATTGGTTAAAGCATTTACCTATTGCTTCAACTAATCTTTGGTTTTCTTGTCCTTTCTACATGCTTGGAAATTGATACCTAGAAATTATGAATATCTCCATCTCTTGTGGGAGGTCCCAGGTTGATTCTGGTAATGTTGAAATCATTTCTAGTCATTTGGTTGGCATCTTTTTGCACATGGGGGTGAGCAACCTCTATATGCATACCTCCTAAAGAGGGGTCACTTAACAAACAAGGGGTGTTTTTAGGATTTTAATCTAGGGTGTTCTTTGGAGCAACTGAGATAAAATATCTTTATTAGGATGCTCAATTCAACAATCTTTCTTTTCTTGGTTATATATTATTCTAACCATGAAACAAATGGAGGTGTAGAGACATTACCAATTCTAGGAGAATAAAATTGAAGGGATCTTTTGAGAGGAGGTGTATCATAAACTCCAACCTCATGGGAGGAAGATGGATTCTCCTCATCTTGTGTGGATGGATTCTCAAGGGTTTCAAGAGGGGGAGAATTATGAGGAGAAGAAGAATAATTACACAATTGAGATGGAAAAGAAGATACATTAATAGCTTCATCTTCTACCTCTTCTAATACATGACTCAGTCTTTCCTTGTCCTTTTCCCTCTAATCAATCTCTTATGAAAATACCTCACAAGACTTTCCAAACTTCCTTTTCTTGGGGGACCCTCACCATCATCTCACTACCTCTAGAGGTAGTATGTTGTGTTGCATTTGTTGAGGTGATGAAGATCTCCTTTGACTATTATCTGCTTATACTATGGTTCCCTTGGCTTGTTGAGGAGCAGGATTTTGCTTTTCAACCTTCCTTTTCATTACACATTCCTCTATTTGCCTAAGAACTATTGTGGTCTTAGCCTCAATATTTTTTATTTCCTTAACACTCTCACCTATTGGTAGGATGGGTTGACTTTGTATATTCCAATTTAATCTAAGTCACAATTTGGCTTAATGATAATTTCATCCATCTTCTTCTCCTTACCTCATGTGCATCTGCACATTTTTCCCAATATTCTTTCAATTTTGGAATGTGATTGAAATAAAGAACCTACTATAGATTATTTCTGAAAAAAATTGATTGTCAAAAAGGAAACTCCTTCCATAAAATTGCATGGTGAATTTGACTAAATATTTTTCAATGTTCAAAGCATCAAACATAGAGTTGTACTAATAATGTAATAAGCTGATGGGAAAAGGAATTCATGCCTTCTTCCTTTCATGACATCTTTTATTTACCTCATCTACTTGTCTACATATCTCAATGAGGACAAATTTATCATCAACATATTTTGGAAATTTATAAGGCAATCCATCGAACCCTCCAACTCTTATGTATGTAAACCTTTGAAATTGTATGAAATAGCTTCCATAGTTATTGATCAATTGAACGACTTTAGGGGTTATTCTTGAACCTATATCTCCTTGAATCTCTCTTACTACTCTCACGATGAAAGCATCATTTACCCTTCTCAAACTCTTATAACTTCTCTCCAACTGTAATTGAGTGTAGTAATCATAAATTTAAATAGATTCATCAAGAACACCTATCGAGCAGAGTACTAGTCAAGGCCTTGTGGAAGCAATGGCATAGAAAAGGTAAGAAGACATATAGAAAGCTCTATGTAATTGGAAATGGGTATTTCCAAGTGAACTTGATTGTTGATTAGAGTACCCCAATCAATGAAATTCTCCCCATTAATTATTACGACAATGAACAAATACATCCACTCCTCTAAATCATGTGCATTCCCATTGCCTTTAAGTCTATGGAGAACTATGATGTCTAAAAATTCATCTACAAACTGAGAGCAGTGTAAATTTTTTGGAAACTAAGACTTACCCTTCTTAGGCATTGCCAACCATTGGTAAGCGATGATATTTTACATTTTTCTCTGTGAAATTTTGGTAAGCTACTATATAATCAATGGTGGCGAATCTGTCCCTTTGATAAAATTGAAGGCATGATTTGAAAGTGTCTCTAGTCACTCTAAATACCAACCTATTGTTGATGGTTCTTACCTCATGAGTATGTGGATTATAATGGTTTATGCATTCTAGAACCAAGTCTGCGCATTGTACCACTACAAGAAATGCAACTGCTTGTGGCAACCCACTCTTGATTAATCTCTATGTAAGAGGAGATCTATCTCCTCTTCATATTCTCCCCCTAAATTCTTACAAATTTAAATTCCCTAACTTAGTGTCACCAATTTTGCTATGGTGTTGGATAAACCTTACAAGGGCTACACCCTAAACCTTTCTTCTCTTGGGATTACCCTAAATATTACCCAGAATTGCAAGTTTCAATGTAGTTAGGCTTATAACTTACCAATTAAATGCTTTAAGATAAATCTTAGTTTGGGTCCTACAGTCATGTTAGATAATATTGGAATATAATTCATATGATCAAGCATATATAAATATTTGAACCATGTAAATACATAACTATTAAACTATACCATATCCATAATGCATAATGGGAGTTTAAACATAATAGGAATTGGATAGGAAACATGATAAGTCCACCTGAAGCTATCCCATCTAAGCCTAAGAGCACACAACATCTAAACTAAGACAACTACCCCTTGGCCTCAAGTAGTAGGATCATCCAAGCTAAGACAATTCCACCCTTGGGATGGTCTACTTAGTAGGTAAACTTGTATCCGCATTCC
This sequence comes from Sequoia sempervirens, assembly GCA_007258455.2. Lineage (NCBI taxonomy): Eukaryota > Viridiplantae > Streptophyta > Pinopsida > Cupressales > Cupressaceae > Sequoia > Sequoia sempervirens. The sequence continues at coordinate 11,973,850 of VDFB02000017.1, forward strand.
CTATCCATGTTTCCTTATCCATCCTCCTTATGATTGAGACTCCTTGAATCCACCCTAACAATCGGCCATAGTTTGGCTTGATGGGGAAGCCTTGAAGAAGGTTCCTATAAACAACTCAAGCCATCTAAGCCCAAGAGCATGTAGCGTCCAAACTAAGACAACTCACCCCTTGGCCCAAAGTGGAAAGAACGTCCAGACTAAGACAATTTCACCCTTAGGGCGGCCTACTTAGCATGGGAGAGCTCATAAATTGTATCTCCCTAACTTGCTTCCTTCAACCTTACATTTGAATGATTATAGGATAAAGACATACATACACACATACATATATATATATATATGAAATCTATTCATATTCATATTAAAGAATCATAATTACTCATAAGGCTCAATAATTGTTGCAAGCATCATTATTGCACGCACGTGTGTGCATCTGCATGCACACACACACACGCACACACACGCACACGCAAGCACGTACACACACACATGCACACACGCACACACACACGCACACACACACGCACACACATGCACACGCACACACACATGCGCACACACACACACATGTGTACACATGCACACACACACGCGCACACACGAACAAATGCACACACACGCACACTCACGCACACACATGCACGCACACACACACACACACATGCACACACGCGCACACACACACACACACATGCACACACACACATATTCCAATTATCACTTTATATGAATGTATATATTTGTATGTAATTATATGGAACTTACTCCCCTTATGGTTGATTTATCATTTGCCTTCACATACCCTCTTATTGGACCTGTGTTTCTTCTTGATATTTTCTCACGTTCCAAATGATATTCTATTCTCTATCTTGATTTTCTCATACACTCATCATGAATATATAAATTTTTTGATCTTATTTTCTACCACAAATTGATTGATATTTCCTCTCTTCCGCTCAAGCACACATCATAAGTCTATTTTTATACCTCTACCAAGGAGTGTGATTGTTTTAAAAGACATATCATGAACCATAAGATATGTGTCTTTTCCAAGTGAGGCAACCACTACAAGCAATGTTTAAGTTGCACCCTTTTTATTTATGCAATGTTAACATCAAATTGTGTATCAGGATAATCACATCTCATTAAATAATTATTTATTGTATGTTTTTTCTTTAATTTCTAGTGTTGTCTTAAGCATGGGTCACTTTGCTTAGGTAATTATATGTCTAAACAAATCGTCTTTTTTAGATTACTACTTACACAAACTGCTAATTGTTTTATTGTTGCTTCTTATGTGATCACATTATTATGTATTGTTGTCTGTATTGATAAATGGAATCATTGTCCTTTATGTTATCTTAATAAATAATTAGTAATCTTTCTTCTCTTGGGATTACCCTAAATCTTGCCCTAGAATCACAAGTTTCAATGTAGTTAGGGTTATAACTTACTAATTAAATGCTTTAAGTAAGATAAATCTTGGATTTTGTCCTACAATTATGTTAGGTAATATTGAAATATAATTCATTTGGTCAAATATATATAAATATTTGAACCATGTAAATACATAACTATTAAACTACACCATATCCATAATGCATAATGGGAGTTTAATCATAATAGGAATTAGATGGAAAACATGATAAGTCTGCCTGAAGTTATCCCAACTAAGCACAAGAGCACACAACGTCCAAACTAAGAAAACTTACCCCTTGGCCCCAAGCGGCAGGAACATCCAAGCTAAGACAATTCCACCCTTGGGGTGGCCTACTTAGTGGGTAAACTTGTATTTGCATTCCTTATCCATGTTGCCTTATCCATCCTCCTTATGATTGAGACTGCTTGAGTCCATCCTAACAACCAGTCATAGTTTGGCTTGATAGGAAAGCCTTGAAAAGGGTGCATGTAAACTACCCAACCCATCTAATCCTGAGAGCGCACAACGTCCAAACTAAAACAACTCGCCCCTTGGCCCCAAGCGGCAGGAACGTCTAGACTAAGACAATTCCACCCTTAGGGTGGCCTACTTAGCATGGGAGAGCCTGTAAACTGCATCTCCCTAACTTGCCTCCTTCAACCTCACGTTTGATTGATTATAGGGTAAAGACACATATATTAAAGAATCATAATTACTAATAAGGCTCAATAATCATTGCAACATCATTATAGCATAATCATATATGTGTGTGTGTGTATTTCATTCAATAATCACTTTATATGAACATATATATTTATATGTAACCTATATATTTACATGTAATTATATGGAACTTACTCCCCTTAGAGTTGATTTATCATTTTCCTTCATATACCTCTTATTGTACATGTGTTTCTTCTTGATATCTGCTCAGGTTCCAAATGATATTATATTCTCTATCTTGATTTTCTCATACACTCACCATGAATAGAAATTTGTTGATCTTATTTTCTACCACAAATGGATTGATATTTCCTCTCTTCCCCTCAATCACACATCATAAGTTATTGTTATACATATACCAAGGAGTGTGATTGTTTTAAAAGACATACCATTCCATAAGATGTGTCTTTTCCAAGTGATGCAACCATTGCAAGTAATGTTTAAGACACCCTTTTATCTTATGCAATGTTAACATCAAATAGTATCTCCTCAAGATAATCACATCTCATTGATAATTATTTGTGTGTTTTGTCTTTAGTTTCCAATGTTGTCTTAAGCATGGGTCACTTTGCTTAGGTAATTAGATGTCTAAACAAATCATCTCTTTTAGATTACTACTTACACAAACTGCTAATTTTTTTATCGTTGCTTCTTATGTGATCACATTATTATGTATCATTGTCTATATTGATAAATGAAGTCATTGTCCTTTATGTTATCTTTGTTATTATAAATAATCAGTAATCTTTATTTCTTCATTTTGTTACAAGGGTAGTGAAATTTTGAGAAGTAATTAGGGTTATATCAGAGCCTAAATCGCTTGTTGTATCTCGTTTATGCCTTGTACATTACCTATTTTCAATTTCCAATATACATGAATTGTGAAAGAAAGCTAATAAATACCTTTAATCTATCTATAGGAGTCATTGTGATGAAATTTGGTGCTGCAATCTTTCTATTAAATTCTTCCCCACTCTTCAACAATTCTCTACCAACTACTTATTGAAATGCCTCTTAATAATGCCTTGAATGTATTTATAATCAATAGCCTTTAATTTGGGGAGGTGGCATTAATGGTGCACCTTAAATTTGGTGTGTGTGAACTTTCTCATCCAATATTTATTTCTAATGCTTTTGAAATTTTGAAAAGGAACGACTATAAAGTTGTGTCAAAAAAGTTGTAGGCTTTGAGAACCTTGTTGAGTCCCAACAACAGTTTTGAAACCTCTCACCTCTTTCGGAAAAAGAAAAAAAAACTTCTTTAAAATGATTCTTCATAGCAAGCTTCAAATGAGAACTTAAAATTTCCTCTAGAAGGAGTCTCAACGAATTTTTTTGAGGTTGTGGAAACTTTCTCAAGCTCCAACAAAGGTTTTGAAACCTCTAGGAAGTTTTGAAACACTTCTTCAATGCCTTTGATTTTTCAAAATTCTATGTGAGCTCGTGAAAAAAAAAAGGTATCCAAGTTGTGTCGGCTCCGAACTTAGTTGTGAAAACCTCGTCGAGTTCCAACAAAATTTTGAGAACCTCTTCGGAAGTCAATAAGGTTGGCAAGAATTAAGTTAAAGAGACAAATCAAAGATATAATGAGCTTCAAAATGAAAACATCAGCTTAAAGCGTGGTAAGAATAACCTTATCAAAACCCAACAAGGTTTTGAGAACCTTGTTGGAAGTCAATGATTAATGATATTTTTTAAAAAATCTCAACAAGGCTTAAAAGAGTGGACAACAACAAAGATATAACATGCAAGATCTTCAAGCAACTATCAATTTCTCCTTGTGTGAGATCAGCTAATTGACCTCAATGCAACAAGGAATGCATATATGAGTGGTAAGTTACAACATAGTGATTTCATTCATTTTTATCCATTTTCCTCTACCCAACCTAAGGTAAGCACTCTTTATCAACATCATCATAGTCATCAAAATGACAACATCAGGTTAAAGCATGGTAAGAATAACCTTATCGAAACCCGACAAGGTTTTGAGAACCTCATCGGAAGCCAATTACCAATGATAAATTTTTTAAAATCTCAACAAGGCTTAACAGAGTGGACAACAAGAGAGATAGAATGCAAGACCTCCAAGCAACTATCAATTTCTCCTTGTGTAAGATGAGCTAATTGACCTCAATCCAACAAGGAATTCATATATGAGTGGTAAGTTACAACATAGTGGTTTCATTCATTTTTATCCATTTGCCTCTACCCAACCTAAGGTAAGCACTCTTTATCAACATCATCATAGTCATTTGTGGAGGTGGAAACACTTAAACGAGGTTTGACTAAGGCAGGCCCCTATACAACACAACCCTCCTTCCCTTGTATTTCTTGCAAGTTGTAGGTTTGAACTAGATTGATGACCTCAAATCATCAAACCCTACATCAAGCATTCAAGTACCTTCTTTCATCAAATTAGGGAAAGATTGATTATTCATAGACTAACAAACTTCAGAAGTTGAATCTAACAGGGAAGAACCTACAGACTATGATGCTTCTACGCAAATTTTGAAGACTTGAAAATCACAATTTCCTAAAAGAGATGCCCTTGACCTTGTCTAGTCAGTTTTACCTCAAAATTATATGCCAAGTTCCATTTTTCCTACACTCTATTTTGCTTCTCTTTGCTTTTGCTCTTTAGTTTTTTGTTTCTTAGATTCTATGATAGTTTGTTGCTCTTGCATTGTTTCACCTAGTTTGCAGCATGAATCACACACATCATTCAATCCATCATCCCAACAAAAGGGGACCAAAACCCTGACCTTTTGTTCGAGCTCTTCCTTGGGGACAATAGCCTACTAGTTTATCTTAGTTATTTTGGTGTCCCCTAAATGTTAATGTTTGAATATGTGATTTAGGATAACCATTAGCCTTAGATCCCATTTTTCCACTTTACAGGCACTCTACCAACACTCAAAGAAATATCATGTGAAAGCACAAATGGATCTAAAGGAGGGTCTCCATTAAAAAGTGGTATATCATAATGATGAATAGAAAAATCAATGGGACCATTAAGGAAGGTTTGCTAGAAAGGCAAGAATGATGAATAAATATGGTCTATGGCCAATAGTAAAGTAATCCATGAAAGAACATAACAAATCATGGAAGTATAATAATTATGACATGAATCAAACCATTGATAAGCACTATCAACCAGGTTATCACCAAATGCATATATAAAATCTTTGTCATCATGTATAGATACATAATGTGGAGATATGAATGAGCTAACATGTAATTTTGCATCTTCATTACCACCAAATGACTATACCATAAGTGTGCTAAAAGAATGTGTATTATAAAACAAATCATCATGAAACAAAGATTTGTTGCTCACAACTAAACAAGATAAAAAAAACTATCATTATGTTTATTACTAATATATCATCAATAGACCATGAATGAAAGCATGAATGACTAGTAATCTCATGCAAAGGAGAAAAATTTGTTAATATCACTAAAATTATCAAGGAAAGTTGATGCAAAAGAGGCACAAGTAGGGCACTCTCTGTTGAACAAGGAAATCTATTATGAGATTTAGAAGGGATGGACTCGCTAGGTATTTCAACATCACATGAAGACCCCTAAATGCATCATGTGAAGTTAGGGTCAAAGTATGATCAACATAGAAGAGAGGTTCTCAAGTATAGTATGTCATCATGCTCACACAAATCCACATCAAAGAATAAAAACATGATGTGTGAAAGAAAAAAGTTATGTTACCTTTTTAGGAGATCCTCAATACACCTAAATTCAATCATTTTCATCTAAAAACTCATTTCCAATCAAAACTATGTTCTATATGGATTTTTTTGCCACAATGGATCCAACCATAACTTTTTTAGTTGGAAGTATTAACTAGACACATATATGACATCACTATTAAGAATATTACATCATTAGCTATCTTTATTATGGTTTTTTAGTTTGAATATTCAAATATTATATGTGAAAAATTATTGTAATTGGTTGTATAGGATTGTATTACGAGTTGTTAGAACAACTCTATCAAAAGGAGTAGTTATAAGAGGTATAGCAATTCTCCTACAATATAAGAGATGTAAGTCCTATGAATTAACATTATGTGCTATTGAATAAAAACAAATAGAAGCATATTTTTCTATATAAAATGTACTCTAATTTCTATTATGGTATCATAGCATATGCAATCTATGAAATTGCAACCAAAATTGTCAAGGAAAATCTGGTGGATTTCAAATCTTTGTTGTCTTTTGTAAACTAAATAACTATAGTGCACCCTATGGAAGTAAGCATAGAGACAATGAGTCTAAACCCAATGATATTTTATTATATTACAAATGCTTGTGATCTACTTTATGATAATAGTTGATCCTATGAGAAGTATTTGTTATGAGGTTGCTCCATGGATTTAGGTGCTTATGGTTCATTCCTATGACTATATGTTGAAGCTACTCTTAATGTAATTTCACGGCTTGTGCAATCAATCTAATCTATAGATGCCTCATGTGACTTAGCATGGTACACACACTATGTTAAGCCTTCACAACATCACCAGTTTGATTCTTGTCGGTCATCATTGTCATGCCCTCAACAACCCTCTTTTGTGCATCAATTGGGTCCCTACATCTACATGAAAATGCAAACCCAAATTGTGCTTAATAAAATTTATATCATCTACAGTACTTAAAACATTTCTCTCATCCATACCCACAACCTCTATTCATTTATTAACATTTGATTCACAGGTATGTCATTTGATTTGTTGAAAGAAATTTATTTTATAAAGTCTAAAAAATAAAAATATATTTATCCAAATATAGACTTGAATTTTTCATAGTTTACTGAATATTGATATTTTCAAAGAAATTCCTAGGGTTAAAGAAAATAGGAAATTCTTAGATTTTTATATGTTAAATTTTGTATTAACTTTATAAAATTCAAATATAGTGGTATTTCCAATCAAGTCAAGGTGCATTAGTGGAGGAACCCAACATCTTTGATCTTATTTTGATTAAGGGGGGTCTAATTATTTGTATGGAGAAAAACAATACATTGGTTGAAAACTTTTAAGGTAAAGACTTTCATACATGGCAAGTCAAGCTACAGTTAATCCTTATTGAAAAGGATCTATGGGATGCAATGGGTGGAGCCACATGTCAAAACCAACTGATGTTGATGGAATTACAAAATGGACTACAAAAAAATCGAAGAGTAGCAACTTTGATCGGTTTTAGACTTGCAAATGCATACCCCCACCACGTCAACTTCTCAAAGACCTCTAAGAAAGTATGAGATGCTTTTAATACTTTGTTTGGATCAAAAGAATCTACTATAAAGATGAGCCTAAAGAAAAAATTATTCAAGCTAAAAATGATGGAAGGCACCAATATTGTTCAATACTTTAGTAAGTTTCATGCCTTGATGAATCAACTAGCTAGGATAAAAGTAGAGGTAGATAATGATGATGCCAAAGCTATTTTTTAATCACATGTCTTCTAGCTATGAAAATATTGTGTTCAAATTGAACAAAGTAGATGTTACTCTAGAAGATATAATATCTACTTGGATTGATTAAGGAACCAAGAAAAAATATTCAATTATAGAGAAAATTGTAATGCTTGTCAAAAACAAGATTAATTGTTCCTCTAAATCCAATTCCTCTACTTCGAAAAGAAATCATTTCCCTAAAGATAGACTTTTGTGCTACTATTGTAAGAAAGAGGGGGGCATTATTATGAACTATACTCAATGTGCCAAGGATCTTCTTGACAACAAGCTAAATACAAATAAGGCATTGGTTGCAAACAATGATGAAGAATGTATTTTTGAAGTAGCTATTGAAGACCCTCCACTTGAGAAGAGTGAGGAGGAATATATTTTTTAAATAAATCAACAGTTTTTTTGTGATTAGATGTGTGTCCCCAATCACAATTGTTGATTGTTTGTGAATGGATGTGTTTGTCCCCTAACACAATTGTTGGTTGTTTGTGATTGAATGTATTTTCTCTCAATCATATTTGTTGGGTAATTATGATTAGATGTTTTTGTCCCCAATCATTATTGTTGTGAGTAGAAGTGTGTGTCCCTGGTCATAACTTTTGATATTCGATAGATATGTTTATCCCTATTCAAATTTGTTGTATGACCTTGGATGGAAGTGTTTGTCCTTATCCTTGGTTCCATGGGTAGACTTGTTTGTTACTATCCTTGGATAAAGTCAACTAAGGTCAATCCTATTGAAGAAGCATTAAAAAGTGACTTCCACTAATGTTTATCTTGAGTACATGTGTATGTCCCTACTCATACCTTGTGTTTTTTTCACAAACTACCAATTGTGTTCATCTAGTATTCTTAGTCCACCTATCCCTATTTGAAGAATTTAATGTAATTGTTGGTTTTCAAAGAGTTGCACACAAGCAATATTATTCTAATATTCTATTCTCATCTTTCGTTCAATACACCTTACACTTATATAGGATTTTAATTTCCCACATTATAGGAACTCCCTAATTATATGAGTTGTTCTAACAATTCTTATTCCTACAACCGCTCGTACAACTAACAATAATATATTATCCTATACACATGATATTCTAATACTAACAAACCTATCACAAATGATGTAATAATCCGAACAAAGTCATGTGAGGACTAATTCCTAACACCCTCCTTAGTGCGAACATGGGAAGAAAGTACATATGCATTGGAAACAAAATTGTATGCCCGTGCATACTTTTAGGTCTTCATACTACTATTTGGATACTTCTACACATGATCACCTATATGTGAGAACTTATCCCACTTTCACATCTAGTGAACTTATCACTGATCGACCACACTTCTAAGAAGTCTAGCAATCAAAGGATTTCCGTAGCCAACTACTCTCTTATACAACTATTTACAATATCAATGATATCTACATTCTCCTCTTTTCAAACTTAGCAAGGGAATGTTTACAATGTTCTTAATGGTAGCTATTGGTGTTGACTGTTGCCACTTGATCTTTAACAAACCCTTGAATTTAGTTGATTTGGTGTAGAATGGAGATGGTATATTGGTGATATTCCCCCCACAGTGTGAAATTTCCACACATTAAAAAAAACACAAAAGACCAAAGCACACAAACACCATAAGAAAATTAATATAAGGCTAAAATAATTAAGGCATCTAGGAGGCTCTACTAGGCGAGAAAATTGAAATGCCTAAAAATCTACCTATCTGATAATAAGCTTCTTAGAAAGTTAGATTCCTCACTAAAGATCTAAGCATCTTCTACAACTATCTAATTTCATGGAGTGCCCCATGTGTTAGCAACCTACAAATAATAGTAAATATGCCACCCAATTGATCAAAGAATTGCAAGGTTGACATAGAATCTACAAAAAAAGCTTTGAACTTTTGGCTATGTCCTTCACTCTAGTTTAACACCACTTTCTATATACTACAGTTTACTCCATTGCATATCCATTCTCACCTAATAATAGTAATACCACTTCAACAAGTAAGATGATTTTTGTAACGCATAAACATTATTGTATGAATCCCCCATCATATAGCAATGAACAAAGAAAGGTCAACACGTCCTCGTATAATACTATTGCTTGAAAAACAAAGCAGTGGTGAAGAAATACTTTAAGATACATCGATTGTTGGAAAGGTTACTTCACATAGAATCGACTAAGACCATTTGCATACCTGGAAAGAGGTTCCAAACCATGAAAAGGATGGGCATATTTTCAGCCTAAAACTTGAGTAAACTAAGTGAATGATGACTCTAAATTGAGGGACTCACAAGAATCAATGTAAGATATAAATGTATTAGAAAATATGGGACAGTCAAATAGAAGCAAGATAATATTACACAAGATAATGTCATGCTTCCTTATTTTTCATTCAATATAGATTACATATATATAGGATTTCATATCCTATATTATAAGAAACCTCCTATAACAACTCTCCTAAATATATGAGTTGATTTAAGAACTCAAATCCCTATAAACACTCATACAACAATAATATATTTACCTACAAATGAAATTCTAACAAACACACTATAATATTAAGTTGTTTCTCAACAACTTAATATTAACATATAAACCTATCATTTTATGCATCCTATGATGCAATATTCCTAATACCTATGTGAACACTAATTCCCAACACCCCCCTTAGTGTGAACATGGGGAGAAAGTACATCACAATTCTTGATTACCACACTCAATAGCTCACCAAAAATATAAGGTAAGAGTAGGGACATGCACATCTACTCATGCGAAGCAATAGTGGAATTAGCCTCACAATGCTTAGTGTACTTTCATCCAAGGATAGGGACAAACACATCTACCCATGGAACCAAGGATATGGATTAACACATCTAACCAAGGTATTACATCAGGTTTGGATAGGGACAAACACATCTATCCAACATCAAATTAATGAATAGGGACACACATCTGCTCACAACAATTACGATTGGGGACACACACATCCAATCATAATCATCAACTTATGTGGCAAGGGACAAACACCTCCAATCACTTACACTAGATCTTGTGAATGGGGACAAACACATCCATTCACACACAACCAAGAGTTGTGATTGGGGACATACACATCCAACCACAAATTCAAAGTTTGAGAATACAAAGCCCTTGTCTCATATGCAGCCACCATTATAGATCATTGCCACTCTGATCACAAATGATATGAGACAGTTGTCATTGCCACCTGCAAACCAATCTTGATTTTAGTCATTTTAGCACAAATAATGTTGTCACTAAAGCAATTTTGCGAACCCATCGCTAGTGACTAACAAGAGGTTATTGAATGTCCTCCAGCCTCCATTGCCTCCTACCTCCAATTGGTTTCCTACTTTCTTAGAAAATTTGTCTTTGAGGCTTAATTATAAAATCCCCCCCTCAATATGAACGTCGTGTACAAACGATAATGCGTTCATATCCAATTGAGGCAATTTTTATTTATTATTATTATTATTATTTTACAAATTAATCTCTAACTATTTATTCATATAACGAAACTAATAGAGCAAGCCTGCCAATTATAGTAACAAAAACTAACTGAACAGGTAATATCTGGAACTAATGCGTAGGGTTAGGCAGCCAGACCAACATGTCACCATAAACGGGTTAACAAGGAGCCCGATTTCCACGTACTCCATCAAAGAAATAATGACAGCATTCCTTACTACTCTTTTATTATTCTGCACGACCTCCAACTGGAGATCAAACACTTCACTTCCATTGATAGAATGACAATAAGTCACCCTGTATGGAAACATGAAATTATGACATGCTACAATCGGTTTACCGCCCACGATATTCTCCCTCTTGGTTGCCATGGTAATCGTGACCCGCTGACCAGATCCAAATTGCTACGATGAATGTGCTCAAAGATTTTTGCAATAACAACTTTTACACCCAACAACATGGGGCCCTTTGCAGCCCAATCCCAAGAACTTCCATTGCCATATTCAGCTCCAACAAGAACAATTGTATCATGCCCTTCATTCTTGTATTTCATAGTTGCATCAAACATACATGGGAACCATCTTTTGGCGGCTTGCAACAAGTATGACGACCTACAATAACTCAAAACAAAGTCATACATCTTTAATCTACATGTTGCCTGCCATTTACATGCCACATACCTTTGATTTCTTTTTTTCCATGCATCTACCTCATTGGACGTCACAACCTTTACAAATACCCTGTATAAATAAATTACAAATCGTCTACATAAAGAGATCACTAATCATGTATATTGACCTCAACATTCAATCACAAAAGGACAAAATGTTGTTCGATGCATTCGATCTACCCTTGGAAAGAATAGGTCTGCAATAACAAATCTGTCAATGGATTTGCACCATGGGATTCATGACCTTTCTCTAAGTTTGTGACCTCTCCCATCAATGCCTTTGCTTGTTGGTTTCTATTAGGGCACAAAATCAGAACACCACTCAACGGAATCAAAATGTTCTATAAGACCGATCCAAATCTCCACTCGTTAAGATTAAATGCCCTGTAACAATGAATAGCGATCAAATCTCCACTCGCCGAGATCAAAATGCCACGTGACAGTAATCAAGATGCCACAATTTCCATTTCATGCTAAGGACCCAAGGTATCAATACTCATTTGCAAGAAGCTAAATGTCTCAAATTCTATCCACTGATATGTGAACCACCTCTATGATCCTGTGGTTTACCTCTTATCAATTAACAAAAAAGAAATTATAGACAAAACTTCTAACAAAAGATAGAAATCTTCGCACACCTACACTACTCTACTTCTACAGTTAGAAGGATTACAATGAATTCATATTCCAGCCCCTCTCGTGAGAGAGTCAAGGTTGTCCTTGCTCTGATAACAAATTAGAAAATATGGGGCAATTAAATAGAAGCAGAATAATATTACACAAGATGATGTCGTGATTCCTTAGTTTTCATTCAATACAAATTACATATATATAGGATTCCATATTCTATATTATAGGAAACCTCCTATAACAACTCTCCTAAATATGAGTTGATTTAACAACTCAAATCCTTATAAACACTCGTACAACAATAATATATTTACCTACTTCTGAAATTCTGACAAACAAACTATAATATTAAGTTGTTTCTCAACAACTTAATATTAGCGTACAAACCTTATTATTTTATGCATCTCATGATGCAATATTCCTGACACCTATGTGAACACTACTTCCCAACAAAATGATCTGACAAAAAAGACCATAAGACCACAACATCTTTGACTCTATCAAGTTCATCTAAACTTCTCTCATATCCCACTGAGAAGTCACATTTTGCTATCAATAGCTTCATACTTCAGACAACTTGGGAGAATTTGCAAGGATCTTCAAATCCCTTGAAGTTTTACCTTTATTTGAGTCTACAACTCCACAAAATTGTTCAACTACGGAACCTTAAACTTCAGTGGAAATGTGGAAATATTTTCCTTAGCTTCACCAACACTTGTTCCTTCTAAGCCCCATTGATGTATTCAAACAAGATAGAATCTATCATAAACATTGCTTTCTCTTTCTCTTCACTTGTTTCTTTTGGCACTTCCTGCAAAGCTAGCAACCCACTTACACTACCTAGAACATTATCTGATGTTGGAGCTCCAAATAACCAAATAGAGGCACCTCTATTATTGGCACTAAAGGGCACTTCTTGCAAATTTGGCAACCCACTTACACTACTTGGAACATTATCTGATATTGGAGCTCCAAATAGCCAAATAGAGGCACCACCATTACTGGCACTAGAAGGAGATGACACATCATTGCCAAGTGCTAGTGTTTACAACAACTAAGTATCCCAAATTTTATCCATTGCTATGTGAACTGCCTCCATGATGATCCACTTTACTTCTATCAATTAAAAATTATAGACAATCTTCTAACAAAAAAAACTCCACACATGCTACTCTAGTCATATAACTAGAAGGATTACACTGAAGTCATGTTCCAACCCCTCTCGTGAGAGAGTCAAGGCTCTCCTTGCTCTAATACCATGTTGGTTTTCAAAAAGCTACACATAAATAATATTATTCTATTATTTTTTCTCATCTTTCATTCAATATACATTACACTTTATAGGAATTTAATCTCCTACATTATGAGAACAATTCTCTAGTTATGAGTTGTTCTAAAAACTCGTATTCCTACAATCACTCGTACAACAAATGTTCAATATTATATTATCCTATACACATGATATTATAATACTAACAAACCTATCACAAATGATGTAATAATCCTAACACACCCATGTGAGGACTAATTCTTAACAATTATAAGGTTGTGTGTTAGAAAAATTACATCATTAATTATCTTTATTTTGGTTTGTTAGTTTGAATATTAGAATATCAAATGTGATGAATTATTGTAATTGGTTGTATAGCATTGTTTTACAAGTTGTTAGAGCAACTCATTTATAGAAAGGAGCAGTTATAACAAGTATAACAATTCTTCTATAATATAGAAGATGTAAGTCCTATAAATTTGTATTATGTGTTATTGAATAGAAACAAATAGAAGTGTATTATTTTGTGTAAAATTTGTTTAAATTCTATTAGTCACTTCAATGCAAACCACGAAAAAAATTGAAATATTCAAAAAATAATAATATTCCCGTCCCTTCCATCCATGTACATAACAATTTTTGAAAAATCAATAAATATCCTTTTGTAAATCTTAATGTGCATATTTTGAAAATATAATTCAATTAACATTACTTTTTTTATTTTCATTGAAATGGCAATTGATTATCATTGTTGTTATTAAAAAAGGAGAGGAATACTCCTTTAATAATAGTTTACAAGATGATGTTTCTAAAAAGAAACAATCATGAACAAAAACAATAAACTGAAAGTTGCTAAAACTAACTAAAGTAAACTAACAACTAAGATGACCATTAAATAATACTTTAATACCCTTCCTTAATGGTCATTCTACTAACTACACCAAGTTTACCCCAAAATTTTACAAATTTATATGGATTTAGGGACTTTGTGAAAATGTCTACAATCTAATCCTTAGTTAGAGCATACTATGTAACATTACAAATCCATCTTCAACACACTATCAAATGAAGTGGCAATGAAGCTCAACATGCTTGGTTCACTCATGGAAGACTGGATTCTTGGCAAGCTTTAACACCCCTTGGTTGTCACAAAATAAGGGTGAAGGCCCTGCTTGAGACATTTGCATGTCATCAAGCATCCTCTTTAGCCATACTGCCTCACATGTTGCCTTAAATGTTCCCTGATACTTTGCTTCTATCAAGGAAAGAGCTACCATCTGCTACTTCTTGTTGGTCCATATCATTGCACCCATACCAAGACTGAAAACATATCCAAAAGTGGACTTCCTGTCATCGACTGAACCTGCCCAATCTGAATCTGTAAAACCAACCACCCTCAAATCTTTGCATTTGTTGTACAAAATGCCAAAGTCAAATTTCCCTTTCACATATCCGAAAACTTGCTTCACTGCAACCCAATGTTCTACCCTAGGGGCAATCATGAAATGAGAAATGTAGCTCACAACATAACTGAGATCAATTCTAGTGGCAGTAAGATAGATAAGGTTGTCCACTAGTTGCCTGAATGTTGACTCATTCACCATTGGTGAATCTAATTTGGTTAATAGTTCCAACCCCTTCTCCATGGGAGTGGATGAGATTTTACAATCTATCATCCTAAACTTCTCCAACAAACTATTGGCATACTTTGACTAAGAGATGAAAATAATGCCAGACTTCTACACCAAGACAATAGTGTAGGAGACCCAAATATGTCATATCAAATGTCTGACACAAATTCAACTTGATTTTCTCAAACAAATGTAACTCACTGCTAGCAATGATGATATCATCCACATAGATGACAAGAAGGATGATATTACTACCACTACTCTTGACATATAAATTTGCATCTGAGGGACTCCTTTGAAACCCTTGTGCAACCAAGTACTTGTCAATCTTCAAGTACTATGCCCTAGGTGCCTGCTTTAGGCCATAAAGAGCCTTCAACAATCTGCATACCTTGTGTTCTTTGCCTACATCTTGAAACCAAGAGGTTATGTCATGTAGACCTCTTCCTTCATATATGCATTGAGGAAGGCACTCTTCATGTCCATTTGGTGGACCTTCTAGCCAAGTTGTGTGGCCATGGCTACGACAAATCAGATGGTGCTCATCTTTGTTGTGGGTGCAAAGTTCTCCTCATAGTCAATACCTTCTCTCTATGAGAACCCCTCAACCACCAATCGAGCATTGTAGTTATCAAGTGTTCCCTCAGCTTTATATTTCACCTTGTAGACCCATTTGCAAACAATGGGTTTCTTCCCTCATGGAAGATCTAACAAAACCCAAGTATTGTTCTTTAAAGGACTATGATGCTCAAAATCCATAGCCTTTTTCCCATTCAAGTTTAAACTTTTCCTCTGAATAGTCCTAGGGCTCATAAAATCTCTAAATGTTGTCCATAAGAGCAAAGTTCATTGTGTTCTTGCTCTTGCCTCTAGACGATCTACCCTCAGCAAGCTCATTATCGTGAACATTACAAATGAGCTTCGCCCACCACTTAGGACAAGGAGGAGACGTATATTCTTACAAATCAAGATGGTCATCACCATGAATTGGGCTGCCTAGAATGAACTTATCTGGATGTTGATCCAGGTTATCTTGAGGGAAATCTACCTGAATGGCATCATGCCTTGGAGATTCCAGAATCTTAGAATCATCATGTTCCCTCCCTTTAGGTGGAGTCAATGAAAGCCTAACACCCAAATCCTTAGTATTCAAAGGTTCATCCTCAAGACTCTTGATGGAAGAAGAGAGCATAAAGGGCCCACCTTCCTCATTAAACACAACATCCCTGCTAAATGTTAGATGATCAGTGACCATTTCAATCAGCCGATAGGATTTATGATTGTCACTATATCCTATTAGCATCAACTTATGGCTCTTGGAATCCGGCTTGATCCTCTTTGTATTTGGAATCCAAACATATGCAGTCAAACGAGGAGTCCTGAGGTGGTTGATTCTTGGTTTCCTCCCATACCATGCTTCCTTTGGGGTCATCTTCTTGATGACTTGTGTGGGAAAGCGATTAAGAAGGTATACTACAGTATACACTACCTCAGCCTAGAACTTCTTGGGAACATTTTTGTTCTCTAGCATACAATGGGCCATTTTCGTAATGGTACGGATCCTCCACTCAACAACTTTTCTCTGCTAAGGGGTATAGAGTGTCATAAGCTAACACTTGATGTCATGTTTAACATAGAAGTCAATGAATTGGTTTGAACGGAACTCGCCCCCATTAATTGACCTAAGAGTGATGATTGGACATCCTGACTCTTTTTCAACTAATGCTTTAAACTTCTAAAATTCATTAAAGACTTCAGGTTTTTCCTTGAGGAAAAACACCCACATTTTCCTATTAAAATCATCAACAAACATGAGGAAATCCCAAGCACCAGTGATCGATGCACTATTCATTGGTCCACAAACATCTATATGAACCAGCTGAAGGACCTTGGATACTCTCCAAGACTTTCCATTTTAAAATGAAGTACGATGCTACTTCCCTTCCTGGCAAGCTCCACATACACCATTGTCTACTACTGAATCTCATGTGAGCCTTCTACCAAATTCTTTCAAGCAAACTTAGAGAGGTAGGCAATGTTGAGATGCCCATACCGTTGATGCCAAACATTGTTGATAGGTTAACTCTTTGCAGCCATTACATGCTCTTGAGAATCTCCAGTATCAACCAACCAATACAAACCATGATCCTCGAGCCCAACTTCCACAGTTTTCTTGAACTCCTTATCAACTTTGGCACTTGTGTGAATTTAAGATGATGTCCAATTGATGCAGAGGAAGGATAGAGCTTAGAAAAACTTGACTAACTCAAGGCATTCCCTCAAGGACTTCATAAGGAACAAAAAAAGGGGCATCTTAGTAGACCTTGTCACAATTGATGACTTGGTTTCTAGGGTATTGATAGGAGGGAAAATACAAGACAAAGTAGGACAGCACAACATCTTGGGATAGCACTATTACAATACCTTTCAAGACATTAGTTAGCTCCATGCACTATGTTACAATGACAACACTCTAACAAAGCAAACCAACATGAGATGTTTTCAACCCCTTAATACAGATTTGGAGGCCTCTTTCAAACGTTCTAAAGGTGAATTACAATAGGTATTCAACACCTAAACTCATAAACAATCCCTAATTTGCTTGGCACCAACACTTACACAATGCCTATATATCCAATCTTCTTGGGACAGTCACAATAAGATTTAACCAAACCTTCAAGAGTGCTCTAAAACTCTTTGTGTGGGTCTACAAGACCTCTCACTACATGTCCTTCACACCTTTCCCAATCACAAAAACACATAAATCTTGTGTTGATGACTTCAAACTACTCTTCACAACCATCAAAGTCTGATACACAATATCAATTTTTTTGCTAACTTAGCACATGCCACCTTTAACTTGGAACCCTGCAAGCTTAAAGACGATGAAATACATGTATACAGCTCTCACCATCCATTGTGGTGATTTTCCACCACTAGGAGACAAAACTACATCTTATTTTCCCTCGTGGGTTACCCTAAGTAGGGTTTCAAACAGTTTTTAGTAAAAACTCAATAACTTTCACTAAACTAAACCAAAATTGATGAAATCAAAGCCAAAATAGAGTAGATTCACGGCTTGACAAACTCCAATAGCTTTTGGAACATTACATGGGTCGTGCAGGCCGTACAAGATAGTAGAACAGACTAAAAAAAATAGTTTTGAAAACACAAAAATCAACTTCTTTTCATTCCCCAAACTACAAAAACCAGTTTCACAACTCATTCGACTTGGAAGGTGTCTTTTTCCCTTTTACAATTGATCCCAATCATTAGGAATTGTTTTCTTTTATGCATGTAACAATTTCTTGATGTGTTTGACAACTTTCCAAAAAATGCACAACTCTTGCACATTTGGCAACTTTTTGCAACTTCAACCCAATGACCGTATAAGCACTTCAAAATGGATTACATGATCACACATGGTCATAAATGACCTTAGGAAACTTGAAAACACACAAAACAACTTAAAACCAAAAATTACACAAAATATGCAAATAAGGTCCTGGTGACCTTACACCATACACCTAAGGGGAAGAAAAACTCAAGTACCACTTGAGTGCAGGTCTGCAACTGTATATCTATGCTTTATAATATCAACTTCAGACATCCAAGTAGCATCTTCCATAGGAAGACCTTTCCACTTGACCAAGTATTGAAAATAGGTTGTGTTTCTTGTCTTCTTGAGTTCCTTTGTATCAAAGATGCACTCCAACTCTAATGGTTTGCTAGGAGGAAGGTTTTGGATCCATTCTTCATCCTCAAATGCTTGGAAACCTGCCTCATTACTTGCAACAACGTCCCCTTTGAAAGGGTACAAGTCAAATACATTAAATATAGGTGAAATGCCAATCCCACTTGGTAACTCAATTTCATATGCATTTGGACCAAACTTGTGAACAACTCTCCAAGGTCCAATTTTCTTCATCTGCAACTTGGAATACTATCCCTTAGGAAATATTTTCTTCCTTAAATGAGCTAGAACCAAATCTCCAACCTTGAAATGGACTTCTCTCTTCTTCATATCAGCTTGTTGTTTGTATTTGTCCACACTTCTTTGTAGATGATCCTTGACCTATTGGTGAATCTCCTTCATAATCACAACAAATTGCTCACTCTCAACACTCATCCTCTCCATTCCACTAATATCCCTTAACTTAAAGACTCCCCTAGGCTGCAAACCATAAACAACTTCAAAAGGACTCTTACCCACACTCCTATCCACTGGATCATTATATGCAAATTCTACCTAAGGCAAGATCATATCCCACTGAGTAGAATGCTCTTTTCTATGGCATCTTAAGAGGTTACCAAGGCTCCTAT
The DNA here is from genome assembly GCA_007258455.2 of Sequoia sempervirens. Classification (NCBI taxonomy): domain Eukaryota; kingdom Viridiplantae; phylum Streptophyta; class Pinopsida; order Cupressales; family Cupressaceae; genus Sequoia; species Sequoia sempervirens. The sequence goes on from VDFB02000017.1 coordinate 11,993,489, forward strand.
TGACCACTTCAGTCTGCCCATTAGTTTGAGGGTGACAAGTAGAGCTGAAACTAAGATTAGTGCCAAGTTCTTTTCCACAAAGTTCTCTAAAAATGCCCAACAAACTTACTATCTCCATCTGAAACAATACTCAAAGGAAAACCATGAATCCTTACCACTTCCTTAAAGAACAAACCTGCAATGTGGGATGCATCATTAGTGCTCTTGCATGGGATGAAATGTACCATCTTGGAGAACCGGTCTACTACAACATAGATGGAATCAAAACCTCTAGGTGTTTTCGGTAAACCCATTACAAAATCCATGCTTATAGACTCCCAAGGCCTATTTGGAATAGGAAGAGGCTGATATAAGCTTGCATTTGTACTGCTACCCTTGGCCTTTTGAAAAATAACACATTTCTCAACAAACTTCCTTACATCACTTTGCATGTTATGCCAAAAATAGTGCCTTCTCAATTGCTCCAAGGTCTTATCAAGACCAAAATGACCTACAAGGCTGCCACTATGGTTCTCTTTTATCAAATTATCCCTCATAGAACATTTAGGCACACAAAGTTGAGCCCCCTTAAATAAAAAACCCTCTTGAATCAGAAAATTAGAACTTAACTTATGTGGAACACCATTAGATTGGCTGCAAGATGCATAAATTTCCTTGAAATCAACATCATCTACATACATACCTTTTAGTGCTCCAACACCTACACTTTGCAATTGGATTTCTTGCACCATGAGTGTCCTACTCAATGCATTAGCTACTTTTTTTAGCTGCCCTTTCTTATGCTTAATGGTGAAGGTGTAACCTTGCAAGTATTCTACTGATTCAACATGGTTATGACTGAGTTTCTCTTGACTATTCAAGAATTGGAGGGCATGGTTATCAAAAAAGACTATGAACTCTTCGGGAAGTAGGAAAAGTCTCCATTTTTTCAAGGAATAAACCAAAGCATACATCTCTAGGTCATAGGAAGAGTATTTCTTCTTAGCCTCATTGAGTTTTTCACTAAAGGAAGGCTATGGGCCTGCCCTCTTCATCTAACACCACCCCTATGGCATAGGCACTTGCATCACACTCAATAGTAAACACCTTATTAAAATTAGGTAAGGCTAATATGGGTTGTTGTGCTACCCTCTTTTTCAAATATTCAAAACTCTTTCCAGCTTCACCAGTCCAAACAAACTTTTTTCTTTTATCCCCCTTTATAGTATTAGTCATTAGAGCACAAACATGACATAAACCCTTAATAAAATTTCTATAAAAACTGGCCAAACCATGGAAACTCCTTACCTCAACAACTGATTTGGGTGTAGGACAACTTAGAATAGCTTCAACCTTGTTGGGATCCATTTTCAAGGTGTCATTTGCAACCACAAAACCAAGATACACCAACTCTATTTCCATAAACTCAGATTTCTTCAAATTGATTAGTTTCTCATGTAATTTTCTCAAAACCAAATCCAAATGGTGTAATGCTCTTCCTTAATTTTGCTAAAAACAAGAATGTCATCAAGGTAAAGAACAACAAACTTACCAATAAAAGGCTTGAGAACTTCATTCATCAACCTCGTGAAGGTGTTGGGTGCATTTGAGAGAAAAAAAGGCATTACAAGCCACTCATAAATCCCTTCATTTGTCTTAAATGTTTTCTTCCATTCATCCCCTGGTCTGATCCTGATTTGGTGATACCCACTCTTGAGGTCTATTTTGGAAAAGTAGCATGCTCCACCTAGACAATCCATCAAGCCTTCCATACATGGAATTGGGAATCTATATCTGATTGTAATCTTATTAATGGCCCTAGAATTAGTGCACATCCTCCATTCACCACCCTTTTTTGGTGCTAAGACAATAGGAACCGAACAAGGACTACAGCTTTCTTTGATTAGCCCATTATGAAGAAACTCTTGAACTTGTCTCTTAATCTCCTCATTTTGTTGTGGTGTCATCTTATATGCTACCTTATTAGGTAAGCTAGCCCCTAGTATGAAATCAATGTGGTGGCTAATATCCCTCATAGGAGGCAAGGTGCTTGGGAGTTCATCCACTACTATATCAACATACCTCTTTAGCAAGTTTTGAATTTCCAAAGACAACTCTTCTTTCTTTGTTGTTGTCCCAACAAACCTAGGCTTGACTATGATGGCAAAACCCATTTTCTCCTCTTTTACAACCTTTATGAATTCCTTTTCTCCTACCAACATCACATTGGATTCTACTTGTGGTGTTTTATCTTCATTTTTCAATGGTGTTAGAGTGTATGAGACTTTATCTTTCTCTATAAAATATATGTTCTTTCTACCATAATGTTTGGCATTTCTATCATACTGCCATGGCCTTCCAAGAAGCAAATGAAAAACATCCATAGGAATGATGTCACGCAAGACCTTGTCCTTATAATCCCCTATATGGAATTCTACCCAAGTTTGTTCATTCACTAACACTTGTTGCCCTTTGTTTAACCAAGAAACCTCATATGGAGTGGCATGAGGAAACCTGTGCAACTTTAACTTCTCTATCATTTCAATTGAAACCAAATTATCAGTACTTCCAGAATCAACAACTCTACAACATTTACCTTGGCTTTTGCATGTAGTCCTGAAAAGTGACTTTCTTTAAGGTGGTTCTTTCTCCATGGGCAGTTTAATTAAGGTCCTCATCAGTAAGGACTCTCCAACTTCTAGTTTTGCATTTTGTGATGGTGAATTGACACTTTCAGCATCATCTCCACCTTGTGCAAGCTGATTTCTCCTTTCGCTCTTAAAAAAAGTAAATGGTTGCTACTCAGTACACTACCATGCTTGGTGGCCTACAAATTTATTGCATTTATAACACTTTCTAGTGAATCCACTTGAGCCTCCTCTATTGCTAAATTTGCCTCTAGAATTTGGTCTTCTTCCTCTAAATTGTCCCCTTGATTCTGATGTTTGTTCGTGTGAGTTACATGTCTCTCCTTGAGACCTTTGGGACTGTCCTCTACCAACAAAAGTCCCTCTTCCTCTGAAATTTGTCCTTCCCCTACCTCTACGTTGCTTTTCTTGTCTCCTTTTCAACTTGTCTTCAACCTTTATGGCCAACTGATAACACTCTTCTACAGTTATTGGACTTGTGAGACTTATCTCATCTTGTAGGCTAAACCTTAGCCCATTCAAATACCTTGCAACTTTGTCAACATCTTCTTCCATGTGGCCTGACCTAATGCTTAGCCTGTAGAACTCTTCTGTGTAGGTCTTCACATCCATGTCCTTTTGCTTCAAATTTTGCAACCTTCTATATAGCTAAGTAGCATAGTCACTAGGTAGGAATTTATCTTTCAAATTTGCAACCATTCTGTCCCAAGATGTAATTTTTGTTTTTCCTTTCTTTTTCCTCTCTTCTTGTACATAATCCATGTCCTCTTAGTTTTTTTCTTGCCAGTTTAACTTGTTGCCCCTTAGGTATCTCTTCAAACTCAAAATACTTATCTAAATCTCCTATCCAGTCTAAGAGTTCTTCTCCATTTAGACTTCCTGAATATACTAGAAGTTCTATTTTTACCTTGGAACCATTATTCTTAACTGCCTTTACACTACTGGATTTGACACCATTTTCTGACAGTCGTTCGTCGTCGTTCAACAAATCTCTGTCCAAAGAGCGACGCAATGGTGAAAATTGTTCCGTCGCTTTTTTTCGTCGCAAGGCCGACGACAAGTTAAAAGTCAAAATAACGGCGAAGAATCATCGGTCGGCAGCATCATCAAATACCTCAGGATTTTGTTGGTATATCGATGAAAATTTTGTTTATCCACCAACAAATTACAGCAGAAGTTCGTCGTCGGTTCGACGAAATCGGCAAGCATTATCGTGGAAACAACATGGAACGTTCGTCGAAAAAGCGACGAAATACTAAAGTAGTACCGTCGAAAGAACACCAAAAGCTCATCGAATGTGCGACGAAATAGGCAAAACTGTCGTCGGAAGAACATCGGATGTTCGTCAAACGTTTGACGAAATCAACAGAGTGGTGTGATGGTAACGCCGAAATATCGTCGAAAGGGCAACGAAATGGGGATGGAGTTACGACGAAATATTTGTCGCAGCTATAGAAACTTCGTCGATGCTTTATGTTGATTCGTCGGCTGTTATCGTCGAAATTGCGACGAATCCTCAAAAAAAAAATTTTAAAAAAAATATTATATATTCGTGGAAATTTACCATTGCGGAGACTGACGACTGATCATACATACAGACTGCATATTGGTTTGATGCTTGAAACGATGCATTTCTCATATTGAAAAGTGCATTACCTTATTGAGCTTCTCTTTTTTTTTAGTATAGTTTAATAGTCTCTACTTAACAAGGCCAACCACGTGACGGTGGAAGCTCATTTGGCCCTCTCCCCTGCCCCCTCACGTCACTCTCAATTCCCCATACCCAATCATATAACATTAATCATTGATTCATCCATTAATAACATATAACATTCATTCATTCATCCATTAATAACATATAACATTCATTCATTAACATATAACATTCATTAATTAACATATTCACATTCATTCATTAACATATAATAATCATTCTTTCAGTTTTTACATATTATCAAAAATATGGTTGTCATGATATGATTACAATCACTTTTTTTTTTGTTTCTTTTTCAGAGCTACATAAAGCTAAAGTGGAGTATCATTTTCTAAATCAATATTTATCCCCCCTTTAGTTGTTATGCCCTCTGCTTGTGATCTTAATGTACGCGTAGTCGTCTGCTCATGATGTGGACGCCACTTCAAGGGGGATCTGCTGCAATAAGAAAGAAATGTTAAACTGATGTTTTATTATTATTGTTACAAGTATTTGATTAATTGAAAGAACATTAGAGTGGTTCTCTTTACCTGATGGGTCCACATCATGTTCCTGGACTTTTGTTATAGACTCATGCTCAACATGTTGAACACGCTCTAAATCCTGATCTGCAGTTGAAACATGAAAGGTTACATTAATTAATACACCAATTGAAATTAAATATGTTTAAGAGAACATGAGGGTGGTTCTTTTTACCAGATGGGGCAACATCATGTTCCTGATCTTCTCTAGCCTGATCATGCTGAACACGTTGATCACGATCTACATGCTCTAAAGTTGAAACACGAAAGGTTACATTAATTAATACACCAATTGCAATTAAATATGTTTAAAAGAACTTTAGAGTGGTCTTCTTTACCTGATGGGGCCACATCATATTCCTGATCTTCTCTAGCCTGATCATGCTCAACATGTTGATCACGCTCTACATCCTCTAAAGTACCGGGATGTACACCATGACCTTCATCTGCACGTTCTGCTCCACCCTCGCTAGGCTGCATTCCAATGTCATGTGCAATATATATTATCACTGCTTGAGTGTTTAAAACAAATAGGCACGTAATTACTTTATGGTGGAAATTAATATTGAATAGATTGCACAAGTATTCAATTTTTAATAAACTTTATTGAGTTTATTTACCTACGTGTTGGATGCAATGGAAGATTGTGTTTTCCCAGTCAAGACTCTTAGGCGTTTAGCCACGGCGGCATAGCCTTGCTGGAAGGCAATCTTCAGGTCCTCTTCTGTGGGAACTCTGTTGAATTCAGAGCCCTACATTTTTGCAGAAGATCATGAATTTTGCTTCTATGGTGTGATAAAACCAAAATTGTTTTCAA
>VDFB02000017.1:11999267-12046489 GCA_007258455.2 Sequoia sempervirens
ATTTGCAAATATAATTTGTGTCAGTGCGTATTCTGGAATTCTCTGAGATTGAAATAATTTCTTTGAGTTGTAACTTGTTTATCAAATCGACAGGTGTATTGTGGCTGAGCTCGATTTACAATATTCTCTTCTGTAGTTATGATTGATTTCAAACTGTGGTCTAAGTAGTAGATTGTGCCTTCATTAAATTTTGCATTTTCTTTACTGTGATAATAGCATTTGTTTGGCTCAGTTCATTACACAATGACAATTATTTTAGAAAGACAATGTCAACTAAAAGAAACTTATGCGATAGGCTAGTACTACTAGTTGGTGGGTTTCCTGTTAAGTTGCTTCAAGACTTCAAGGTTAGTTTCCATGATTCAAAAACCTGCATATTTCTTTAGTATTATTTTAGTCAGTAACATGTATGAAGATCTGTTGTGAAGCCTCCACGTTGAGTTTTGTTGAATTGTGCTAACTCCATAACATGAATGGATTAGTCCCTTTAATATCCTATTAGAGAATGGGATATTCCTCCAACACTAATAGTGAATTACACAACTAAAATCCAACTCTTAGAGCAATGCTCACAACTAGTCTTCCTAGAAATACGACAGCCATTTTCAGGATGCTATAGATAGGGGTGGAGTCTAATGCTAACAATGAATATGAGGTTTATATCAAAGGCAACTTCCTTTCATGGTTCCTTTTTTAGTGAAATTATGTAACCATGTGAAATGAGAAAAATATCAATAAACAGCCTAAAAACTAATGCAGCCATAAATGTACAAAAGCAATTATAAGGATAAAAGTCTATGATGTACTTTTGCAGATGACGAACTTGAAATATGAGAATTTTAGATGTGCACAGCAGACTGCCTGTCCTTCAAAATGTAGACCTTTACAAACCACAATTTGTGTCTGATAAAATGTATTAATAAACGAATTATTTATGTCCAAGGCAGAAACTGCAAGATTTATCAGAAAGTACATAAAGCTATGGAAGATTTAATATACAACAGAGTACCGTAGTCCCAAAACTATGCAAAAAACTGCAACAGCTTACAAGTAATTGGCACTCTACAGATTCAGCAATCCAATCTGAATTGGATCAACGATTTTTTCGCCATACTCAGGCACAAAATCCCGAGGCACAAAAAATTGGCAAAAAACTTGCAATTGAATCCCAATTTGGCATAAAATTAAAAAACAGCATTGTATTTCTATTTTTATGAATTTTTCTGGTTTTTATAATTTCCTGATATTTTTGAGTAAATCTTTGATTAGTTCATTTTTTTATTTTAGTTTCCCAGGCCAATCCTGAGAAGGATACAGATATTCATTTATGAAATCTATTATAAATATGGGCAGAGTAAGACAAGCTGAAAAACATTAAACACAAGATAATAAGACGCTTCTTCTTCTATATATTTTTCAATCCAATACATGACCTATTTATAGGATTCTCATAATCCTATTTTATAGGAAACCTCCTATAACCACTCCCTTAGATAATTACCAGATTAATAAACAAACTCCTAATAATATGAGTTGTTAAAACAACTCATAATACAAACCACAATTTACTATAATATTAAGTTGTTTCTCAACAACTTAATATTAACGTACATAACTCTACCTTATTAATCATATTGATAAAACCAACCTAATTAACCATGTGAACACTAATTTCCAACATTCTCCCCCTTAGTGTGAACATGGTACGAACTCACACCCTTCATCTATAGTATTTTCATCCCTGTGGCATGTCCAACTGACTCATGACCTTGGTCCAAAGAAAGACTCTCTCCTCCCATGGTTTTAAACAGGCTTACCACAAACCTTGACATGAATAGGAACCTCCACCATCTGTCCACCTCGTGTGGTTTTCTGGATCCTCCCAAAAACCCTTTTAAGATCCATGAACTGACATACTTTGGTGCTTTTGTTCGCAACTATGCTTGTACATTAGGAAAGTTATATTGAAATCAACATACATATCACAAATCTGAAAAAACTCATACTAGAAAAGGTTCCACAGTACATTCCATAAGAACACAATGTTCTTAATTGTAGTCACTGTTGTCGATCGCTGCCACTCAATCTCGAACAACATAGACAACCGCCACTGCCACTGAAAGCTGCCTTTGACTTAACCATTTTGGTGCAAAATGGGAATGGAACATTAATTATTATTCTCCCCCACAATGTGAAATTCCATTTATTTACACAAACAGGAATACTGAAAAGCAAATCATATCAAGTTGCATACTATTGTCTGAATCTTGTTGTCTAGATCTTGCTGCACATGATTACCATTGCCAATGAACGTATTCATTGATTGATCATCTTCTAATGAAGTACGGCAGTCAAAGGACCTTTGCAGTCATCTTCTCTTCAATACAATCATCTTTCAACATTCACACACCAAACTGAAAAGCTGAAAAAAATAAAACACTGCATATTTATTTGTCACCATATCAGTTGTGCGGCCCCGTTGTTGGTGACTGACGAGAAGTCGCTGGTTGTCCTCTAGTCTCTGTTGCCTCCTACCTCCATTTGATTTGCAAATTTGGTTTTGCAGCTCAATTTTAGAATCCCCCCACAAGATGGACGTCACGTACAAGCGATAGTGCATCAAATTACAATTGAGGCCATTTATATTTATTACAATATTTTGACACTTTTCAATTTTGACAAACATACTTTTAATGACATGACAATTTACAACTCATAAAAATAGACCCTAAAAAAAACTAATACAACTTGACACCTATTCTAAACAAATTGATATACTTTGATTTTTCTATTTTCACTTTTGTGGTGAGAGTCTAGTTTTTAGACATATAGTCCATTGTATTTTTCTAGATTTTCAAATAAAAAATAGAGGCAGGCAGATCTAATGAAAATGCTAAAGACAACTTTTAAGGAAACAACATAATTAACTTATTTTAATTACTTTCTCTTCTTTTGGTGCTACTTCATTGCTCCACTTCCTCCTCTGAATTTGAACTCCTATCGGCAGCTGGAAATAATGTAATCAACAGTGATCTGCAATTCTCAAACAACGATCTTTTGGCACAGCATTCCATTTATCTTTGTCTTTGCCTCAGATCAGTGGTTGCGATTCCTTCCTCATGTAGAATAACTTTGAATTAAACATGAATTGGCCAGCACATGATCAGGGCTTTCCGATGCCAATCACCTTCTTAATTCCAAGCACAAGAGATAGAGAAACCCTCCAAGATCGGTGGTCAAGTGTAGGAATGATTCCTCAAACAATTCGGCCCTCCAAGTTGCAACGGATCTCCAAGGTCTTTGCCAAGATTTGATCACAACTGATAGGGATTGCCACTGCCGTCATACGATCTGCAATACCTCCTCAATGGTGGCGTGCAATGTGATTGATCTCCAACACTGAGGCTCTCTAAATTCTGCTATGAACAAGTGCCTTGAGCCGTGTCACTATATTGGCGCTTAAATATGACTTAGTGGAGACAAGAATACCATTCTGCAAGATATGACTAATCTCTGATCTGAAGTAATCACTCCACAATGGCGCTCTACCTTTGATATGAAGACTGAATATGGCTCTTCAAGTTTGGCGTTCCAACACAGCTGCTATTTGGTAGGAGATGCTAAGGCAAATTGCAATGAAAAGGAAACATAGGCACAAAGATTATCGGATTGCTCCAGGATATTACTGATTTCATGCCATAAAGAATGGCTAAAATCTTTCCTTTGCCTGCTCTGATACCATATTAGAAATATGGGCAGAGTAAGAGAAGCTGAAAAACATTAAACACAAGATAATAAGATGCTTCTTCTTCTGTATATCTTTCAATCCAATACAATATGCATCACCTATTTATAGGATTCTCATAATCCTATTTATAGGAAACCTCGTATAACCACTCCCTTAGATAATTACCGGATTAATAAACAAACTCCTAATAATATGAGTTGTTAAAACAACTCATAATATAAACCACTTACTATAATATATTAACGTACATAACTCTACCTTATTAATCATATTGACAAAGCCAACCTAATTAACCATGTGCACACTAATTTCCAACAAAATCAATTATTCAACTTTAATATATGCATACAGAGTCTGAAAAAGTTACTTTAATTTAGGTTAAAGCTATTGAAAATTCTGCAAACTGTTGAAACCATTATCAATTTGAATCACCCTCCCAGTCTGTTATCGTCATTTGCAAATGCTAAAAAGCTAAAGATTGATAAAATGCAAGAACCCCGATGGATACTCAATATTGACAGAGGTATTTCTCTGAGGGGTTCAAACAGGCAAGACAATACTAGAGGGCCAACATACGTTAGTAGATTAAAAAGATCATAGTTCATACAAATGCTGGCGCTGAATATTCATGCCTCTCCATATGTAGTGGGTGAAGCTCAGCTGATTCAATTGTTTTCGTCAGTCTTCCTTCTGCATCGTATACAAATATTTTCTCCCCAACAATCAATATCCACCCCTTGCTGTTGGGCAGCTACATGCTGATTTTTTTGTTGCATTTTGATCTCTAGTTGAGACCATTTATTTATCTCTCTACCCTCTTCACTTCTTTCTGTAATTTCCACATACAAGGAAGCTTCTTGTCAAACAACACTATGCCGATTCCCTGGAAATCCTAGAATCCTTAGTGTCCAAAGTAATACTTTAGAAAAGCCCGTCTACCTGATTTAAAACCATCATAAGCAAGTTTAGTGTCTAGGTCAATTTGTTTGAACCCTGACAGCTCTGGTGCTTTAGTTTCGGTCCATATTTGTTTGGCAATATCGAACTCTATAATTTGAGGTATCTGAGGATTGCTGTTGCTGTTCATCGACCAATAAAATTACCTTCTGCAGTAAAAATTCCTTCCATAAACCAAAATTGAATCTGGGGGATTTGTATACATTGAAGTTCAATGTTGAATTCTGATTCATAAATTATAGTCATCATATAATTATCTGACATTGGTAGTATTTTCCATGCAACATAATGCATCGGTTTTTACAAAAGTTGAAAGCTGTTCCAGTAAAATTGCATTTGCCAACACAAGTAGCATTAGGGAAATGCATCCAGTTCTAGAACTTTTATTGCATGTATAGTAGCAAGTTAGTGACTGTATTTTTTCCCCTAGGCTGCAAAAATAGATGCAGTTATTGCAAACAACCTCTATACTGTTGCAATATTGATAAAGTTCAACAGGAGGGACTGTTCACAAATTCTCACTTCCATCAATGACCCAGTATTTAATTCACGAGAACCAGTTTGGAAGAATTGAAGCAGAAATGGAGACATCAGCTACTTCCATTATTTAGAAACACTTCTTGTTCTTGCAAGATGTTTACTCTGTTTTTTGGCTAAAATCTGCAATAGCAATTCATGTGGAAAGATTTGCAACATTTCTTCGTTCATTTTCATCTTTGCTAGGAGTTTCCTCCCCATTTGGACCTAACATCCCCTGAGGTTTCCTATTCTCCAGACATAACATCCCTTGAGGTTTTACAGTGAAGTTTTGTGAAGGCTTTTGTTCCACTGCAACAATAGGGATGTTGGTAAATACTGAATAGAAGTAGAATGCTAACACATCAGCCTACTTAGCCACAATTGCCATGCTATGTAGACTATCTTATCTCAATATATACATTAGAATAAGGTTGTTTCAATTAAAATAAAATAGGAAACTACTTCAAAATTGTGATAACATGCCTACGGATCTATAGCTCTATTGATTTTTATGCCCTGTTTTTCTTCCAGCTATTTCTAATCCAACATATGCCCACGGATCTATATATATCCTTCAAATTTGAACTCTAAAATCTCTCTAGTTTTTGGTTATATATATAAAACCAACTTAATCATATCCTATTGCACACAACATCCGACCAATTTATAGATTCTTCTAATTCTAAGTGAATGCTACTAATATGCTGTACATTATGTCAGCAAGAATTTAAAAAATATTTGTTTCACCTATTGAAAGGGTATAAATATGAACATTTTGTGATGAACTAGATTTATGTGTATGATGATGAAATTTTGTTAACCATTCCAATTTCCATTTAGAGATAATGTCTTAATACAAAATTAGATCTCTTTTTGTATGTTGGGCTCCTTTCCTAACCCCTATCCATCTCATCCCCATTTACTCTCACCTACATACATTTCTATACACGTGACCTTAACCTTATCTAAACCAATTCCTATGCATTCCCCTCATTTACTCGCCTTGATTTCCATTCACTTGATCCTTGCATCAAAATTCATGTTTCCCTATTTTGAGTTGTTTTTGTGATGCACATGAGCAATCTTGCATGGCGTTGATTTTACCTAAAATACACGCTTTTAAAATTCAAAAGACCAACCATACCCTTTCTTCATATTCAATGAGAGAGAACTTGGTACGCATTTGGATGATGATTCATTATGTCTTCTTATTTATAGACATCATTTGAACATTAATTCAATGTTATATCATTCAAATATCCTTAGCAATTACAAGGAGCTTTCCTATGGACATTTACATTTGGGGAACTGAAAAGAATCAACACTTGCATCAAAACTTGCATCTAGGCCATTACATGCTTACTTGTTTTTTTGCTAACACTTGCCCAAGGTCATAAAGCTAGTCTCTCAAGGGGCTTCATTGAAGACAACTTGCCACTTGCAATTCAACAAATTTCCCAAGGTATGTTTTTAATACCACCAATCATTAGGCACTAGTGAGCATAAACATTTGCGGCAATGTAGTTTTTATCAGTCCATAGTCAACTAATTCATAGGTTAGATCCATGACATGGGATTGAATTTGTGGCATGCCAAATTTAAAATGCAACCCAATTCAAATTTCATTGTGTTGTTTTCAACACATATAAGAAGTGATTCAAACTTATAGTTCAAATGTTATGACCAAAGCAACATATAACTATCTATCAACCATTATGATTAGTTAGATGTTTTCATTTCTATTATTTCTAGATTTCAAAGTTCTTTTACATGATTTGCAATAGCTCTAAATTAGGCTAATTGATTGTCTTATTCATAAAATGTAAAACCTAATTTTAGTAAAGGAATCCATTTATTTCTTTACATTTTTGGTGAACGTGTCCACTCTCAGATGACCTGCTTTTGCCCCTAGGGTTTCTCTCTTGCTAGGCATGTTTTAGATTTGTAACTTTTAGATTGCTACATATTTTTCTAGATCTAATTAGGTTTTAATTCTCTTTTTGCATTTGCGCTTCGTATCCATATGTTTGTGGCTTATTCGTATCACATATTGCTTTGTACCCTACCCATCCTTGAATTCATGTCTAGAATTCCATTTTGAGATACAATTTTTTAGGTTGCTTATCCTTCATCTTAGATCTAATTAGGATTTGTATTCACATTGTTTGATCTTTTACCTACCTACTCACTCCTTTTTGTGCTATATTCATACAATTTTTTACCATGGATTCCCACATTCTATTCTCCTTAGCCTCTATCCATGCATATGTTACATATCTCAACATATCCTATGCTTTGCCACTTATGATTATTCCATCCATGACACTCATGCCTTTTTATCTTATAGATGGAGGTATTTCCTATATGGATGTGTTGTTTCATCATGTGTGATTTTTCCTCAATAGAGCTTACTATTTCTTATAATTCTATCTTTACATACTTTTATTTCACATAGCTATGATTTTCATGGGTTGTGTGCAAAGCAATTTCACCCTTTTATTAAAAAAGAGCAACACAAAGTCCATTTTATAAAGTTTGAAGCACTTGAAATTGATATATATGTGTCAACTTTTAAATTAATGAAATGTAGATATTTTAGTGTAATTTAAGACTTTTGAAAGTTTTGTATAGTTTTTTTGTAAAAGTGTCATTACTATTTAATTACTAAAAAATTGATAAAGTGAGGTTGATGGGATGTCAAGTTATTTTTAATAAAATTATTATTTTGTGCTTTTTTTTTTTTTTTCTCATTTTGTGAATGTGAAATTCAATGTAGCGAAAAAAAGAATTAAATTTGATATTTATTAATAAATGTTTAAATGTCTTGAAAATGTGCAACACTTCGATGGGAGATCAAACATTTTGATGTTCATTTATCAAAAGAAAAAGGAAATATAATTATTCAATTAGGATTTCCCTTAGTGTAGTGATTCTTTTTCAAATTTTAATAATAAATTTAACTGCTCTTTTTGGTGAATGAAATCGACATTAACTTTTGGGGTTGATGATCAATATTCAACAAAGATTTTCTCTATTGCAGTGGATTTTTTAAAAGTTTATAATATATTTTATAAATCATATACTGAATGGAATTGATGACCTATTTGTTGTGAATATTAAAGTATTATTGTATTATTTAATGGTCATCTTAGTTAGTTTATTTTAGTTAGTTTTAGCAACTTTCAGTTTATTGTTTTTGTTCACGATTGTTTATTTTTAGAAACATCGTTTTGTAAACTATTATTAGAGTATTTCTCTCCTTGTTTAATAACGACAATGATAATCAATTACCATTTCATGGTATCAAAGCTTAGGCATTAAAAATCGAGAAACTTGAAATTTTGTATTTTTGGGAAAAAATTCGTACAATCACAATTTTTTCATGGGTTTTCATTTTCAATTGGTTCCTAATGGAATTTTCCTGGGTTTTTGGGCATAAACTTATAATTTGCATTTTTCCACTATCGCCAGCTTCATTCCATTGCATTACTGCAAATATGTAAGTCCTACTGACTTTTCATATTGTTTGAAATCTCTATGTGATTTGATTGATTTTGGACTAGGATCTTCATTTCTCATTAGCCGTTGACATCGTTAAAGTGAGTGGGGCTGTAAAAATGCATATTTTTGTGGGACGTTGGTATTTAAGAATCTATTCGTGTGAGATTAGATATCTTTGTTTCTTTGATTTTTATAGGTCCTGCTCCTCAAAGGTGGTGCAGGGTCACAGGTCTTATTTATATTTTTTGTAATTTTTGGTTTTAGGTTTTGTGTGTTTTGAAGTTTCCTAAGGTCATTTTGACCATGTGTGATCATGTAATCCATTTTGGAGCTTTAGGGTCGTCGGTTTGAAGTTGCAAAAAGTTGCCAAATGTGGAAGAGCTGTCATGCACTTTTTGGAAAGTTGTCAAAAATCAAGAAATTGTTATGCAAAAAAGAAAATGGTTCCTAATGATTGGGATCAGTTGTCAAAGGGAAAAAGACACCTTCCAAGTCGAATGAGTTGTTGTAAAACTGATTTTTGTAGTTTGGGGAATGAAAAGAAGTTGATTTTTTGTTTTCAAAACATTTTTTAGTCTGTTTTACTATCTTGTACGACCCGCACAACCCATGCAATGGTTTGAAAGCTATTGGAGCTTGTCAAGCTCTAAATCTTTTATTTTTTTTAGTTTAGTGAAAGTTATTGAGTTTTTGCTGAAAAACTGTTTGAAACCCTACTTAGGGTAACCCAAGAGGGAAAAAAGATGTAGTTTTGTCTCCCACCAGTGGAAAATCTCCACAATGGGTGGTGAGACCTGTATACATGTATTTCATCATCTCCCAAGCTTGCAAGGTTCCAAGTTTAAGGTGGCATGTGCTTTGAGTTAGTAGAAAATTTGATATTCTGTATGTATCAGACTTTGATGGTTGTGCAGAGCAGTTTGAAGTCATCAATGCAAGATTTATGTGTTTTTGTGATTGGGAAAGGTGTGAAGGATGTAGTGAGAGGTCTTGCAGACCTACACAAAGAGTTTTAGAGCACTCTTGAAGGTTTAGTTAAATCTTATTGTGACTGTCCCAAGAAGGTTGGATATATAGGCATTGTGTAAGTGTTGGTGCCAAGCAAGTTAGGGATTGTTTATGAGTTTAGGTGTTGAATACCTATTGGAATTCACCTTAGGGGTCCCCAAAGAGAATGGGGCGATCTGTGAAAAGGTCACAACACATCCCATGTTGGTTTGCTTTGTTAGAGTTTTGTCATTGTAACATGGTGCATGGAGCTAACTAATGTCTTGAAAGGTATTGTAATAGTGTTGTCCCAAGATGTGTTGTCCTACTTTGTATTGTTGTATTTTCCCTCCTATGAATACCCTAGAAACCAAGTCATCAATTGTGACAAGGTGTACTAAGATGCCCCTTTTGTTTTTGCCTATGAAGTCCTTGAGGGAATGCCTTGAATTAGTCAAGTTTTGCTAAGCTTTGTCCTTCCTCTACATCAAATTGGTATCAGAGTAAGGAAGATCAGTAAGAGATGATAAATAAGTTGATTTGAAGTCAAGCCAAGATGACACCTAAGTTGAATGTGGAAAGAATAATCAGAGAGGTGAAAGATGCTCCAACCCCAATATTGAGAGCCATAAAGGACAACCTTGATGCAAGACTCACATCAGTTGAGACCAACTAGAGAAGAGTAGTGGTTAGAAGAGATTTGAGTGACCAAGAAGAAGAAGAACAAGAAGAAGAGAGATGTTGAAGAGAAGAGGTTGGAGAGATTGCTAAAGGCAGTTAAGAATAATGGTTCCAAGGTAAAAATAGAACTTCTAGTATATTCAGGAAGTCTGAATGGAGAAGAACTCTTAGACTGGATAGGAGACTTAGATAAGTATTTTGAGTTTGAAGAGATACCTAAGGGGCAACAAGTTAAACTGGCAAGAACAAAACTAAGAGGACATGGATTATGTACAAGAAGAGAGGAAAAAGAAAGGAAAAACAAAAATTACATCTTGGGACAGAATGGTTGCAAATTTGAAAGATAAATTCCTACCTAGTGACTATGCTACTTAGCTATATAGAAGGTTGCAAAATTTGAAGCAAAAGGACATGGATGTGAAGACCTACACAGAAGAGTTCTACAGGCTAAGCATTAGGTCAGGCCACATGGAAGAAGATGTTGACAAAGTTGCAAGGTATTTGAATGGGCTAAGGTTTAGCCTACAAGATGAGATAAGTCTCACAAGTCCAATAACTGTAGAAGAGTGTTATCAGTTGGCCATAAAGGTTGAAGACAAGTTGAAAAGGAGACAAGAAAAGCAACGTAGAGGTAGGGGAAGGAAAAATTTCAGAGGAAGAGGGACTTTTGTTGGTAGAGAACAGTCCCAAAGGTCTCAAGGAGAGACATGTAACTCACACGAACAAACATCAGAATCAAGGGGACAATTTAGAGGAAGAAGACCAAATTCTAGAGGCAAATTTAGCAATAGAGGAGGCTCAAGTGGATTCACTGGAAAGTGTTATAAATGCAATAAATTTGCAGGCCACCAAGCATGGTAGTGTACTGAGTAGCAACCATTTACTTCTTTTAAGAGCAAAAGGAGAAATCAGCTTGCACAAGGTGGAGATGATGCTGAAAGTGTCAATTCACCATCACAAAATGCAAAACCAGAAGTTGGAAAGTCCTTACTGATGAGGACCTTAATTAAACTGCCCATGGAGAAAGAACCACCTTAAAGAAAGTCACTTTTTAGGACTACATGCAAAAGCCAAGGTAAATGTTGTAGAGTTGTTGATTCTGGAAGTACTGATAATTTGGTTTCAATTGAAATGGTAGAGAAGTTAAAGTTGCACAGGTTGCCTCATGCCACTCCATATGAGGTTTCTTGGTTAAACAAAGGGCAACAAGTGTTAGTGAATGAACAAACTTGGGTAGAATTCCATATAGGGGATTATAAGGACAAGGTCTTGTGTGACATCATTCCTATGGATGTTTTTCATTTGCTTCTTGGAAGGCCATGGCAGTATGATAGAAATGCCAAACATTATGGTAGAAAGAACATATATGTTATAGAGAAAGATGAAGTCTCATACACTCTAACACCATTGAAAGATGAAGATAAAACACCACAAGTAGAATCCAATGTGATGTTGGTAGGAGAAAAGGAATTCATAAAGGTTGTAAAAGAGGAGAAAATGGGTTTTTCCATCATAGTCAAGCCTAGGTTTGTTGGGACAACAACAAAGAAAGAAGAGTTGTCTTTGGAAATTCAAAACTTGCTAAAGAGGTATGTTGATATAGTAGTGGATGAACTCCCAAGCACCTTGCCTCCTATGAGGGATATTAGACACCACATTGATTTCATACTAGGGGCTAGCTTACCTAATAAGGTAGCATATAAGATGACACCACAACAAAATGAGGAGATTGAGACAAGTTCAAGAGTTTCTTCATAACGGGCTAATCAAAGAAAGCTGTAGTCCTTGTTCGGTTCCTACTGTCCTAGCACCAAAAAAGGGTGGTGAATGGAGGATGTGCACTGATTCTAGGGCCATTAATAAGATTACAATCAGATATAGATTCCCCATTCCATGTATGGAAGGCTTGATGGATTGTCTAGGTGGAGCATGCTACTTTTCCAAAATAGACCTCAAGAGTGGGTATCACCAAATCAGGATCAGACCAGGGGATGAATGGAAGACAACATTTAAGACAAATGAAGGGATTTATGAGTGGCTTGTAATGCCTTTTTTTCTCTCAAATGCACCCAACACCTTCATGAGGTTGATGAATGAAGTTCTCAAGCCTTTTATTGGTAAGTTTGTTGTGCTTTACCTTGATGACATTCTTGTTTTTAGCAAAATTAAGGAAGAGCATTACACCATTTGGATTTGGTTTTGAGAAAATTACATGAGAAACTAATCAATTTGAAGAAATCTGAGTTTATGAAAACAGAGTTGGTGTATCTTGGTTTTGTGGTTGCAAATGACACCTTGAAAATGGATCCCAACAAGGTTGAAGCTATTCTAAGTTGGCCTACACCCAAATCAGTTGTTGAGGTAAGGAGTTTCCATGGTTTGGCCAGTTTTTATAGAAATTTTATTAAGGGTTTATGTCATGTTTGTGCTCTAATGACTAATACTATAAAGGGGGATAAAAGAAAAAAGTTTGTTTTGATTGGTGAAGCTGGAAAGAGTTTTGAATATTTGAAAAAGAGGGTAGCACAACAACCCATATTAGCCTTACCTGATTTTAATAAGGTGTTTACTATTGAGTGTGATGCAAGTGCCTATGCCATAGGGGCGGTGTTAGATGAAGAGGGCAGACCCATAGCCTTCCTTTAGTGAAAAACTCAATGAGGCTAAGAAGAAATACTCTTCCTATGACCTAGAGATGTATGCTTTGGTTTATTCCTTGAAAAAATGGAGACTTTGCCTACTTCCCGAAGAGTTCATAGTCTTTTTTGATAACCATGCCCTCCAATTCTTGAATAGTCAAGAGAAACTCAGTCATAACCATGTTGAATCGGTAGAATACTTGCAAGGTTACACCTTCACCATTAAGCATAAGAAAGGGCAGCTAAACAAAGTAGCTAATGCATTGAGTAGGACACTCATGGTGCAAGAAATCCAATTGCAAAGTGTAGGTGTTGGAGCACTAAAAGGTATGTATGTAGATGATGTTGATTTCAAGGAAATTTATGCATCTTGCAGCCAATCTAATGGTGTTCCACATAAGTTAAGTTCTAATTTTCTGATTCAAGAGGGTTTTTTATTTAAGGGGGCTCAACTTTGTGTGCCTAAATGTTCTATGAGGGATAATTTGATAAAAGAGAACCATAGTGGCAGCCTTGTAGGTCATTTTGGTCTTGATAAGACCTTGGAGCAGTTGAGAAGGCACTATTTTTGGCGTAACATGCAAAGTGATGTAAGGAAGTTTGTTGAGAAATGTGTTATTTGTCAAAAGGCCAAGGGTAGCAGTACAAATGCAAGCTTATATCAGCCTCTTACTATTCCAAATAGGCCTTGGGAGTCTATAAGCATGGATTTTGTAATGGGTTTACCAAAAACACCTAGAGGTTTTGATTCCATATATGTTGTAGTAGACCGGTTCTCCAAGATGGTACATTTCATCCCATGCAAGAGCACTAATGATGCATCCCACATTGCAGGTTTGTTCTTTAAGGAAGTGGTAAGGATTCATGGTTTTCCTTTGAGTATTGTTTCAGATGGAGATAGTAAGTTTGTTGGGAATTTTTAGAGAACTTTGTGGAAAAGAACTTGGCACTAATCTTAGTTTCAGCTTTGCTTGTCACCCTCAAACTGATGGGCAGACTAAAGTGGTCAATAGGAGCCTTGGTAACCTCTTAAGATGCCATAGAAAAGAGAATTCTACTCAGTGGGATATGATCTTGCCTTAGGTAGAATTTGCATATAATGATCCAGTGGATAGGAGTGTGGGTAAGAGTCCTTTTGAAGTTGTTTATGGTTTGCAGCCTAGGGGAGTCTTTAAGTTAAGGGATATTAGTGGAATGGAGAGGATGAGTGTTGAGGGTGAGCAATTTGTTGTGATTATGAAGGAGATTCACCAATAGGTCAAGGATCATCTACAAAGAAGTGTGGACAAATACAAACAACAAGCTGATATGAAGAAGAGAGAAGTCCATTTCAAGGTTGGAGATTTGGTTCTAGCTCATTTAAGGAAGAAAATATTTCCTAAGGGATAGTATTCCAAGTTGCAGATGAAGAAAATTGGACCTTGGAGAGTTGTTCACAAGTTTGGTCCAAATGCATATGAAATTGAGTTACCAAGTGGGTTTGGCATTTCACCTATATTTAATGTATTTGGCTTGTACCCTTTCAAAGGGGACGTTGTTGCAAGTAATGAGGAAGGTTTCCAAGCATTTGAGGATGAAGAATGGATCCAAAACCTTCCTCCTAGAAAACCATTAGAGTTGGAGTGCATCTTTGATACAAAGGAACTCAAGAAGACAAGAAACACAACCTATTTTCAATACTTGGTCAAGTGGAAAGGTCTTCCTATGGAAGATGCTACTTGGATGTCTGAAGCTGATATTATAAAGCATAGATATACAGTTGCAGACCTGCACTCAAGTGGTACTTGAGTTTTTCTTCCCCTTAGGTGTATGGTGTAAGGTCACCGGGACCTTATTTGCATATTTTGTGTAATTTTTGGTTTTAAGTTGTTTTGTGTGTTTTGAAGTTTCCTAAGGTCATTTATGACCATGTGTGATCATGTAATCCATTTTGAAGTGCTTATACGGTCATTGGGTTGAAGTTGCAAAAAGTTGCCAAATGTGCAAGAGTTGTGCATTTTTTGGAAAGTTGTCAAACACATCAAGAAATTGTTACATGCATAAAAGAAAACAATTCCTAATGATTGGGATCAATTGTAAAAGGGAAAAAGACACCTTCCAAGTCGAATGAGTTGTGAAACTAGTTTTTGTAGTTTGGGGAATGAAAAGAAGTTGATTTTTGTGTTTTCAAAACTTTTTTTTCAGTCTGTTCTACTATCTTGTACGGCCTGCACGACCCATGTAATGTTCCGAAAGCTATTGGAGTTTGTCAAGCCGTGAATCTACTCTATTTTGGCTTTGATTTCATCAATTTTGGTTTAGTTTAGTGAAAGTTATTGAGTTTTTACTGAAAACTGTTTGAAACCCTACTTAGGGTAACCCACGAGGGAAAATAAGATGTAGTTTTGTCTCCTAGTGGTGGAAAATCGCCACAATGGATGGTGAGAGCCGTATACATGTATTTCATTGTCCTTAAGCTTGCAGGGTTCCAAGTTAAAGGTGGCATGTGCTGAGTTAGCAAAAAAATTGATATTGTGTATCAGACTTTGATGGTTGTGAAGAGTAGTTTGAAGTCATCAACACAAGATTTATGTGTTTTTGTGATTGGGAAAGGTGTGAAGGACATGTAGTGAGAGGTCTTGCAGACCCGCACAAAGAGTTTTAGAGCACTCTTGAAGGTTTGGTTAAATCTTATTGTGACTGTCCCAAGAAGATTGGATATATAGGCATTGTGTAAGTGTTGGTGCCAAGCAAGTTAGGGATTGTTTATGAGTTTAGGTGTTGAATACCTATTGTAATTCACCTTTAGAACGTTTGAAAGAGGCCTTCAAATCTGTATTAAGGGGTTGAAAACATCTCATGCTGGTTTACTTTGTTAAAGTGTTGTCATTGTAACATAGTGCATGGAGCTAACTAATGTCTTGAAAGGTATTGTAATAGTGCTGTCCCAAGATGTTGTGCTGTCCTACTTTGTCTTGTATTTTCCCTCCTATCAATACCCTATAAACCAAGTCATCAATTGTGACAAGGTCTACTAAGATGCCCCTTTTGTTGTTCCTTATGAAGTCCTTGAGGGAATGCCTTGAGTTAGTCAAGTTTTTCTAAGCTCTATCCTTCCTCTGCATCAATTGGACATCATCTTCAATTCACACAAGTGCCAAATTGTTGATAAGGAGTTCAAGAAAACTGTGGAAGTTGGGCTCGAGGATCATGGTTTGTATCGGTTGGTTGATACTGGAGATTCTCAAGAGCATGTAATGGCTGCAAAGAGTTAACCTATCAACAATGTTTGGCATCAACGGTATGGGCATCTCAACATTGTCTACCTCTCTAAGTTTGCTTGAGAGAATTTGGTAGAAGGCTCACATGAGATTCAGTAGTAGACACATGGTGTATGTGGAGCTTGCCAGGAAGGGAAGTAGCATCGTACTTCATTTTTAAATGGAAAGTCTTGGAGAGTATCCAAGGTCCTTCAGCTGGTTCATATAGATGTTTGTGGACCAATGAATAGTGCATCGATCACTGGTGCCTGGGATTTCCTCATGTTTGTTGATGATTTTAGTAGGAAAATGTGGGTGTTTTTCCTCAAGGAAAAACCTGAAGTCTTTAATGAATTTTAGAAGTTTAAAGCATTAGTTGAAAAAGAGTCAGGATGTCCAATCATCACTCTTAGGTCAATTAATGGGGGCGAGTTCCGTTCAAACCAATTCATTGACTTCTATGTTAAACACGACATCAAGTGTTAGCTTACCACACTCTATACCCCTTAGCAGAGCGAAGTTGTTGAGTGGAGGATCCGTACCATTACGAAAATGGCCCATTGTATGCTAGAGAACAAAAATGTTCCCAAGAAGTTCTAGGCTGAGGTAGTGTATACTGTAGTATACCTTCTTAATCGCTCTCCCACACAAGTCATCAAGAAGATGACCCCAAAGGAAGCATGGTATGGGAGGAAACCAAGAATCAACCACCTCAGGACTCTTCGTTTGACTGCATATGTTTGGATTCCAGATGCGAAGAGGACCAAGCCGGATTCCAAGAGCCATAAGTTGATGCTAATAGGATATAGTGACAATCATAAATCCTATCGGTTGATTGATGTGGTCACTGATCATCTAACATTTAGCAGGGATGTTGTATTTAATGAGGAAGGTGGGCCCTTTATGCTCTCTTCTTCCATCAAGAGTCTTGAGGATGAACCTTTGAAGACTAAGGATTTGGGTGTTAGGCTTTCATTGACTCCACCTAAAGGGAGGGAACATGATGATTCTAAGATTCTGGAATCTCCAAGGCATGATGCCATTTAGGTAGATTTCCCTCAAGATAACCTGGATCAACATCCAGATAAGTTCATTCTAGGCAGCCCAAGTCATGGCGATGAGCATCTTGATTTGCAAGAAGATGCGTCTCCTCCTTGTCCTAAGTGGCGGGCGAAGCTCATTTGTGATGTTCACGATAATGAGCTTGCTGAGGGTAGATCGTCTAGAGGCAAGAGCAAGAACACAATGAACTTTGCTCTTATGGACAACATTTAGAGATTTTATGAGCCCTAGGGCTATTCAGAGGCAAAGTTTAAACTTGAATGGGAAAAAGGCTATGGATTTTGAGCATCATAGTCCTTTAAAGAACAATACTTGGGTTTTGTTAGATCTTCCACGAGGGAAGAAACCCATTGTTTGCAAATGAGTCTACAAGGTGAAATATAAAGCTGAGGGAACACTTGATAACTACAAGGCTCGATTGGTGGTTGAGGGGTTCTCATAGAGAGAAGGTATTGACTATGAGGAGAACTTTGCACCCACAACAAAGATGAGCACCATCTGATTTGTCGTAGCCATGGCCACACAACTTGGCTAGAAGGTCCACCAAATGGACATGAAGAGTGCCTTCCTCAATACATATATGAAGGAAGAGGTCTACATGACATAACCTCTTGGTTTCAAGATGTAGGCAAAGAACACAAGGTATGCAGATTGTTGAAGGCTCTTTATGGCCTAAAGCAGGCACCTAGGGCATAGTACTTGAAGATTGACAAGTACTTGGTTGCACAAGGGTTTCAAAGGAGTCCCTCAGATGCAAATTTATATGTCAAGAGTAGTGGTAGTGATATCATCCTTCTTGTCATCTATGTGGATGATATCATCATTGCTAGCAGTGAGTTACATTTGTTTGAGCAAATCAAGTTGAATTTGTGTCAGACATTTGATATGACATATTTTAGTCTCCTACACTATTGTCTTGGTGTAGAAGTCTGACATTATTTTCATCTTTTAGTCAAAGTATGCCAATAGTTTGTTGGAGAAGTTTAGGATGATAGATTGTAAAATCTCATCCACTCCCATGGAGAAGGGGTTGGAACTATTAGCCAAATTAGTTTCACCAATGGTGAATGAGTCAACATTCAGGCAACTAGTGGACAACCTTATCTATCTTACTGCCACTAGAATTGATCTCAGTTATGTTGTGAGCTACATTTCTCATTTCATGATTACCCCTAGGGTAGAACATTGGGTTGCAGTGAAGCAAGTTTTTCAGATATGTGAAAGGGACATTTGACTTTGGCATTTTGTACAACAAATGCAAAGATCTGAGGGTGGTTGGTTTTACAGATTCAGATTGGGCAGGTTCAGTCGATGACAGGAAGTCCACTTTTGGGTATGTTTTCAGTCTTGGTATGGGTGCAATGACATGGACTAACAAGAAGTAGCAGATGGTAGCTCTTTCCTTGATAGAAGCAAAGTATCAGGGAACATTTAAGGCAACATGTGAGGCAGTATGGCTATAGAGGATGTTTGAAGACATGCAAATGTCTCAAGCAGAGCCTTCACCCTTGTTTTGTGACAACCAAGGGGTGTTAAAGCTTGCCAAGAATCCAGTTTTCCATGAGTGAACCAAGCATGTTGAGCTTCATTGCCACTTCATTTGACAGTGTGTTGAAGATGGATTTGTAATGTTACATAGTATGCTCTAACTAAGGATTAGACTATAGACATTTTCACGAAAGTCCCTAAATCCATATAAATTTGTAAAATTTCGTGGTAAACTTGGTGTAGTTAGTAGAATGACCATTAAGGAAGGGTATTAAAGTATTATTTAATGGTCATCTTAGTTGTTAGTTTACTTTAGTTAGTTTTAGCAACTTTCAGTTTATTGTTTTTGTTCATGATTGTTTCTTTTTAGAAACATCATCTTGTAAACTATTATTAAAGGAGTATTCCTCTCCTTTTTTAATAACAACAATGATAATCAATTGCCATTTCAATGAAAATAAAAAAAGTAATGTTAATTGAATTATATTTTCAAAATATGCACATTAAGATTTACAAAAGGATATTTATTGATTTTTCAAAAATTGTTATGTACATGGATGGAAGGGATGGGAATATTATTATTTTTTGAATATTTCAATTTTTTTCATGGTTTACATTGAAGTGACTAATAGAATTTAAACAACTTTTACACAAAATAATACACTTCTATTTGTTTCTATTCAATAACACATAATACTAATTTATAGGACTTACATCTTCTATATTATAGAAGAATTGTTATACTTGTTATAACTGCTCCTTTCTATAAATGAGTTGCTCTAACAACTTGTAAAACAATGCTATACAACCAATTACAATAATTCATCACATTTGATATTCTAATATTCAAACTAACAAACCAAAATAAAGATACTTAATGATGTAATTTTTCTAACACACAACCTTATTATTGTTAAGAATTAGTCCTCACATGGGTGTGTTAGGATTATTACATCATTTGTGATAGGTTTATTAGTATTATAATATCATGTGTATAGGATAATATAATATTGAACATTTTTTGTACGAGTGATTGTAGGAATACGAGTTTTTAGAACAACTCATAACTAGAGAATTGTTCTCATAATGTAGGAGATTAAATTCCTATAAAGTGTAATGTATATTGAATGAAAGATAAGAAAAAATAATAGAATAATATTATTTATGTGTAGCTTTTTGAAAACCAACATGGTATTAGAGCAAGGAGAGCCTTGACTCTCTCACGAGAGGGGTTGGAACATTACTTCATTGTAATCCTTCTAGTTATATGACTAGAGTAGCATGTGTGGAGTTTTTTTTGTTAGAAGATTGTCTATAATTTTTAATTGATAGAAGTAAAGTGGATCATCATGGAGGCAGTTCACATAGCAATGGATAAAATTTGGGATACTTAGTTGTTGTAAACACTAGCACTTGGCAATGATGTGTCATCTCCTTCTAGTGCCAGTAATGGTGGTGCCTCTATTTGGCTATTTGGAGCTCCAATATCAGATAATGTTCCAAGTAGTGTAAGTGGGTTGCCAAATTTGCAAGAAGTGCCCTTTAGTGCCAATAATCGTGGTGCCTCTATTTGGTTATTTGGAGCTCCAACATCAGATAATGTTCTAGGTAGTGTAAGTGGGTTGCTAGCTTTGCAGGAAGTGCCAAAAGAAACAAGTGAAGAGAAAGAGAAAGCAATGTTTATGATAGATTCTATCTTGTTTGAATACATCGATGGGGCTTAGAAGGAACAAGTGTTGGTGAAGCTAAGGAAAATATTTCCACATTTCCATTGAAGTTTAAATATCGTTCCGTAGTTGAACAATTTTGCGGAGTTGTAGACTCAAATAAAGGTAAAACTTCAAGGGATATGAAGATCCTTGCAAATTCTCCCAAGTTGTCTGAAGTATGAAGCTATTGATAGCAAAATGTGACTTCTCAGTGGGCTATGAGAGAAGTTTAGATGAACTTGATAGAGTCAAAGATGTTGTGGTCTTATGGTCTTTGTTGTCAGATCATTTTGTTGGGAAGTAGTGTTCACATAGGTGTCAGGAATATTGCATCATGAGATGCATAAAATAATAAGGTTTGTACGCTAATATTAAGTTGTTGAGAAACAACTTAATATTATAGTTTGTTTGTCAGAATTTCAGAAGTAGGTAAATATATTATTGTTGTATGAGTGTTTATAAGGATTTGAGTTGTTAAATCAACTCATATTTAGGAGACTTGTTATAGGAGGTTTCCTATAATATAGAATATGGAATCCTATATATATGTAATTTGTATTGAATGAAAACTAAGGAATCACGACATCATCTTGTGCAATATTATTCTGCTTCTATTTAATTGCCCCATATTTTCTAATTTGGTATTAGAGCAAGGACAACCTTGACTCTCTCACGAGAGGGGCTGGAATATGAATTCATTGTAATCCTTCTAGCTGTAGAAGTAGAGTAGTGTAGGTGTGCGAAGATTTCTATCTTTTGTTAGAAGTTTTGTCTATAATTTCTTTTTTGTTAATTGATAGAGGTAAACCACAGGATCGTAGAGGTGGTTCACAGATCAGTGGATAGAATTTGAGACATTTAGCTTCTTGCAAATGAGTATTGATACCTTGGGTCCTTAGCATGAAATGGAAATTGTGGCATCTTGATTACTGTTACATGGCATGTTGATCTCGGCGAGTGGAGATTTGATCGCTATTCATTGTTACAGGGCATTTGATCTTAACGAGTGGAGATTTGAATCGGTCTTATAGGACATTTTGATTCCGTTGAGTGGTGTTCTGATTTTGTGCCCTAATAGAAACCAACAAGCAAAGGCATTGATGGGAGAGGTCACAAACTTAGAGAAAGGTCATGAATCCCATGGTGCAAATCCATTGACATATCTATTATTGCAGACCTATTATTTCCAAGGGTAGACCGAATGCATCAAACAACATTTTCTCCTTTTTGTGATTGATTGTTGAGGTCAATATATATGATTAGTGATCTCTTTATGCAGACGATTTGTAATCTGTTTATACAGGGTATTTGTAAAGGTTGTGACGTCCGACGAGGTAGATGCATGGAAAAAAGAAACCAAAGGTATGTGGCATGTAAATGGCAGGCAACATGTAGATCAAAGATGTATGACTTTGTTTTGGGTTATTGTAGGTCGTCATACTTGTTGCAAACCTTTGTTGCAAGCCACAAAAAAAAGGTTCCCATGTATGTTTGATGCAACTATGAAATACAAGAATGAAGGGCATGATACGATTGTTCTTGTTGGAGCTGAATATGGCAATGGAAGTTCTTGAGATTGGGCTGCAAAGGGCCCCATGTTGTTGGGTGTAAAAGTTGTTATTGCAAAAATCTTTGAGCACGTTCATCGTAGCAATTTGGATCTGGTTAGCGGGTCACGATTGCCATGGAAACCAAGAGGGAGAATATCGTGGGCGGTAAACTGATTGTAGCATGTCATAATTTCATGTTTCCATACGGGGTGACTTATTGTCATTCTATCAATGGAAGTGAAGTGTTTGATCTCCAGTTGGAGGTCGTGCAGAATAATAAAATAGTAGTAAGGAATGCTGTCATTATTTCTTTGATGGAGTACGGGAAAATCGGGCTCCTTGTCAACCCGTTTATGTTGACATGTTGGTCTGGCTGCCTAACCCTACGCATTAGTTCCAGATGTTACCTGTTCAGTTAGTTTTTGTTACTGTAATTGGCAGGCTTGCTTTATTAGTTTCGTTATATGAATTAATAGTTAGAGAATCATTTGTATTATAATAATAATAATAATAATAATAATAATAATAATAATAATAATAATAATAATAATAATAAATACAAATTGCCTCGATTGGATATGAACGCATTATCGCTTGTACATGACGTTCATATTGAGGGGGGATTTTATAATTGAACCTGAAAGACAAATTTTCTAAGAAAGTAGCAAATCAATTGGAGGCAGGAGGCAACGAAGGTTGGAGGACATTCACTAACCTCTTGTTAGTCACTAGCGATGGGGTTGCAAAATTGCTTTAGTGACAACATTATTTGTGCTAAAATGACTAAAATCAAGATCGGTTTGCAGATGGCAATGACATCCGTCTCATATCATTTGCAATCAGAGTGGCAATGATCTATAATGGTGGTTGCATATGCGACGAGGGCTTTGTGTTCTCAAACTTTGTATTTGTGGTTGGATGTGTATGTCCCCAATCACAACTGTTGGTTCTGTGTGAATGGATGTGTTTGTCCCCATTCACAAGATGGTGCAAGTGATTGGAAGTGTTTGTCCCCAGTCACATAAGTTGATGATTATGATTGGATGTGTGTGTCCCCAATCGTAATTGTTGTGAGCAGATGTGTGTCCTTGTTCATAACCTTGATGTTGGATAGATGTGTTTGTCCCTATGCAAATCTGATGTAATACCTTGGGTAGATGTGTTAATCCCTATCCTCGGTTCCATGGGTAGATATGTTTGTCCCTATCCTTGGATGAAAGTACACTAAGCATAGTGAGGCTAGTTCCACTACTGCTTCTCATGAGTAGAGGTGTATGTCCCTACTTTTACCTTATATTTTTGGTGAGCTACTGAGTGTGGTCATCGAGTATTGTGATGTACTTTCTCCCCATGTTCACACTAAGGGGGGTGTTGGGAATTAGTGTTCACATAGGTGTTAGGAATATTGCGTCATAGGATGCATAAAACAATAAGGTTTATATGTTAATATTAAGTTGTTGAGAAACAACTTAATATTATAGTGTGTTTATTAGAATTTCATGTGTAGGTAAATATATTATTGTTGTACAAGTGTTTATATGGATTTGAGTTGTTAAATCAACTCATATATTTAGGAGAGTTGTTATAGGAGGTTTCTTATAATATAGGATATGAAATCCTATATATATGTAATATGTATTGAATGAAAAATAAAGAAGCATGACATTATCTTGTGTAATATTATCCTGCTTCTATTTGGCTGTCCCATATTTTCTAATACATTTATATCTTACATTGATTCTTGTGAGTCCCTCAATTTAGAGTCATCATTCACTTAGTTTACTCAAGTTTTAGGCTGAAAATATGCCCATCCTTTTCATGGTTTGGAACCTCTTTCCAAGTATGCAAATGGTCTTAGTTGATTCTATGTGAAGCAACCTTGCCAACAATAGGTGCATCTTAAAGTATTTCTCACCACTGCTTTGTTTTTCAAGCGATAGTATTACACAAGGATGTGTTGACCTTTCTTTGTTCATTGTTATATGATGGGGGATTCATACAATAATGTTTATGCGTTACAGAAATCATCTTACTTGTTGAAGTGGTATTACTATTATTAGGTGAGAATGGATATTCAATGGAGTAAATTGTAGTGTATGGAAAGTGGTGTTAAACTAGAGTGAAGGACACAGCCAAAAGTTCAAAGCTTTTTTTGTAGATTCTATGTCAACCTTGCAATTCTTTGATCAATTGGGTGGCATATTTACTATTATGTGTAGCTTGCTAACACATGGGGCACTCCATGAATTTAGATGGTTGTAGAAGATGCTTTAATCTTTAGCGAGGAATCTAACTTTCTAAGAAGCTTATTATCAGACAGGTAGAGTTTTAGGCATTTCAATTTTATAGCCTAGAAGGTAGAGCCTCCTAGATGCCTTAATTATTTTAGCCTTATATTAATTTTCTTATGGTGTTTATGTGTGCTTTGGTCTTTTGTGTTTTTTTCTAATATGTGTGCAAATTTCACACTATGGGGGGAATATCACCAATATACCATCTCCATTCTACACCAAATCAACTAAAGTCAAGGGTTTGTTAAAGATTGAGTGGCAATAGCCAACACCAATAGCTACCATTAAGAACATTGTAAACATTCCCTTGCTAAGTTTGAAAAGAGGAGAATGTAGATATCATTGATATTGTAAATAGTTGTATAAGAGAGTAGTTGGCTAGAAAAATCCTTTGATTGCTAGACTTATTAGAAGTGTGGTTGATCGGTGATAAGTTCACTAGATGTGAAAGTGGGATAAGTTCTCGCATATAGGTGATCATGTGTAGCAAGATCCAAATAGTAGTATGAAGACCTAAAAGTATGCACATGCATACAATTTTGTTTCCAATGTATATGTACTTTCTTCCCATGTTCGCACTAAGGAGGGTGTTAGGAATTAGTCCTCACATGACTTTGTTGGGATTATTACATCATTTGTGATAGGTTTGTTAGTATTAGAATGTCATGTGTATAGGATAATATATTATTGTTAGTTGTACGAGCGGTTGTAGGAATAAGAATTGTTAGAACAACTCATATAATTAGGGAGTTCCTATAATGTAGGAAAATAAACTCCTATATAAGTGTAAGGTGTATTGAACAAAAGATGAGAATAAAATATTAGAATAATATTGTTTGTGTGCAACTCTTTGAAAACCAACAATTACATTATTCTTCAAATAGGGATAGGGGGACTAAGAATACTAGATGAACATAATCGGTAGTTTGTGAAAAAAACACAAGGTATGAATAGGAACATACACATGTAGTCAAGATAAACATTAGTGGAAGTCACTTTTTAATGCTTCTTCAATAGGATTGACCTTAGTTGACTTTATCCAAGGATAGTAACAAACAAGTCTACCCATGGAACCAAGGATAAGGACAAACACTTCCATCCAAGGTCATACAACAAATTTGAATAGGGATAAACATATCTATCAAATATCAAAAGTTATGACTAGGGACACACACTTCTACTCACAACAATAATGATTGGGGACAAACACATCTAATCATAATTACCCAACAAATATGATTGAGAGAAAATACATTCAATCACAAACAACCAACAATTGTGTTAGGGGACAAACACATCCATTCACAAACAATCAACAATTGTGATTGGGGACACACATCTAATCGCAAAAAAACTCTCGATTTATTTAAAAAATCTATTCCTCCTCACTCTTCTCAAGTAGAGGGTCTTCAATAGCTACTTCAAAAAGACATTCTTCATCATTGTTTGCAACCAATGCCTTATTTGTATTTAGCTTGTTGTCAAGAAGATCCTTGGCACATTGAATATAGTTCATAATAATGCCCCCCTCTTTCTTACAATAGTAGCACATAAGTCTATCTTTAGGGAAATGATTTATTTTCGAAGTAGAGGAATTGGATTTAGAGGAACAATTAATCTTGTTTTTGACAAGCATTACAATTTTCTCTATAATTGAATATTTTTTCTTGGTTCCTTAATCAATCCAAGTAGATATTATATCTTCTAGAGTAACATCTGCTTTGTTCAATTTGAACACAATATTGCCATAGCTAGAAGAAATGTGATTAACAAAATAGCTTTGGCATCATCATTATCTACCTCTACTTTTATCCTAGCTAGTTGATTCATCAAGGCATGAAACTTACTAAAGTATTGAACAATATTGGTGCCTTCCATCATTTTTAGCTTGAATAATTTTTGCTTTAGGCTTATCTTTATAGTAGATTATTTTGATCCAAACAAAGTACTAAAAGCATCTCATACTTTCTTAGAGGTCTTTGAGAAGTCGATGTGGTGGGGGTATGTATTTGAAAGTCTAAAACTAATCAAAGTTGCTACTCTTCAATTTTTTTGTACTCCATTTTGTAATTCCATCAACATTAGTTGGTTTTGACATGTGGCTCCACCCATTGCATCCCATAGATCCTTTTCAATAAGGATTAACTGTAGCTTGACTTGCCATGTATGGAAGTCTTTACCTTAAAAGTTTTCAATCAATGTATTATTTTTCTCCATACAAATAATTAGACCCCCCTTAATCAAAATAAGATCAAAGATGTTGGGTTCCACCACTAATGCACCTTGACTTGATTGGAAATACCACTATATTTGAATTTTATAAAGTTAATACAAAATTTAACATATAAAAATCTAAGAATTTCCTATTTTCTTTAACCCTAGGAATTTCTTTGAAAATATCAATATTCAGTAAA
Organism: Sequoia sempervirens; assembly: GCA_007258455.2. Lineage (NCBI taxonomy): Eukaryota > Viridiplantae > Streptophyta > Pinopsida > Cupressales > Cupressaceae > Sequoia > Sequoia sempervirens. The sequence continues at coordinate 12,026,053 of VDFB02000017.1, forward strand.
CTATGAAAAATTCAAGTCTATATTTGGATAAATATATTTTTATTTTTTAGACTTTATAAAATAAATTTCTTTCAATGAATCAAAAGACATACCTGCGAATCAAATGTTAATAAATGAATAGAGGTTGTGGGTATGGATGAGAGCAAGGTTTAAAGTACTATAGATGATAGAAATTTTATTAAGCACAATTTGGGTTTGTGTTTTCATGTAGATGTAGGGACCCAATTGATGCACAAAAGAGGGTTGTTGAGGGCATGACAATGATGATTGATGAGAATCAGACTGGTGATGTTGTGAAGGCTTAACGTAGTGTGTGCACCATGCTAAGTCATATGAGGCATCTATAGATTAGATTGATTGCACAAGCCGTGAAATTACATTAAGAGTAGCTTCAACATATAGTCATAGGAATGAACCATAAGCTAAATCCATGGAGCAACCTCATAAAAGATACTTCTCATAGGATCAACTATTATCATAAAGTAGATCACAAGCATTTGTAATATAATAAAATATCATTGGATTTAGACTCATTGTCTCTGTGCTTGCTTCCAAAGGGTACACTATAGTTATTTAGTTTACAAAAGAAAACAAAGATTTGAAATCCACTAGATTTTCCTTGACAACTTTGGGTGCAATTTCATAGATTGCATATGCTATGATACCATAATAGAAATTAGAGTACATTTTATATAGAAAAATATGCTTCTATTTGTTTTTATTCAATAGCACATAATGTTAATTCATATGACTTACATCTCTTATATTGTAGGAGAATTGCTATACCTCTTATAACTACTCCTTTTGATAGAGTTGTTCTAAAGACTCGTAATACAATCCTATACAACCAGTTACAATAATTCTTCACATATAATATTTGAATATTCAAACTAAAAAACCATAATAAAGATAGCTAATGATGTAATATTCTTAATAGTGATATCATTTATGTGTCTAGTTAATACTTCCAACTAAAAAAGTTATGGTTGGATCCACTGTGGCAAAAAAAAATCCATATAGAACATAGTTTTGATTGGAAATGAGTTTTTAGATGAAAATGATTGAATTTAGGTGTATTGAGGATCTCCTAAAAAGGTAACATAACTTTGTTCTTTCACACATCATGTTTTTATTCTTTGATGTGGATTTGTGTGAGCATGATGACATATTATATTTGAGCACCTCTCTTCTATGTTGATCATACTTTGACCCTAACTTCACATGATGCATTTAGGGGTCTTCATGTGATGTTGAAATACCTAGCGAGTCCATCCCTTCTAAATCTTATAATAGATTTCCTTGTTCAACAGAGAGTGCCCTACTTGTGCCTCTTTTGCATCAACTTTCCTTGAGAATTTTAGTGATATTAACAAATTTTTCTCCTTTGCATGAGATTAGTAGTCATTCATGCTTTCATTCATGGTCTATTGATGATATATTTAGTAATGAACATAATGATAGTTCTTTATCTTGTTTAGTTGTGAGCAACAACTCTTTGTTTCATGATGATTTGTTTTATAATACACATTATTTTAGCACACTTATGGTATAGTCATTTGGTGGTAATGAAGATGCAAAATTACATGTTAGCTCATTCATATCTTCACATTATGTATCTATACATGACGACAAAGATTTTATATATGCATTTGGTGATAACCTGGTTGATAGTGCTTATCAATGGTTTGATTCATGTCATAATTATTATACTTCCATGATTTGTTATGTTCTTTCATGGATTACTTTACTATTGGCCATAGACCATATTTTACTCATCATTCTTGCCTTTCTAGCAACCCTTCCTTAATGGTCCCATTGATTTTTCTATTCATCATTATGATATACCACTTTTTAATGGAGACCCTCCTTTAGATCCATTTGTGCTTTCACATGATATTTCTTTGAGTGTTGGTAGAGTGCTTGTAAAGTGGAAAAATGGGATCTAAGGCTAATGGTTATCCTAAATCACATATTCCACCATTAACATTTAGGGGACACCAAAATAACTAAGATAAACTATTAGGCTATTGTCCCCAAGGAAGAGCTTGAACAAAAGGTCAGGGTTTTGGTCCCCTTTTGTTGGGATGATGGATTGAATGATGTGTGTGATTCATGCTACAAACTAGGTGAAACAATGCAAGAGCAACAAACTATCATAGAATCTAAGAAACAAAAAACTAAAGAGCAAAAGCAAAGAGAAGCAAAACAAAGCGTAGGAAAAATGGAACTTGGCATAGAATTTTGAGGTAAAACTGACTAGACAAGGTCAAGGCATCTCTTTTAGGAAATTGTGATTTTCAAGTCTTCAAAATTTGCATAGAAGCATCATAGTCTGTAGGTTCTTCCCTGTTAGAATCAACTTCTGAAGTTTGTTAGCCTATGAATAATCAATCTTGCCCTAATTTGATGAAAGAAGGTACTTGAATGCTTGATGTAGGGTTTGATGATTTGAGGTCATCAATCCAGTTCAAACCTATAACTTGCAAGAAATACAAGGGAAGAAGGGTTGTGTTGTATAGGGGCCTGCCTTAGTCAAACCTCGTTTTAGTGTTTCCACCTCGACAAATGACTATGATGATGTTGATAAAGAGTGCTTACCTTAGGTTGGGTAGAGGCAAATGGATAAAAATGAATGAAATCACTATGTTGTAACTTACCACTCATATATGCATTCCTTGTTGGATTGAGGTCAATTAGCTCATCTTACATAAGGAGAAATTGATAGTTGCTTCGAGGTCTTGCATGCTATCTCTTCTGTTGTCTACTTTGTTAAGCCTTGTTGAGATTTTAAAAAAATTATCATTGGTTGTTGGCTTCCGATGAGGTTCTCAAAACCTTGTCGGGTTTTGATAAGGTTATTCTTACCATGATTTAACTTGATGTTGTCATTTTGATGACTATGATGATGTTGATAAAGAGTGCTTACCTTAGGTTGGGTAGAGGAAAATGGATAAAAATGAATGAAATCACTATGTTGTAACTTACCACTCATATATGCATTCCTTGTTGCATTGAGGTAAATTAGCTGATCTCACACAAGGAGAAATTGATAGTTGCTTGAAGATCTTGCATGTTATATCTTTGTTGTTGTCCACTCTTTTAAGCCTTGTTGAGATTTTAAAAAAATTATCATTGGTCGTTGGCTTCTGACAAGGTTCTCAAAACCTTGTCAGGTTTTCATAAGGTTATTCTTACCATGCTTTAAGCTAATGTTGTCATTTTGAAGCTCATTATATCTTTGATTTGTCACTTTAACTTAATTCTTGCCAACCTTATTGGCTTCTGAAGAGGTTCTCAAAATTTTGTTGGAACCCGACGAGGTTTTCACAACTAAGTTTGGAGCCGACACAACTTGGATAACTTTTTTTTGTCATGAGCTCACATTGAATTTTGAAAAATCAAAGGCATTGAAGAACTATTTCAAAAATTCCTAGAGGTTTTAAAACCTTTGTTGGAGCTTGAGAAAGTTTCCATAACCTCAGAAAAAGTCGTTGAGACTCCTAGAGGAAAATTTAAGTTCTCATTTGAAGCTCACTATGAAGAATCATTTTAAATAAGTTTTTTTTCTTTTTCCGAAAGAGGTAAGAGGTTTCGAAACTATTGTTGGGACTCAACAGGGTTCTCAAAGCCTACAACTTTTTTGACACAACTTTATAGCCATTCCTTTTCAAAATTTCAGAAGCATTAGAAATAAATATTGGATGAGAAAGTTCACACACACCAAATTTAAGGTGTGCCATTAATGCCCCCTCCCCAAATTAAAGGCTATTGATTATAAATACATTCAAGGCATTATTAAGAGGCATTTCAATATTTAGCTAGTAGAGAATTGTTGAAGAGTGGGGAAGAATTTATTAGAAATATTGCAACACCAAATTTCATCACAATGATTCCTACAGATAGATTAAAGGTATTTATTAGCTTTCTTTTACAATTCATGTATATTGGAAATTGAAAATAGGTAATATACAAGGCATAGACTAGATACAACAAGCGATTTTAGGCTCTGATATAACCCTAATTACTTCTCAAAATTTTGTAAGGAAAGCTAAGTGAAAAAACAACTCTCCTAACGTCAAAACCTCAGGGAAGAATGCAGAGATACCTTTAAATTTTTACAATTACAATCCAAATAAGATGCACTTGAAAGAGATAATAGAAACAGAGAATTAGACATATAAATATGAACACCAGATTTACGTGGGAAAACCCTTACGGGAGAAAAACCCACGACACCAAGAGAAGTCACTTTGTATTATAGTAATGAAGATTACATACTGAGATCCGACTTATCTTTCTGATGTCAAATTACAACAGCTTTCACAATGACCAACCTTGTATAGAAAATTCCAGTTAAAATATAATCAGAATAGAATTCACACTGACCACCTTTCGAACTATTCACCCAACCATCGAACCGATCCTTTTAACCAGACTACTTTTGCAATCTCTGAGTATATCCATGACGCCCCTGTCTGTCGAACTTCCTCTCAGTAACGGCCGCAACAGTCCAACTGCTAGCGGTTCCCATTCGGCTTTTCTGATTGTTCGAATACAAGCCACATAGGATAATCTTCACTTGGTCAAAGCGTTCAACTTGTGTTGGCATGTCGGTGAGACACTAACCATGTCTCCCTGATGCCACATGACTTGTCTATCAATATCGCCAAGAGTCCATAATATCAGCAAGATGTTACTCCAAGTCCAGAAAGCTATTGCTAAGACTTCCCCTTGTCGCCAAGACCTCATATCGATGATCATCACTTGTATCACTATCGCCAAGACCTATCGCTTTCGCTGAGAGATCATACCGAGCCTTATGTTATACCGGAACGTTCAACAGTCAGCAAGACTTATCTCCATCGCTAAGAGTTCTTAGCGAACCCTTAGTGTTACTCCGATGCCTTCGCTTGTCGGCCAAAGTCTCCCCAATATCCGATAAGAGTGGCCTGTCGGCCAGAGATATTCATATCGGTAAGACTTCATATCGGGCCACCATATATTACTCTGAGTGTATACTGTCGGCGAGACTTTCCTTCATCGCTAAGAGTTCATAGCGAAGCCTCCATGTTACCTTGAAGACTCTAATCACCATGAGTCTCCCCGACCACCACTTGACACTAACCCGTCGGCAAGAGATCAACTCGGGCGGAGTGAGATATAAATTGTCATAGTGATCATAATGTCACAATGATAGATACATTCGACATGACTGAAGCAAGGTCACAACGACCATAACTATTCACCAAGGTTTCAACTGCTAGTCGGCGAGACACAAAGCATGTCACACCGACTTGGCTCTCTTAGAGGTTTCAGCCTGTGGGATTGAGGCACATATTTCCAACAATCTCCCACTTGACGAAGATCATAAAGGCACCTCCAGAGCACAACAAAACTACTGAAATTCATGGGCACTAAGGCCCATCGAATTGGCACACCACCTGAACTTGTTTGTGCTCACAGGCTTCGTCAATGTATCTGCAACATTCTCCATAGTATCAACTTTTCCAAAATGGCCTTTCCATCCTCCACCATATCTCATACAAAATGGTACTGTACATCTATATGTTTCGTCCTGGCATGGAAAGTAGGATTCTTTGCCTGACAAATTGCACTTTGACTGTCACAAAAAATAGTTATTTGTCCTACATCAAAACCAATGTTAGAACACAAACGTTTTAACCAAACTGCTTATTTACAAGCATGTGTAGCTGCCATGTATTCAACCTATGTAGTGGACAAAACGACTATAACCTACCGCTTATTCATCTAACTCACTGCACCACCATTCATCATGAAAATGTATCCACTGGTGGACCTCCTGCTGTCAATGTCCCTTGCCTAATCAGAATCCACATAGCCTCAAATACTGAGTCCTTTGCGATTCAACCAAATTCCCATGGTAACACAAAGCATATTTTGAAGTGCCCTTCAAATATTTAAATACTCTTTTCACAGCATCCCAATGTGTCCTTCCAGGATTAGCCATAAATCGACTAAGTACTCCCACTGCTTGGGCAATGTCTGGCCTTGTACATACCATTGCATACATAAGATTGCCAACCGCACTAGCATAGGGTACACTGGTCATGTCCTCCATCTCAGTAGGAGATTTTGGACAGTCTTCAATAGATAGCTTTGTTCCCTACAAGACTGGAACAACTAGATGCTTGCAATCATTCATGCAAAATCTCTTTAGAACAGTCTTGATATACTTACTCTGATTGAGCCAAAGCTTTCTACTATTCCTGTCCCTGGTTATTCCCATCCCCAAAATATACCTAGCTGCACCAAGATCTTTCATTTCAAACTTAGCAGACAATTGAGACTTAAGATCAAAAATCATCAACTTACTATTGCCTATGAACACCATATCATCAACATAGAGAGCAATAATAAGCACTTGATCACTTTCAGCTTTATAATACACACAATGATCAGATTTTGATCTTACAAATCCTAAAGACAATACAAAAGTATCAAACTTCTGGTACCACATTCTAGGAGACTACTTTAACCTATACAAAGGCTTCTTTAACTTGCACACCAGTTTTTCTTTACCTTTCTCCACAAAGTGCTCAGGCTAGGACATATAGATTTCTTCTTCAAGATCACCATGAAGAAATATTGTCTTCACATCCATCTGTTCGATCTCTAAGTCATACGCTACTGCAAGTGACAAAATAAATCTGATAGATGTCAGCTTAGCTATGTAATGCCCCACCGTGCTAACCCCAAGGACAACTAAAGCAACAATTACCATACAATTTATTTTATTTTATTTTTTTATTATTAAAAGTAAAACTAAGATACATGAGATGCACATTAAGTTATGACATGAAAGTCCATTTAAACAAACCCAATATCATTTACGTCCCTTGGGGTACATGAGGGTACATTACGAAACTTAATTCCATACATCAATGACAAAGAATGAAAACCAAATTTAAACCATGGCAAGGCATACATATAAACCATCGATAAGAACCATTCACTTAAATAAATACAACACTTTGAATAACATCTGATATGGAACCATATCCACACAAGGTTTACCAATGACAAAATATTACATCACATCCTTTTCATTACTTTACACTGTTCAAGTCTTACAATGATACCAAAAATGTTTCCCAATATGGGCAGGAACCACATGACAAGATAGAATGGTACAACTCTGGAGTCGCCGCAACAGCACCAATCCGCACCTCTCGATCCTTGACTGGGGACCCAATGGGGTGCTTAGCACGTTCCACCCGACCACGTGGGTCTGAAGACCCACCCCCCGTGCTAAGGAGCTGACAAGTAGAGACCTCAACCAAGAACATCCAAACAGGGAACCACAAGGCTCAACATCATGCAAAGGTATCATAAAACAAGGATTACAATGACATGATCAACAACATTCATGAGTCAATAAAATAAATAAAGCTATGAAACTCATCACATTTAACCCAAGTAATAACAATTAAGCAAGTCACCAAAGAGCATCCATAAATAATTTTCACAAGAATCTGAAACAACATAAAGATTACAATATCCAGAGACGACAAGAAACAAGGACAAGGGTGTCTAGTGGAGAGTGTCATCGCATAGCTCCCACGAGATTCTCCTGGCCCTTCCTCCAACTGAGGCGTCGACACCCATCTATGGATCTCCTGGCCCTTCCTCCTAACTGAGGCGCCGACACCATAGGGTAGCTAATGCGGAGCCGATAATCTCTCATGAAGACGAGACTATAACTTCGCCGACCATGGCCTTCTCAGTCTATCACTAGTCTATGGTAGCCCTAATGCATACACGAGGAAATCCAATTTTAATTATCTTGTGTGTTTTACTACCCATCCCCCTAAATTCTATTGTTTAGGTTATCACTTGTTTAATTACTCCTTCGTGGGTTACCTGAGCCCTTCCTCATATCGAGGCGCTGACGCCCACGAAGAGCCACTCTCCCTAAGACCCCTAACATAAACCAAACTAGGCAAGGGTTGTACTATAACAGATAAAGCAAATAATCTCAAGACCAAACCATGCGAGGCATTAACCATCTCGCTATAAACACACAATCAAAGTCTCAACAATTCATGTACAACCCTTTTAAAATCATAATATCAAAACACTTGCCACATCAAGGGCACATAAAGAGAGAACAACAATTGACCAAAATCTCAAGCCTCTGGAAGCCAAAAGAACGACAATCCACAAACGAGGGTAAAAAGAAGCAACAAGAGATTTTCCCAATAATTTCAACACAAGAATAATATTTCCCTCAAGTTTGAGATTAACTTAGAAAAGCCACACAAAGAAAGTTTCATCAAACCCCATCCACGATTCAACAATGGTGTCACTTCAAAAAGAGATTCTCCAAAGAAAAGCAACCTTTAATTCAATAATAATCACTCAACATCCAAAAGCTACCAACTAGGCATTCCACGGGAGACCTCAATTTTCTCCTCGCAAGAACCCCTTACTATGGCACATAAATCACCTTCATAAAGTCAGCAATATGGCAACAACAACAATTATCTAATCACATTCTCAATTAAAATAAAACCAACCTACTTAACAAACAAAACAATTACAATCACAGACTAGTTCTAATATACACAATTCCACCAATAAAGAGTTCGATACAACCATCCATTACAAGATTACCAAATGCAACCGTATAACAAAACTCTTCAAAGACCAAAATATTAATAAACCATTTCCCTCTAACCTTGCTCCCCTAATTACTCAATTTACAAATAAATTAACCAACTATAAGGTTCTATAATCATTAATCTTTTACTCATTCCCTCCTATCTATTTTACAAACTACCAGACTAACTATATTTTGTTTCCTCAATTCCTAACTAGATATTTCTAATCTCCTTTATAAGAATAATACCAACTATAGCTTACTTTCCAAACTTAGTGAATCAAAATTCCTACATATCTAGCCTAGTGAGTTAACCTTTCCTTAAGCAACTTTCCAATTTCGCAAAACTACATAACTCAAACAATGTCATTCTAGAATACTCATTTATATTCAAAATAAAAAGTTGGAACTAAATTTCCTCACCTATATCTACCTAGAGAAAATCTCTTTGAAAACAATAAAGGTAAAGTTTATCTTTAAAGGACGTTGTCCCATACAAATTTAAAAGAACTTGATCATCTAGTAGAAATAAAAGAATATTCCTTGTTAGACTATTTACCAAATTTATCATCAAATATATTTATTAAAAGATCAAAACATACTTTCCTAACATATAAATAGACATTTACCCAAATTTCTTTTACATATAGCATATACAAAATATTCATAAAATCAACATACTTATACGTATATATTGTTGTAATTTTAACAAGATCGAGATAAAATAACATGCCACAGCTGAGACAGGTTGACAATGAACTCAGGGGGATTATTTCAAAACTTTAAACTTCCTATTATGTTCAAGTGGGCAACTGTGACAGGTGAACAATGAAATCAGATAGATTATTTAAACCTTTAAACTTCCTATAATGTACAAGTGTGCGGCTGTGACAGTCTGCCAATGAAATCGGAAAGATTATTTAATTTACTACCATTGCAAGTCTAGCAGTTGCAGCTGTGATAGGTTGCCAATGGTTTCAGGGAGGCTTTCGAATTCTGCACAATGCCTCAACTCTAAATGCTGTAACTGTGACAGGTTGCCAAGTATATAAAAAAAGTGAATATTGGAATTTGGAAATATCAACATCTACTTGCATTATTATCAAATCCAAAATGTTATCCACAAGGTTAAGGGTAGGAGAAAGGAGAGGTGTAAATACGTGACTTATGAGAAAGAGAAAGAATGTATAACTTTTTTGTTTTGTTTTGAACATGACGCATTTCTGTCTGATGGTGAGTTTCCAGAGACGCGCTCAAATTTAAAGCTTGGGAGTTAAACTTCACCACGATCAGAGGTAAGCTCTCTATTATATTAGTACATTGACAATATTTATTTTCAAGTGCTGCAACTGCGATGGATTGCCAGTAGCATCAAACAGGTTATTTATACCTTTAAACTTCCTATTATGCTCGAGCGCTGCAGCTTAGACAGGTCAAAAATGAAATCAGAGAGGCAATTTAAACCTCTACAACATTCTATGTTCAAGTGCTACATCAGTGAGAAGTTAAAAAAAATAGGGAGGTTATATAAACCAATACCCCGTACCACGTTCTAGAGCTGTCGCTGTGACAGAATTATATTAAGAATCAGGGAGATTATTTAAACGCCCACACCCTTCTGTTTCCCAGTGTTGCAATTGTATTAGGTTGTCAACAGAGTCAAGGAGGTTGAATTATCATATATATATTTTTGTAGAAACAAGATAGGCACTGATAGCCCCATTTTGATATGCATGGATTAAAAGAAACGTGGCTTGTGACTCAAACAACATTCAAGGGGACGAATAGGTGAGAAGCGAATCAATCCAAAGGATATTCCATGAAGGATATAGATGATGCAAAATAAAACAAACTGAGAATAGACTTGAAATGCAGCCCACATTACTCGACTCCCACAGTGAAAGCATGTGTGTGATATTCAATGATATAGTCGTCACCACGGGAGAGGCAGAAAGAATATATTATGAATCGGGGTGATCTTTCCTATCTCATCGATGAACAGGATGATCGGAGCACAATCCCATATGGAGATATGGTCTAGTCCGATCTGCTCCGGTGATGGCTCGGTGACTGCATCTCTTCTCTCAACCCATCTCTTCATGATGTCGAACCTGGGTGAGATAGCCGATGGAACCCAAGAGAGAGACGGTGAATCAGTGACACCTAGATGGTATTGCGGCCCTGGGTAGCTCGAGGGGTTCCAACTAGTACCCAACCTCTAAAGATTAGAGTGAAAGATTTCAAGATAGAAACTGGAGGAGAAAAAAATATAACTATTCGAGAGCAACGAGATGTTGGCCAAATTCAAAAAGATAAAATGATGTAAATAATAGATATCATTCAGACGATGAAACACAAACGACTAAAAGAAGACCCAAATATCAAGGGCATTTGTATTAGGACCTAAAAATGCAAAACCTTTGATTCATTTGTGCCAACAGAATGAAATTATCATGAACAACACGCAAAAATGTATAATATAATAAAATTCTTGCTCGCTGAAAACAGTTCACAAACTCTACTTAGCCATCATCGCTGCGATCTATCTAGTTATCCTTTCATTCTTTACGACCCATTTCATTAAAGAATATGAAGGCTTAAATGAAAAGACTAGCAGTTACCTGGTTTCCTACGCTAAATCTAAAATCCCTTCCAGAAACTGTTTCTCCAAGAGAAAGGTAATGTAATGCGCCTATTCTGGTGATACCCAGCTGCTACGATTGATGCTATTCGGAATCCAACGTTCAATGGAGACTTAGATGTGCTACAGATCACTCGTTCCTCCCCACGATCTCCTTCTCCAGTGATTTCATCACCTCCTGAGATTGATCCCTCCGAAAGCCACTTCCTCCCCCCAAATCAAAATCACAAATCACAGATCCAAAATTCCCCCCCAAAAGATTTCTTTAAAGAAGGTTTTTAAAACAAAAATACGTAAAAAAAGAAAAAAAGAAAAACAAGTTTCTTCTTCCACCCCCAAATTGAACTGAACATGCGCCCAATTAGAGTTCCTTTCTTTCTTTTAACTGCTTTTTGCAAACTAATTGAGAATCTTATCTCTTCATCTATTTTAAATCACTATATCTTTTATCTCTTTTTTCTATATCCGTCGATTGTAACAGCAGTTCAAAATCTTATCTATTATGTTTTTATTAATTAACATTCATATCCTTCCATTAAAACACATTATTTGCACATATTAATAATTACCCCTAATAAAATAATCATTTAAACATTAATTTAATAATAAAATTTGTACACATAATATTTTACAAAATAGACTGATTAATTATTATTTTAATTCTAATTTTATTTTCATTAACTCATAAGGAATTCTATTTTAATTTTCTAATTTTATTATAAACAACCTTCCAATCAATTTAATTTAATTAATTGTTTAAACATGACTAATAACATATTATATTTTTCACACAATCAAATAACACAATGAACAATGAAGCCCAAACAAATACTTCGTGCAAACTTCAAGAACAACCGACACGGAGGGGCACTACAAGCTACAGGAGAAAAAATTTCCCCATAATCAATTCCCTCCACCTGGGAATAACCTTTTGCAACCAACCTCACCTTTTACTTTTCCACACTGCCATCCAAACCTATTTTCTTCTTAAATACCCATTTGCAACCCACAACTTTTTTGCCTTCAAGCAAGGGCACCAAACTCCAGGTATCATTCTTTTCTAGTGATGCCATTTCTTCATTCATGGCTTCCAACCAAGAGTTTGAATCAGACATTCTAAATGCCTCTTTCACAGTCCTAGGTTCATCAGTGCTAGAAATCAAAGCATAGGCACAAGTAGAATCTATCAAAGAAAACCCATACCTATCAGGTTGCTTTTTTTCACGAGTTGACCTCCTCACTTGCTGAGGCTGAGGTTGTTTTTCTTCTTTAGAACTTTGAGAACTACTTGAGCTCTCCTCAGTTTCAGGTACATTTTAAATTTTTAATTCATCTTTTTTTAGTGTCGGAGGAATTAAAACTACATCCTTCTTGTTTTCAGACTTTGTCTCTGACTGCATATCCAAGGTAGAAGGCTTTAACTCACAAAAGATTACATTTCTACTATACAAAACCTTCTCCGTATTAGAATTCCAAAGCTTGTATCTTTTTATGCCAGCACTATAGCTAATAAAAATACATTTGACAGCCTTGTTCTCCAACTTAGATCTTTTCTCATTTGGTGCATATGCATATGCCTCACAACCAAAAACACGAACATGTCTTAGAGAGGGATTTTTACTAGACCATGCTTCCAAAGGTGTTTTCTCAACAAGAGCATAATTTGGAGAACGATTTATCAAGTAACATGTAGTAGCAACAGTCTCAGCCTAGAACTTCTCCTCCAAGCTAGCACTACTCAACATACTTCGTGCTCTCTCCATCACTGTCCTATTGAACCTTTTTGCAACTCCATTTTGCTATGGAGTATAAGGTGCAATCTTATGTCTTTTTTTCCCATGGTCCTTACAGTGCCTCTCGAAATCATCAGAAAAAAAATTCACTGCCATTATTAGTCCTTAAACATTTTATTTTCCTTCCAGTCTGATTTTCTACAAGGTTCTTAAATTCCTTAAACCGACTAAACACTTTTGATTTACTTTTCAAAAAATAGACAAATGCTCTTCTTGAATAATCATCAATAAACGATACATAGTACCTTGACTTAGACAAAAAAGGAACATTCACTAGACCAAATACATCGGAGTGAATATAATCTAGCAAACCAAAAGATTTATGAGGACTGGAATAAAAAGAAACACGATGTTGTTTTCCATATATACAATGTTCACATAATTCAAATTCAAGGTTACAATCTTCAAGCCCTTCAACCAGGTTTTTATTCTTCAAGGTTTTTAAACCTTTCTCTCCAATGTGGCCTAACCTATGATGCCAGAGCATAGTCTTTTCTACTGGAAGTTTAACTTCCATAGAGTTTACACAATTAGGAACATTTCCCTATTTACCTCAATGAGTAGCTTTTTGTGACTTTACAGAGACACTGTTACATTGAATAGCATGTGCATCTAGCTTGTACAAGGTAACAATACGAGCACCCCTTGCTAGCACCATTGAGCCTCTAGTCATCTTGCAACCATTTCCAAAGAACAGGACTTGCACTCCAATATCATTCAGCTTACTAACAGAAAGTAAGTTTCAAACTAGACTTGGTATATGCATTACATCATTAATTCCTTTCACTCTTCCATCAAAGAATTGAATTCTGACTCTTCCACAACCAACAATTTCCAAAGTTGAATCACTCGCCAAAAACACCTTTCAACCATCGTACTTTTCATACTTCGTGAACCAGTCTCTATGAGATATCATGTGGAAAGATGCTCTAGAATCAATCAACCAGACATCATTTGATGTTTGTGTAGCCAAGGCTGCAATGAAGGTGTCTGTATCACTTTGAGAAGAATCATTGTCGAAAGAATACTTCTTCTTCTCCTCCTCTTTACAATCCTTTCGGACATGACCAGGTTGCCCACAATTCCAACACTTCACCTTGGAATTCTTGCCAGGAGACTTTGATCTCCCTTCTGATTTCAATTTAGACTTCTTTTCCTTCTTCTTGCCTTTCTCTTTCGACCTTCCTCTAACAACAAGGGCCTCCTTTTCCATCTCAAAAGATTTCCTTCTCGTCTCTTCTGATAACAAAGAAGCAACAACATCTTCCATCTTGAAATTGGATGTCATACTCCCAATTGCCATCACTAGGTAATCCCAAGAGTCTGGCAAAGAACACAATAAAAGCATACATCGATCCTCTTCATCAATCTTCACACCAACATATGTTAATTGTGCAATCAACATGTTGAATGTGTTCAAATTGTCAACTACAAACCCTCCTTCCTGCATTCTCAAAGTGTACAACTTCTTCCTCAGGAAAAGTTTATTCACCAAGGACTTCCCCTGATAGATAGATGCCAGTCTCTTCCACAAGGAAGATGCATTCTTCTCATCATGCACATTCAGAAGAATGGAGTCTGCCAAATAGAGCCTTATCATCCCCTTAGACTTTCTATCTGCAAGGTCCCAATCTTCTTGCTTCATTCCTGTTGGTTTCGTTCCAGACGCAACAATCCAAAGATCGCGATCAACCAACAAATCTTCCATTTTAAGTTTTCACAACTCAAAATTGCTGCCATTGAATTTCTCTATTTCAGTCTTTCTTGACATGCTTGCCATCTTAATCTATAATTCAAATGAACAAACTTCTACAAGACTCCCACTGAATAGAAATTAACTCAAAAAACCCAACATACCCACAAGGATAACACAACTAGCTAGGCTCTGATACCACTTGTAAGGAAAGTTAAGTGCGGAAGCAACTCTCCTAACGTCAAAACCTCAGGGAAGAATGCAAAGATACCTTTAAATTTTTACAATTACAGTCCAAATAAGATGCACTTGAAAGAGATAACAGAAACAAAGAATTAGACATACACATATGAACACCAAATTTACGCGGGAAAACCCTTACGGGAGAAAAACCCACCACACCAAGAGAAGTCACTTTGTATTACAGTAATGAAGATTACATACAGAGATCAGACTTATCTTTTTGATGTCAAATTACAGCAGCTTTCACAATGACGAACCTTGTACAAAAAATTCTAGTTACAATATACTCAGAATAGAATTCACACTGACCACCTTTTGAACTATTCACCCAACCATCGAACCAATCCTTTTAACCAAACTACTTTTGAAATCTCTAAGTATATCCATGATGCCCCTGTCTATCGAACTTCCTCTCAATAATGGCCGCAACAGTCCAACTGCTAGTGGTTCCCATTCGACTTTTCTGATTGGTCAAATACAAGCCACATAGGATAGTCTTCACTTGGCCAAAGTGTTCAACCTGTGTTGGCATGTCAGTGAGACACTAACTGCGTCTCCCCGATGCCACATGACCTATCTATCGATATCGCCAAGAGTCCATACTATCGGCAAGATGTTACTCCGAGTCTAGAAAGCTATCGCTAAGACTTCCCCTTATCGCCAAGACCTCATATCGATGATCATCACTTGTATCGCTATCGCCAAGACCTATCGCTTTCGCTGAGAGATCATACCGAGCCTTTATGTTATACCGAAATGTTCAACAGTCAGCAAGACTTATCTCCATCACTAAGAGTTCTTAGCGAACCCTTAGTGTTACCCCGATGCCTCCGCTTGTCACCCAGAGTCTCCCCGATATCTGATAAGAGTGGCTTGTCGGCCAGAGATATTCATTTCAGTAAGACTTCATATCGAGCCACCATATGTTACTCTGAGTGTATACTATCGGCGAGACTTTCCTTCATCGCTGGGAGTTAATAGCGAAGCCTCCATGTTACCCTGAAGACTCCAATCGCCATGAGTCTCCTCGACCACCACTTGACACTAACCTGTCGGCAAGAGATCAACTCGGGCAGAGTGAGATATAAATTGTCATAGCGATCATAATGTCACAGCAATAGATACATTCGACATGACTGAAGCAAGGTCACAACGACCATAATTGTTCACCAAGGTTTCAACTACTAGTCAGCCAGACACAAAGCATGTCACATTGACTTGGCTCTCTTAGAGGTTTCAGCCTGTGGGATTGAGGCACATATTTCCAACAAATTTCACTTCCCTTGTATCAAAATGAAGAAAGAAAGATTACTTATTATTTATAATAACAAAGATAACATAAAGGACAATGACTCCATTTATCAATATAGACAATGATACATAATAATGTGATCACATAAGAAGGAACGATAAAAAAATTTAGCAGTTTGTGTAAGTAGTAATCTAAAAGAGATGATTTGTTTAGACATCTAATTACCTAAGAAAAATGACCCATGCTTAAGACAACATTGGAAACTAAAGACAAAACACACTAATAATTATTTAATGAGATATGATTATCTTGAGGAGATACGATTTGATGTTAACATTGCATAAGGTAAAAGGGTGTGTCTTAAACATTACTTGCAATGGTCGCATCACTTGGAAAAGACACATATTTTATGGAATGGTCTATCTTTTAAAACAATCACACTCCTTGGTAGAGGTATAACAATAAACTTATGATGTGTGATTGAGGGGAAGAGAGGAAATATCAATCCATTTGTGGCAGAAAATAAGATCAACAAATTTCTATTCATGATGAGTGTATGAGAAAATCAAGATAGAGAATAGAATATCATTTGGAACTTGAGCAGATATCAAGAAGAAACACATGTCCTATAAGAGGTATATGAAGGCAAATGATAAATCAACTCTAAGGGGAGTAAGTTCCATATAATTACATGTAAATATATAGGTTACATATAAATATATATGTTCATATAAAGTGATTATTGAATGAAATACACACACACATATATGATTATACTATAATGATGCTTGCAATGATTATTGAGCCTTATTAGTAATTATGATTCTTTAATATATGTGTCTTTATCCTATAATCAATCAAATGTAAGGTTGAAGGAAGCAAGTTAGGGAGATGCAATTTATAAGCTCTCCCATGCTAAGTAGGCCACCCCAAGGGTGGAATTGTCTTAGTCTAGAAATTCTTGCCACTTGGGGCCAAGGGGTGAGTTGTCTTAGTTTGGACACTGCATGCTCTTGGGCTTAGATGGCTTGAGTTTTTTATAGGCACCTTCTTCAAGGCTTCCCCATCAAGCCAAACTATGGTTGGTTGCTAGGATGGATTCAAGGAGTCTCAATCATGAGGAGGATGGATAAGGCAACATGGATAGGGAATGTAGATACAAGTTTACCTACTAAGTAGACCATCCCAAGGGTGGAATTGTCTTAGATTGGATGATCCTGTTGCTTGAGGCCAAGGGGCGAGTTATCTTAGTTTAGATGTTGTGTGCTCTTAGGCTTAGATGGGATAGCTTCAGGTGGACTTATCATGTTTCCAATTGAATTCCTATTATGTTTAAACTCCCATTATGTATTATGGATATGGTATAGTTTAATAGTTATGTATTTACAAGGTTCAAATATTTATATATGCTTGATCATATGAATTATATTCCAATATTATCTAACATGATTGTAGGACCCAAACTAAGATTTATCTTACTTAAAGCATTTAATTGGTAAGTTATAACCCTAACTACATTGAAACTTGCAATTCTAGGGTAATATTTAGGGTAATCACAAGTGAAGAAAGGTTTAAGGTGTAGCCCTTGTAAGGTTTATCCAACACCATAGCAAAATTGGTGACACTAAGTTAGGGCATTTAAATTTTTAAGAATTTTGGGGGAGAATATGAAGAGGAGATAGATCTCCTCTTACATAGAGATTAATCAAGAGTGGGCTGCCACAAGCAGTTGCATTTCTTGTAGTGGTACAATGCGTAGACTTGGTTCTAGAATGCATAAACCATTATAATCCACATACTCATGAGGTAAGAGCCATCAACAATAGGTTGGTATTTAGAGTGACTAGAGACACTTTCAAATCATGCCTTTAATTGGATCAAAGGGACACATTCGCCACCATTGATTATATAGTAGCTTACCAAAATTTCACAGAGAAAAATGTAAAAATATCATCACTTACCAATGGATGGGAATGCCTAAGAAGGGTAAGTCTTAGTTTCAAAAAAAGTTACACTGCTCTCAGTTTGTAGATGATTTTTCAGACATCATAGTTCTCCATAGACTTAAAGGCAATGGGAATGCACATGATTTAGAGGAGTGGATGTATTTGTTCATTTTCGTAATAATTAATGGGGAGAATTTCATTGATTGGGGTACTCTAATTAACAATCAAATTCACTTGGAAATACCCATTTCCAATTACATAGAGCTTTCTATATGTCTTCTTACCTTTTCTATGTCATTGCTTCCACAAGGCCTTGACTAGTACTCTGCTCGATAGGTGTTCTTGACAAATCTATTTAAATTTATGATTACTACACTCAATTACAGCTGGAGAGAAGTTATAAGAGTTTTAGAAGGGTAAATGTTGCTTTCACCGTGAGAGTATTAATAGAGATTCAAGGAGAAATAGGTTTGAGAATAATCCCCAAAGTCATTCAATTGATCAATATCTATGGAAGCTATTTCATACAATTTCAAAGGTTTACGTATATAAGAGTTGGAGGGTTCGATGGATTGCCTTATAAATTTCCAAAATATGTTGATGATAAATTTGTCCTCATTGAGATATGTACACAAGTAGATGAGGTAAATAAAAGATGCCATGAAAGGAAGAAGGCATGAATTCCTTTTCCCATCGGCTTATCACATTATTAGTACAACTCTATGTTTGATGCTTTGAACATTGAAAAATATTTAGTCAAATTCACCATGCAATTTTATGGAAGGAGTTTCCTTTTTGACAATCAATTTTTTTTTCAAAAATAATCTATAGTAGGGTCTTTATTTCAATCACATTCCAAAATTGAAAGAATATTGGGAAAAATGTGCAGATGCACATGAGGTAAGGAGAAGAAGATGGATGAAATTATCATTAAGCCAAATTGTGACTTAGATTAAATTGGAATATCCAAAGTCAACCCATCCTGCCAATAGGCAAGATAAGGAAATAAAAAATATTGAGGCTAAGACCACAATAGTTGTTAGGTGAATAGAGGAATGTGTAATGAAAAGGAAGGTTGAAAAGAAAAATCCTACTCCTCAACAAGCCAAGGAAACTATAGAATAAGCGGATAATAGTCAAAGGAGATCTTCATCACCTCAACAAATGACATTTGCAACACAACATACTACCTCTAGAGGTAGTGAGATGATGGTGAGGGCCCCCCCAAGAAGAGGAAGTTTGGAAAGTCTTGTGAGTTATTTTCATAAGAGATTGATTAGAGGGAAAAGGACAAGGAAATACCGAGTCATGTATTAGAAGAGGTAGAAGATGAAGCTATTAATGTATCTTCTTTTCCATCTCAATTGCATAATTATTCTTCTTCTCCTCATAATTCTCCCCCTCTTGAAACCCTTGAGAATCCATCCACACAAGATGAGGAGAATCCATCTTCCTCCCATGAGGTTGGAGTTTATGATACACCTCCTCTCAAAAGATCCCTTCAATTTTATTCTCCTAGAATTGGTAATGTCTCTACACCTCCATTTGTTTCATGGTTAGAACAATATATAACCAAGAAAATAAATATTGTTGAATTGAGCATCCTAAGAAAGATATTTTATCTCAGTTGCTCCAAAGAACACCCTAGATTAAAATCCTAAAACCACCCCTTGTTTGTTAAGTGATCCCTCTTCAGGAGGTATGCATATAGAAGTTGCTCACCCCCATGTGCAAAAAGATGCCAACCAAATGACTAGAAATGATTTCAACATTACCAAAATCAACCTGGGACCTCCCATAAGAGATGGATATATTCATAATTTCCAGGTATCAATTTCCAAGCATGTAGAAAGGACAAGAAAACCAAAGATTAGTTGAAGCAATAGGTAAATGCTTTAACCAATTGCTTAAGTCCCCCAATATTTCTTCTCAACCTACTAGCCAAATTGAAGTGGCTTTTGATCCTAGTTTTACTAGTGGGAAGGAAATGATCAATAAAATTCATGTTTATAAGTCTTATGGTAAAGTCATAAGATTGAACCAAATATATCTTGGTAAGGGTAACAACATAGAAATGAAAAATATTTATAAAGATATCAAGGTATTAAAGAAAGAAATTGATAATAAAATTGCTGCCACCAAACATGAATCTATCTAGTTAAAGACTAATGAAGATATCAAGGAAATGATTGATTTGTTGTTAGATAAGCTAATGGCTAAGCAAATGT
>VDFB02000017.1:12046589-12122574 GCA_007258455.2 Sequoia sempervirens
TTTTTATTGAGTAGTTTATGTTAGAGTAATAGGTTAAATCACCTAATTAATTAATTCATATTGATTAATTAATTAGGTCTCCTTTGCTCACTTAAGCTAAACTTAAGATTTCTTTTTTGCATTATTAGATTAGCTTATGTTATCTCATTACATAGGATTGTGACACTTGTTACATGTTGATTTAATCTCTTCCAAGGGTTTCACTTCTAGGGATTTTATCTCCTTTCATAAGGATTGGTGTATAATTGTAATTATCAATTCAGGATTTTTGCATCAATTCTTTCTATGGTTGTTGAGCACCATTTTTCCTTTTTTGATCTCGTCTTTGTGATAGGATAATGTTTTTTGGGTTATTTGGAGTTGGTTTTGCAACTTCAACATGGTATCAAAGCTTTAGATTTGTAACTTCTTGTTCAAAATCTAAGCTATTCAGCCTTGAGAATTTTTTTGGTGTGTTCTAAAGTAAAATGGACCTCACCATCGCATCTAAATCAGCCAAAAGCTTAAAGAATGACAATCATTTTGTGAAAAATAGAGAAGTTGAAATTTGAGGAATTTTTTTACTTAGGAACATTTTACGAGGTGAAGAATTTCGTACAATTGAACCATATAGTCATGTAGGTACACAACCATTAAGCCTATGTCGCTATAGGTTTTAGAAAAAAAACAAAATTCATAGGTTTTGAAAAAAAATTCATGCAAATTTTTTTCTAGCATTTGATTTAAAATAAAATTGTAAAAAAATCAAAACTAGTCGCTTTTTGCTTTTATGTACAACAAAATATTCTCAAGTGTTAGCCCCCAACCCTAGAGATTGGGTACCCAAATGTCCAGGGGCTGAATTTTTTTTGTCCCCTATGTTTTGGTTCTAAGCCAAATTGGACCACTTTTACAAAATTGAGTATAACTTGGGCCTCACTTGTCCATTTTTTGCAAACAAATAGGCATCGAAAAGCTATTTTTGAGCTCGATCTGGTGGGGTAGGACTTGTTTCTTGATTCTCTCCCAAAATGATTTTATATTTAGTTGAAAACAAATCTTCTATTTTGTGCTTCCAGGGGCATAACTCAGGCATACAAACTCCATTTATGTGAATGAATAGGTGTTAGAAAGGTGCTTTAGTGCTCTATCTAGATCTATAGACATTTTTCCAGAAAGCTCACCAAGTACATAGAGAATTTCATGAATTAAATTTTGCTTTTTCAACATTTTTGCTTTCAGAGTTGTATGAGGGTTTGGTTTTTCATGTTGTGGGGGTATTTGCTTGCTTTCTATATCTACACACATCAAAAAACAAAAAAATCATGTTGTGGGGGGTATTTTCTTTCTTTCTATATCTACACACATTGAAAAATAAAAAAACCTTCCAAACATTATTTTTAAAACCTTAAACACCATGGCAAACACCTCTTTAGTTGAATGTTTAATGCCACACAACTATCACATCTGAAAAGATCATATGACCAAATTGCTCATTTACAAGGGTTTATGGTACACTTTGGATCAAGTACAACAAACATTGACTCATAAATTTGAGATTATTCAACATATGAACAAGATGGATGAGGCCATGGGACTGATTTCACACCATGTTTTAGACAGTCTACTCTTTCATCTTTAGTCCTACACTACCCCTCGGGCTATGTGGATGAAGTTTTGTGATCTTTTTGGCACCATAAATGAGTTCAAAGCACTTAAGATTGAGGAAAAGTTGACTTGTTTGGTACTTGATTCTTTCCCCTTCATTGAGGATTTTCTGGTGAAATTTAAGTCCCTCTGATCAATTTTGTAGGGTTGTGGGAAAAACAAAACTAACATAGAGTGCATATACCTAATGTTGTCTAAGATTCAAGGTCCATTTAAGGTCTTCTCTTCCACATTTTACTCTACCATGGATGTGTTGGGTAATGCTTTTACCATGCCTACCTTTGAGGTTTTTTGTGAGCGTTTGACATGGGAGCAGTCAAAGTTGGTTCAACTGGATGCTCTCTCAGGTTTGAAATACCATGGATTGGTAGCCTTGCCATCTAAAGGGAAAAAAAAAAAGAAACCAAAACCTAAGACAAATTCATCAAATAGTGAGAATCCCTCCAAGCCACCTCCAAAGTCAGAACAAAAACCACATTCAAATCCTAAACATGATAAGTCTTCTAAGTTTGGCGAGTCTTCCTCCAAGACAAAGAAGAAATTAGTTGAAACTTGTAGTTTTTATGGAAAGGAAGGATGTCTAGTTACCATAAATTGGAAGAGATTAGAGGCTTTAGAGGAAGCCATAGAGTAGCATAACATATCATCACCTCGGTCTTTTTCCACACATACAAGGAAAGGTCATACTCTTTTTGCATGGGCCTTACCTTCAACATCTACATGGATACTTGATTCTGCTGCTTCTCACCACATGAAACATACCTAAGATTTTGTTACCACTCTTTCTCATTGTGACACTTCATAGATTGTAGTTGGTGACTCCCCTCAGCTTTTAGTTTTGGGTTCAAATTCTATTCAATTGAAAGGTGTTTGCCTTTAGAATTTACTTGTTGTTCCTGACATTTCCACCAACCTTCTCCCAATATATTAGTTTTTCCATTTTGGAACTAGTAGGATAGTTGAGCTCTCACTACATGATATGATTATTTGAGACCTCCATGACCCTAATCTTGTTGTGACTTTTGGGAGTGTTGATTTTGCATCAGGACTATATATATTTGATGGATTTGAGAGCTCAGGTAGTTCTGGTTCATCTCTCATAGCACATGTAGATTCAATTAGTAAGCTTTGGCATGAGAATTTTGGTCATGTCAATTACAAGTATCTCCATTAGATGAGTACATAGGAATTAGTGTTTGGGCTCCCCAAGATTTCTTGTATTGATGGTGTTTGTCGAGAATGTGTTCTTAGGAAACATCATCGAGATTATTTTCCTATGGATAGATCTGCATGTGATAAGGCACCCTTAGAGTTGGTACATAGTGACCTTATGTCCTTTCTAACTCTTTTTCAAGGGGCCAAATATGTGCTCACATTTATTGATGACTTCTCTAGACATACATAGGTGTACGTTCTTAAGTACAAGAGTGATGTCTTTGATTCTTTCAAGACATTTAAGGTATTCATGGAGAAGCAATTTGGTCTTTCTATCAAGAGGATACACATAGATAATAGGGGTAATTTCATGGAATTTTGTATTAAGCATGGTTTGCAACATCAACTTATAGTTCCCTACACCCCTTAGAAAAATGGTGTTGTTGAGCAAAATAATAGAACTTTATAGTAGATGCCAAATTGTATGATTCAGTCTCAAGATATAGATTCTTCATTCTAGGAAGAGGTTGTGAATTGTGTCAATTACATTCAAAATTAGATGCCTCATAATGCATTGCAACATATGACTCTCAAGGAGTCTTGGACCCATGTCAAGCTCGATGTACCTTGATTTAGAGTTTTTGGTAGTGAGGCTTAGGCATGCATTCCAGATGCTCAACAACCATGGAGAGGAAAAGACAAACACTCATATTTGTTGGCTATTATGAGGATGTTAAGGTGTACACGTTGTTTGATCCTAATTCCAGAGAGGTCTTGTTTTGGTGAAATGTCCAATTTGATGAGTGCTTGCCTTTGATGAATTCTCCATCACCAACTTCTCCCTCACTACTCTCACTTCCTCTCTTGAGGATTCCTTGTCTCTTGAGGATGATGATGATGATGATCCAACTTCACCACCACCTCTAGATATTTAGCCTTTACCTAAGTGATCTCACAATACTCTTGATGTAGTTGGATCTTTGGCAGGTGATCCTTCAAATTCCCATTGTACTTGTTCACATACATCAAGTTCTAGTCTTTTGAGTAATGCCATTTTCAATGATCCTCAATTTTTTTTCGATGGGACGGGTACTCCTAAGTGGGATAAGGCCATGGGGGAGGAGTATTCTTCACTGATGAAGAATAATACTTGGGATCTAGTTCCTATTCTTAAGGGAAGAAAGTTGGTTTAGTGCAAGTGGGTGTATCATACCAAATATGTTGCAACTAGTTCTATTGATAAGTATAAGGCTCATCTTGTTGCTAAGGGGTTTTCTCAGGTTGAGGGAATTGACTATTCTGAGACCTTTACCCCTGCCAAGATGGACTCTATTCGCCTTGTACTTTCACTTGCAGCTTCATAGGGATTGAAAGTATTTCAGATGCATGTGAAGAGTATTTTCTTGCATTGTGACCTTCATGAGGAGATTCATATGAAGTAGCTGCATGGGTTTGTGCATGAATCTTCCCTAGTTTGTAGACTTCATCATTCTTTATATGGTCTCAAACAAGCTCCACATGCTTGGTATGAGAAGATGGACTCTTTTTTGCCTTCTTTTGGCTTCACATAATGTCATGCTTATCCCATAGTGTACATTCAAAGATAGGAGGGTGATCTTTTGATTCTAGTGCTATATGTAGATGATCTAATTTTTACAAGCAGCTCATCCTCCATGATTCAACATGTTCAACAAGCTTTGATGGAGTAGTTTAAGATGATAGATCTTGGCCTTCTACACTACTTTCTTGGTTTACAATTTATTCAGTCTTCAGATGGGATTTCCATATTTCAATAGAAGTATGCTCTTGATATGCTTTAGATATTTGGCATGCTTGATTGCAAGCTTTCCCCACACCATTTCAGTCAAGTTTTGTCTTGCCTTCCACTTGTTTTACTCCTTTAGTAGATGCTACATTATACATGCAATTGTTTGACAACTTGTTGTACCTGACACATTCCCATTCTAATCTTTACTTTGTGATTGGTCTTGTCTCTCAATTCTCACATAATCCACATGAGAGCCATTGACAAGTTACCAAACATATTATCTCATTATGACATTCACTACACATCAGGAGCTTCTCAAATTGTTGGCTTCACTGACTTGGATTGGGTTGGTGATGTCAATGATAGGAAGTCCACTTCTGGATTTGTGTTCTTCCTTGGTTTTGGTCCCATTGCATGGTCTTGCAAGAAGTAATTTTCTATTGCTTTATCATCTACAAAGGTTGAGTACAAATCAACAGTTTTAACCAGCCAAGAGGTTTTATGGCTTTATTAGTTGATGAATGAGTTTGATTTTCCTCTCGATAGTCCCACTATTCTTTGCTGTGACAATCATAGAGCTATTCACATTTCACGCAACACAGTGGAGCATTAGAGGATAAAACACATTAAGATCTGAATGCACTTCATTCGATGGATGTTTTAGGATGGCTTTCTCATCTTGGAGTACATTCCTACAAAGTGTTGAAAAATGAGGTGTTTTCTTAGCTTAATACTCTGTAAAACTTTAATATTGCTAATCTAAGTAAGCTTTTTCTTTGTTACATATATTCTTTGTGGGTAATTATCTTGATTAATCCATTTTACTATTTGTAGAATGTAGACAAAAGTTGATAGAAGAACTAGACATGATATTAGAAAGATTACACAAGATGTACCATGGAGAAACCATTTTAGGAAAAAAACTCCACCAAGAATTATTCTATTATTCAATCTCTGAATTACAATAGCTTCAATTCTTGCTTGAGAATGCTTCTTCTGTCTTTTCCAATCTTCTTCATGCCTACAATAACAATTATGAAAACTCTCTTCAACTTGAATGAGAGATAGAGACAATATGCAACCTTGTAATCTCTAAAAGGTGATAATTACAATTCACAAGCTCAAGCCTTAAGAAAGGTACACCATATTGCTTCAAGTTGAGTTCTATCGTGAAGACCAAAGCTTAGAACATGTGCTTTACCCATTTGGGCATCCCAAACTAAAGCTACAACTCATCCTTCACTTTGGTGATAATTACAAAGCTCTTCCTCAAATATGGCACCCAAGAGAGGGTCCCACTTAACAAATCCTTCAAAAATATCTTATCATGCATTGGAGTTAATTCCAAGAAAGCATCTTGGGCACCCAAGTTGGCTCCAAGTGATTTCTTGTTAACTGAAACATTTACTCAACACCATTCATGCAAGAATGGTCATCCCCTATTAACTTGAGGTGGTCCCTGTTATCTGTCATACAACTCAATGTTATTAGCCATGCATTCCAAGCTAACTAAAGTTAACTAACATACAACTAAAACTAACCGAAGACAACTGAACTGAACTAAACTAAATTGATTCTAAACTGAACTGAACTCATCTAAACTGAACTGAACTGAACTCCATGCATGAAAACATCAAACCCTAACTTCTAGGATCTTTACATGCATTCAAAAGTGTTCTCTTACTTTGAATAGTTAACGGAACACAAGGTGAGTGTCACCTTACCATCTGTGCACCCACATGTTCCTATTATTTAGGAATAACTAAAAATATGAATTTCATGATTTATTTCATCCAAATAATTAATCTCATCCTAATTTTAGTGTTGTTGAACACATTCCAAGAACTTAGGATATACATGAAATAATTAATTTTTAGGATTTGCAATTAAATGGCATCCCATTTCCAACACAAAGGAGCAAGTTGTTGACATCTTCATGAAACCTTTAGCATCACCTTGCTATCTTCAACTATGATTGATGCTTGGGGTGAAGGAACTTATCCTTGGGGGGTCTTCATGAGGCCTTCCTTCATGTTTTTTCATGCATGCTTTCATCTCTTTTTGGAGTCGAGTTTTTCCCATGAGGTTTTCTCCATTTCTCTATTTTATAGAGATATTTTGTTGTATATGGGTGTCTCATTAGGCCTATTTGTCAGGACCTATCTTTTCTTTTCATGCATTCTTCCTTAGTTTTTAGCTTCTCCCTAAGTTCATCTTAAGGGGGGTGTTAGAGTAATAGGTTAAATCACCTAATTAAATAATTCATATTGATTAATTAATTAGGTCTCCTTTGTTGACGTAAGCTAAACTTAGGATTTCTTTTTTGCATTATTAGATTAGCTTATGTTATCTCATTACATAAAATTGTGACAC
This sequence comes from Sequoia sempervirens, assembly GCA_007258455.2. Lineage (NCBI taxonomy): Eukaryota > Viridiplantae > Streptophyta > Pinopsida > Cupressales > Cupressaceae > Sequoia > Sequoia sempervirens. Next base: position 12,053,533 of record VDFB02000017.1, read on the forward strand.
TTGTCACATGTTGATTTAATCTCTTCCCAGGGTTTCACTTCTAGGATTTTTATCTCCTTTGATAAGGGTTGATTATCATTGTGATTATTAATTCAAGATTTTTGCATCAATTCTTTCTCTAGTTGTTGAGCACCATTGTGTCTTTTCTTGATCTCCTCTTTGTGATAGGGTATTTGCTTGCAGGTGCTTTTTGGGTTATGTGGAGTTGGTTTTGCAACTTCAACAATTTATTTATTATTAGTTTTTTAATTGGTAATAAAAAAAATAGACTTGTATTTTAATATAACATGTTTCTCATTGTATATTAAATAAAATTGAATTAGTGCTTTTTTTGTGACAAAAACATCAATGTAGAGTGTAGTGCAATTTTTTTGTTGACTATTCTTTTAGTGTGTCAAATGAATGGTTTTTATAATGGATCTATCTTGATTATAAAATAAATAGATAAATATAATACTAAAATTTATTATTTATTATAGTTTTTAGAAAGCTAATTCTAAGGGCCATGTATATTTAAAATTATCTTTGGGTTCATTTTATTTGACATACATGCATAAGACACGAAGTTCACTATTTTGACATTTAAAATTGCAACATAAGGATAAGAGAAAAAAATTCTACCACAAGGGAACTACATAAATAGGTTTGCTTAAAAAGTATTTTCAATTGAAGCCCTTTAGAAAAAATGATAGTACTTGCTACTACCATGGGGAGCTACATTGTGACACACCACACCATGCATGCATTGACTAAGTTTGAACAAAGGTGGTTGGTTTAACCCCCTTTGGTCAAACCTAGGTGATTTTGAGAGTGAATTTTGGTAAATATTTTTTAAATTTTGGCCTAGAATTTAGACTTGCTTATGTGATTTGAACCAATGATTATATACATGTACTATATCTTTGGTTTGCTCATTATCTTTTTCTTATTACTTTGCACTACCATTTTGTTGCATCTTCACATATGATGTTCCATTTTTTGTCTTCCCTCACTTTTGGGATAATTTTCCCTTATCTCTTGATTAACATGTTTTTACTTATACTTTTTTACATCCTCTTTTCTTTATGCAAGGGTTGTTGCATCCTTACATCCCTTGCACTTATGTTACTCATAGCCACCACTTTGGTTTTCTTGATGCTTCCTACCTTCGTTATTGTTATATTTTTATATCATTGTTCTTTATTTTGATATCTTCCTTATGCTTTTCATTCTTATATAATATTGATCTTATAGTCTAGACCTCATGATTATTTTCACATTCTTTTCATTTCAACCTATGTTTATCATCCTCATGTTATCTTCACATATATGGTCCTTATCATGCTATTATCTCATGTCTATATTGCACCTATGCATCTATTGTTTACATTTTATGTTTTCATATTGCGCTTTCATTGCCATACAATCCCATTACATAGGGCATCATGTCTCCTGTGTTATTTTGTGCTTTATATCTTGTTCCTACAACCAACCTTTCTAAATTGGGCACATCATGCTTTCCATATTCTTTTGTGTGATATAATTGCTTATCCATGTTACATTAGGGGCATCATGCTTTTCCCATATCATTTCAAGCTCACATGCTTGATGATGTTCTTGGAGCTAACTTACCACATCAAAGACATAATACCTCCCCCCATTCTATTATGTGTGCTCACATGCCTTCTAATATACTAAGAGCCACATGACGGACACCATGCTTTCCACATACCACTTAAATTATGTCTCTAGAGCTATTTTCATATTATGATTCATCCATATTAGGGACAACCTTATACCTTGATAATCATCTCTAGTCCATATGCTTTCACACCTATCATTCTATGGGTCTTACTTTTCATGATTTATGTTCTTACACGATTTCATGTTATGTAATGCATTTACTTTTGATTTATTGTTTTATTTCCTCTCCATTTCCTTACATTCGATGTATGCAACTAATTAGAGAAGGTATATATTATATCACTAATATTTATATGTCAAGATTTTGGGTAGTGACTTATGCTAGATAGAGACTCATCATTGCTCCTAGACACAACTTGACCATATGACATGGTAGGGCCTAATATGTCATATCATTCTAATAACATCACATGTGGTGGAGTATTTCGAAATCTCTTTTTGCATAGCAACATTTTCCTAACCCTTTTTCTCTTTCATTTTTCTAGATAATTAAAACAAGTCTACAATTTGTGTTTGTTCCACTTGTGAGATAGAAGCTACTCATTGCATACCTTTTTCTTTTCTATGGGTTCTTGTGGAGCATGCATGTCAAGGAGGAGGAACACATGAAAATAAATAGTTGGGACCATTATGGTACATAGACCCAGACACCATTTTATGTTTGAATATTTGCTTTACATATGAATGTTTGTGAGTGTTCATTAATTTGACATACTTGATCATTTAGGATTAATGTGTGCCTCAAAGTGGGTGAAAAATGTAATTATGAAATTCACAATATCCATATTAAATTTATTCTAATTTTAGGCTTGTTTTGAGAGAATTTCTTAATTATAGAGGACAATTCACCAAACAAAGTATCTGTAGTAACAACTAGGCCATCCTCATCACTGTAAAAATTATTGGGCTACTTATTAGGTTTTTTCTCTAAATGCTCTAGGGAACAAAAAGATCCATATCCACTCTCTAGAAAATGTTGTACACATGTTCAACCAACATAGCCTACTTGTAAATTTAGCCACACTAATGTATGATTTTTTTTCAACCAATCAACTTATAGTTTTTATCAAAGCTCTTGCAGTGTTCAATACACCTTTTGAGAAAATTTCAACACCCAACTCATAAGTATAATCATTGCATTTTCTTGAGCATGATTATATATGTTTTTGACAAGGTTATTAGCAAATTGACCAAATGGGTAGTCATGAGGCACATCATACACATTAGTCACATGCTGGATCATTAAGGATATGCTAGTAATTGGAAATGCTCCACATATATTGGGGGATGGGAAACCAATTAGGGAAATAATTTCACTCCTTAATGGGATGGTTCAACTTCCTAACATCTCTTGATCTCCACAACAAAATTCTTTGTAAACTATAAATACAAGAGTCTATGCCATAGTTTAGGCATTCATAAGTGATCACTATATCAATGCAATCATAAAATTAGGTAGGAGATAAGAAAACATCCACCTTAATCAAAGGAATAAAATTTACAAAGAAAATATAAAAATAAAATATACTTTGTTTAGTTCTATATCTTTGGCTCTATTCAATTATATAAAAAGCTTCTACACACACTAATTTGGATTTTTATCTAGAAAGTTTCTTATCTAGATATTAAACTTGGGCCTTGGATGAGTGGTATTGGGGAAGTTTTATTTTCATCTTGCATGTCCTTTCACATGATTTTTGAGTATTTTGCCTCAACATCAACATTGAACCTTGTGGTCCATTAGATTTCTTGCCAAACCTTGTCAAGATGGAAAAAGTCAACTTTAGATTAGATACATGCAATTTCCAAGAGTGATATTGAAGAAACACTCATGACTTAGCAAACAATATTATTTATCCAATTTGCAAAGGTGCTCAATTGAATGAATTCATTGCACCCATCATTAAACAAAAAAATTATTAGTTGAGTTCCCACTAGGTTTAAAAACATTTTGGGTGTGCTAGTATTTTAGGGTAGGATTGATTGAAATTCTATAAATAATTGGCTTGACCATATTGAGTCTTACTTTTCCATGAAGGATTTCATTGATGACGAAAAAGTAAATATTATCCCCTTGAAGGTTTCCTCACCCATCAATAAGTGGTGGAAAATTAATCCAATGGAAAATCTATTTCAACTTAGGAGAAATTCCTAGAAGACTTAATGGATGAGTTTTTATCTTGAAGATGTGTAATTTGATGACTACATGTAGTGGTCATAGTTGTGATAAGGAATGAATAGATTATCCAAGCTTATACTAATTCCCTATGTGAGCTCTACATTAGGTGAGGGTAATTTTAGTTAGAGTAACATAGAGTCCTCAAATATTATACTACCCTTTGTCTAGAAATATAATCTAAAATGAAGCTAATCAAGGTCAAAATGATGGGGCAAGCTTACTACTATGTGTAATAATTAAGGAGTTGAAGTATAAGGTCAAGTGGGAATAAATTACTACAACCAAAATAATATTACCTTTGGACAAGAGCAAATTGTCCAAGAATTTCAAGTGGTGTGACAAGCACAAGAATTGTAGACATTTTAATGAGGAGTGCCATACACAAAAAGGTTCTCATGGTGGTGAAATTTGAAGAGGTTGATGTTAAGCACTAAACTAAGATCATTAACATAGAACCCAAATTTTAATTCAACATGACATAAGGAAACAAGGTATGTGGAAACACTTCCAACACTAATATTCTATAATATTCTAAGGAGAGTGTTGTGCAAATTTCAATCTTTTAACAATTACAAAAGGTAGAAACACATTAAGTATAAAATAAATAATGTATACCATAAGATATATGTACATGGGAAAAAACATTATGAGAGAAAATATCCACTCCAAAGTAGCTCAATTTATTATTTAGTAAACCACAATTACAATAAATTTGTAGAACAAGGCTTCATAGGAGTATCACCAACCAGAGATCTAGTTGAATTCTTAGAGCTTTAAATTCTGCATATAACTTCCATCTCAAGCACCTGATATATAGGAGATACAAAACCTAAAACTATCAAATGGTAATTAAAAAATCACGAGCTAAAACCACCCAAAAGTGGCACCCAAATTATTGTTAGAGTAAACATGCATTAGCTAATAATTAATTAATCTTTAATTGATTATTAGTCTAATTTATTCTCGTGCACTTAAGCTAAACTTAGGAGTGTTTTATACTTTATTAGTTGAGCTAATATTAGATCATTATGTCTCATCTTATGTGATGTTGACACTTGTCGTGATCTGTTCCCTTTCTTATTTAGGGCTTTGCTCTTATAAGCACTCAACCCTCATTGTAATTACTCTCGGATATTATTTGGAGCTTTCATATCTTCTTGAAAGTCTCTTCTATAGCTTTTTCTCATTGAAGAATATAACAATTCTTGTTTGCAGATATCTTGCGTGGAAGGTGTATTTGTTTGTTGCTTGATCCTATGGCTCATGGTTTTGTGCTTGTTTCACAATTCTAACATGGTATCAAAGTGTGGATTCATCGAAACCCTTCTTGATTTATGATATTTTCCTCTTCAACAAGGATTGCAGGCTTCAAATTTGAATCCCTTTTGCCTTCTTTTGCAAATTTTGGAGGTGGGAATTTTTTGGAGAATTTTGGTGCAAAAAGGACCTCGCTGTTGGATACATATCTATCGAGAAATTCAAATTTGGATTTTGTTTCACCTCATTTTGATTCCTAATGCCAAATCTACGAGGTTTTGAAGCGGTTGCTTTGTTTCTAGATCCGGAAGGTAGCTGCAATTTTGGTGCTTTTTGAGCCAAAACAAACATCACCATCGCACTTAGAAGGCCCAAAAACCTTAAGGTCACCTGTCAAATCATCAAAATCTATGTTAGGACTTTTTGAGGCAAAATTTTTTTACCAGAGAGGCCGTATGCCTCCCCAACACGCAGATTGAGGTAAAAATAAAAAAATATTACAATCTTTTTTTTCCTGTGAAATTAAAAAAAAAAAGGTAATAAAAATCAAATTAAAAAAATATATATTTCAAAGCCTTTTAAAGGCTGGCATAGGTTTTTTGGGTTTTTAAAAGTTATTTTTTTTTTTTAAAGCTCCCCTTTTAATGTGGGGTATGACCTCCTACCTATGGTAGGGTCACAACCCCTTGGGAACCGCCTAGGGGCAACGACCCATGGGCCAAGGATTTTTAAAAATTATTTTTACATAAAAATATAATAATTTTTTGGGCGTTTTTTTAACTTAAAAATAAAAACATACCTTTTATATATATATTTTTAAAATGTAAATTTTTTTGCTATTTTTTTCTTTAAAAATAAGAACATGTGCAATTTGTTTTTGCAAATAATGTCACATGCATTGTAATTGGAGATTTTTTTTTTCCAACACTATATTTGGTGGGCCTCTATTTTTGGAGGTGTTTTTGACAAATTTGGAGGAGTTTCATTTTTCCCTACTCAACCCCTCTCCATTGGGCTTTTTAGTTTTGTACCCAATATTCTAGAGGCCATATTTTGGCCATATGGTGGGCTTTTTCAATGCAATTTTTTTTTAAATAGGGTGGAATTTTTTGCTCTTCGCCGTGGTGCAGGTATTTTTTAGTTTTGACTTTTGGTTTTTTCCAGAATTCTATTTTCTCAGTGTTGTAGTTGTTCAGTTCTTGTTTTTGGAGACTTCGACGGACCATATCTTCTACATCCAAACACATTTTTGGGTACCATTTTTTTTGAAAGTGCATTTTTTTTGTGTAAGTACTTCATCATGGTGCTACCAGTTTCCTCTTTTTTCTATCAGAGAATTGTATTTTTAGCATGTTGTCATTTTTTGGACATTATGGGCTCCTAATGTATTAATTTTTCATTATGAAAATGCATTAAAATAAAGTGCCACAACAGGTGTATATGTATTATGGGATCTTTCACATCACTTTGTGCCTTATTGTACTTGCACTATGAAATAAAGTGCCATGGGGGTTAATGTTTTCCTTTTTTTTTCCTTCATACATTTTTCATGTGTGTGTGCCTTAGTTTGCCATCAAATTAGAGTAGTGTCATTGGGGGCACTCAAACAAATTATTTTCTTCTTGATCTTGATCATCATTTGTTTCAGAGAGGGTTCTTCTTTCGGCATTACAACAATCATTCTTCGATAGTGTTTGCAGCTTCTTCATGCTTTAGTGGTGTTCTTTTTGTTCATCCTTTGTTCCTATTTTTTGGGACAACATTGTCTTGTTTGGAGACTTCTTCAGTTCTTCACTTGGTTTTCATCTATTTTTGGAGTGGAGTTTTTCCCATGAGGTTTTATCTATTTCTCCACATTATAGAGATCTTCTATTTGTACATGGGTACCTTATTTGGCCTTGTTTGTTGGGACCCATTATGCATTCTTTTTAGGGTTTTTAGCTACTCCCTAAGTTCATCTTAAGGGGGGTGTTAGAGTAATCATGCATTAGTAATAATTAATTAATCTTTAATTGATTATTGGTCTAATTTATTCTCGTGCACTTAAGCTAAACTTAGGAGTGTTTTATACTTTATTAGTTGAGCTAACATTAAATCATTATGTCCCATCTCATGTGACGTTGACACTAGTCATGATCTAATCCCTTTCTTATTTAAGGATTTTCTCTTATAAGCACTTAACCCTCATTTTAATTACTCTCACATATTATCTGGAGCTTTCATATCTTTTTGAAGTATCTTCTATAGCTTTTTCTTGTTAAAGAATATAGCAATTCTTGTTTGCAAATCTCTTGTGTGGAAGGTGTATTTGTTTGTTGTTTGAACATGTTGCTCATGGTTTTGTGCTTGTTTCATAATTCTAAAAATTATCCTCCAATCAAAGATGCCTTATGATGCATCATAATATGCATCATAAGTTGGTCAACATGTGTAACCCACCCTTTTTATTTGTGTAACAAATTTTTTTTATTCCCTATGCAAACTTCTAGAGGCCATAAATTTTGATCTAGTGGGCTAAACATAACCTTTTTTAAAATTGCAGTACTTGAAGAGATCTATGCAATGGACATTGCCTACTAACTAAGAATTTTTATTTTGGTCAAAACTTTAGCCTATAGCTTAGAAATTGAGTTTTTCCATTATATATATGAAAATAACACCTTTTGTAATCTTAACATTAAGAGCAAGGTTGAGACACCTTTCCCAATTTTCTCCCACTTATCAAACACCTTGCAAGAGAAAAGGAGTTCTAAAAATTCTATTCCTTGCTTATGATCTTCTCAAACTGATCTTTAGTTGACACAAGATATTGGGTGATAGGTGAAACCTTCCCAAGTGTCTTTTAGAATGTTAATAGTGGTATTGTATTCATTGTATAAAGAATGAAAAAAGGCCCAATTTTCATAGATGTGAGACCTGATCATTACATACTTGAAAGAAGGAGGATACCTAGTCAACATTGCCTTTGTGTTGAGGAAATTTAGCATTATTCATGTACATGTAACTAGAATTGTCTCAATATTGAATTTATTAGTGAAAAAACCTATGGATAAGATGCCAAAGTAACAACACCATTTATCTAATTTCTAGGGGATGAGAGGACAATAGGCTCATAACACCACATAATTTTTTTGTGCTTGCTATCTTCATAAGTGCATCTACAATATTGTTCAAAGTGTCAATATTTTTTAGCATTACCCTCTATACTTTACCATATATCAAACAAAATGGTACTAGAACTCAATATGCTTCATCCTTGCATGAAAGGTTGGGTTCTCTTCTAAACACATAAAACTTTGACTATCATAATAAATTGTAATGGATCTTGTGATGCCACAATTGATTTGGAGTCAAGATATGGTCATACAAATTTGTACTACATCAAAGAACAACAAGGAAACATTAAAAAATGTAGAAAATAGAGGTATTTTTTATTTCTTCAACTACCACCTCTCCAACCTTGGCTTCGACCCTCCAAGGATTATTTAAACATGTACCAACCATTTACAACTAATTTTTCAAACTAAAACCATTCATATTCTCACTTTATGCAACATTGACCCTTTATATTCCACATTGTGCAAATTTTGCAACATTGACAATATTTTACATTTTTTTTGCAATAAGACCCCTAATGACCCAAAACTGACTCAAACATCTATAAAATGGTCTTATAAGACCTTATTACATACAATTGACTTAATCAACACAAAATTTCATTTTTTGATGTAGATCAGGGGTGGATGGTGTCAACTCAATCTCAAAATCAACAACCTTTTCAATTTAAGAGCCTTAACACAATAACAAGTTAAATTTCTTCACAATCTTCCACTATGTCATGTAGGGAAGCAAATGGGGTATTTTTGACATAATTTGAAGGGAACAACTTAAATCCATGGAATAAAAACTATTTTGGATACCCATTATGGAGTTATAAAATATATCCAAAATTTAAGGGTGGTTGTTTTGGAACACAATGATAAAAAAACTATTGCTACGCTTTGTATAAGGTTTGAAATAGAGCAACAAATTTGTGTTTTTGAGTCATAAATTTTAGACCAAAATTGATCTCCAAGAAAGAAAAATTGATTCAAATATCCATTTGGCCCTTATTTAACATATCTAAAAATCAAGGTAGGTTGTTTTGTACAAAAACCCTTAAAATTGGATTTTTTTCCCTCAAATTAAGCTTACTAGGGTTTTAGACCTATTTGTAGTAAAATGGGAATAACTTGCTTGAAACCTAATGAAATTACATGAAACCAATGCAAAAAGAAAATAGATTAATGTAGATTTACCAATCAAAATTGATTTGGAGTCAAGATATGGCCGTAGAGATCTGTACTACATCAAAGAACAAGGAAACGTTCAAAAATGCAAAAAATAAAGGTATTTTTTATTGCTTCAACTTCCAAAACTTCAACCACCACCTATCCAACCTTGACTTCGACCGTCCAAGGCTTATTTAAACATGTCCCAACCATTTACAATTTATTTTAAAACTAAAACCGTTCATATTCTCACTTTATGCAACATTGCCCCTTCAGATTCCACATTATGCAAATTTTGCAACATTGACAATATTTTACATTTTTTTTGCAACAAGACCCCTAATGACCCAAAAATGACTCAAACACCTATAAAATGGTCTTATAAGACCTTATTACATACAATTGACTCAATCAACATAAAATTTCACTTTTTGACCCCTCTTGGGTATGAAAACCTATGGGTGCCCTTGCACCATACTCTTGGGGAAGAGAAAATTTGAGGTCCACCTCAAATAGGAATCTTCTTCCTTATCTTCTAATTCCTTGGCATGTGTGAATTTTTTTCTTTTTACTAAATGTCAACTATTATTGTATCAACTAGTGCACTTGTGCTTTTTGGTCCAACAACATACTTCTTAAGCCAAGGCCAACCTGGTACAATGTAGCCATGTGCTTTTCTTTGTTTTCTCATTCTAGCTTGACCTCATATTGTAATTGTAAATTTACTTTCATTGTCATCCACTTTGTCTTTTCCACCTGCAAATGAAACAAACATATTAAAGAAATCACATTCTTCTTCTTCATACTTCACTTCTTCATCCACCTCATGTTATTTTCCAAACATTCTTGCTTCCTCATGAATCTCCAAAATATTTGTCTTCATCTCAATCTTATTCAGCAATTCATTTTCATTTTTGAATTGCTCATCCATTCTTCCATTTTCCTTGACATCAAAATTCTCAACTCTCGGTTCTTATCTTGAGAACCATGCTATGTCCTTATCCTCCATGAATACCTTCTTTTTTTGGACTATCCTTGAGTCCTCTACAACTTCTTTTGATATCCTTTCTTCTTCTTCTTGAACATCACCCACTTCAACATGAACATCACTATTACTTTCATTAGTTTGAGCAAATTCAAAAGAAAATTCTTTCATTTCTTGTTCAACCAAGTTTCCAAACATGTTTTCAAAATTAATTACTTCAACCATTACCTCATTTTTCTTTGCCTCATACTGCTGTATTTTTTTTTCTCACTTAACAACAAGCTTTCAATTCCTATGCACTCATTCTTCAAGGCTATTAATACATATTTCATCCCATCATTTCTCAACTCATGTGTGTTTTTTTTGCTATTATACTTTGCTTCCCTATTATAATGCCACAACCTTCCAAACACAAGGTGACATACATCCAAATTCATAACATCACAAACTATTTCATCCTTATAACTACCTATTGTAAGAGAGGGGGACCACCGTATGCAAGACCCCAAGTCACAGAGGGTCAAGATACGAGAGGCTTCCCTAACTTACCTCAGCTAAGTGCAATGTTTAGCGTATGAGATTGAGAATGATGAGGAATATGAGGTCTTACAATCACTCTAAAATCTTGAGTTTTAAGGTGGGGCTAAGCGAGCCAATTTTCAGGTTCAACTTTGTACCTCAGGGAGCTCTCTGCCCAAAGACGGAAGTGCGGTCTTTGGACGAAAACGCAACGTGCTGGCATCTCTAAAGTGCATTGATGTCCATACGGCTAGACAACAATAGAGACAAGGTTAAACCTACTAAAATGACTAACAACCCAACTAACTAACTAAAGGTCCAAAATGATACAAGTAAATAAATGAAGTATTCTCTAATATTGTAAAGTAAATAAGCAAGAGTAAAGAAGACGAGGAGGATCTCACTGAGAAATTTGTTCTTCAGCTGATCTTCTGTGAAGCACACACACCTACACACAAAAAGAGGGAAAATGTTGGGTGGCTGAATAGTGGCTTGCCTTAGTCAAACCCTCATTTAGGTGTTTCCACCTCCATGGATAGCCAAGGAAATGAGATAAAGAAAATAGTGTAACAAAGAGAATGCAAACACTACAAAGAATACTATGCTACTCAACCAAGTGATAGAGGAGAGGAGAGGGAAGTTTACTACCTCGACCAAATGCACTCAAGGTTGCTTGGGGGAGAAATGAGAGGAACTCAAGCCTCTACTACAATGGCGTGGTCCCAAACATGCTCTACCAAAGTGACAGAGTGAAGTTTTGGCTACAATGGAATGCTTGAATGCTTGAGGTGAGTGAGAGTGGATGCAAAAGTGTGAGTATGGAAGCTTGAAGTGTGCAATAGCTCAGAAGAAGTTGTGAAGAGTCAAATTCAGTGTTGAAGGGGTCAATTTGAAGATAGGATGAAGAAAAATTCAGTTGGTTGAAGGGGGTGTTACAACTTCATTTCCAATGAGAAGTGTAACACCTCTGTAGGTTTAGCTGCAATAATCTACTAGGGACATAAGTATGTCATATGGACGTCTGTGTGCCATGTAGACATCCTCGATAGAAACGCCTCCATCGACACTCAAAACAGGTGCCACGTAGACTGTCAACAATAGGATTAGGTGGAATTAAGTCTTTGAACTTGGTTTTCTAAGGTGGATAAAGGAAAAAAGGGGATTTGCATAGGGGATGCAAATTCGCTCTTATACACTTATATGAAACTCAACTTTGCATTTCTCATGTATGGTTACTTGATTACCTGTTTGAAGCCAAGTCACTAAATAGGGTGTGGGTTGTGGTATTCTTTCCAAACTCAATTTATCTACCATATATTCAGAAAAAATATTATCCATGTAGAAATCTGAGATCACCACTTGAAAACATTTACCTTTGGACTTACAGGTAGTTCGGAATAAGCTTTCCTTTTCCATCTTGCTTTTTTTCTTGGCTTTCATTTCTTCCTATTGTATCATCTTTTCCATTTCTTCCTCCAATAGCTTCTTTGCCACTTTGAACAATCTATTTAATAATGATGATGCCTCTTGCCCATCTTTCTTCTTATTAAGAGTCATATTGAAATATCAAATCTCACTAAACCACATTAGCCAAAACAATAGATCATTTTCCAAAGATATTCTAGATCTGCTACCAATTTGATGTAGAGCAGGGGTTGATGGTGTCAAATCAATCTCAAAATCAACAACCTTTGAATTTTAAGAGCCTTAACACAATAAACAAGTTGAATTTCTTCACAATCTTCCACTAGGCCTTGTAGGGCAACAAATAGGGTATTTTTGACATAATTTGAAGAGAACAACTCAAACCCATAAAATAATTTTTTTTTGGATACCCATTATGGAGTTCTAAAATATATCCAAAACTTAAGGGTGGTTGTTTTGGAACACAATGATAAAAAAAACTACTACTATGTTTTGTATAAGTCCTGAAATAGAGCAGCAAATTTGTATTTTTGGGTCATAACTTTCAGACTAAAACTAATCTCCAAGAAAAAAACTTGATTCAAATACCCATTTGGCCCTTATTTAACATATCTAAAAATCATAGTAGGTTTTTTTTGTACGGAAACCCTCAAAATATTACTGCTTTCCCTCAAATTAGGCCTACTAGGGTTTCAAACCTATTTGTAGTAAAATGGGAATAACTTGCTTGAAACCTGATGAAATTACATGAAACCAATTCCAAAAGAAACTATATTCACAACTTTACCAACCAAAATTAATTTGGAGTCAAGATATGGTCGTATAAATTCGTATTACATCAAAGAACAACAAGGAAATGTTTAAAAATATAGAAAATAGAGGTATTTTTTACTATTTTAACTTACAAAACTTCAACCACCACCTCTCCAACTTTGGCTTCGACCCTCCAAGGATTATTTAAATATGTACCAACCATTTACAACTAATTTTTCAAACTAAAACTGTTCATATTCTCACTTTATGCAACATTGGTAATATTTTACATTTTTTTTGCAACAAGACCCCTAATGACCCAAAATTGATTCAAACACCTATAAAATGGTCTTATCAAACATTATTACATACAATTGACTCAATCAACACAAAATTTCACTTTTTGATCCCTCTTGGGCATGAAAACCTATGGGTGCCCCCGCACCATGTTGCCTCTAGCCTAACATCTGAATAAAATATCTCAAGCTAGATGACTTCCTTACAAGCATGAGTTTCTATCATGTACTATCATTTTGTAGTGAACAAAGCAACCAAAACCTATTGCTTACTCATCCAATTGATTGCACTACCAAACATAGTGAAAAAATATCCATTGTTGGATCTTCTTCTATTAATATCTCCAACCCAATCTGAATACATAAATTTATGAATACAAATAATTTTTTTGTCCCTTGTATGATAACCATATTAGTATAAGAAATACTTAGAGGTACCTCACAAATACATGAATATTCTCTTCATTGCATCCTAATATAATTATATAGAATTAGCCATAAATTTACTAAGGACTCCCATTTCTTGGGAAATGTCTAGTCTAATAAAGAACTTAGCTTACATCAAACTCTTGACTGCACTAGCATAAGTTACTATGGTCATTATATCCTCTATCTCATTAGGTGAAATTGGAAACCATTAAATAGATAACTTTGTCCCCATCCTACCAAGAACACACAATGGCCTACATTTTTTCATGTTAAACCTTTCCAATATTGATTTCACATACTTGATTTGGACCAACCAAAGTTTTCTATTCACTATATCCCTTTTTATCTCCATCCCTTGATGCACCTAAGTCCATCTCAAACTATGCTAAAATTGAGACTTTAAATAACAAATCAAACCTTTCCCATTACCATAAAATAATATACTGTCCATATATAATACAATAATAAGAATGCAATCATTTTCCATCTGATAATAGATGTAATGATTTTATTTGGACCTCAAAAATCCCAAAATTAACACGAAAGAATCAAACTATTGGTATCACATCCTAGGAGATTACTAGACCATACAAAAAAAAATTCAACATAGAACGAAATGTTGTTTACCTTTCTTAATGTAGTGCTTTATCTTTGTCATATATATCTCTTCCTCCAAGTCACATCCATCTTCTCAACATCAAAATCATACACTACAATAAGAAACAATAAAAATTGAATGGATTTTAGCTTTGCTACTAGAGAAAAAATCTCACCATAATCTATTCCCTCAACTTGGGAATAACGATTTGCAACAATCTTGTCTTGTACTTCCCAAAGCTACCATCATACCCTATTTTTATTTCAAACACCCATTTAGGTCCAACATACTTTCATCCATAGGAAAAGATACTAGGACCCATGCATAATTTGTCTTTTGATTCTCAATCATCTTCTCCTCCACAACCAACTTGTAGAACTCTACATCATCTATACTCATAATCTCATTTATAGTCTTAGGCTCATTAATGTTAGTAATCAATGAAAATATATCTCCAATAAGAGGGTGTATACCTTTCTAGTTTCTATATTTTTTGAGTGGACCACCTCAATAATTTAGGTGGAGGTTTTATCTTTTTTTTTTATAACTATTTGAGCTCTCTTCCTCTTTAGGTCCTTTATGGGCTTCTAGTTCAACCTTTTAGATCTTTGGGATAGTTGAACCACATTTTTATTTCCATCCTTCTTGAGATGTAATAGTGTGGAAGAAGACTTAACTTCTTTAAATATAACACTTTTTTATATTAAATTGTCTCAATCATAGGGTGCCAAAAGCTTGTATCTTTTAACAATAGTGTCAAAGCCAATAGAGATAAATTTTATAGCTTTATTATCTAACTATGGTTGCTTCTCCCTAGGTATATGTACATATACCTCACAAACAAAGACTTGAAGATCTCTTAAAGAGAAAGTTTTACTCAAGCACAACTCCATATGTGATCAATAAGACTTGATGTAGGTGACCTATTAACTTGATAGTAAGTTGTGGCAACCACTTCTTCCTATAACTTTTATTCTAGTATAAACCCACATTTCAACACACTCCTATCCCTTCCCATAAACATACTATTTATTCTTTCTACAACTCTATTTTGTTGAGGGGTGTATGAAGTCTCAACTATTTTTATCACATGATCATTATTAAATTTATCAAAAATTTATTCAAAAAAACTTTCTACCATTGTCAGTCAAAATATTAATCTTCCGACTAGTTTGATTTTATAAAAGATCCTTAAACTCTTTTAAATGATCAAAGACTTTATATTTACTTCCAAGGAAATAAACCCATGTCCTACTATAATCATTAGTGAAAAAACATAATTTATATGGATTAAGAAATTGAATGAATATTAATATGAACAAATATATCATAATAGATTAAATCCAACATCCCAATAGATTTATGAGAATTAGAGTAAAATTAAATAGTTTTATTTTTCATATATGTAATGCTCACATAAATCAAATTCAATATTACAATCATTTAACCCCTCGACAAGGTTTTTATTTTTTAGGGTCCTTAAATCCTTCTCACCTATGTAATCCATCCTTTGGTGTCATATGATTTCTCTATTGGTAGCTTAGTTTCTAAGGTATGATAACCCTTAGGCACCAAAAAAGGATGACCATCAAAATTAGACACAACATACCTCTTTGTTGTTGGTTCCACTAGTGAAGGTGAATATTTTTTAGATCTCTTCTCTACAAGAATTGAAGAAATATTCCATTAAATTATGCATGCATCCAGTTGAAACAAAGTGACACTTTGAACACTCTTAGCAAGAACCATGGATCCTCTAACCATGTTTCACCCTCTACTCAATAAAACAACCTGCACACCTACATTATTTAGTTTACTTACAAAAAATAGGTTTCATGCCAAACTAGGGATATGCAGTATGCCATTGATTCCCTTTAGTCATCCATTAGGGAATTGAATTGAGACTCTATCATGGCCAATAATATTCAAATGAGAATCATCTCTTAGTTACACCTTCCTACCATCATAGTCTTCATATTTTGTAAACTAACCTGAATGTGACGTCATGTGGAAAGAGGCACCAGATTCTATCTGTTGCAAGTATGAGCAAGTCTAGTGGTGTTATCATCAATGCTATCATTGATGTCAACACAGTTCAATATGTTACAAATTGTACATGTATGGTTGAGATGCTGGTGAGATGTTGTGAGTACATAGAGCTATCCTTATGGTGTTTCGAATATGTTGGTTTGATGAGTTTCCAAGTGCTTTTGAGAAAATTAATAAAGAAAAGAAGTCAAAGTGATGAAAATGTTCAAAATGTTCTCTAGTATGTGCTTCACACTTCTCCTATGTTGATTATATACTTGTGCAGATCTAAAGGCATGTTGATGGTATTCTCATGCTGATAACTCCTAAGTTTTAGCTTCTGGTTTATGGTACGTAGAAGTTACATTCACCGGTATGTGAACTATCTGGCAAGTTTGATCTTCTATGGACTAAGAGAAATGTTTCTGCTCCACAGTCCTCTATTTTGATTTAGATAATGCGGATCTAGGATATGTCTTGTGAAGGTCTTTCCTATGCTCTGGTGAAGAGGTTTGGAGTTTGGTAATCATGAATTCATGTTTCATTATTTCAGTATGAGTTTGCACAGTCCAGATAGACTGATGAAAGAAATTCAGTGATTGAAGCTTGTTGTTTTTGTTGCGGATGTATCTGGAAGGTTCTTAGATGTATTCTCATGCATAATGAAGCGTCTTGCGACATCCAAATGCCATCTTCTTATTGGGAAGCATGTGCATCAATGTTTATTTATGTTTTGATTAGGTTTGGCCAACCTGGTGTTTAGACTTCATTTAAAGAATAAAATTTAATTGAGGAGGCGTGTAAATTTAATTGAGGAGGCATGTAGAAGGTTCAAGAAAATAATTTTATTGGTCCACTCTTATTCCTTTCCACTGCAAGAATTTTGAGTTGCCGACCTAATTTGAATTTATGAAATGATGCCTTGTGGTTGACCTTGGCAAATGTCTCTAAGGTTGAGAATAGTATAAAAGCAAGTTGAATTATGAAGAGTTGATGTGAGAGTGATACAAAGTGATGAAAGTGTGCCACAAATCATAAGAGTAGAAGTGTGTTTGAGTGAGTTGTGATAGCAGTCTTTTAGTGTACTAAACTAAAGGTTTCTGTAATCTTGCTAATGTTCTTTAGTTGCAGTGGTGGATCTTTTGTTCTCTTTTGTATCTATAGGCAATGAGCCTCTCTATTGGGCAGTGAGTCCTTTGTAGGTAGTGAGCCTTTGTACATGGATAGTGAGTCCTCTTTTGGGTAGTGAGCCCTTGGTAGTGAGCCTTTGTATTTAGTTTACAATCATTTATATTATGAGTTAACCCTCACCATGGTTTTTCTCCTATTGGGTTTTCCACGTAAAAATCTAGTGTTCATTGTGTTGATTTACTTTCTGTTATCTATGTTTCATACTCATGTTTAATAACAGAATAGTGTGGTTGCAGATTTGATAAGTGATAAAGTTTTAAGTTTTGTATTTGAGTGATAACTAATTCACCCCCCCTCTTGGTTGTCCTGCGCCTATTTAACAATTAGTATCAGAGCTTTGGTTCCTTGCTGTAGAGCTTAACCACTTAAGGAAGATTTGATGGCACACAAGTTGGTAACCCCTATGTTTGATGGAACTAACTACAAAGATTGGAAGGGATAGATGAGAGGATATATTATCTCTCTTGGTTTCAAGACCTAGAAAGCTATTGAGAATAAGTATACACTCCCATTCGGTGGTGTTAATTCTATAGATGAGATCTCTGCTTATGAAGAAAATGAGAAGGAAAAGTATGTGATTTGTAGTGGTTTATCTAAAAATGAGTGAATTAAGGTTCATTCTTTGGATAGTGCATATGATTTCTAGAAGAAGTTTGAAGAAATGTATGAAGGAAATGAAAAGGTGAAATTGACAAAGAGACTGGTGGAAAAGAATAGATTTGTGAACCTGAAGATGGAAGATAGTGAAGAATTTACAAGTTTCTTTCACAGGGTTGAACATAATACAAATGAAGTTAGAAATCAAGGAGGAAAGCTATCAGTTGAAGACATAATTGAGAAGATCTTGATCACCCTACCAGACTTCTACAACGATAAGATATCGGTGATTGAAGGAATGTATGATCCTAAGAAGTACACCTTGGAACACTTGTTCGACATCTTGCAAGCATTTGAATTGAGAAAGTTCTGGAAAGATGACAAGATAGAAGAAAAGATAGAGACGACATTTAAGGCAATGAAGGTTGAGGAGGAATCAGATAGCAATGGTGTTAATGAGTTGGAAGCTAACTTCACCAGGAAGTTGAAGAAAGGTACTGGAAAGTATAAAGGTATGTTTCCCTTTAAATGCTTTAGTTGTGGTAATATTGGTCATTATACTTCAAGATGTATGAATAGATTTGAACATAAAAAGAACAAGGATTATAAGGATAAGGATAGAAAGGGTAAGAAGTATAAGAAGTTGTACTACATTAAGGAAGAGGTAGGTATTTCTGATGATGAATCTAAAAATGAGGTTGATGATAGTGAACGCTTATTCTTAGCTTTGGAAAGTAAGTTTGTATCCATTAATTCTAGAAGATGTGTAAGAAAAAAGGCTTCAAAGGTTAAGAAGAATAGGATGGAAGGTTCTTTGGTTACTGAAATTTCATACAAGACAAGATGAAGACTATTGGGTAATTGATAGTGGATGTTCAAATAATATGACTGGAGAAAAGATTAAGTTCACTAAAGTGGAAAGGTATGATGGTGGTTTAGTTATGTCCGGTGATGATTTAGGAGCTAAGATCTGTGGTAAAGGTTCAATTAGTTTTGATGGAGTACATAGTAATGATGATGTTTAATACATGAAGGGTTTGAGGCATAGCCTTCAGAGTGTTGGTCAGATGTGTAGCAATGGATTTAAACTTGTGTTTCATAACAATACCTATGAAATTAGAAAAGGATATGGAAATGGAGATATGATTGCTGTTGGAAGAAGAACTCATGGAAAAATCTATCAGCTGAAAGGAGTTGATGGTCATTTTCTTGTATCTCAAATTAGTGCAAGTTAGTTATGGCACCAAAGAATGGGACATGTGAACTTTGATAACCTAGTTAAGATCAGTAAAAAGGAAATAGTTCGAGGACTACCTAGAATCACAAAACTTGCTAATACTATATGTAGAAGTTTTCAATTGGGGAAGCAGACAAGATGCAGCTTTAAAGGAAAGGAACATTCTACTATCAGAATACTGGAGTTAGTACATACTGATCTTTGTGGTATGACTAAGACTGGAAGCCTAATTGGTGACAAATATTTCATTTTTCTTATTGATGATTACACTCGAATGACATGGGTTGCTTTTCTCAAAGAAAAGAATTAGGCCTTGGATAGGTTTAAGGTATTCAAAGCAAGAGTGGAGAATGAAGTAAATCTGAAAATAAAATGTTTAAGATCAGATAAAGGTGGTGAATTCACTTTTTGTGAATTTAATGCATTATGTAAGAAGCATGGCATAAAAAGATAGTTTTTTGCTCCGAGAACCCCATAGTAGAATGAAGTAGTTGAAAGGAAAAACAAGATAGTTCAGGAAGCTGTGAGAACTATGATGAAAGAATCTACTGTACTAGATGTATATTGGACAAAAGTGATACATATTGTTGTTTATGTTCTTAATAGAGCTTAGATCAGACACAATGACACAAAGACACCTTTTGAGTTATGGACCAGTAAGACCCCTACTATGAAATATTTCAAGTTATTTGGAAGCAGATGCTATATTAAAAGAGATGATGAAAATATTGGAAAGTTTGATACTAGATGTGATGAGGGAATCTTTCTTGGATATTCTACCACTAGCAAGGCATACAAATATTTTAACAAAAGACAAAGGAATACTATTGAAAGTGCTAATGTGAGAGTTGATGAATACATACACAGACCTATTGAGATAAGTGAAGTTGAACCTAATGATCCTATCTATAGACATGTACCTAAAGAAAATAAGGAAAATGAAAAAGAAGAAAAAGAACAAGTGGAAGAAGAAGAGAATGAACTGGAACCTACTGCTAGGACTCCTAAATATGTACAAAAGAATCATCTGGAAGATCAGATAATTGGAGACAAGAGTGAAGGTGTGAAGACAAGAAGTAGAGTTACAACTAAGGTAAATTTGTGTTTACTCTCTAAAATAGAACCTAAATCTATAAAAGAAGCATGTGAAGATGAAAGTTGGATGAGAGCTATGAAAGAGGAACTACAACAGATAGAAAAGAATCATACATGGGGAATAGTCCCTAGACCTATGAACAAAAATGCAATTGGCTCAAAATGGGTGTTCTAGAATAAGCTAAATGAAAATGGAGTAGTAAGGAATAAGGCAAGATTGGTATGTAAAGGATATTCATAAGTTGAAGGAATAGATTTTGAAGAAACATTTTCCCCTATGGCTAGAATGGAAGCTATTAGAATGTTTTTGGCATTTTTTACACACAAGGACTTCAAGGTATATCAAATGGATGTTAAGTCAACTTTTCTAAATGGTGATTTGGAGGAAGAAGTGTACATGGCTGAAGGTTTTTAGTTGTCTAAAAAATTAGATATGGTTTGTAAATTGAAGAAAGCATTGTATGGAATGAAGCAAGCTCCTAGAGCTTGGTATGCAAGATTGGACAAATATCTAACAAAGAAAGGATTCAACAAACATTTTTTTGACAACAATCTCTATTTCAAAGTGCATGAAAATAAGATGTTGATTGTAGTTGTTTATGTTGATGATATCATCTTTGGTGGAAATGAAGGCATTTGTAAAAAGTTTGCTAAAGAAATGCATAAAGAATTTGAGATGTCTATGATTGGTGAATTGAATTTCTTCCTTGGTCTACAAGTGAATCAAATTGATAAAAGGATATTTATTTCACAATCTAAGTATGTAAAAGAGTTGTTGAAATTTTTTGGGATGGAGGATTCTAAAATAGTTTGTACTCCTATGATAAATAAATGTAAATTGAGCAAAGATGATGAATCTGCTAAGACTGATTAGAGTAAATACAAATCCATGATTGGTGGACTGTTGTATCTTACTGCTACCATATTAGGTATTATGCATGCAGTGTGTTTAGTTTCTAGATTTCAAGCAGATCCTAGAGAAGCACATCTTATAGTTGTAAAAAGGATATTTAGATATCTTAAAGGCACATCAGATTATGGATTGTGGTATCCTAAGAGTAATGATTTCACCCTGAGTGCTTATACAAATGTTGATAGGGCTGGATGTGTAGATGACCGGAAGAGGACCAGTGGTGGCACTTTCTTTCTTAGTAGAAGACTAGTTTCATGACTGAGTAAAAAGAAAGACTCAGTTTCTTTATCCAATGCAGAGGTAGAATATATTGCTGCAACATCTTGTTGCACACAAGTTATGTGGATAAAGAAAACTCTGAAGGACATTGGGGTAGTATGTGATGAGCCTACTTCTATTTTCTATGATAATACAAGTGCAATAAACATTTCAAAGAACCCAATTATGCATTCAAGAATGAAACACATATCTGTCAAGTATCATTTTCTAAGAGAGAAAATGTTGGAGAATAAGGTCAGACTGGAGTATGTGACAACAAAGGAACAAATTGCAGACATATTTACTAAGGCTCTTCTAAAGGATACTTTTGAGCATCCTAGGGAGAGGTTGGGTGTCATTGGCCGTCCTAAATAGGTGCACATGAAGGTGCATCAATCCACTGAATTCATAGATTATTCATTTATCTGGATTGATTGTTAGATCTACTCTGCAGGGGGAGTAGAAAAGGCTTTCATTGTTGCAATATGAGTTTACTCCTAAGGGGGAGTAATCAGACTAGTTGTCCTTTTCCAGTGATGTCAAAGGGGGAGAAAAGGTTTTGTGTTGCCATCAATGACAAAGGGGGAGATTGTTGCAAGTATGAGCTAGTTTGGTGGTGTTGTCATTAATGTTGTCATTGATGTCAACATAGTTCGGTATGTTACAATTTGTACATGTATAGTTGAGATGCCAGTGAGATGTTGTGAGTACATAGAGCTATCCTTATGGTGTTTCAGATATGTTGATTTGATAAGTTTCCAAGTTCTTTTGACAAAATTAATAAAGAAAAGAAGTCAGAGTGATGAAAATGTTTAGAATGTTCTTTGGTATGTGCTTTGCACTTCTCCTATGTTGATTCTATGCTTGTGTGGATTTGAAGGCATGCTGATGGTATTCTCATGGTGATAACTCTTGAGTTTTAGCTTTTGGTTTGATGGTACGTAGAAGTTACATTCATCGGTATGTGAACTATTTGGCAAGTTTGATCTTTTGTGGATTGGGAGAAATGTTTCTTCTCCACAGTTCTTCGCTATTTTGATTTAGATCGTGCAAATATGGGATATGTCTTGTGAAGTTCTTTCTTATGCTCTGGTGGAGAGGTTTGGATTTTGGTAATTAGGAAGTCATGTTTTAGTATTTTAGTATGATTTTGCAAAGTCCAGATAGACTGGTGAAAGAAATTCAGTGATTGAAGCCTGTTGTTTTTGTTGCAAATGTATTTGGAAGGTTCTTAGATGTATTCTCATGCATAATGAAGTATGTTGTGGAATCTGTGTATCATCTTCTTGTTTGGAAGCATGTGCATCAATGTTTATTTGTGTTTTCATTAGGTTTGACTGACCTGGTGTTTACACTTCATTCAAAGAATAAAATTTAATAGAGGAAGCATGTAGAAGGTTCAAGAAAATAATTTTATTGGTCCACTCTTATTCCTTTCCACCGCAAGAATTTTGAGTTGCTGACCTAATTTGAATTTATGAAACGATGCCTTGTGGCCAACCTTGGTAAATGTCTCTAAGGTTGAGAATAGTATAAAAGCAAGTTGAATTGTGAAGAGTTGATGTGAGAGCGACAAAGTGACAAAAGTGTGTCAAAAATAATAAGAGCAAAAGTGTGTGTGAGTGAGTTGTGATAGAAATTTTTTAGTGTACTGAAGGTTTCTATAATCCTACTAATGTGCTTGAATTCATTGGTGGATCTTTTGTTCTCTTTTGTATCTATAGGCAGTGAGCCTCTTTGTTGGACAATGAGTCCTTTGTAGGCAATGAGCCTTTGTAGGAAATGAGCCTTTGTACTTGGACATTGAGTCCTCTTTTGGGTAGTGAACCTTTGTATTCAGTTTATAATCATTTATATTGTGAGTTAACCTTCACCACAGTTTTTCCCTTATTGGTTTTTCCACGTAAAAATTTGGTGTTCATTGTGATGATTTACTTTCTGTTATTTGTGTTTCATGCTCGTGTTTAATAATAGAATAGTGTGGTTGAAGATTTGATAAGTGATAAAGTTTTAATTTTGTTATTTGTGTGACAACTGATTCACACCCCTCCTCTCAATTGTCCTGCACCTATTTAACACTACCAACCACACACCTTTTGATGTAAGATTAGCCAAGGCTATGCCAAAAGAATCACCTTCATCTTAAGATGATCTCTCAAACTCATCATCAAAATCCACCTTTTTTCCTTCTTCTCCTCCTTATAGTCTCTTCATAGATGTTCATTTTTCCATTCCAATATTTCACCTTGAACTTATCATGAGATTTGGATCTCCCATGGGCTTTAAATCTAGACTCATCTCATTTTTTTCCTTATTTATTTTTTCTTTGGATCTTCCATGAATTGCTCTAGGGACTCCTTAGTTGACTTAGAAATATTCCTTCTCATTTCTTCTAAAATAAAATATGCAACCAA
This sequence comes from Sequoia sempervirens, assembly GCA_007258455.2. Lineage (NCBI taxonomy): Eukaryota > Viridiplantae > Streptophyta > Pinopsida > Cupressales > Cupressaceae > Sequoia > Sequoia sempervirens. The sequence continues at coordinate 12,077,661 of VDFB02000017.1, forward strand.
TTTTTCTATTTTGAACTTGGTTGTAATGCTCCCAATGTCCATAACGAGGTGGTCCCATGAATATAAAAAATAACACAACAAATTCAAACATCAATCCTCGTCCCCCATTTTTATTCTCATGAATTGTAGTTGGGTAACTACCATATGAAAGACATTTAGACATACCCACCATCTTGTTGGCAATATGATTTCCATTGATGTCAAAAGGGCATCTCATTGATGTCAAAAGGAGATCTGAGTAATATCAGATGAGTAGTTGATGGTTGATTTCAAAAGGGAATTAGTGAAGCAAGCAATGAAGTGTTGCATAAGTTCAGGCATCAGGCCCTGGGATTACCTTATATCACTTGCTTGAGACAAAAGGAGTTAGTCATTTCCAGCTAAGTTTGATCAGGCTTTAGACTTTGATCTTGTGACTTATTCTATATTGTAGATGATTGAACATTGAGCTTTGGTCATACACTAGATCACATGCCTTAAAGAAATGATGAAGAAAATGTGTTAAGTCTGAAAGGTTTCAAGCTTTCGACTTCGATTGTACTCTATATTGAATGCACAAAGAAAAAGGAGCTAGAAAGGTGTAAGTCCAAAAAGGCATCAAGCATCGAACTTCAGAGTTAAGGCTTACACCTCAACAAAAAGTGGAGAAAGGGGTATGAAGGAACCCCAAACCTTGACACTCGAAATGGCTTCAGTGTTCGTGGGCCAGAGTTAAGTCTTTTTCCTTAACAATTTGTAAAGTATGCGCTAAGATGGAACCTCGAACCTTGACACACAAAATGACTTCGGTGTTCACGGTTTGGCATTAAGGCTTATGCCTTAATAATTTGTTAAGCATGAAGAAAGGAGAGTGAGGAAAGCCCGAATGCCAACACTTGAAAGGGTTGTCTTGTGAAGGATTTTTTTGGGAATCACAGACCAGAAGGAAGACTTATGCCTTATTGAAAGGTAGGTAAGAAATATGATGAAAGGGTGAACCTCGACATTCGACAAACTTAGGCATGTTTCAAAGCTTCACACTTTGATGTTTCAGAGGTTGGTCTTATGGTTTGCATATAAAGTGAAATGTTGGTAAATGGTAAGCGATAAGGGAAGATCCTAAATTTTGAAAAAGTAATGTTTCTTTAGAGTTTAGAGTTAGGTGTGATGGTTTATGATGGTGTAAAGGAAGGTAAAGGGTAGAGGGTAAGGATAATGGTAGAAACCCAAAAGGTATGAAGAAGCATCTGACATTAGCTTTCAGGCTTGCTTGTTAAGCTTTGCAATGCACCTCAAGTATGAGGTAAGAGGGATTAGCAATGTTTGACCCCTAACAAGAATGAATGAAGGAGTAATTCCACTATTCTACGATAATCTTGCATTGACTTGGGTTGACTAGTGTGGATTTGCAGGAATGAGACATGTGGCAAGAATCAATTGTTTGACCTGATTCACATCATTGTTGTGAATCATTAAAGATCTATGGCCTAGATTTAAAATTATCACAAAAATCATCATGTTTTAAATGAAATGGTGGCTAAGTGATGGTTGATGGATTATGGCATGATTTTAGAGATCAATGAGTAGATTGTGAAGAATTGATTCTGACAACTACAAGATAACAAAATGATGGAACTTTAAGTTTGGACGAATGGAATTGAGGCACAAAAAAGTGAAGTAACTACTCTAGTTGCTTTGTTTTTGATGATTGGAATAATTAGATGTCTCCACTAATGCAAAAATAGATAAAAATTTGGAAGAGGTCAATCAGGCATATATATGTCATTAATTGTAGATCAAATCCTAGGATTGTGATACACCAAATATAGCAAATGTATTGAATGAGGTTAGTGGTGTTTGGCTTGAGGTGTAGAAGAAACTTGTTGGTGAAGGAAAGTATGTGAAGTTGAAAAAAAGAGGTAGATGAATGAGAGAGAGCTCAATATGCATATGATATGAGAAGACGACCTAGACTGAAACTCAAAAAATCATCTAGGGTATGCATCAAGTGTGAAGCAATGTTGAGATACTATTGAATAGAGAGGATAAGTGAGGATGCAGATGTTGAGATAGTAGTTGCAGAGAAAGAGAGAGTTAGAATAAAGGATGTTCTAAAGTACATAATACAGAGAAGATAAGAGAAAGTTAGAGGAATGAGTTATTGAGTTAGCAACAATAGAGATAGAGAGAGTGCTTACATGGAAGCAAAGCAGAGATTGAGTAATTGCAAAATAAGCCTGTAACACAGAACTGTATTCATTTGAATCATTTGTAATTTGGAGTTGTAGCTCTGATGAGCTCGAAATATGCTCATAATTTGAATATTATGATGTATTTTTAATACCCTTACTCTTATTGTTGATGGTTGTTTTAACTCTTTGATTAAAGGCTTTTTATCTAAAATCGGGTAGTATCCTGTAACAACACATTCCTATATTCCTGCAGCTTAACATCTCTATGTTTTTGTATTAATTGCCCTGTTTGACCTCCCGAATGACTGATATAATGCATGTAGTTTTTGGATAATGAAATGGATTTAATATGTGATTAATGAATGCGTATTGTGTTATTTTCCATGCGTGCTTTCTTTTGCTTCTGTCGCCATGTCCATCGCAGGTTGTTAAAGGAAGCATGAACAAGTCAAAGTGCAGCAGATCTCGGTCCTGCAGTAAAGTCCATTTCCAGTATGGCATTGAGGAAGTCATTCCAGCAAAGACTCTCTGACCGGGTTGGGAGGAAATCTAAATGATCATTAATCTAAGAAGAGTGGAATACTAAATTCTCTTTGAATCGTGTTGAACAGATATGCCTTCATTTATGAGAAGTATGTTCCTCAATTTTAGGATGCATTTATGTCCATGTCTTTCTCTGTTAGAGTTAGGTAGTTAGTTTCTTTTCTAATATAAATAAGTGTTCCTCTTGCATGAGTGAACAATAGAGTGTGTTAAAGTTAGTATTATAAGGATAAACAGTGTTTTGTGTTAGTTTTCTTACAAGCAAAATAATCAATGTATATGATTCCAAGCTTATGAATAAAAGCTGATGAAGTTTTGAGTCCAATTCTTGCATAAACTAGTTGATGCTTGCTAAGGGGGCCCACTTAGTGAATATCTGTAGTTAGTTATTTATCTCATATTGATTATAAGTTAGATTTCATTCTTGAAGGTTTCAGCGCAAACTCAGTCTTATATTGTTCCTGCAGCATTGAGAATCCATCCCTGTGTTTGTTTCCGCAGCATAAGGCCAGTTCATAGTTTGTTTCTTAGTAATAGTTGTCATGATTTATGATTTGCTTAAGTTATGCCTAAGTTAAGAATACTTTACATTACATTTCTATAGCATAAGTAGAATTCTTTCCAAGCATTTATTTTTGGTAAATTGTGACTGAAACTGGTTCTTAGTGCACATACAGTGCCTCTCCATTTCAAGTATACGTTCCCTAGTTTGACAATGTAAATGAACGACCATAAGAAGATGTTAGTCACCCGCTAGAATGTCCAATTCCCAGGTTAGGATTTTCCATGACTTTTATATCCTTTTGTGGAATCAACCATTTTTTGGCACTGTTGTCGGGGATGGTGTCAAGCTAAGAACCTATCATAGTCATTGTTGGCAGTATATTAGTGTGTTTATTCAAGCATTTTCAAATTCCTTCAATTTAAGGTTAATTATATTGCATGCATAGAAGAAGAGACGCTTTGGGAAGATTTCTCCCTAACCTTTCATTCATTGATAACAATTCTGAGCCAGCTTATAATCTATTTGAAGAAGGAGTAGACCAAGATATCAATCCATTTGCTGAAAACCTGCTTGCTGAATTGCCATTTTCCCCAATTGACGAAGAACCTCAAGAAAATCCATTTTCTTTGATACTCCATCAAGCAAATATGGCACGTAATCCACCTAATCAACCTCCTGCTTTTGAATTCCCCACCATTGCTCAGCCAGATAATGATAACCTTAAAAATATTCCTTCTTTATTACTTCCCAAGTTCTATGGACTAGTTACAGAGGACCCAAAAAATTTCTTGTTTGAGTTTGACATCCTCTGTTGCAGCTATGATTACACTTCAGATGCTCACAAGCTGAAGTTGTTTCCTGCTACTTTGAAGGAGGGAGCTTTTAGATGGTTTATGAGTTTGGGAAAGGATGTTGTTGATAGTTGGGTAGCTATGCAAAAAAAAATTCTTAAAAAATATAAGGAATATTGTAAGAGTGGTAGTAAGGGTGATGAGATATTCAGAATTCAATAAAAGGAGGATGAAAGCCATGAAGACTATATCTCAAGATTCTTGTTTTCCCCAAAAATGAATTCAGACAATACTCTCAATCAAGAATCTGATAAACTACTTTTTCTAAGGGGAATTAGTGACACCTGTATAGATGCCCTAGATTTGATGGGAGGAGGAGATATAACCCAAGTGTCTTGGGATGATATCAAGAACATACGTCACAACTACTCTCGAGCAATTGTTAAGAAGGGTAGAGGTCATCAAGCCATAGTGGGAAAGTCTTCTACTAATGGAGCTTCACGAATGGAGATCACACATCTGCTGTCTGATTCCAAGCAGGATATCATAAACAACATGGCTACACAGTTGGATACTATGCAAGCTTGGAAGAAACATGAGGAAACTGAAGCAATCTTGGTTGAGTTTTATCCACATTGTAGATAGAAGAAACATGACTGTAGATGTAAGATGGTTGCTAACCTGGAGGCTAAGCAATTACCTACTGATTTTAAGATAGTGGAGGGTGATGATGACCAAGTATTCTTCATTGCACAAAGGCGACCATGGGCTCAAAGACAAGGTATGCCTCAAGACCCTTTGAATTTTGGTAATCCTTATTCTAATTACAATAACCAATGGAAACCTACATATGACCCATCACCACCTTGGAATACTTCTCAACCACACTGGCCTAACTATCATAGTCTTTAATGGCAATCTCAAGGACTTTGGTAGCAGCCACAAGGACAATGGACTCCACCCCAAGGTAATTGGCAGAAAAATCCTCAATGGAGAAGTCCTCACAATGTCAGAACCAATCTCCTGGATCCCTGCAACTTCAATAGCCACAACCTCCAGCCCTCATGCCACCTCCTATAGCACCTACAACAAATACTGGCCCTCCAAAACAAACGCCTATGCCTACTCAACCATTGCCAAATCCTAATAATAAGCAGCAGCAATAATAGCAGCCTATGTATTATGCAAAAGTCAATCAATATCTAGCTTATGCCTTGAATATTAATGATATCCATCTCAGGTCTGGAACCACTCTCCTTGCTTCACAACTGCCTGTAATTACATAGATTCTATACTCTACCTCTAAACAACCTACTAATCTTGTAGAACATATACCTATATCAGATATTGTCTCTAAGGAGTCTGTCCTACAGCATCAGGCCAAACCGCCTTTTCCTCAGTGATTGAAAATTACTACATTCAAGTTTATGGAAGAGCCTACCTTTGATATTTTGGATTAGCTAAAGAATGTACACATTCAAATTCCCCTTTTTCAAGCCATTAAAAATGTCTCAATTTATGGAAAAGTTATTAAGGAGGCTTGTTTAAAGAAACCCGGAAGAAAGAAAAAGGATCCCCAAACTATCCATGTTCTAGGATAGTTGGCAGATATTATGTTAGGGAAGGTAGTCATTCCAAAATATACTGACCTTGGGAGTCCTGTGGTAAAAATAAATATTAATGGCCAAATAGTAAAGAATGTTTTGATTGACCTTGGTGTAGCCATTAATGTAATGACCAAGCATACTATGGAGTATTTGAATATCCTAACCATTCGGTCTACACCTACCGTCCTGCAGCTTGTTGATAGTTCCACAGTAACACCTGATGGAGTGGTAGAAGATGTCATTGTCATCCTTGAGTCTTGGGAATACCCAACATATTTCACCATATTGTCCACTAAGACAACTTTGGAAGGATATCCTATCATCCTAGGTAGACCATGGTTAGCCACAGTTGATACTTTTATAGGATGTTGTTTAGGAGACATGACAATTTCTGATGGTCAGTCAAGAAAGAAATTGGCTTTATACCCACCTGCCCAGCCTCAGCCAGACTTGTCTCAACCAATTTGGAAAGATTTAGGAGAGCAAATTGAAGAAGTCAATTCATTGGCTTAGCTAATGATGCTGCAAACTAATCCATTTTCCCAACTTCAGAGTGAGGATGGCTTGCTTTTACACATTTTACAGTCCAACTCTAATATGAGTAGCCCATCTATTCCAGATAGTTGTGTTCAACAATGTTTCCTACAACAACTGAATCCTAAGAGCCTGCCACCTAAATTTCTTGTATTTTATCACAATTTTCTTCCACATGAAATACAAACACCACCTTTATCAGCAGCCTCCATGAATGATCTTACCAAGCAAGTGGAAGTGTCGTTGTTTGAATATCAATAATAAGCTGCCTCAATCTCAACAAACTTCCCTAGTCATAATGTTGCAAGATCAACACAGAGCTTTTGCATGGGACTATGGGGATATGAAGGGAATAGATCCTCAACTCTGTACTCATAGGATCTACATTAAGGAAGACTATTCACATGTTAGGCAGCCTCAAAGAAGGATAAACCTAGCACTCAGGGAAATAGTTAAAAAAGAACTCCAAAAATTGCTTGATGTTGGTTTTATCTACCCTATTTCAGACAGTCAATGGGTATCTCCATTGGTGATTGTTCCTAAAAAAGGTAGAAAATGGAGAGTTTGTGTAAACTATAGGGATCTGAACACATCAACTAAAAATGATCACTTTCCACTGCCATTTGTTGACCAAGTGCTAGACTTATTGTCTGGTAAAAAGTATTTCTCCTTTTTGGATGGATATAGTGGGTATAATCAAATTAGAATTGCCCTTGAGGATCAAGACAAAAAAACTTTTACCAGTCCATGGGGCACTTTTGCCTACTCTGTCTTACCATTTGGCTTGTGTAATGCACCTAGAACATTTCAAAGGGTAGTGATCAGTATTTTTGCTAATAATTATTATGATTCTATGGAGATCTATATGGATGGCTTCACCACTTATGGAGTTATTTATGAAGAAGCATTAGTGAATTTGGAGAAAGTGTTGAAAAGATGTAAGGAGAAAATTTTGTCATTGAATAGTGAGAAGTGCTTTATGATGATGCAAGAGGGAATTTTTTTAGGCCATCATATCTCTCAAGTAGGAATTCAAGTTGATCTTGCAAAAATAGAAGTCATTCTAACTTTGTAAACACCTATGAAACAAAAGGATGTTAGAAGCTTCCTAGGACATGTTGGATATTATAGAAGATTTATCAAAGATTTCAACAAAATAGCCAGTCCATTATATGCCTTATTGACTAAGGATTCTGAATTTAACCGAACTAAGGCCTGTGACAAATCTTTCCTACAGCTTAAGAACTTACTTACTCAGGCACCTATTCTTCAAAGACCACAGTGGAATCTACCCTTTCATATACACATAGATGCTTTTGATTATGCCATAGGGGCAGTTTTAAGACATATAGAGAATTCCATAGAGCATGCCATATATTTCATTAGCAAAAACCTTCAAGGACCTGAATTAAACTATACTGTCACAGAGAAAGAATTGCTAGCAGTTGTGTATGCCCTAAACAAGTTTTGACATTATGTCACTGGTTACCAAATATTTGTCCATACAGATCATGCAGCAATAAGGTAACTCATGAATAAGTTTTCCATATCTGGAAGATTAGCAAGATGACTACTATTGTTGCAAGAATTTGATATCACAGTTATTGATAAGCCAGGCTAGGCTAATGTGGTGGCTGATTTCTTGTCAAGACTTCAAACAACTACACCTGCCACCCCTGAGGTAATTGATGATAGCTTTCCCGATGAACATCTATTTTCTATTGTTGTTCAAACTCCATGGTATGCAGATATTGCAAATTATTTAGCAGCCAACAAGATCCCAACCCACTTCTCACCAAAGGAAAGGCAATTGTTGGTAGAGAAAAGTTTTAACTTTTCATAGATTGTAGACTATTTATTTTACACAGGACCTGGCCAAGTCATGAGAAGGTGTGTTAGGGAAGATGAGACCTATGAAATTTTTCATACCTTTCATGATGAGCCATGTGGTGGGAACTTTGCACCCAAGAGAACATCTATGAAAGTACTTGCTACAGGATACTATTGGCCCACACTACACAAAGATGTTGCAACCTACACTAGAAAATGTGACATATGTCAATGCATGGGGAGACCAACAAGGTCTAATGAAATGCCCCTGTATCCTCAAGTGGTAGTTAGTCCCTTTGACAAGTGGGGCATGGATTTTGTTGGGCCTATTGATCCTCCATCCAATGGGAAACCATACATTTTGGTTTGCATTGATTATGTAACCAAGAAGTTGTTGAGTTCCTGTATGAGTAGATTTTTACTCGGTTTGGAGTCCCAAGGGAACTTGTTACTGATCAAGGAGCTCAGTTTACATCAAACTTAGTCACTGAATTGATGAATTATTACAAGATTAGGCACTAAAAGTCTAGCCCCTATCACCCTCAAGCCAATGGTCAAGTAGAGGTTACCAACAGAGAAATTAAGGCAATCCTTACTAAGACAGTACAATTACACAAGAAGGATTGGAGCAGTCTGGGCCTATAGGACATGGAAAACAACTACAAGGTTCACTCCTTTTGAGTTACTCTATGGAAAAACTGCCATGTTGCCAATAGAGTTTGAGCATAAGACCTTAAGGATTGCTCTCCAACTTAACATTGATATTTCATAAGCCCTAAAGGAATGCCTCCTGCAGCTGAATGCATTGGATGAGATAAGGAAAGTTTTCCTGCAGCATACTGAAGCTATCCAGCAGCAAAGAAAAAAATGGCATGACCACCATTTAAAAACAAGCAACTCTCTGCCAGCGATTAGGCGCTGTTCTATGACTCTAGGTACAAGGAAAATCAAGGTAAACTCACCACAAGATGGCTTGGTCCTTATAAAATAGAAAATGTGTTTGTTAATGGTTTAGTTTAGTTAGCTACAATAGATCTTGTCTGATTCAAGCTACTGGTTAATGGACACCGTCTTAGGTTGTATCACAAGCCAGGTTCCAAAGAAGAATTTATGAAGCAATTTGTTTCAGATGCGGTCACTGATCTTCTGCAACAAAAGGCTTCGGCCTTTCTCTTGTAACATCTCTTTAAAATTCTATGTTGTATGCCCATAATAAAGGTTTCATTTTTAAGGAAGCCACTTTCTCCATTTTTCATCCATCACCACCATTCATTTCCTCTTCTTCCACGTCACCCATCCAAGTCATCCATCCTGCCGTACCGCCCTCATTTATGGTTTCAATTTCAGCCATCATTTCATGTTGAGCTATGATTTTTTTTAGTGTGTACGAGCACTTATTATAAGGTACGTGATATCTTTTATTGTCACATCATTTATTTATTTCATTTATTCATTCATTGCTATGTACATATTAGTCATCATTGTCTATTCTTCGCCTATCCTTTCCCACATGTGTGGCCACATGCCAAATTTTTAATAGGGGGTGTGGATAATCCATTTCAACTTTTTCTTATTCCATTGTCACAACTGTCAAGATATTTTTATTTTCTTGTACTTACCAAGTACGACTGCGTGCTTTCACCCTTAACAACAATTAACTGCTTGATTTGAGTAGTTTTTAACAATAATTTCATGCAATTATCCTTTGTGTCATTCTTGGAAAAGTAAAGAAAAGTGACAGCAGGGCAGAAAGAAGTAGGGCAGAAGAATTTTTTTGAATTTTCAGAAGAAGTTTGAGTTTCAGGAATTTCAGCAAGGATAATTTGTGAATATGGGTGGCTAGTTAGTAAGACATGATCCTGTAGCTCATGAACCCTTGATGCAAAATCCTCAAGTGGTTCAGGAATTCAGCAATTGCGGTTGGTTTTATTTTCTGAGGATAGATTCCTATAATGAGGAAGTTGCGGGCGATTTTTTGAGAACTCTTTTAGAGGGAGAAGCTACAGTGTGGGGTTTGACAGTAGCTATTATAGAAGAGTGGATTGCAGAAGTAACTGGGCTTCTGGTGGTAGGAGAAAATTTTTCTTCAGGGAGAGATGTTGTCTCTGCTAGGGCAAAATTCACAATACCAATAGATGGACCCTTGGAGGTTTCCAAACAAGGATGCAAACATGTGTCACTACCTCCTCCATACTCGGAATATGCCACCTTCATAATCAGGTACTTGACTTGTGAGGGACATTTTTCCTATTTGCATTCCTATTATTTTAAACTATTGAGTCATATGAGGCACGGTTTAGCTGTCAATGTTCCAATTTTTTTGTTAAACCTTTTGAAACATTGTGCCCATGAAACCCAGAGGGGTAGGGACAACTCTATCACCCATCATGCCCTCATTAAATTCTTGATCCAACGTTCCCTGAGGGATGTATCACCCCTTTCTTGGCAAGAATTTATTGCCCAGAAGGTTCTGCAACCTTAAGAGCCTCCTAGAGCACTCCCTGCACAACACAAGAAAAAGAAAAAGAGAGTAGAATCTACAAGTAGGGAAGCAGAGCAAGAATCATCTGCTCCTACAATACTTAGTCTTGTAGCCTCCACACCAGAGCCCTCTACCCAAGTACAAACCAGGCCTATTGGTAGAAAAGAAAAAGGGGAAACAAAGGTAGGAGAATCATCTAGGGCAGAACAAACCCTAGAATCTGACCCTCATGTTCAAAAGTGAAAATTTTCTACTCCACTCTTTCTTGCAACATCTTCCCTTGTAGCAGTTTCTCCTGTAGCAATGTCTGTTGCCACTACAGTTTCGCTATCATCTTCTCCTGCTGAGTTTGAATCCTCTAGGTAGGTTAGAAAGAGGAAAGCCACGAAAGTGTCTCCTGCAACTATTACTTTAGAAACATTTCCAAAAAGAGTTTCATCAAGGAAATAACGTAAAGTTACCTCAACCTCTGTTCAACCTGAAATTATAGTAATTCCTGAGGAATTTGAAGAATTCAGTCATGATGTTTCTCAGAAAGTATCTGAGAATGTTCCACAAAGTCCATATGTTATTCCCAGGGAAGTGCAAACTAAGATAGTGGAAGTTGAGGAAGCACAACATGGTAGTGGTAATGAAAGGGGGATGCCAAGTCTTGATGACTTGGTTAAATCAGTTAGGCAAGTTTCAGAAGAAACACAATCTCCTCCTAAGTAGCAAAAGGAGTCCATCCTGCAACAAGAGGAAGAACAACTTGAACAATTTGAAGTGTCCAATGAAACCCCATTACCCCCGAAACTTGTCGAGCATTGGTTGTTTATAAAAGGAAATTGTTGATTGAATATTTGGAATATCTTAGGACTTCATGGAGGCCTGCTACATTTCAAACTTTGATTTTCCACCATTTAGCTAGAACTGAAATTCAACAAAGTCTTTGGGAAGAAGAAAAGAAGAAATTGAAAAGGGAAATTGAAAGACAAAAACAGGTAATGAAAGAAATGAAAGAGAAAATGGATGAAATGGTGAAGATAACTGGTAAAATTATGGAATGTAGACCACCACCTAGGGTATATGCTATGTTCCTTAAAGAGCAATTTCTTTGGTTCCAATTGATGAGAATTTCAAGAAATTTAGACCCTGTCATTCACACAGCTAAGGAATTTTATGATGCATATCAAGTAGCACCCAGTTGGCTGAAAAATTCTTTATGTGAGTTTTATTTGCATGGTTTGTTAATTATCTCTGAAACAGAGTGGAATCCGCTTCTCTACATTGGTGACATTCATTTGAGGTCACTCATGTCTTGGGCGGCCAATGAAACTATGGAAGACAATTAGAGGCTTATGAAGAGGCTGAAAGGGATGAACCTATTCCACTATGACCTAAAAGCTCAGCTCCCCACACAATTCTGAGAACTTGGCTTACTTTTGTGTATGGATTCAATGATCAGATAGAAAGAATGAAAATATTTGATATCAGGAAGCAAGTGTATGATGAGTTCAAAGACCAAACATATCTGTTTTGGAAGCTTTCATCTTCCAGAATTGAAACAAGATGGGAAAAATTGACTGTTGGTCTGAGGAAATCTGAGCCTCATAGCCCTCTGAACTTTAAGGCAGCCATCAAAAGGACAGAGAAGTATACGTAGCTTGGTCTCCAGAGAAGGTTTGAGTTATGGTTGCCATTAACATTTTGACCTCTAGTTTTGATGTGGCCACTTTACCCTTATTGGGCTATAGATGTTAATGAGGATGCAGAAACCCGCAGGTATGAGAGATGGAAACGTTTCAGAGGTTTCTACTATAAATTTGGAGCTTCATTACATGGCCATATTACTCCTACTGATCTAAGAGAAACAACTAGAAAGCTTAATGTTGGAGGACCATCATTAGGATAAGTAGGGGGGAAAATGATGAGCTCGAAATATGCTCATAATTTGAATATTATGATGTATTTTTAATACCCTTACTCTTATTGATGATGGTTGTTTTAACTCTTTGATTAAAGGATTTTTAGCTAAAATCGGGTAGTATCCTATAACAACACATTCCTATATTCCTCCAGCTTAACATCTCTATGTGTATGTATTAATTTCCCTGTTTAACCTCCCGAATGATTGATATAATGCATGTGGTTTTTGGATAATGAAATGGATTTAATATGTGATTAATGAATGTGTATTGTGTTATTTTCCATGCGTGCTTTCTTTCGCTTCTGTCGCCATGTGCATCACAGGTTGTTGAAAGAAGCATGAACGAGTCAAAGCACAACAAATCTCGGTCCTGCAATAAAGTCCATTTCTAGCAGGACATTAAGGAAGTCATTCCAGCAAAGACTCTCTGACCGGGTCATTGGGAGGAAATCTAAATGATCATTAATCTAGGAAGAGTGGAATACTAAATTCTCCCTGAATCATGTTGAACAGATATGCCTTCATTTATGAGAAGTATGTTCCTCGATTTTAGGATGCATTTATGTCCACATCTTTCTCTGTTAGAGTTAGGTAGTTAGTTGCTTTTCTAATATAAATAAGTGTTCCTCTTGTGTGAGTGAACAACATAGTGTGTTAAAGTTAGTATTATAAGGAGAAACAGTGTTTTGTGTTAGTTTTCTTACAAGAAGAACAATCAATGTATATGATTCCAAGTTTATGAATAAAAGATGATGAAGTTTTGAGTTCAATTCTTGCATAACCTAGTTGATGCTTGCTAAGGGGGCCCACTTAGTGAGTATATGTAGTTAGTTATTTATCTCCTATTGATTATAAGTTAGATTTCATTCTTGAAGGTTTCAACACAAACTCAGTCTTATATTGTTCCTATAGCATCAGGAATCCATCCCTGTGTTTGTTCCTGCAACATAAGGCTAGTTCATAGTTTGTTTCTTAGTAATAGTTGTCATGATTTCTGCTTTGATTAAGTTATGCCTAAGTTAAGAAGACTTTACATTACATTCCTGCAGCATAAGTAGAATTCCTTGCAAGCATTTATTTCTAGTAAATTGTGATTGAAACTAGTTCTTAGTGCACATACAATGCTGCTCCATTTCAAGTATACATTCCTTGGTTTGACAATGTAAATGAACAACCATAAGAAGATGTTAGTCACCTACTGGAATGTCCAATTCCTAGGTTAGGATTTTCCATTACTTTTATATCCTTTTGTGGAATCGACCAAGCTCCATAAATCTTACATTGTAAATTTGATTAGTTGGTGTCATCAAATAACTGGGTTGGTGCTCAATTAGGGAGTGGATGCTTCCTTGGAGTTGGTGCTCCTAAATCAAAGGATTGGTGTCTCCTTAGGTTTGGTTCCCTTAAACATTGTAAATAGTGAGGTTGGATTAGGATAGTAGATCGTAACAACTATTCTCACCATGGTTTTTCCCATATCGGGTTTTCCTTGTATATCTGGTGTTATGAGTATTTATGTCTGATCTCTCTACATATACTTTTATATTGGTTTAAAAGTATTAAAGAACTAGTTTCAATTTATCTATTGATTCAAACCCCTCTCAATAGATTATTGTGTTCAAACACATCCTTCATACTAAGGGTATGTAACTTATTTCTTAGTAATATCTTATTCACAATGGATTTAACCTAATAAATTTCTCCAATTTTCCTTCAAATATTCATTGTAGTATTCTTTTCATGCACATTTAACAACACTCAATCAACCAAACTAATTCTAATAAGATATTTTTCTTTTCTATCCATCCTATCTCAATATTCTTATGATGTAGTTGTAGGTTTAGATCTAGATGCTACATTTAAACATCAAAATAATAATAAATATCATAATATAGGCGCACATAGTGAAAAACCTTACGAGAGAAAAAACTACACTCCAAAGCAATTAAGCATATTATTCAGTAAACCAAAATTACAATACAATTATAGAGAATAATTTCATAGGAGTATCACTAAATGGATGTCTACATGGATTCCTATAACTTAATAGTATTTACAAAATTCTACACATAACCTTCGTCTCAATCACCTAATATATAGGAGATACAAAACTTGAAACAGTCAAATGGTAATTAGAAAACCATGAGCTAAAATCAACCAAAAGTGGTGCATACATTATTTCCCAATCAAGGATGCCTTATGATGTGTCATAATATGCAACACAAGTTGGTAACAAGTGTAAATCCCCTTTACAACTCTTTTATGAGTCTAATGAATTTTATATTTTCTATGCAAACTTTCAAAGGCCATAAATTTTTATCTAGTAGGTGGATTAGGCCCATTTTTTTAAAAATGAAGTACTCAAAGAAATGTATGCAACAAGCACATTGTAGGTAGTGCTGAGGAATTAGTAATTTTTATTTTGACCAAAAACTAATCCTATAGCCCACAATTTTGGTTTTTCTATTTTAAATCCAAAAAAACACCTTTTGTAATATTAACAGTAGAAGCAATATTGAGACACCTTTCCCAAGAAAAGAAGCTAAGAAAAATTAAATATCCTACTTATAGATGTGGGTCAAGGTGCAAAATTTTTACTTCATGATTGATGGTGGTAGTAAGAAGAATCTAATATCTTTAGAAACTATTGAGATGTTGAAACTACCACCCATGCCTCATCTACAACCTTATAAAATATGGCCGCTCAATTCTTGCAAAACTTAAAGAATAAAGGTAAGTATATTTTATTATCTGTTTTAGGAAAATATAGTCTATGATATAGTATGAATAGATGTATGTAAAATACTCCTTAGGAATCCATATATGTATAGTTATATGTGAATGTACAATTAAAAATATTACAATTTAGTTGTGATGGTAAGCAACAATAGATACCAAAATAAAGTGAATTCATACTCAACATCTATCACACTTATGCCAAAAAATATTACCCCATATAGCCATGCATACTCAATATTAAGCATCACCTCTACCCACAAATCAATTTATTATGGAAAAAGAAGATAAAATATTGGAAACCATGTTCACCAAGGAATCTTCTCTAATTACATACAAGGTTGTTGAAAATGGCCAAATCCCACAACAAGATAAGTGGCTCATTGGGTTTCACCTAGTATATAAGCTCCACACTTGCTTCTTAGTCTCAACAAAATTACACTATTGTTTCATAAGGAAGGTTGATTGATCTTGGAGGGTACACTAATAAATTAGTTTAGTAACACCAATATCATCATTATGGATTGTGACAATTGTGAATCTACTTCTCATATTTGTACTACACTAGAGTACCTCCCAAATTTTATAGGGAATACAAAGATCCATATCTACTCTAGAAAATGCCATACATGCTCCAACAAAAATATGACACACTTTGTATAAAGACACTTTTATAGAAAATATGTCTCAACTAATTGACTTTTAATATCTACTATAGCTTTAGTATGGTCTAATACACCCAGAAAAATTGGAGGTATCCTCACTACATAATATTGAGCATGATTTGTAATCTTTAGATAATATTGTTACCACAAAAAATAAGCATGAACTTCTAAGGCTTGTGATACACCAAGTCACATGCTAACTTATCAAGAATATGATAGCAATTCGTTACACAACACAACTCCCAAGGGATGAGAAACCATTTAAGGAAGTTGTTCTACTCCTCAAGGAGATGGTTCAACTCCTAAGCAAGTTTTTATCTCAATGTCATTTTTCTTTGTAAACTATAAAGACACATATATAACATAATTTAGACATTCATATGTGATCACTATATCATTGTAATCATAAGAGTAGGTAGAAGAAAAGAAACCATACATATTTTTTAAGGTAGTTAATGTACATAGTAAATAGATGAATAAGAATACATTCTATATTTAGTCCTACATATTTCTCTTTTCAATTGTCTAACAAGCTTCAACACATGCTATAACTTATCTAGATTCTCATTTAGAAAGTTGTACATTGGGATCTTAACCTTGAGCCTTGGATGAAAATATGATTACATTATGTTTTGTGAAAAATTTCATGCTAGCCATGACTCCTCTATTAACCCCTATGCATCACCATTACTCTCACCTATGCATGTTTCCATATATGCAACCTTATCCTCACCTTGTCTATGCCAATTCCCATACATTCCCTCATTTATTAGCCTCAATTTCAGTAGATTTGATCTTTTTTTGAAAAGAAAAATTTACTATGTTGAGGCATTTATATGATGTGTGGGAATGATCATACATGTCACATATTTGATTTCAATTCAAAAAATTTAATTTTACAAGATTGAGTCTTGTCCTTTTCTCATATCCATTGAAAGTTATCCTAGTACATATTTGTATGATGACTTATATGTCTTGTTGTTCAAAGATATTCATTTGAAAATTAATTCATATTCTAGATCATTAAAATATCTTAAAAAATACTAAGGAGCATTCTTAAGAACATTTAGTTTTGGAGCATTAAAAAATTAACACTTTTATCGTAATTCATAGATAGGCCATTGCACACTTGTTTCTTATTTTCCAATACTTTCCCAAGGCCACAAATCTATTATGTCAAGGGGTTTGCTTAAGGAGAAATTTAACCGCATAATCCATTAGCTTCTTAAAGATATTCTTCAATATTAGTAGGCCTTACATAATATAAATCATAAAAAAGTAGGGTGAAATGGTTTTAATAGTCCATAATTAGCCAATTCAAGTATGTATGCCACAAGTCAATTTTTTGTAGAAGGTTAAATCCAAAGAATTTGACACCAAACATGCAAAGTACTTTATTGATCTATCAAATTTTAAGAACAACTAGATTTGATTCCATCTATATGCTTCAAACACATATAAAATGTGCAATTCTAACTTATAATTCAAAACTTATGATAAAAAATAGATAACTACCAATATCAACAAATAAAATTAAAGAAAATACTTTATTTTCTATTATATTAAAATTTAAAATTTTGCTTATATAACCTATCCTATCTCTAGATTATTTAGAATCCAGATTCTATAGAATTTGAGCATGATGAACAACAAAAATGTGGTCTAACTTGTGGCACAACATACATGATTTAGAGTTATTAGCTACATAGGTTGAGTTACAATATTTAAATGTATAAAAATTAAATAAAATACAATATAAAAATACTTAAACTAACACCATATTCCCTTTAGTCAATGTAAAACACTCTTGTCAAGTGTACCATGCTCTCCAACATGATTCATTTTAAAATTGAAAGTAATTTTTTTGTGAAAATAATGAAAGGTGCAATAGATCTATGAGAAAATTTCATTCTCATAATTGAACACAAGATTTACCTTCCCTTTGCTAACAATTCAAAGTGAATTATTGTTACTAAGAAACACCTCACCACCATCATATAATTTTTAAGAAGAGAGCCACTCCAAATGAGAAATCATGTGATTTGAAGCACCTAAATCAATCAACTATGAGTAATCACTAGAGATACTATTAGAAATAAAAAAAGAGTCATGGTTATTATTAGATAAATCTTTAGAAGTCTTATTATTTCTATATTCTTTGATAACATCCTACTTTCTAAAGTTATAACTTTTCACTCTTCTCTTACTATATGTTTAAGAGCATCCCTTTCACTTAGAGCTCTCCTTATCCCCTTTTTTCTTACCATGTTTTTCCTTGAGTCTACCTTCAACATGCAAAGAATCCTTAAAACCCTTGTCTAGATATTTTTTATGAGGAAAATATAAACAATGGTACCCATCTTAGGCTTTGTGGTACCAACAATGGTAACAACTATTATATTCTCCAAGGATTAAAATAGAGAGCAAGGAAAAAATAATTTATCCTGATTAAGATTAATATATATTTGTCCTAGGTATTGTAGCTCCAACTATATAATTTCAACCATATAATTATCTCTAGACCCATATTTTTGACTTCCACCTCAATCAAACCCTTTGAAATTGTTTGTGGCCCTATTCATAACTCATTCAATATATATAATTTTTTTATGGACTTGATTTGATCCCCATCTCCCATCACCATGTTATTTAGTTTGTGACATTAATGATAATCAATTAGAGATATTTTCTCTTGGTCCATAAACCTTGTTTGAGCTCTATTTATTTATTCTTGTTTCCTTACATGAGCTTTGTTCATTTTCATAGTGGTATATGTATTTGGTATGTGCTCAGGTGCTTTTGCTCCCTCTATTCACAATGGTCAATATATATTGATCTTGAAAGTTAATGAAATCAATTATCACCCTTTTATGGTGACTTTGTCTCATAATCTCATTCATAGTAATCTATGTTATCTTGTTAATATCCTTAGCTCTCATAGATTTTTAGAGTCAATTTCATCCAAAAACACATGTAACTTATCAACAAGATGTGTCATTCCCCCTTTGTCTTGTATGATCCATTAGATCATCCATGTCATTTTGATCTTATGGCTTTGCAACTCTTTCACTTTATTTAGAGCCTTTCAAAATCATCCACATGTCCTCTTCAAAAAAAAATCACTTGTCATTCTCAAAATATTTTCCTATGCATTATGTTGATCTCACCTAGATCCTAACACTTTTTTAATTATTATTTTTATATTGGTAAATGTAGGTTTTGAAAAAAACCAACAAAAAATGGAATAAGTACCATGGGGTATGGGAAAAACCAAATAACCCATCAAAATGAAACATAGAGAGATGTAACTTCATCCAATCTATCAAGCACAACTTGAACCAAAAATAAGAACCAATAGGAACCCTTGAGATCCAACCTAGAAAATGCTAGAAAAAACTCTATTCGATCTCATATCTTTCACTCTAGTATGAGATTGGGATAGATTTGAGAAGAAATTTCTTCCATTTTTGTACAACAATACAAGAAATACTATCATCTGTGTCTTTAGAGAAAAATAAGCATGCAGATTCCTCCACATAGGTCCATATATGTGTGTATTAGGAGAAATGGAATGATGAGGTAGAGAGGCCAAGCATTAAATGAAATCCACATGAGTGAATTGAAGTAGATCTAAATCCAAAGGCATAACAAGATAAGTAACTAAAGTAGAATATAGTTGACACTTACCAATATGAGCCAATGGGGTAGTAGGAGTGGCACTCACTAGTAATACAATTTTGAAGAGATCCAACATCATGAGAAGACACATCACCTTGAGAGGAATGATCAACTAAAGAGTTGGAGTCATGAAAAGTTAAGTGATTTTCACATGCATTCTTCCACTGTTATACCATTGCATTAGGAGAGTGGACACTCAACATCTAAGTGATTGATGGTAAAATAATATTTATATCAGAAGGGGAGGCCCTCATAGTCAAGAATTTGTCCAAGACCTATCCCATATGATCAAAACCACATCCCTATGAAGAGGCTTGGTTATGTCAATATCCATTAAAATGCAAGAAAAAAATGAATGATGCATGTAGGAAGTGGTATAGTCAACCTTCAACAACTGATCAATACAATTTCCTATGGCCTCATAGCAAGAATCTTACCAAAATTAGAGATGAATATTTGAAATAAAAACCCACACAAATCTAAAATTTTATTTTGAAAGGGGTCAAAGAAAGGAGTCCAAGGCTTAATAGAAAGAGTTCTCTCCCCACACCCATAACTCATTGTTGAGAACCAAATTATTGTCCTCTGATGAGTCAAAAGACACAATGAAGAAACCCTTGATAGAAGGGATGAGCTTGATATTTTCCATGATGATAGGCTTCCAAGAATCTAAGAACCATTTTTTGAGATCAAAAAGGGAAGGGAAAAAATATTGAATCTGTGTGTATGTAAATAACGTGAATAAGAAAATAAAACCTATACAGCACACCAATGAAACATTATGTCAAGGAATTCAAATAATAATCAAATTAAAACAACAATTCCTCAATGGTGTCTCAGTGTCCTTTATCTCCAAGGATTCTTTAAGTCATTTTTCTCTCAGATTGTTTGTGCACATGACTTTCCAAATGAAAACCTAAAGAATGAGAGATGTTGGAAATGCAAGAGATGTTTCCTAGATTACATGATTGCTAAACTAGTTGTAGATGATATGCAAAGATAATAATGTTGTTATGATGCTGCTAATGAAAATATCATGATTAAACTACTTGATGCTAAAACGCTAATGCTAAAATGCTCACTAAAATGACAATGCTAATTAAAATGTAGTATAGTGTAATTCCTACAAATGCTCAAATCTCTCTCTTTTTGTTGTAAATGAGAGCCTATTTATAGATTTTCCAAGGCATGAGCCTAGGTGGCAGAAATCAACAATCTGGATTCAATCTGGAGAGATGGATGATTGAAGATGAAGAGGTTAGAGAGAAAAGGGGAGTGTGTTCCCTGCATAAGAACAAACTGCCAAGTGTGAAGAGGAATAAAATGGAGATGAAGGCTAAGTGTCTCTCATTAGTTAGAATTTGTTGATGATAAATGCCAAATTAAATATTAGAAATATTTAAATTCTTGAGACACATGATGAGGTGGAAGATGGGAAGAAGTTAGTAGACATGTGCTTAAATTAAAATTTAATAAGAAGAGGTTAATTAAATAAAACAAACTAATTAAATTTGTTCATTTAATTAAGATATGAAGAAAATGATTTAGGATAGGAAGAATTAGAGAAAATGAACTATATAAATAAAATTTTCAATTTATTTATAATTAGCAGAATTAAAGATTATTAATTAAATAACTTGTATTTAATTAATTCTCTAGACCAAATTGAGTGTATACAAAATCTACAACCAATATTGACTTAGTTGTTTCTAAGCCAATGGTACAACACTAAAAACTATCAAGCTCTACCATTGGATCCCTTTTCCATGATATTTGATCATGTGATTGGAACAATATTACTCTAACAAGATGGGATCCTTACTATTCAACATGTGTGAGCCAATCATTTGGTCACATCATCTAGTTGGAAAACCCTTCTATGGGGTCACCTACTTGTGATCTCATGTTGATTTCATTTCTTGTGTGTGAAATACATGGGATCTTGGGGCCCACCTTTTTCCAACTCATCTTTTTGAAATCAATGGAGCATCAATATTTTTTAACTACTTTGACAATATAACCATGTGCCAAACATTGATCTCCACTACCACCTTTCATCATGTGGTTTTAAAGCTTACAATTTGGCATATTGTGAAAGCTCAACAAGCCCTAATATCTCTCTAGTGTGTGCTAACTAGTCATTTTACCATGTCATCCTTCTTCAAGGCCTATCATTGCATCATCATCCCTTCCACATAAATAAAGCATGATCCCTAAGCCCACCTTATGTTGACATGTCTAGTATTAATCAATGACATAACTTGAGCTTTGATACGCTCACCATATTGCACTAACCATTAGATGTTTTTGTCTAATGTTTTCAAAATGTTGCATAATAAATAAGATTTTCTATATGTCCACTACACCTAGATGATGAATATCATTTGAAGACTCATGCCATTTCCATTCAAAATCTCATTCCTTTTTTTATGCCTATATGGATCAACATTGTTGGCTCCAAAAATCTAGCAAATACACTTCCTTATGTTGATGTGTCCCTTTTTGAAGGTTTTTATTGGTATAAATGGAGTATATTACCTAATTGGATCCCATCTAGGTCCTATTTACACTTAATTAAGTTTACTCAAGGATTTTAGGTTATTTACTTTTGTGTCTCATGTCATATGCTTGTGAAACTTGTCATAATCTAGTATTGTCACATCTCTTCACATTACAAATATAAGGAAGGATCCTCATATACAAATATGTATCATTATATTATTTTACATCAATCAAGCATTCATTACTTGATTCTCTCTTAAGGAAGGTTATTTCTAGTTTTATAGGTAATCCTAATTGCTTGAGTCTATTGTGGAACTCTTACATAATATTATATCTCTTACATGGTATTGTAGCTCTTACATTGTCTTAGAGCTTCAAATATGTAAGTTCCTTCTCAAATATAAGAGTGATTTTGGAAAGAATTTTTTTGGGGTGTATTTTTAGGAAAAATATATTTAACCATTGAGTCGAGAAGGTTGAAAAAACTATATTTTTGTATAAAGCACTTAGAAGTTTTTAAATTTCTTATTTTCAACCATTTTTGGGTTTTTCAAAAAATTCATAAAAAGTGAACTATATAGTCATATAGAATGTATACAATTTGTATGATTTGTCACATCATCAATATATGTTAGAATGTTCTCTACAAATTATCATACATCATTGGATACTAGTTTGTGTCACTCCTACATAATTAGTGTAAGTAGGTACAGTTTTTGGTTTTAATAAAAAATCTCTTTTAACTGCCAATGGATTTTATTTTAGCAACTAGTCATAGGTGGGCTTTGATGGGTGTTTTTCCACAATAAAGAGGTTTATTCCCCTACTAGTGCATAGGAGCTACATACATCACCATTCAACTAGCTTCTCCACTTGATATTGTGACTCCAATTATTTTTTCCAACTTCCTTCACCATTTTGACCACCTATTTCTCACTTCACCTAGACATAGGTGACACAAAATACTTACCTCAATATTGCCTAAGGAGTGACACCACTAGATCATGCTACCCTAATAATGAATGGGACCCTATGACACCACTAGATCCTGCTACCCTAATAATGAATGGGACCCTATCTTCCATTGATAAAGAGAATTTTTTAGAAGCCAAAAAATTTCGTTAAGATATCAAAATTTTGAATTCTTATAGGTGTTAGAAAGTTGGTTATAGGCACTTTGAAGTGAGGTGGTTTTTTCTAAATTTTATCATATATGCCTAATATTTTAGTTTAAAGATTGAATTTTCTTGTAATATTTTCCAAGCCATATCCTTCACCCACAATGTTAGATTTTTGAATTTTTATAGGATTTTTCTTTTGAGTACGACAAATCTATCCATGCCAAATTTTCAAATTTTTTCTTAGACATCAAAATTTGAGTTTGGAGTGATTTTTGTGCTTAACTATCTTCCGTAAAAATTGTTTAACTTAGATGTAGATTTTTCTGGGCTCGACGTCATTTAAATTATTCACCATATTGGGGAGCACATAATTTCTATTGAGAGTTTCATGTTAATGTATTTTATTGATCTACCTTAGTTCACTATGGTTTTTTCTTTCAACTTTTTATAATCATCTAGCAAATGGGAAACTATAAACAACGAAGAGATGGTATCTAAATCATTCATGTTGGCATCATATTTTACCAAATTTATATGGTCTTGTTTCCTCCACAAATATTTTTCATAGTTTTTTTGGAATGCTAAAAATGAACATGTCTTGGGATTCATTAGTGTACATGTGAAAAAAATGTTGATACTCAACCATTCCTAGATGATCCTTTTCATGAATTTCATGGACCTCATTATGATTCAAATAATATACCGTATGACTACAATACTAATAATGAATTTGCTTCTTTAGAAATATTTGCATATCTAGATGATGATGATGATGATGATGATGATGATGAGGTTTCTTTAGATGCTTCTTCTCTTTTTACAAAGATAGTTGTTGATCCTTTAACTTCATCGATTCATAATACATAAATATTGATTAAGGCTCTCCCAATTCCCACTTCTTCAAAGTTTAATGTTGTTTCATTTTCTAGTAAGTTAGTTCAATGTGATCATTATA
Source organism: Sequoia sempervirens (assembly GCA_007258455.2). Lineage (NCBI taxonomy): Eukaryota > Viridiplantae > Streptophyta > Pinopsida > Cupressales > Cupressaceae > Sequoia > Sequoia sempervirens. The sequence continues at coordinate 12,101,690 of VDFB02000017.1, forward strand.
GTCTTTCAAATCCAACTTTTTGGGATGACTTATTGATATGTATTTTAGACTTTTTTTATAAGTCCCATATAATTTTTAGAACACACTTCCTCTTTGATAAAAATTATAACATATTTTCTATCACATCATATTTGTCTTTCGATATTGTTCTTCATGAGTCTTTGCAAGTTCATATATTAGTTACACCTCATTATATTGTGACATGTTTATTTTCATCTTTTCTCTCTTTGGGAGAGGGGGTTTTCCTACAAGTTTTTCTCCTTTACTCTATTTGTGCATGGATAACTAACATGGATTTTTTTCAAGACCCATATTTGAATTCATTTATATTTGTTTGTTCCTCTCTATGTTGCACAAGAGGGGGGATGCTAATGTGAATACGGTTTATTATCTAACTAGTTACTATCCAAATCTAAGTTTTCTTAAGGTACTTTTAAATTATTTATTTTTTGTGCCTATAAAGTGTGGCTCCTTAGCTCCTTATTTACATTATGTATCATTTTATCATGTTGCATATTTTAATCAAGAATTCATTCCTTGATACTATTTTGTGGAAGGTTATTTTAGATTTTGGAGGTGATCCTAACTACTTGAGTTTCTTGTGTGACTTTTACATAGTATTAGAGCTCTTAAAGTTACTAGATAATCTAAAAGTGTAAAAAATTTGATGGCAAAAATTCTTGTAATTTTTCTCTCCTACACATTCCCATATCTAATAGCTTATGATAAGATCCCAAGGCCATGGAATGTGATCATGTGCGAACTAGAGATGTGTAAAAACATAGATTTTTTCTTTTCGACCAAATCAAGACAATAATATTCATATGATGAGTTTAAATGATTTCCTAATTCAAAAATTATGAGTTTAATGTGATTAGGACAATCTAGCACAGTAACAATACTTCTTTGGAGTGTGCTCATTTAGTTTTTCTTTTTTAATTAGGTCACCATGTTTCACCTAAGTGGGTGGCAATTGATGAAGATTTGTTTGGGGATATTGGACTATAGAAAGGGTTGCACATACCTACTCACACACTTATATGATTGTTTTAATGTCATATTGTTTAAGAGAAATTTGAACTTGATTGAGGTACATCATTGTTGGCCACCAAGGTATGTGCTAATTTAAGTCCAGTTGTTGAACTAGAAAGCCTTCACACTTCACCTAGGCAAGGCCATCAGAGATGAGCCCCCGAGGCATAGGTTTGGACCTTAGGTCCTATTCTCTTGTGATTGTTTTTGAAACAAACCTATGTGAGTTAGTCATATGTTGTGGTCAAAATTTGGGGTTTGTGTTGTGTCCTTAGCTATGCTTTGGTTGTAAAGTTCTAGGCATGTCTAATAAAGATCATGCTAATTCAATTTATTATAGAAGAATTAATAGTTCAAGAGATTTTCTTGATTAGGAGAAAGATTAAAATCTCTATCATAAGGATTAAGATAAAATTAGTGCTTTATATACTCAAAAGGAATCCCAGATGGATTCACTTGACTCCTTGAGGCTTTAGGCCAAATTTTGAGTCACAACTCAAGCTAATTATTTATTTTATATACTCCTAAAGATGTTGACCTTGGTGCACTCGATTAGGGGAGTGTAGTCTTTAGAGAGAGATCGAGGACCCGAATGGTCCTGATGAGTCTAAGTCTTTGGTCATAATGTATTCCTATCTTTTATAGATAGATGCCTACCCCATTTGAGTAGATGCCTATCTCGGATGGATAGATGAACTCCTACCCCATTTTTGGTAGATGCCTAAACCATATGGTTGGACACTTGTCCTAGATGGATGGATGCCTATCCCATATGGATAGAAGTACTTGAGTATATAACTGAATAAACATGCAATAAAGATTTTTAAAAAATTAGTGGTAATTTTGGGTTAATAGTTTTGGGATGTCACACATTCTAACAACAAAATAAATAAGTGTTCATGCCAAGTTCACCAAAATTAAGTTTTGTATAATTAATCATTTTTATAAATTTATTGTTTTTGTTCTATTCTATTTCTAATTAATATTATTGAGAGATGTCTAATATAGAGGGAGAAACATGTTTAACTTTATCTAAGCATATTTCGCTAACATAAAGTATGCTTATTTTCCTGTGATAATACTATAGATTTATTTTAAAATATAGAAAAATAGAAAAACAAGACTTGGTTAAGAGACTAAAAACCATATATTAGACTGAGGACAAATAATAGAAAAAAATACTAAACATGACAAAATTTCACTTTACTATAGGGTGGCTATGTCTATATATTGTTGTGGAAATGTTCATTATGCGTAGCAAACTAAAAAAATTTACAACAAATGAAAATATGTAAAATAATAACACAATACAAAATGATGACAACGAGAATGCTACAAAGAAAATAGCAAAAAAAACATAATGGTCTACACAATATGAAATAACTAAAACTTTTTAAAATAAAATAAATTAAAATATATATATAAGAGGGAAAAAGTATAGAACATTAGCAATAGGTTAAACTCAAAAGAATAGAGCTCATAGAACCACATGTATCTAGAACAAAGAAAGAAATGTGAATATATAACACTTCCTAAAGTGATCAAGCCTCTATTTTGATATTCTAACGTCCATATGTAGTCAATAAAAAATGGATTGTATATGTGCTCTTACCCTATGTGTAGATCAATAATATAAATGACTATGAAAATTATAATGAACACCTATAAAATACTAATAAAATACACAATGGCAATAACAATAATACTACAAAGAAAACATAGATGATCTAAACAATATAAAATAACTAAAACTATATTAAATTAATTTAAATAACAAAAAATTTAGAAAGGAACTTTGAGAATAGATCTCACAAAACCAGTTATGCCCAGAGTAGAGAAAGAAAAGTGACTACATAAAAACTTGTTAAAGTGGTCAAAGCCTCTATTTTGATCTTTTGATGTTCACAAGTAGTCAATAAAAATGAATTGTATGTGTGCTCTTATCCTATGTGTAGAGCAGTAATATAAATGACTATGAAAAGTGACATTATTATTCTACTATGAATGAAAAATAAATTCAGAAATAAATCGCCAGATATTCCCAAGAGAAATAGAACTATAAAATGACATAAATAACTAGCAAGTATAATAAATGAGAGAGTGATATTGTTGCCTCAAGAGGAAATGAGGAGCAACAATGAGAGGAAATATGTTAGGAGAGGAAACCAAAAGAAAAGACATAAAAAAATTACAATATTAATAACAACAATATCACAATATTAACAACTTAAGAGCAAAATGCAAGCATAGAGAAATGGCAAATTCATCGCCAGCAATTCACCGATGGAAAATTCACTACCAACAATTCAGCGTGGGAAAATTCACCGTCATGACAAATTCATCGTGGGAAAATTCACCGCTATCACAAATTCACCACCAAGCTAAATTCACCGAAGTGGAAAATTAACCACATTAATGTTTTTTAATATATATTTTGTGAACTTCAAATTTATTTTTTTAAAATAATTTTCACCTACATTATTTTTGTGTTAGATTTGGTTAATAGTTATTTTTATTTTCATTTCAATTATTTTAAACGGCATTAATGTTTTTTAATATATATTTTGTGAATTTTGAATTTTTTTTTTAAATAATTTTCACCTGTATTATTTTTGTGTTAAATTTGGTTCATAGTAATTTTTATTTTCATTTGGATTATTGGAAAATATTTTTATTTTTATTATCATCAATCAAATTCTCTAAAGTTAATGCAATTATTTTTTTATTATCATAAATTAAATTATTCTTTTGCAAAAAAAATGAAAGTTTTTGAAATATATATTAATACATATTAAAAAAACATTAATGGCGGTTAATTTTCCCGCCTCCGTGAATTGCTGGCAATGAATTTAACTAGGCAGTGAATTTGTCATGACGGTGAATTTGTGAATTGGCTCGCGATGAATTTTCCTAGAGCCGAACCAAAGAGAGTAACACAATATTTAGATTGTGTTGAGAGAGAAGCAAGAGCTATGGCCCAAAAGATTCAAGATTCATTATACAAACCCTTCAACGCCAACCCTCTCTCGCTCCAAAATGGCTCCAAAAAGATTAATGACAAAAATGAATACTTTGATTCTTGAGTATAGAATCATTGACTAAAAAAACATGTTATCACAAATTTAAATAGTTATAAAGATGAACAAAAGCACAAGCAAATTTTTACATTACTTGAGACAAAATTGTAGTCATGAGATTATCTCCACTACCTTTGCTAATATCTACAAAGATAAAAATAATAACAAATTGAAAATTAAAAAACCCGAAGACAACAAAATTAAAAATACAAACTTCATTATTAATGAAAAAAAATCAAGATTATTGATTTAATATACTTTTAAACTTTCTAATGAAAAATTAAAATGAAGACATAATAGACGTGGAGGAAAAAAAAAACTAATATAGTAATACTAAAATAAATACTAAAAGATTTCCAAATAAATTTAACATAGTGAAATGAATACAAAATAAGTGGTGGAATAAAAAGGATTTCCAAGATTTTTAAATAAATTTAATAACTTTTTCTATTTGATATTTAAAATTACTTTTTACTCTTAATTAATATGTTTTTTTTTTTTTTAAATAATTATAATAACAAAATACTTACAATATATACAATTTTCGACGTTACAATAATAAATACAAATATACAGCTATACAGCCATCAAATATAAGCAACGGTTCACCCATAAAAAGAGGATATGCACGTCCTCTCGTGCTGTACAAATCGCGCCGCACCATTAATGTCCCCTGGATTATGGCGCCTATAGCATCATTGATGATATAGACGGCAGTTGATTTTCTTTGTTCTCTGGTTATTGCCAATTGTGGTAAGATTTACTGAACAGTGTCAAGTTCTAGCTATATTCAGAGAAGGAAAATTCCTTTCTTCAAAATAAAAATTTGACAGGTCCAATTTATGAAAGCTTGAAAAGGAGAATCAGAATGCTGCAGGCTTGCAGCCATGGTAATTTTCAATTAAAACATCATATGCATATGACAAGGCAGGTTAAGCTAAATCATTTGAAAATAAGATCAGTGAGCAGGACTTTTGGAAAATCTGTGTAAGTTTAGATTGAATCAATTTTTTGGATCACAGAAATGATACAGTGAAAATAAAAATAGTCAGTGAATAGCTTATAAAAAAATTGTATAAGTTTAGTTTCCATCAGTATTCTGGATCATACATCCATCGTTACAATTTTTTTTTTGCAGATATAGCTTAAAGATCTCCTTCTCCTCATCCTAATGATAGCTTGATTATGAATGTAAGGAATATAATTTAGAATCACACTTGTACAGATTTTTAAGAAACCAGTTCCAAATGAATCCAAAAACATTGGCAAAAGTAAAACAGCAATGCTCCATCTTTGCCCTGTTTCTGTTAAAACCACTGCTGCCTGCTATTTCTGGTTTATACAATTTTACCTAAAGAAAAACTAGTTTAGGACGTATATTCAACAAAATGGACTTCATATCGTTCTAAATTTCTAACAATGAACATAAGACTCATACAATCCCATTCCTGCCGAGTTTTTCATAGAATTGGATAACCGCAGGGTGTGCCTTCACAGCGGAGGGATGAAATCCTGTGAGCCGAAGCCCCTCCAAAGTCTTCAATCTTGAGAGCACTAAGTATACCAGACCATAGGAACAAGAAGTGGAAATATCTGTTTCCACTCTTTCCACTGTCAAACCCTGGCACTTGTATGCGCTCAAAGCCCAAGCTAAAATTAGCGGCATCTGAATTCTCTTAGCCCCTGCTATAATATTTCCGTTCTCATCAAATACATCCCACGAGCGAGGCGTCACAGTGTGTACAGACGAACAAACGCCTTCAAATTGAACAACTGGCCAGACATTTCCAGGGCTAATATCAGGGCTTTCGTTTTGTCTGCTGAAATCCTAAAACTCTGGCCCTTGTTCCGTTCACCAGCCCTCTTTTCGTGTCTAGATTATAAATAGGCATGACTTCAGCCTCAACGCAGAGCTCAAGCTTCTTCACTGCAATAAGCCTCTTGATCTGAGATTTCACAGACTCGGAACCATTGTCCTCGTCCTGAGCATGAAATGTGAACATTTCCTTACCGAGCGCCTCCATGGCCTTCAACTGATATTTATTCTCCCTCTCTGCATCAACCTTTAGAAAATACAATTTTGTGTAGGTTAAGCTATCTTCATTTCGCAGGCCCTGCCGTGCCCTGAGCATCTCAACACTTTGATCACTGCAGACGCCTCTTCGGATTCCATTCAGCAATAGCTTGAATTCGGAATCTGACTGCCTAAAAATCTCTGTTAGCTCAATCTGGATCTCGAAGCATTTATCCCAACAATCCGCCTGAAAGGCGAGAAATTTGTGGATATTTGGTGCATCTACAGGACAAAGCTGGAAGAAATCGCCTGAAACCACCAGCTGTAAACCGGCAAAGTCCAGGTCTGGCTGTTTTCTCAATTTCTTGGCTATGTAGTTCAGTTTCTCAAAAAGCTCTCCATGTATCATATTTACCTCGGCAATTACCAGAGCTTTTGCTGTTTTCCACCGCAATTTCGCATCGCGCATTTTATACAAAGCAAAGAGCAATCCCTCAGCGTCTTCTGAAGCGCACCCGTTCCCGGCAAACGAGTGCAGCGTAGTTCCGTTGAGTGCGGCGGCGGCGATTCCAGTGGAAGCCGTGACATATACAAATTCATCTCCGTGTAAATGTTTAAGAATTGTTATGGCGCGGCAATGCAAGAAAGTCTTGCCTGTTCCGGCGGCTCCTGTGAAAAACACAGAACGTCCCTCCGAGATGATGCTCAATACATTTGCCTGCTGTTCAGACAATTGAATAGAATCTTCTTCTTTTTCTTCTTCTTGCGGTGCAAGTCTCATATTCTGCAAATTCTCCTGTGCTGTTTCAGCAAGCTGTTGCTGTTGGCGTTTTCTGTAGCGGGTGTTGTACCGGTTAGTCTGGGACTCGGATGAATTCGCCATCTCTTCCACATAACCTTCTCTGGAACTCTGTTTCGTTCCATTCCCGGGATTTTACAGTGAGGAGTTTATTTGATTTATTATTAAATAATATAATACACAATTATCGATTTAGTTGGATTGCTTGCGTGAATGCGGCCATTATTATCGCTTTGGCATTTACAGCCTCGGGCCTCACAAGCTGATTGTTCTCTCATCGTGCTTCGTGGGACTTGCTTATGTCTGTAATGCCCAAGGACGTTGAATCCTATCGAATTTTTGAAGTTGTACATTATTTCCACTTATAATTGGTTAATTGGTTAGAAACTTACCAGGGTTAACTTTGCGCATCCGTAGAGAGTGAAGAATACATCCAATTTCTTCATTTTTTTTTTTGAGTCTGTATGTAAGCGAGTTATTAGCTTAAAAAGAAAAATTTGGCTTGTGTGTAGTTAAAACACATTTGCTTGAACCCGTAAAGCGAAAGGTGGTCAAAAAAGGTGTTTTTAAAGCTTCGTTTGCCACATCACTACCACTTCACCACTACCCATTTATTACAAAGCCAAAAAAAAAGAAGCTTATTTCTAAGTATCGAAACATCTATTTCAACTTGCATTTGTATGTGGGCCCACTCATATTTACGCGTGGGTCTGCTAGGAGGTGGGCGCATTTTATTTACCCGACCACATTAATATGTTCACTACATGCCACATATATGTGTACTTAACCACGCGTATAGGTTAAGTTAACCACAAGTTACTAGGCAACTTTTAGCCCTAAAGTAATTATCTCTCGTGGTTTTCTTCCTCATTTTCACCTCGCATCTCCTTCTCTCGCCGTCGTTGCAACCTTCTGTGAACGTTGTGAGTTTCGTTGGTTGTCATCTTCTCCAAGGTAACAATCTTCGCGTCTTTTCCCCTGTAATTTTGTATGTTCAATAATGGGTTTCAATTGGCGTTGAGGGTCATTGTGCATTTTGCTGTGTTTTACAATCATTTCTCTATATGGCATTGAGGGTTTAACTATAATGATTTTCTTTACGGTATAGTACGAAATCATTACATATAATGTGAATGAAATAGAACATTGTCTGAATTCTTTCATAATCCCTTGTGAAAAATCATTATTTTTAATGGGTTTTGGGATAATGTCCCAAATTTACAACCGGTTTGAGGAATACACATGCTACATGTTGTACACGTGATGTTTTATGCAACCCATGAATTCTTTTTGCAATTTTTCAGGGAATGATTTGATTTAATCTATTCTCCTTCATATATTTTGTCAACTTTGCATGATTCTATGGATGTCGTGTTGGGGTTTATTATACTCTACAATAATTACAGTGAATGGCTATTGCTGTAAAGGGTTTCATTGCATTGTGGAATTATTGTGTGTATGTCATCGAGGGTTTCAGTGCTATGATTTCTTTTTACGGTATACTATGAAATAATTACATAGAATGTGAATTAAACAGAACATTGTAGGATTTATTTTTGAGACCGTTCATTATAATCATGAAATTTAATGGGTATACAGTTTTTGCCCTAATTTATTGAGGGGTTTCAGGATACGAGTTAATTTGTTTTCTTCCACTTATTTGGGTAGATGTTTTCTTTTTTCAGTAATTACAATTTGCACACAACGATATATTCTTATAAATCTTTACATACAATGTGAATTAAATAGAACATTGTCGAATTTTTTTTGAATCCCTACATTATAATCATGAAGTTCAATGGGTATACAGTTTTTGCCCTAATTTATTGAGCAGTTTCAAGATATGGGTTAATTTTTTCTCTTCCACTTATTTGGGTGTACTTTTTTTTTCAGTAATTACAATTTGCACACAACAATATATTGTTATCAAATTATATATGTTAAAGCAATCAAATACATGAAGCTTCACAAACCATATTTTTTGTCATCTTTTTACGAAAATGAAACAAGCATTTATCTATCAAGCAATCAATTACATAAGCCATTTTTACCTATCTTAAAGATATCAAGTTTCCACAATCCATATCGTAAATTTGTATTGCTTCTGGTTTTGATTGTGTCAAAAAAAAATTAACATAATCAAAACCAAAAGCAATACAAATTTATTTGACTTATGTTATAAACTAGAATTGCACCCTAGCTAAGCCTAGACTCAACTAATCCTATTGAAACATGGAAACATCTTCGAGCCTATGGATTGCTCATAGTAAAGATGAATCTCTAGATAAAGGGTTGGTCTGTAATTACACTAGGTTGTACCTGATTACTTTTCTTAACTTGCAAAGGATGAAGGCTTGTGAAACTTGGAATTTCAACTATAGGAGGGTTAAGAGGCTTACTTTGCTTAAAACTTGGAATTTCATGCCTACTGATAGAATGAGGGTTGATTGAGAAAACACAATCTCAATGCTTGAGTCTTTGTCTTAAGAACTCCTTTAGGTGCTAATTCATTCACCCTACAACCTATAGGTCCTCTATTTGTTGAGGCACCCCCAGTTTACCTTAGCAACCCTGCTATCATTGCAAATTTGCTGCTACAAAACATTACTTGATACTCTTTCTTCCACTTGCACTATCTAGCCTTTTATTCCTCAAAAGACCAGTCACTCCTCCACTCTGCCAACATTGTTACAGGGGTGTGTGGCACTTTCCAAAGCCTTCAAAGTCATCTTTTCCGGTGCTTCAATAAACACCAAGCTTCAGCTCTCCATTGTTTTCCCAAAAATAGGGTTCTTGGTTCTTGGGCAAGGTTACAAGCCTCAAACCTCTTTTAACCCTCTTGACACAAAAACAAGGTTAGAACTCCTCTCTTTCCACCAATTGTGCCAATATTTCTATTGATTCTCTAGTTCTTTTTCCAAGCTTTGACAAGTTCTTTTTGGAAATTAGTGCCTTTTCTGCCCGTACAGGGGAACAATTCAACCTAGGGTAGACTAGGGTTTCTTAAGGCTTTCCTTTGGTCTGTTCTGCCTTTTCTGACCACAAAACCATTAAAGAGCCTTCTTTTTACTGTTCTACACCTTCTTAGCACTCCCTGCAATCACCATACACATTAGATAAAAAAAATGTTGCACACCCCTGCCACGTTGTGGCTTCTTTTTCCCTCTTGACTGTCTTCTTAGCCGGGTTTCCAATACTTGCCTAAGAACAGCCTTCCAACTTGCTCATTGACTCTCTAACGACTACCATATGTACAATATATACAGGTCTGGAGTTTGGTGTTGTTTCCTCTGCATCCATGCTGAATGGCGTGATCAGAAACAACCCAAAAACTCCATTTTTCTGGTTTTTACCAGTCAACTAAAATTTAGAAAAAACACAGATTTTCTTTTCAAAGAAACAAAGAACAATGGATAACTACTTAAAGTTACCAAAGACAGAACTTTACAACAATTTTTTTACATGCCCATAAACCACCAAAAGATTATTTCAATTCATGTATTTGTTGTCACGCCAGAATGCATAGAAAAAAATAGATTTTTCTTTACGCAAAAATCACTGATTCTTATTTTGTCAACATAACTCCATTGTCAAAGACTTCCCACCATTCAAAAAAGCATTCCACACTTCCAAAATGGTCGAAATATTTCTTTACAACCCGAAAAAAAAAAAAAAGGACTTTTGTATCGGGCTCAAAAGTGACCAAATAACACGCGTTTGAAAACACACTGTGTTTTCGAATTTCAGCCAAAACTTAAGGAAACGCCTACAAACAAGTTCCCAATTTATTTTAATTTTACCTAAGCTTCAAAAAGGTCCCCTTACACCTTATCAATGGTGTATGAGACCATTGCAAATCAAAACAAAAAGATTAAGAGCAAAACATTAAAATTACGCTTGTATTCAAGTAGGTGCTCCTACACCACCTACTAACCTTATCCTGAAAGGGTTGATCTGGAATGAAAGGAGTTGTTTAGACCTCATGTTTTTGTGTTTGAGCAAACAAAAACATCATCTACTCCTCTTTTGCAGCTAACTCCTTCTTGAGATTTTCTTCAAACTGTATCCTTTGTGTCTCCAACTCCTGCTCATGAAGGTAGGCCTGATAATCTAACTCTTGTTGTTGCAAATTATCAAGCTCTTGTTGTCTTTTGACCTCATCCAACTACTTTTTGAAGTCTAGCAATGTGTTTTTGATGTTGCTAAATTCAAATTTTTCAGCATCTTGTGGTTGAATATGAGCATATGTAGGCTGATATGGAGGTTGAGTAGGGGTGGGTAGGTGGTAATCATACTGTGCATGTTGGTTTCTTTGTAAATCAAAGGAATTAGGGGTAAAACTAGCATAATGATCAACTTGATAAGACTAGAAAGAGGGTATATGAGCAATATTTTCATGATATGATGGATGGTATGACATATTATCATGAAACATAGACATGCTTGTTCATTCAAAAGCTGAAAAACAAGCAAAAATCAAAATCTTTAAAAAAAAACCAACACTTGATCATACTAAAACCAAAACAATGCTTCTTAGAGTCACCATATGTGTTGATTTCTTACCTCCAAAGGCTGAGATTGCTGATGCATACACCAATAACCAACAATGAAATGATGAGCTTTGAACTATGAGAGTTTAAACTATCCCACTGGGCATGTTGAAAACTGTTACCAACTAAGATTGCACCCTAGCTAAGCCTAGACTCAGCTAATCCTGTTGAAACATGAAAACATCTTTGAGCCTTTGGGTTGCTCATAGTAAAGATGAATCTCCAGATAAAGGGATGGTTCCCTGTGATACCTCCTGAAAACTACCTTCTTTGAAAGGAAAAGGGATAGAAAGAAACTTGGAATTGAAACCTATCATAGGAGGTGAAAAACAATAAGGTGAAAAAACTTTAAATTTCTCACCAACCTAGTTTGTTGTTCTCGAGAACTTTTCACTAGTTTAGGGCAGCATGAAGACAGTCAACAATGGATGCTTAAATAAGGACAATCATGTATCATGAATAGTTGGGCAATGAATGTCAAGAAGGACTTGGATAAAGGTATTGATACAAGATAAAGGCATTGATAAAGGTCAAAAAATAGACTATCTTCATGGTGATAATTGGTGATAGCGGTAACTAAAATACACACTACTTATTACCTCTTATCCCTCTCAAACATCGAGAGGGCAGCATATTGGGCTCAACCCTTGTGGGAGCCCATTTTTCCACCACATGTTGTGATTTCAAACAAGATGAATCATGTAATGATAAATGAACTTGTACCTACATAGTGAACAAACAAGTTAGCAAAACAATGAAGTTGAAAGCTTCTAATGGTGCATTAATTTTTTTGCTCCTGAATGCTCCTGACTGCTTGTGAAATGTACATATTTGATCAAATGTTTCATATTTTTAATCTTCTTCATGATGAGTGAGCTATCCTAATCAATGGGTTGCTCTATAATTACACTAGGTTGTACCTAATTGCTTTCCTTAACTTGCAAAGGATGAAGGCTTGTGAAACTTGGAATTTCAACTATAGGAGGGTTAAGAGGCTCACTTTGCTTAAAACTTGGAATTTCATACCTACTAACCTCATCTAAAAAGGGCTAATCTAGAATGAAAGGACCAATGTAAGTTTCAAGGGGTAGCACTAAGAAGTGTAATCTCTCATAGTAAAAGGAAATTCATAAAGCACACTGTACAGTCAAGGTACAATGCAAGGACATTGAGTACACCCAGTAAGCACTAACAGATATCTTAAGATAGAATATACAGATCCAAGGCTGAAAAAGAAGGCAAGGATCTCACAAAACAATGAACATTCACCATAGCATATGAAGGAGTATTCACCACAATCTTCACAATCCAATGAAGAAGCATTAAGGAAAAGGAGGGTTTTCCTAAAGACAGTGATAAGTATCTCTTTAATGTTTGAAATAGTCAAGGGACATGAAGGTTGAGAACAACATATGAAAGCAATAGAAGGGAAAAACTTTCATAAGATGAAAGTGGGATAACAATTAAGTATGAAGACCATGATTTGCAAAGGTAAACATCTTTAGGGATAGTTGTGATAGGGCCCAGATTTTCTACACAAAGTGAAATCTAAAGAAAGAAACCTTGACCATAGTTGAAAAGGTTAAAAAAAGCAAAAAATGAAGCTATAATAAAATCTGTGAATGTTTTCAAGGCTCGAATTGAGAACAAGAGAGTTTTCTCTTTTATTTTTTCCAAAAAATAGAGAGAAAGAAGCCATGGCCTACAAATGATTGAGTGCTTCATTTTACATAAAAAAAACATGAAAGATGCTTGAAAGAACATAAATGAAAGCTTTTTAATCTTTCTTCTTTGCAAATATAGTTGTAGAAATAACTATTTTCCTTCTCAAAAGAAGAGAAATCACAACATCTTTCTACAGAAAAAGTCCTTACCACGCAGTCTCCAGTAGAAAAACTCCATAAGAACTCTAAAAAGGCTTGAGAAAACCCATGGTTGCCACAAGAAGAGCAGTGAAGTGTGCAAAGTGAAAAGAAAATAAGTTGGGCCAAGTGTTTTGTTATTAGGGTTTCTTTTACCCTATTTTTGCTGACTTCATTTAGGAGGCATGTTTTCCTTTGTTTTAACCCTTTTTGAGCAAAATTAAATACCTTGAAATATGTTGAGTTACCCTTATTGTTCTTGCATAATTTTGCATGAGTTGAAATGAGATAAAAATGTAAACAAGTATTAAAGTAATGTTTTATAAATTACTTTAATAATTGTCATGAAAAAGCAAAAATTAAGCAAATTCATAACACCTATTAAAGTTGGTCTTAACTGATCACTTTAATATTTGTTTAAATTGTTTACCTTTATCCCAAAATCATGCAAAAAAATAGAAGAGTGAAACTGAGGTGTTTAGCCTTGATTTTCAGTCAACTAAAGTAATTTTGGAGTCCACTTTGGTTAAACAATTTGAGAGGGAGAGTTTGGAGCTATTTTAGCTCGATTTGGAGCAATTTTAGGCCCCCTTTATATGGCTTTTCTCTTTTGCTCGTGAGAGACATTTGATGAGATATTTTGAGGTGTAGTTAACCACAAGTGCCACCTCTTGGCACTATGAGACTCTTTTTGTATATAGGAGAAAAGACTTAGGTTTTTTCTCAATTCTTTTCCCTTCAACAAACTCTGACTTCAATCCTTACAGATGAAATACTTATTTGTTAACTACATGCTTAGTTGAGTTGTGTAAAGACTAAAGGCCTATTTATTGGAATAGAATGTGAATTTGACTAGCAAGTTGATTTGTAAAACGGATCTAAACTATATTGCGTTTGAATGCTTTAATTAAAAACACAACTTAGCGGAAGACTTAAAACATTAATACATTAACAAAATTATGCATTAAAGCTTAAAGTGAGAAACTGAATATGAGAGAGAAGAGAGAGAAGATGCAAACAAAGTTTGATTACGGAGTTCACCACAAACGTGACTACATCTCCGGGTCGGCTCCAATAGAGTACGACTGATCCGATTAATCTCCAAAATCAAGTACAATGCACCAAGACCATTCCTTCGAGCACTTCGGCAGCATAACAAAACTCCGACGTACAAGAATGGCTCAAAGATCTCCTTTCTTCGTATCACCTGACACCTGTTTCTCTCAACTTAAAAAAATCTGAGTTTCACATCAAAATCACTTAACTCAACTCTCACCCTTACATCCCTTTTATACAAAAAATTCACCCAATATGGTATAAAACCATATGATTTACATAATCTCCCAATTTTGCATATAAATCTTTAAAAATAACCCCCTTAATCTATGTTAAATCACATAAAATAAATTTAAGCCCCTAATTGTTTTACTCTTGAGCTATTATTCATGAGGAGGTTTTATCTAATCCTTATAAAGGATTATTGTTTAACAATTTAGGGGAATTTAGTTTATTTTAAGGCATTTGGTTTCAACTCACTCATTAAAAGAAACCGATGCCAATATAATATAAAGAATGTTCGGTGGCCCAACGGCCACAAAACCTTTCGCCAACCTAATGGTTGGTGGTTCCAATCCCCCCGGCCAAGCTTAATACCAAACTCTGTCAAATTTAACAACAAAACAAACCCGTGCTCAATATAGGATAAGGAAACCGTCGGTGGCATAACGGTCGGGCCGTTGGCTAACCCGGGACAGGTCATGGGTTCGAGCCCATTATAAAGTTTTGTTGAACCGTTCAACAAACTCGCAACGGGGAGATAAGAAAATGGGCCACGTGTCGCACCAGGAGGGTGCCACGTGGCAGAATCTGATTGGCCAACGGCGATGACGTGGATGACAACTCTGTGCTGATGTGGATGATGGCGTGCTCGATGACCCGGATGACAGTACCTGCCATGTATGCTGACTGTGTGTACGACTGTACATGAAGGACACATGTCGTTGGTTACGTACGAATGGCTCAACTACCACGTGTCTCACCTGTATTCATCCATGTGGATTTCGTACGGTACGGACGATCTGCTGACGTCATCATCTGTACAGTCACCTCAAAGGTCAACTCAAAACTTTGACCAGCTGTATCTTGAGCATACGACATCAGATTTCGATGAAACAAACACCGTCGGAATCGTCTCGACGAGCTCTTCGTGATGATGCTGGTTCCATCAATTTTTAAGAGAATCATTTTTTTGCCTTCTGGACGCCCTCTGATCCCAGTTTAACCCTGCCTTTGACTGGCCATAACTTGTGCAAACGGACTCCTTTTCACTCCATTCGAGTTGTGTTGGAATTAGGACACTGAGATATTTCTAATGGTGCTAAAATCTAGAGATTTGGAGACACTTCAATTTCCACTAAAAATATCCATCGGATCAGGCCTCCCCACTGAAGACCTTTTGGACCTCCAAAAGTGACATTTACTTTGACAATAAGTGAGGACTTGGCCTCCCCACTTGTCCTATATCCTCTGTACATCTAAATACCTAGCTCACAAGCATAATCAAGACTGCAGAAATATTGTTGAACATAAACATAACTTTATCACTTCCATAAGCATCTACATCAAATGTTGTAGCCACTAACCAACAAAAATTGACTAGCATCAAGCTGAACAATAATGCAGAAATGAAAGAGAATAAATCAACAAGATATCGATCCTTTACAGCAGGAACATTTTTACCCAAGGAACCATCAATGCATTCAATCATCATTCCCTCATGATGTATTGCGGGTGCATCCTACAACATCTGACCCTGGTTAGCTACTCCAAGTTCAAGTGTAGAACCACCTATACTGACAGACATAAGAGTTAACTCTTTACTTGCATTAATTACCCTCTTTAAATGCCCTATGTTTGCAAACGAACGGTCAGTCTTAGTCTTGTGAGAATGTACAATATACTGTATGCCATCTTTAAACAAGTGATAATGATTCTTTTCCCTGTAGAAAATTGCTTTTCTGTCATAAAGATAAGGGCTACCAAGCACTATCCCACAGATATCCAATGGAACTACATCAAACTGTACTTCATCCACAAACTTACTAGTGATTGCGAATCTTAAGGTGCATTGTCTTGTTACTTGCAACTTATCATTTTCACAAATCCAGCCTATGTTGTGTAGTTTTTAATCCCAAGTTTCTTACAACACTTTCTAAAATCAGATTAACTTGAGAACCACTATCTATGAGTGCATCAATTTTAGTTTGTTTAGCAGCAACCCTTAAATGAAACAGCTCATTCCTTTTCTTATCTTCAGAGAAATCATTAACTGTAGAAGTAGAAGCACAACTATGAATAGAAACACCAGAAATAGGAGCTTTTCCTTTTAGACCCATAGCTGTTATCTTAGTCTCATCATCTAAATCTGAACCAAGATCCATAACAACATTTGCGGCTTTCTCCTTACCTTTTTGTTTCTGATTACGTCTCTAATCCCACTTAGGCCTCAGTTCTAGATGCAACTTCCAACAATGATCTTCATCATGACCCTTCCTGTCATAATGAGTGCAAGAAAGTTTCTCATCTTTCTTAACTATAGCTATCTTCTTTCCTTTCCCTATCTCTGCAACCTTAGAAGATTTCTTTACATCATTATCAAACTTATCAATAAAAGATCCTTTACCCCTTCACTCTAAGTGTGTAGGTTGAACAGACACTTCATCCAAATTACAAGGGTTCAATACCAAAATAGAATGACTAAGGTAGGAATGCAAACCTCCTATGTACTTCAACAAAGTGTCCTGGGTGTATAGAGGAACATTCAAAGCAATAGCCCTTTTCCTGAATTCATGGGTGTACTCCTGAACAGACTGACCTTTCCCTTGCCTAAACATTTTCCAGTCCATCATTAACTATTGCATATGGCCTAATGGATAGAATTGCTTCTTAAGAGCATTAACAAACTCTGCCCAAGTTAAACTGACTCTAACATGTTGTGAAATTTCTGCCTTAGTCTTACTCTCCCACCAGGTTAAAGTTGTACCTCCTAACCGAAGAGTAGCCAATTAGATCCTATCAACATCATCTAACAGGTTTTGGACTCTACAATAGACTTGAACTTGTTGAATCCAATCATCCAATTTTTCAGTATTTAGTTTACCACAATACTTAGGCAAATCAAATTTTACATCCAATTTAATTTTAGGCTTATGCCCATTTTTGAAAGGATTAAAAGAAGTAGAATAAGGAGAAGAGGGAGAAGAGGGAGAAGAAGGAGAAGAGGGAGGAGAAGAAGAAAAGGGGTGATCTGGTTGCTTGCCACCATCTCCATGTTGTTTCCCTTTCTTGTCTTCATGAACATCTTCCTTCGACGAACCTCCTTCACGTTCCTTCTGTTCTTGTCTCTCCTGAAAAAGAGCGTCCACCTTAGCCTTCGTCTCGAGGAATGCTCTTCGAAATTCCTGCTCACTGATTTCTTCAGGAACCTCCATTCCAGACAAGGACATCTTCGAAAAAGTTCTTCGCTTCCCGATCTCAGGATCAAATTCTTCATGCTTGCCTTCGCCCTTCTAAATCCTGGATCTCGTTAGCATTCAAGACAAAACAACTGCAATAATAGTCAACTAAGCTCTGATACCAACTGATCTGTAAAACGGATCTAGACTATATTGCATTTGAATGCTTTAATTAAAAACACAACTTAGCGGAAGAGTTAAAACATTAATACATTAACGAAATTATGCATTAAAGCTTAAAGTGAGAAACTGAATACGAGAGAGAAGAGAGAGAAGATGCAAACAAATTTTGATTACGGAGTTCACCACAAACATGACTACATCTCCGGGTCGGCTCCAATAGAGTATGACCGATCCGATTAATCTCCAAAATCAAGTACAATGCACCGAGACCATTCCTTCGAGCACTTCAGCAGCATAACAAAACTCTGACGTACAAGAATGGCTCAAAGATCTCCTTTCTTTGTATCACCTAACACCTGTTTCTCTCAACTTAAAAAAAATCTGAGTTTCACATCAAAATCACTTAACTCAACTCTCACCCTTACATCCCTTTTATACAAAAAATTCACCCAATATGGTATAAAACCATATGATTTACATAATCTCCCAATTTTGCATATAAATCTTTAAAAATAACCCCCTTAATCTATGTTAAATCACATAAAATAAATTTAAGCCCCTAATTGTTTTACTCTCGAGCTATTATTCATGAGGAGGTTTTATCTAATCCTTAGAAAGGATTATTGTTTAACAATTTAGGGGAATTTAGTTTATTTTAAGGCATTCGGTTTCAACTCACTCATTAAAGAAACCAATGCCAATATAATATAAAGAATGTTCGGTGGCCCAACGGCCACAAAACCTTTCGCCAACCTGATGGTTGACGGTTCCAATCCCGCTGGCCAAGCTTAATACCAAACTCTATCAAATTTAACAACAGAACAAACCCGTGCTCAATATAAGATAAGGAAACCATCGGTGGGGTAATGGTTGGGCCGTTGGCTAACCCAGGACAGGTCACGGGTTCGAGCCCATTATAAAGTTTTGTTGAACCGTTCAACGAGCTCGCAACGGGGAGATAAGAAAATGGGCCACATGTCACACCAGGAGGGTGCCACGTGGCAGAATCTGATTGGCCAACGACGATGACGTGGATGACAACTCTGCGCTGATGTGGATGATGACGTGCCCGATGACCTGGATGACAGTACCTGCCATGTACGTCGACTGTGTGTACGACTGTACGGGAAGGACACGTGTCGCCACCTGATTGGTTCCATACGAATAGCTCAACTGCCATGTGTCTCACCTGTATTCATCCATGTAGATTTCGTACGGTACAGACAATTTGCTGACGTCATCATCTGTATAGTCAACTCAAAACTTTGACCAGCTATATCTTGAGCATACGACATCAGATTTCGATGAAATGAACACCGTCAGAATCGTCTCGACGAGCTCTTTGCGATGACGCCAATTTTGTCAATTTTTGAGATGATCATTTTTTGCCTTCTGGATGCCCTCTGATCCCAGTTTGACCCTGCCTTTGACTGGCCATAACTTGTGCAAACGGACTCCTTTTCGCTCCATTCGAGTTGCATTAGAATCAGGACGTTGAGATCTTTCTGATGGTGTTGAAATTTGGAGATTTGGAGACACTTCAATTTCCACTGAAAATATCCATCAGATCATAAGTAGATCTAGAACGTTTGGTGCATCACCTCTTAAGATAGGTTTCAATTCCAAGTTTCTTTCTATCCCTTTTCCTTTCAAAGAAGGTAGTTTGCAGGAGATATCATAGGGAACCAACCCTTTATCTGGAGATTCATCTTTACTATGAGCAACCCCTAGGCTCGAAGATGTTTCCATGTTTCAACAGGATTAGCCAAGTCTAGGCTTAGCTAGGGTGCAATCCTAGTTGATAACAACTTGATTAGGCATAACATGTTCGCTTGACCTGATTAGGACTTCTCTTTGTAAATGCAATGTAAAACATGCTCAATGTGTAGTTATCAGTTATCTTGACATCAACATGAGCCTCTATCAATGTTTTCCATTTGCGTACCAAAGACCTGAGCTTGTATATGGTGAAATCCATACCCTGCATAATCAAACAATAGAAACTTCTAACACCCATGCATAAAGCATACAATTGTAAAAATCTTAAGAGTGATTGAAGATATAATGCTTACCCATAAATTTGTAAAAACATTCCTACCGTAAACATCTTGTGCACGATGCTTAATATTTTTGTAAGCCTGATCCTCATCATTCTGAAGATTAGCTAGAGAAATCTCAAACACACAATGCTTCAAACCATCAAAAGCAATTTGCATGAAAATTACAATACCAAAAAAAATCATCGAGGGAGAACTACTATAGAATACTAACCTTGGAAAACATTGAGAGCCACCAAAACAATATGCAATACAAAGATACTCATATATTAGAGCAACATATATATATAGATATACACACACACACATATATATGTATAATCTTATATAGATATATATCTATATCAGATTATATATATATGTATGATCTATATATGATTATATATAAATGTATATGTATATATATAATCTTATATAGATCATACATATACAATCTAATATATATATATGTATAATCTTTATATATATATATATATATCAGATTATATATGTAATGCCCCCTCAGTTTGCCTTTGATTGGATAGCTACTTGGACTGTATCTAGACCTTATGATACTATTTGCTAGACTTTATGATATTGTTTGTTGGACACTATGATACTATTCGATGTTATTTGGATACTATGATACTTTGGTGTTTAGATATGGTGACTCTTGATGACATTGTTATATCTGATGTTTCTACTTATATCATAATTAGCAAATTAGTTAATTGTTTACGTGAGTTATCATGGATATGATGTTATGTGAATGTTAGATGTATGCATTATCACATTTTGATATCAGTTATTATGTTTGGTGAAGGGGAACAGGGTCAAATCACTCACTTGCGAGTGCCCTATGACACTGCAATTTTTCC
>VDFB02000017.1:12122674-12169400 GCA_007258455.2 Sequoia sempervirens
CTCAAAAGAAAGAGCAACATACATGGAAAGCAAAAAAGTAAGTGTTTTGCCTCTACTATAGTATATTTTAAAAAATGATGTAATAAATATTATAGTACAAGATAACCCAAATGTATACCACAATGGTATTATTTCCTCTAAATATTCTAATCAATGCACCAAGGAAGAATCACATGTTGCTAAATACTAAGAATTTGTAAATGATCTTGAAGGAGAAAGGAATATAAGAGAGGTAGAAGCTTGTTTCAATGAAGTCCTTATGGCTAGAATGAATACAAGACATAATTATTTGGATGACCATTTACTTTACTTGCTAAAGAGAAGTGTTCATTATAATATACAGGTGATTCAAATAATAGAAATGATCAAAGGAATAAGGAGTATGAGGATTTTGAGGAAGAAAAACCCATGGATCAACCCAAAGCATGGTTAAATCATAAAAACTTGTCATGTCTCCTTTCTATGTAACTCATGTAATGGACCAAAATTCCCAATTCCCAACTCTTGTTCTTTCTATAATCCCATTGTACATGTAGACCCTACCCCTTCATTTCCTTAGAATAAACCTAAGTTACCCATAGATCCTAAGTGTAAATGCATATAAAATATCTTAGAGTGATTCTTGACATGCCTCCTTTCTCAAGTTTGCTTGTCTCTAATTCCATTAGGATGTTATACTTCTCTCTCCCTTAGCACCCTTTGACCATCTCTACCTTTCACTCTTCTCTCTGTCAAAACTTTTGAATTCCACATGCAACCATTCCTATCACCAATCCAAACTTTTTTTTTTTATTGTTCTCTCTAGAATTCATTATTCTACTCCACCTACCACCTTGCACAATAAGGACACTGCTAATTTCTAGAAGGTTGATGATATTCCATGGGTGATTCCAACTATCTCTAACATCTATCCAAGTACTCTTGAAACTAAAATTGCATGTTCATCTAGCTAAGAATGCTACAAAGGATCCAACAATTTCCATCAATACAATAGATAGGGTTTTGAATCTAAAAGGGTTCATCCCCATTCTAGGTAAGAACATTTGTAGGTTTGAGAGGACCCTAATATACACCTATCAATTTGATTTTTGCATAGGAGGACATTATGGCTAGCTCAAAGAAAAAGGAAATAATGATCTATGGGTATAAGAGGACATGTCTACATAATAAACCCAAGATAAAGGTTACTATGTTATTTTTGATGCTCTCTCTAAGTATATTAATTGTGTAGAGATGAATTGAAGACCATCTTGGAAATAACCACCAAAAATCCTAATGAAAAAATAATAGAGAGCGCTTGTTGTTCTAGTGCCCAAGTTTGAAAATGAAAATTCACAAATTTAAGAGGTCAAGGGATGAAAACCCCATAGATTTCATGTCATAAGATAAAATCCATCTAGTTGTCAAGGAAATTTCACAAAGAGCTCATATTCAAGATTTCATGGTGGTCAATAATGTTGATAGTGAATTTGCATGACATTATAGCCACCATAAAGGCAATAATTAGGCATTGCAATACCAAATAGCTCAAATATTTTGAGTTAATATGTAATTGAATCTCCCCTATACTTAGGGTTTGCGATTATCAACATTAATGACCTTAGCTATGATAAAAACATTTTGAAATGGTATCTTAGGCCCATTTAATAAAAATGGGCATCTAACCACTTTTTGGTTCATCTCTAGGGCATAACACAAGCATGTTATAATGTGCTCTCACCTCTAAGAAGAAAAAATACCTCTCTTTCTCTTCCCATCTCTATCTACCTCCTTACATACCTCTCACTCTCCCTCTTCCTCTATATCTCTCCATCTCTATCTCCCTCTCTCTATCAATTTTATATAGCCATTATTCTATTTTACAAGGCTAGGTTAGGGTTATATACAAGAAAAAAACATTAATAATAAGTATTCTCTACTTCCTTAAAGTTATATTTCATGTATATAGTTTTAAGATGTTTGAGAATGGTTTCAAATATCTAGGAGTTATAATGTAGATTCTAGGTTTTGGAGAATCTTATAATTTCTTAGATAGTCAAATTTTAGTAATCAATAGGCTTCTATCATCTTGCAATTGTCTAAGGATACTTATAACCATTCAAAAACATCATCAAGCCTTTTCTTAGAAATAGGAGGACCTATTCTAATATAAGAGACCAAAAAGTGGGAGGGGCAAGCCTCCCTACACCCCCATCAAGAATTAAGATCCAAACATAAATGAAATAAAAACATCTAAATTAGGAAGATAATCAAGCTCCATTACCAATACTACCCCCTACCTCTCGCTATCTTTATCTCTCCCTCTCCCTCTCCTTATCCCTCTATCTATTTATCTCCCTTTACCTCTATCTCCATCTCTAACTCTATCTTCCACTCTTCATCTCTATCTCTAGACACCTATCCCTTTCTCTCCTTTTCCATCTTCCTAGACCTCTATATCTATATCTCTATTTTTATTTCTCTATCTCTCTTCCCTATCTCTATCTCTCCATATTTTTCCTTCTATATCTCACTCTCTTTATCTCCATATCCTTATCTCTTCATATGTCTCTACCCCTATATCTCTCCCTCACTATACCTCTCTATATATCTCTCTAATGTAGGAGCATTTGGGTCGATAGACAATCTTACATCAACCAATTTTAGTTAAGTTTTGAAGTTTCTTTTTGTTGGTTTTTTCTAGTCTACTTGAAAATAATTGAAGATTAATTTAGCCAAGTAAAGACTCCATCTTGTAGAAGGCCCAAATGGGTATCTCCAACTTAGATTTAGTGGAGAAAGGATGAAAATTGACCAAGTTATGGACATGTAGAGATTTGGGCTCCATTTGTATGCGAGATGAAGGGTCTCCTCTAGATGTAAGGTTCTAATGGCCATTTAGATTGGTTTGGTCTAGTTCAAAGTCATTTACCCACTATTGGACATATGTGGAGATTTAATCTACATTTGAATGTGTGCAAAAAACTCACGGCTATCTAGAATTATGAGAAATTTCAAGTGATCTGAACATTATGTTTGAAACTCATTTTGATGAGTTTTGCCACCTTGTAGGAATTTGGGATCCAAGTGGTTTGAAGAGATTGTTCAACATCATCTAGATTTTCAAAAAACTTCAAGTGAACTACACCTTTATTTTTTATGAACATGTTCATATGTATTTTTCTACCTTTGTTGGAATCACCTGACCAAGTGGTTTGTGAGAAATTTAAAACCACCTACATTTTGTGGATAACATATACATGCATATCATCACGTGGAAATTATGACATCATTGGTCTCTTGTGATAATTCCATGTACATATGAACACTTACATAATTTGTCAAGTCATCTAGATATGTGGATAAAGACAAGTAATCTAAACCTTTTAAAACCTCATAAACTGGTTTAGATGAATATTTTTGATAATGAGAGCATGATGTGTTGATGACATTACTTGGTACAAATTGTAAGAACTTTGGATTCATCTAAAATTTGTAAATTTTTTATGTGTAATTGACATGAACAATACAACAAATTAGTTTCTTTGAATGATTCTACTTATGGAATCAATGATAATCTAATGACATCATACTATAAGGATTGCATAAAAGTGTTGTCCAATTGAACATAAATTGGAATTGCATGATTAATTTTCCGATCGTGGAATTTTCATTTGAATTTGTACTCGCATAGTTTTTTCTTCCATCGACATTTACAAAAGTTTGATTGGCATCTACACCTTATGGGATTTGGGGTCATCCAATTTTTTTAGATTTTTGGTTTGCATCTTCAGTTTGACATTTTTGTAGTGATTCAACTTTGTAATAGTCAAATTTCGAAATGATTGAACATCCTAAGGCATGAAGTATAAAAGGATTTGTTGTCTTCACTTTGGGGATTTTTTTGGTTGAGGAAATACTTAGCATGTACAAAAATGAAGAATGAGGGTTACAACTACCATGAATGTAGAACCTGCCATGTATAAAGTATATAAAGTTTGAAGGAGACAATACTAGGAAGATGAGATGTTGATCAAGAAGAAAGATGGAATAGAGAAAAAATCTATTTTGTAATAAAATCATACTAAATTTGAAATGGAATATAATCAAATGAGTTATTTAAGGAATATTTCTTTTGTTGCATGTTTATGGCCGTGGTTGGGTAGCCTAGTAAGGAGCCCTAGTCTCGACTACATCAATTGGTATCAAGGACAGTTGCTTGTTAGGTGTTAAGAAGAAAGTGAAGATTGATGAGGTGATAATATATTAGAGAGAGGATAAGATATTAGAGCTAAATTTTTCTCATTGGCAAGTGTTGATAGTTGAGAAAGGAGATACAATAGAGTTTAAAGAAAGAGAAGCTTGTTAGTAAACAGATTGTCCCCTTCAAATAATTAGATAAATGACTCAAATATGCCAACAATGAAGACAAATCAATTACCAACACCTTCAGAGATCACTATTGGATTAGCGATCATCCTTTGAATTTTAGAAGTACACCTCCCTTTTATGATCTTCAAGGAATTAGAAAAACTAAAAAATAAAACTAAGGTATGCTTTTAACCAGAAAGCAAAAAAGGCCAAACCCAATATCAAGAAGAATCTCGATATCAGATGTAAGATATAAATAATAAAATATTGGGACAAAGACCAGTTTAATCTTGAAAATCACAGAGAATAAAATGATACACTCAATATTATCTAGAAAGTGAAATGTATCATGAAGAAATTACACAAATCACACAAAGGTAAAGCATAGCATTAAGATTCTCCTAAACACAAAGATTTAAGAACATCAAATTTTCCTCACAATTTGAATCCACAAAGACAAGTAGTGATTTCATTCTCAGAAAAATAGCAGCAAAGTCTATACAATATTGAGCTTTCAAAAATGATCTCCTCCTCTAATACTAAGAAAAAGATACAATATATATAGCCTTTATTTCCCCCCGATACTTTTTGGTTTCGTCACTGTTCATCTTTAAAGAATCAATTATAATATGACCTTTCACATTTTGGTAACTGTCCTTTAAAAAAAAGATCAGAAAAAAGAGCTTCAGAAATCGCTGGCGAGATTTCGTGTACTTCTACTAACTCTAGGGGGGTTTTGTGAACATTTGCTAACTTTCCACTTGGTGGGATTTTGAACAATTCTACTAATTCTCCACCGGGCAGGGTTTTGTGAACTTTTTCTAACTCTCCACCTAGCGGGACTGTGTAAATTTTTTAACTTTGTAATCACCTCTTTGAGCTTGAAGATGAAAAATTTCATAACTTTCAACTAAAAGGTCTGTTTTCCATGAAATTTGAACAACAAGAAACATGAACTCTCTAGAATAAGACCTAGGAATCAATTTTTCTCCGGATGCATAGAT
Source organism: Sequoia sempervirens (assembly GCA_007258455.2). Lineage (NCBI taxonomy): Eukaryota > Viridiplantae > Streptophyta > Pinopsida > Cupressales > Cupressaceae > Sequoia > Sequoia sempervirens. Next base: position 12,128,029 of record VDFB02000017.1, read on the forward strand.
TCCAAGATCTAACATCATTTATATATTGCTAGCCAAAAACTTAAAATTTAAAAATCCCACAGATGGTAAGGCATCTTGGCATGAAAACTGACCACATTGGACAAAAAGAGGTTAGGATTAGATTTGCAAAAGGACTTTGCACCAAATTTATCAGATTTTAAAAAAAAAATTATTTTATTTTTGATTTGGTAGGCTGAAGGGTATTAAGAGTTTAAAATGAGGGGGCTCAAAAATTAGGTAACCAAGCTAAAAGATAAAAGGTTACAAATCCTAGAGGGTATACATAAGTGATTGATTTTCTTCTAATAGAGATAAAGCTAGGTAGAACATGTATGATTTTGTCTATTGTGGCAAAGTCGGTAGAGGGATTCTTGTGGTAGTTACATCTTCTAGAGTCTTTTATGATAGAATAATTTATAGTTAGTGGATGATTTTTGTTGCTAGATAAATTTGATCACCTATAATGAAGTTAGAGAAAGAGAAGAGGTTCATTGATGAACAAAGACACTACTAAAAGAATAGAGAAGAAAGAAAAGGAGAAGCTTAATAGAAAAAAAATTAAAGAAAAAAAGAATTGTTTTCTAGATGGAAGATGAAGATATTGTTGAAAGGATGAGAGTATTGCCTAAGAAGTTGGAAGGTGTCTCGATAAAAACCCTAGAGGATTTATTGCAGAAGAGGATTTTGTAATTGTAGAAGGCTTGAGCTCAAAGTTATTTTTTTTTTGTAGGGGAGAAATGGCTTGTAACTACATCAATGTTCACTGACATAAATGATTATAACTATGTTGATTAAATCGTCGTAAATCCAAGTAAATTTTCCTTATTATTTTGATCTTTCCCCTCATCAATAGGATTGAGATAAAGGTCAGAGAGTAAACTGAATAATTCCCGATCTGGAATCTCCTTTGGCACAATACCTTCTGGTTGGGACAATATTTGATCCGCTATGTCTAAATAATATTCACATACATAGTTAAGGGATGGTTCGGATCCAACCATTTCAAATAAGGTTTTCCCCTTGACTCTCGAAACTCGAATATCTTCAATAAGAGGTAACACTTCTATTACGGGCATTGGACAGGCTTCTACATATTTATTAATAAGATCTCTTTTAGATGTACGATTTCCAACCAAACCTGCTAATCGGAGTGGATGTGTACGAGCTTTTTCCCTGATAGAAGCAGTAATACGATTAGCTGCAAATAATGCATCAAATCCATTATCTGTGATAATGACACAGTAATCTGCATAGTTCAACGGAGCAGCAAAACCTCCACAAACCATGTCACCCAATACATCAAATAATATTATATCATATTCGTAAAATGCATTTAATTCTTTTAACAATTTCACAGTCTCTCCTACCACATATCCCCCGCATCCAGCTCCTGCGGGTGGCCCCCCAGCTTCCACACAATCTACCCCTCCATAACCTTTATGAATGACATCTTCGGACCAAATATCCTCATAATGATAATCTTTGGACTGCAAAGTATCTATAATTGTAGGTATCAAAAATCCTGTTAGAGTAAAAGTACTATCATGTTTGGGATCACATCCAATCTGTAACACTTTTTCACCACGTCTAGCTAGGGCAATTGAAATATTACAACTAGTGGTTGATTTACCGATTCCGCCTTTTCCATAAACTGCTATTTTCATCTTTTGATCTCCTTTTATTTCTTTTTTATCTTCCGAATTTGTTATTCGGAAGATCTCATTTTGAGTTTTACTTTGCCTTATTTATATGATTGTAGCATATTACATTGTTTGGCCCTGCTTTTTTTTAGCTCCCTCACATCTTAAACCTTATTCTCTCCTGAGTAAATGGAGGAAGCCAAGCAAAAGACCCCTCCTTCATTTCCAGATAAAGGCAATTTTATTCATTAATTTGCAGCGGATGAAACTACCTGCTAATTAAGACTTAGTAGGGCTTGAGTTCTAAAGGATTTGTTGTAGGTATGTGGAAATTCCTATAATTGCAGAGGATAGAGGAGGAATGAGAAGTTATAAGTTATGTTTATTTGATTGATAATTATGAGAGAATTTTTTTTAGGTAGTGTCCTGCAATTGTAGAGGGTTTACAACCTAGAAGTTGGAGAGATTATTGTGAGTGGAATCTTGTAACTACAAAGAGATGTGTGAGTCTCTGGAGGATTTGAAGAAGTGAAAGAAGATGTCTTCAAAGAAGAGGAAAAAAATGGTCATGAAGAGGCCAATGCGAATCTTATTCTTGGAATAAGAGTGAGAGAAAATCAAAAGATGTGAGATATTGGTTATTGAAGAATTGTAGAAAATCCAAGCTACATTATACGTATTGAAAATAACTTAAGACAAATAAATTGAGGTGAGTAAAAGAAAATATGAAGAAAATTTATGTGAAGCTGGCATTGTGGAAGAGAAAGGGAATGATGCTCAAAGACATGAATAAAGGATAAAATACTATTCTTAAGAAGGATAATAACTAGGTATCTCATGAAATAAATATATTTGAGAAGAAAAAATCCTCTTGAAATAGTACAATTGGAGAAGAAGTGAAAAGAATAAATGTCGTAGTCTTCATATAGAAGGGGCATTGGAAGAGAAGAGAAACATGCGAGACCAACCCACAAAGTTGTAGTTGAAAGAGAAAAAGAAAAGAGATGAAGAAAGAGAAAAAAAGAGGAGAGAAAGGAAGAGAGAATGGTCACTATAGACCATAAAGTAATTATTTCTAAGAACTATCAAGATAGAGGGTGTAGAGTAGGTGATAGTAGACCACAAGTTGAGGTAGAAGATGGAGGAGTTTAGAAAATGGACATGGGTGATCCCACAATACTGATTTACAATTTTTGAGAGATCTTGCTTTTTCCTAAAATCACATATTTTTAGAAAATATAATGATTTAATCCTTGAAAATTTTCATTTAAAAGATTCCAATTGAAGAGGGTTTGATTGAATTACCTTAGATCAAACCCCCTTGGATAGAACCTAGCTAGTTTTAAACCACACCCATAACAAAGTCTCCTTTACACCTATCAAAATGCTGATAAAAAACTACTTTTGATTTACTTTTGGGGAATCAAATAAATTCATTTAAAATTTATTTTTTCGTAAGTATGTAGTTCTTATTATAAGCTTTCCAAAAAGTATAATTTTAAATAAATTTAATTTAATTATTATATTTATTTTATATTTCTTGTGAATGTAGGTTTTACATCAAAAATCAAGCTCTCTATTCTACATGTGGAAAAATAGCATATTGTCAATTTTTTTTTGAAAAATATTAGTGCACTAGATATTGAAGTCCTTGATCCAAGAAAAAAAAAGAATTTTGATACATACAAAAAAAGTTATGTTGTATACAGTTTGCCTATGTCTAAATTGTAATTGGTTTGACTTCGAAACTTGATTAAGGAAAAAATATTTAATAAAAACTATGAAACCAAATGAAAGAGCTAGATATCATAGTTACAAATCTAAATTAAAAAAAAAAAAATTATCCTTCATGGAAAAAAAGTTATGTTGTATATGGTGAGCATCACTCAAAAATGGTGTTTACTAAAAAAAAGTAGTTTTTAAAGGAGATGGAAAAGAAAGTGCAATCTGATTCCAAAAATTTTGAAAAAATTTATTTAGAATACACAGACAAAATGTCACAAATCACTAGCTTGCATCATCTTCAAATGCCTCACAGTTTAGCCACTATAGGTGCCCGAAAGTGAAGATTTAGTTAGAAAAAAATAGTTTAGTGTCTAGTTTGGCCAAAATTTGTAAACCAGTATTGTGGGATCACCCACTTGGAGAGTATTATATTCAATGAATAAGTTGATGAAGACGAAGAAAAACTACTTTTGAGAGAAGAGATGCAAAAATTGGAAGACTCTTTGAGGAAGAAAAGGGAGCAGAGAAAGAAAAATTTAGGAAGATGGACTTTGAGGGTCCTATGTTTGACAAAGAAATTTGTGAAGATGATAAATAATCCTTGTTGGGAGAGGAGATAAGAAGAATAGAAACATTTTTAGAATGAGTTTTAGATGAGTGAGGAAGCAAGGGAATATGGGATAAAATGAATCCCACCATAATGTTGACATTATTTTATGTGCAGCAAGAAAGGAAGGGACAACATAGAGTCATGTTGATGGCATTGGAGAAATAGAGTTCCTCATGCTAGAGGATTAAGAGGTAAATAAGGAGAAGGTAGCTATAATATGTCTTTTTGAAGGGATTAAAGTGGTAGATAAGGAAGTTACATGTGCAAAGGATAGAGTTGCAACAATAGTCGGAAAGGAGGGATGAGAAATCATAGAGGTAATGTCTTACTTTTTATAATTTTATAAAGATGAAATTGATGTTGAATTGGATGTTGATGAAATGATAGAAATGGTAGATGAAAAAGTGTGTAATGAAGAAGGTAGTATTGTTGAGGCAAAGAAAAGTGTTTTCATGACAAATTTTGGTCCTTTGGAGGAAATAATGGACGTAATGTAGCTAACTGCAAGAGGACAAGATAGAGGAGATGATGAGAAAGAATAATTTGAAGAGGAAGAAGTAGGTGAAAGGAGAAGATAGAAGATTTTGATTTCAATAATATCTATAATTATGGTATACATGCATGTGTAGTGGTGAGTGAGAAGTGGATGGAAGATTCTTGGTGGAGGTGGACAAATAGTAGTGGATTTAATCCCATAAAAAGGAGGAAAGGGAGGAAAATTTTATTGGTGGAGGAAAAATCATGGTAGGATAATTATCAAAAAAAGAGGAAGATGAGAGTGGAACTTGGTGCAAGTGTTTAGTTTATGGTAAGAAAAATCCCACAAGATAAGAGAAGGAAAAAGGAATTAGGTGGAGGTGGATGGTTTGTGGTGGGTTGTGTTGGAGTTGTTGGAGGTTGTTGCACTATGTTTTCATTAGTGTTGCCATTGATGCCAACCTCTAGTGTGGTCATGATGAGGAGTTGTGCTGTTGAGAAAATGTTGCAGATATTGATGTCAACCTCTAGTGTGGTTGTGATGAGAAGGATCTATGGTGTTCAATAGGTGTTGTAGATGTAGTAGGTTCACTTGGTTTTCAAGTGATTTTGAGAAAATTTGAATAAAAGAGTGTGCAAGGTGATAGAGGTGTGTTCTATGTTGTGCTCTACATTTTTTCATGGTTGAAGATGTACTTGTGTGGTTTGGACATGATGATCAAAGGTGTTCAAAGGTGCTATATCTAGAGTTTCAGGTTCTAGATTGTGCGGCAATAGAAGTTGTGTTTGATTGTGTGTTTCCTATAAAGAAGGTTATTTGGGAGAAATGGAATTGCTCCACATTTCTCCACGTTGAGGTTTCTTGTCCTACAGATTTGGGAACATGCTAATATTGTCTATATCTACCTTCCCTTAGAGTGTTTAGTGTTCAATTGTTTTGCAAGCTGAGTTTATGAGATACATGTCTATAACAATGTGACTAGTTGCACAAAATAGTAGAATGTTTAGTTTCAAATAGTTGTACAAGTATGCGTGAATATCTAATGGTGTTGGAATATTCTTGATGATGTGTGATGTTATGTTCTTTGTATGCTATTTTTAGACTTGGAGAAGCGCGTATGTGGTTGCTTGTAGTGTTAGTACAAGTTTGGCTAACCTAGCATGCTAGTGCTATTTGTGAAGGTGCTTCGATGTTTGTGGAATTGTGGCATTGCATTTTGGTGTAGATTTTGGTCTTGGTTAACCCTTGGTGTGGTTTTCCTTGTATTATTTCCACCATGGAGGTGTTTGGTGCTGACCTATTTGGTGATTGCATGTTTGAGGTGCATACATTTCATTGAGGCCAACTTAACTAAGTTGTTTGAGGTCACAAATGGTATATATGAAAGGTGACATTTTTGTTGAGATGTACAAGTGTGGTGATCTAGATGCAATCTTGAATGCTTGAGGCTATTGGACATAATGAGAAGAAGGTGTCTACATTTTTAGTGTGCTTGAAGTTGCTGGAGGCACTGAACTAAAGGTTACAAATGGTATAGAGTTGCAATGGTGGATTTTCCTATTACTCTAATGTAGTGAACCTCCTTATAGTAGTCTTCTTCTATTCTTCCTTCTATATAGTGATTCCTTTGGGTAGTGAGCACTTGAAAATGAGCCATTATTTTCTTCTAGGTAGTGATCCCTTCCGACAATGAGGCTATTGTATTTGGTGTTGCTATTCATATATGTGAGTTAATCCTTACCGTGGATTTTCCTTGATTAGGGTTTTCCATGCAAATCTCATGTTCTATGGTGTATGGTTATAAATTTATTTAAGTTCTAGTTGTTTACATTCGTGTTGATGCTTAATAAGGGTTTATTGGTTAATGAGGTTTTGAAGGTTTTAATGTATAACAGAAGCACCCCCATCTTAGTTGTCACGTGTGTCTAACAATTGGTATTAGATTTGTGGTTCATTGGAAGAAGCTTAACCAATTGAGGTATATCTGGATGGCACATAGGAAGGGTGTCAAAGATCCTATGTTTGATGGAATGAATTATGCTTACTAGAAATGCAGGATGGAAAATTTTCTTGTCTCTCTAGGGTTTTTGTTTCAAAGTTAGTTCAAAATGGATATACTATGCCTACTAATGGTTCAAAAAGTGATGATGAGGTCAAGGATTATGAGAATAATGGAAAAGAAAGAAATGCTACATTGAGTGGACTTTCTAATTTTGAACTTGGGAAGGTGATAAGCCTCCAAATCGCTAAAGAGGTTTGGACAAAGTTATAGAGCATTTATGAAGGAGGTGATAAGGTCAAGCAAGCAAACATGTAAAATTTCAAAGCTAAATCTGAAACCTACATGCTCAAAGTGGATGAAGTTGTCAATTCCATTAATGGTCTTGGTGGAAAGCTGGAAGAAAGTGAAGTTGTGAAAAAGGTATTGAGAAATCTCCCTAAATATTATAGTTCTAAAGTTTCTGCTATTGAGGAAGCTCAAAATTTGGATCAATATTCTAGACATCAAATGCTTGGTGCTTTAATTTCTTTTGAATTAAGAGAGTTTGAAAAAGATGCTACAAGGAAATAAAATACCTTTAAAGTTAGCAAGAAAGATAAGGATGATGAATCTGATCCAGATTATCTTGATGAGTTGGAAGCAAATTTTGTAAGAAGATTGACAAATGGCACCAAAAAATACAAAGGTAAGTTACCTTTTGTTGATGGTGTTTTCTGCACAGCAACAACTCAGACAGAATGCAATATTCTATCTCTCTTGAAAGGTAATTTTCAACAAAAAGTTACTAAAAATCACCCCAAGGTCTCTTGGGTGTCAGGTCATGACAATGCGTAAACAACTCAGATAAAATGTGAAATGTTGGTAATCACAATCGGACCTTACTACAAGCAAACCGTATCTTTCCAATTTATCAGATATTGCAATATGATGATCTCAAACCCTAAATCTAATAAAACGATAAAGGAATAGCAAAAGATAAGGGTGCAAAGAGAAGTGATGAAACCTAAATTATTTCTAAGATGAGTAATGAAAATAACAGATATCTGGAATGGACCAATCTCAAATAACCAATTCTTGCTTAACCCATAGTGCAATATCACAAGAACGGTGCAATCTTCTAAGGTATATAGATTTTCAAATCATAGATATTCATCCACAATCGAACTAAGCACAAATAAATATATGGTCCAGGTTGACTTCATCAGCCTACTACAATCAGATAGTTACTGGGGGTATAGACCAGAGATTGCTACAAACATTCCAAATATGAAATCATGAACATCATTCACCAAACTAATCCAACTCTAAACACTAAATTATAAGTCTTTGAGCAATTTGAAAGATGAAACAACAGGAACCTTGAAAGATAAACCAACACAAGAGATTTCACCAGGAAAACCACAATGCCTTCAATTGTATTAGATTACCAAAATGCTGCAACAATTCCACTGTTCTGTTACAATATTTGCTTCAAGAAATTGACTATTATCCCTACTACAAAATGCTCTAACTCTTTTATGATCTAACTTGTCTCTATTATCTTTCTAACTAACCCTTACAAAGAGGCAAGGATGCCATTTATAACCAATTCTTAAAACAGGTCGGCCCAACCAAACACTTACAAAATAAAATAGCCAAAACAAGTTGGCCTTAGGAATTTCAAAATAAGGCACACATTAAATGCCGATACATCATCAAGGTCGGCCTAGACATCTTCCCCAATGTAGCCCGGATCAACACATGCCCTATAATAATAGGGAAGCACAAATCTCAAAATGGGCATTAACTACTGCCTCTCTTATCCTTATTCTGGGCCAATGATCCCTGAACCCTCAAAAATACTTTATCTAGCTCGATGATGGGTGGCAAAGGCAAAATCTTGAGCTGACATTCAATGGAGCCAATCTCCTCTTTTGACTGTTTAACGATCTTATCCCAATCATCTTTGTGAGCCTAGTACTTATCCATCACCACCAAGTAGGTTGCTGCATCATCCAACTGGTGTCCTGTTATTACATTTTCAGAGTCAGGAGCATAAACATCATGCCACCACTCCCTTAATTGTTCTAGGTTTAGATACTTAGGAGCAATTTTCCTCCTGCCAGTCATTATCTCGAAAAATGCAATACACCCATCATAGATTCCAGTCAAATCACCATCTATCAGCTTCTTTCATTTGTGAATCTTCCTAATGACCTTTTTCCGAATCTGCAAAGCTTCAATCCATTCCCAAGGCTCATTAAGTCTGGATGAAGGAAGGATTCCATCTGCAGCCAACTGATCTTTTCCATATTCCATGATTGCTTTAGATTTCTGCAACAGAAGGTCGATGTCCTCCTTGTCTCGAGATAGAACATGTTCTAACAAGTCCTTAGCCCTTACAACATCCTTTCCAACTGAAAGGATTTCCTTGATTGCATTATCCCCTTTCGCTTGCACATCTTTTAACCAATCCATTGCAGTTTGGGAAGAGGCCTTCATCTTTTCAATTTCAGAAATGGTTTCTTTGGGCAAGAAACCAGGAGTAGCAAAGGAAGATGGGTGGAGAGATTGCAAAGGCTTCATTACATCTTCTAGACACTTCTTAAGCCTTTCATTTTCCTTTCTAAGCTCATGTTTAGACTGAGTTTCTTTCCTTAGTCTACCGATTATTACTGCACTGGACCCTTCATATTCTTCAATATCCTGCTCCATAGAAGTTGGTCCAAGATTAATGGTTTGCACATTATAATCTTTTCCAGTGACCTCTTCTTTAGTTTTATCCATAGAAGGGGTGGCAATGTGTATGACCCTGTTACTTTCTTCATCTCTTTCTATCCTTGAAACTACCTTAGCCATCTTTTTCTTCTTTCCTTTGCCAATCTTGGATAGCATCTCATCCCAATCAAGAGGGGTATCCTCAACAATAACTTGCTTCTTTTTGGTAATTTCCTTTTCCAACCAATCCGGAACAATAGGCTCCACCCAGATTTCATCTGTCTTCACTTCTTCATGTTTTTCTGGTGTTTCATCCTCTTCTTTTCCAGGAGACTGCTCACCTTGATCACCTAATTCAGGTTCCTCCTCTTGCATAGGTGATGGGGTTCTAACAGGGATATCCTCCTTCTCAAGTGATCCATTACCTTTACTGCTCTCCAAAGAATCCTCATATTGCACTAGTGGAGAAGGGTGCTTTTCTACCTCTTCAACTTCAAGCTCGGCTGCTGCACCAAAAATTTCTCCTTGTTTGAATGGCTTGGTCTCTCCACTAGTCTCTTGCTCTTGGTGGGCTGTCTGCTTACGTAAACTTGGTGAAGGGGAAGTAGCCTTAGGTTGCTCCACAACTGGTGTCTTTGGAGGAGGATCCATCTTTTGCATAGCCTCCTTAGGAGATGGAGTCCTTGATCTCCTCGAATAAACCTTAGTTTTTTCTTCTAAACTCTCCACATCAACAACCGGAGTCCCATCTTTGGAAGTCTCTTGACTTTTTCTCTTTGAAACCCTAGTTGTCCTTGTCTTCTTTGGTTGTGGAGGAGCATCTTCTTCTTCTGCCTTCTCAAATTCCTCCTCTTTAGAAGACTTGCCTATTTTCAAAGTTCGGCTTCTTTTCTTTCCCTTTGGTTTTCTTTTCGGTTCTGGCTCACTTTCTTTAGGGCCTCTGATTTTAATTTTGAAGGGTGAGCTCCCTTTGGCTTTCCCTTTGGAATCATCTTCCCTAGATTCTTTTGAGGTAGACATAGGATTCATATTTCCCATTAAATTGAAGGTACAGGGTACCTTCTCACTTTCCAACTCCCAAACTTTATGCTTTAACCATGATGTAGTAAATTTCATAACTGGGGCCATCAGGTCTTCCAACTCAGTTACCTCATCTTCATTCCAGTTTATCTCCCCAATTGATCTGTCCTTAACGGACTCATATGCATGATCTTGCACCAGATTTCCATCATCCTCTAGCTGGTCAGGGATTAACTTAACATTGTATAGCCTAATCACATCAACAAGAAGCCTAGAGTACCTTTTCTTCCTTGCTTCAAAATCATATTTGATATTTGCCCAGTAATCCTCTAGGTCATCCTTGTGACGGTATTCTTTGGTGGCCTTTTTTTGCGCTTCCCTGGTGATATCAAAGTTTGTCCTCTTGGAATGGAAGGAGAAACCATAAGCAGCTAATTCATCCTCTGCTACATGTGCTGATTGAATTGAAGGGCATACCTCAGCTATACCAATTTTGAGAGGGAAATCCCCACCAAAACCCATTTTATGCTTTGCTTTCTTGACAATTGTGTCAAAGTCACATATCTGTCTTATAACCTCCAATAGCACAATATGATCAGTTGGATACCTAGGCAACCTGTATGGGGCAATTTGATATCCATCAATTCTGATGTAGGAAAAAGTGGGAAACTGAATGAACCAAGCTCCATATCCCTTTATCAACTCCTTTGCTCCATCGGACAATCTCACATGCTCCACATTTTGAAGCAACCTAGTGATATGCATTGTAAATGCATCGTTTGCTCTTCTGTAATCCGGGTGTCCTAGGTGCAATTTCGGGTATATGTCATAGATTACATCCTGTCCAAATGTCCCCTTCGGATTCAAACCCCTATATGGGTAGAATCTAGCTAACACATACATCACATAGGAAGACATGGTGAACTTCTTTGTTTCTAGGACATCTCTTAATTGCTTATCAATCACAGCACTGATAAGTCCTGCCCAATGGTAATTAGTACCCTACTCAACCTTGCTGATCACATGGACCATCCAGTTTTCCAACACTCCATCACTCTTCAATCCTGCCACTCTACTAAAAAATGTGATCGCACCATATATGTCCGATCTAAATTTGACTATGTGTAATTGCTTGGGCAGTTTGGAAAAGTGAGACTTTGGTTTCTCCAACCAGGAATTAATCATTTACTGGGCTTTGGTGGGCTCGTTCTCATAATAGGTCTTGGCCAAATCCATGTTTAAGGCACACACCAAAGGAAAATCTGGCATGTCAAAGGCTTGGGCAATAGAAATAGGATTAAAATTCGCCAAGACTCTCCCTTCGGTACTGACAACCCTTTGTGTGTCGAAGTCATACTGCCAGACACACTCTAGTATCAACTCATAGCACTAGATTGCAGGAGGGAATCCTACCACATGGATCAATCTGAACTTCATCATCCCTTGTCTTAGGACCGACAGATCCTTCTGAGCTGTTCTCTCTTTGAATTCCTCGTATCTCCACGCTCCAACATTAGTGTCCGAGACCTCATACTACACAAAAGATATCTTGCTGTCAGGAAGTTGACTCTTGGTATCCAATCTCAATTTTTCTGCCTTTGAAATGGAGGACCCCTCCGTGTCACCTTTAGGCTTTCCTGCAGTAGCCCTACTTGATTCAGCCTACATTCACAAAAGAGTGTCATGAGCATCCAATTATCATACATATTTCAATCAAAGGGTTAGCATAAAATCACATAAAGCAATTAAGATCTATCACAAATCACCAATCCTTAAAAATCTAGAAAAATAAAGCAATCTGGAAAAATGGGGTAAACCGAGAAAATCCAGTCAGGGCGGAATTCAGAGAAATCCGACCCAGAAGGATTCCTGCTGCCAAGACATCATTTGCAAAATAAATCATTAGTATGGACAAAAGGTTGTGAGATTATCATGAAATCCATCCATTAGCAGCAAGAAATCATCATTTAGCATTTACTCCATTACCCCTAACTTCAAAAATCGAAAAAGAAATGAAATCACGCAGGAAACCGGAAAAATCCGGACAGGCCGGATTTCCACGGACCCGACGAATGCTAGCATGCGAACCATCGACTGCATGATCATGCAAAACCTCGCTATTTGGATTCCAATGGTCCTAAAATTGATCCTAATAAGCAAACTCGGAATGCACATGAATTTGAATTTCAAAAGGCTTCTGAATGACTAATCCTCAAGTCGAAACAATGATGCCCTAAATCCAATAACCAGACCCCCGCCATGAAAGCTTAGGTAAGCTTAAAATTTCAAAAAAAACTATCATTGAGACGATCAACCACAACACATAGGGATTTCTAAAGGTATGAGCAGGTTGGGCTAAACATAAAACATGAAAATCGCGATAACCCTACCAAACCTGATAAATTCGGGCAAATGAACCGAAACCCTAATCTTTACAAAATATATGAATTGTATGCCTAGAAGGCAAAGTCCTACCCAAACGTATCTATAGGGATACATCCGACACTCAATTGATAAACCAAAACATGCATAGTGTGGGTGATAAAATCTGGTGGAGAAGTAAGTCGAACCCTAGCTCAATAAATACAAAATGATAAAATAAGCAAAGGTTGACCCAGAATGACCATCAATCAACCTTGAAAGATTCAATCATTGTGCAGACAGATGGAAGGGCCAGTGACAACTTACCATGGATCAGTCCAGATGAAACTTGAACTCGAGGAAGCGACTGCAAAATGAGTGTACCCTAGCAACGAAAACCTTGATCAGCATTCAACCAATCCTCACACAAGCAGCTCAAAATCAATGATCAAAGCTCAAATGAAGAATGAACTCAAAAGCCAAAGCAGATAGCAAGGGAATAATGAAACCAAAATGGTTCCCAAAGGGCCTTAAATCCATCCACACTCATGCCTGGACGAAGGTACTTTGAGCATTAATGAGCTACAAGACATGTCAGAAAAATCTGGAAACCCGAACCTAGGATAGAATTTCAAAAAAACAAAGCCACACGAAAAATCCGGATGAACATGTATTTTGTAGATACGGCATAAACTGGGATTTTAATGAAGTTCGGGAATTTACCACAGTTTGGGAGAATCTGCCAGAGCCCGAAAATCTTGGATTCAAGTAGAAACCCAGATTTCAGAAAATTCAGCAGTAAACGGACAACGAACCAAGGCCCGGGAGAATCCGCCAAAGCTGGAAAATCCCGGACCCAGGTCAAAACCCGGATTTCAACTGAAACCTAAGTTTAACCAATTCAAACCTCAAGGCAAGACCAAAGCTAGTAAGACCAACATCTCAAGACCTTAAAAAAACAAATCTCATAAAAACCAAAGGTCAAAAGACATCCCGGAAAGAGGGTCCCCACTCCAAGTGGGGCGTGTGTGCAAACTGCACAATAGGATGTAGATGCACTGATTGTAATAATGTATATATGAGATGTTGATTTTTGAATTTTGTTTCAAATGTAGAAATGAATAGTATGTGTATGAAATGCATCATGAAATTGTGATATGAAAATGGTAGATAATGAATGTGATACTGATAATGATAATGATGAAAAGATAAATGATATATTTGGTAATGCTTATGTAATGGAAATGTGATGAAAATGAAATAATTATAATGTGGAATGCAATGATATGAAATGGATGAGTGCAACGATAATGGAATGATGCTAAATGATGATATAAATGATAATAAATGATAAATGAATGAATCTAATGGTAAAAAAATGAAATAAAGATGATAATGATATGAGAGAAAAGGAAATGATAATAGTAATTGAAAAATGATGATATGAAAAATGATATGAAATGATAAATGAGAGAAAATAATGATATGAAGTGAGAAATGAATGAATGAACAATGATAATGTTATGAAATAATGATAAAGATCTTATGACAGAAAATAAAATAAAGATGATAATGATAAATGATAAAGATATAATGATATGATAATGAATGGATAAGAAATGATAATGTTTATGAAAATAATGATATGAAAAGGATAAATGAATGAATCGAATGGTAAAAAATGAAATAAAGATGATGGTGATAAATGTTGAATGATAATAATAAAATGATAATAAATGAACGATGTGAATAATGATATAAAAAGATGATATGAAATGAGAAATGTCCAAATGTCCTCCTCAAAGAGTTCAAAGATACATGACAACCGTTAATGTTTTCATTCAGCCTTTCAGAACACTGATGTGAATCCAATATGCAGATATATACAAATGATCTAACTAACATGCAACTAAATGAAACTAACCAGTTTTTTGAGCATGTTATAAGCATTCTTGAATCATCATAGAGCATCTTAAAATGTTGGAAGTATGTACAAGCATCAGAGGGGAAATTAGCACCAATGATGACCTGAGTACAACTTTCATGATTTTTGATATAGCAAGCAAACACAAGCATCGAGGTATAATTGAACTGAGATGACCTGATCATTTCTTGCATAAACAGACAAAGATTAACCACCCTTCTGATGCAAATGTGGAACTGTCATCAATGATATTGCTTTGGTGATCATGTACTGTGACATATTTGCATCAAATTGATCGGTAACCTCAAGATAGCAGACAAAGAAAAATCATTCTCATTCCTTGCCACTCTAGTTTAGTACATCATCGAGTGTGCTCCAGAGTAATGATATCAAAAATCAAACAACCTTTGTTCAAACATGCAATACTGTTATTTCATACATTATTTAGATTTTTAGATCATCCAATAGACAATGAAATAGTATCTTCTGAAAAGTGTTCATGATATGGATCGATGATTGGATAAAGTGTAGCCTAAGTTGGTTGTTTGTTTGCTTGGTCAGATTTTATGACCTTGTTGAACTGTTTAAGTATGCTCTAAAAGGTAAGTGCCCCCAGTTGACCTTTGCCCCGAATATCGACACAACTTGCGAAAAGGAATATGTACAATGATCAACCCATGGTAAGATGTTTTATCACTCTAGGAAAATGACGGCAAGATGATGCAATTATAACCCTAAGATGCAGAAAAAGATGCGAAAAAAAGAGAAAGCTGAAAATCCAAAGTGCAAAACAAGAACTAATAGATGGATAGGTACAAATAGCGTCTGTTTGCCAGATTTTCACTATCTGTGTTTATTGCATTTTTTTGATTTGATTTCTTTTTTTTGTATTTTTCTGTCAATAGACTACCTGTTTGCCAGGTTTTCACCCTGACATTTTCTGCTATTTTTTTGAATTTTTTTAGGACTTTTTCTGCTATTTTTGAATTTTTTCAGGACTTTTTCTGCTGACCATTTTTATGCGTATACAGTATCATCTTGATATTCTTTGTAGATCCTCTCCTCCCTTTCCAATTGCTCCTTCAAGTCTTGTATTTATTTATCCATTGCACTAGCCTTTGGAGGCATCCTTCACAACCTGCAAAATCAAACAACCAACAACAAGATCTTGTGCCTAGTGCTCTGATACCACTTTGATGCAAACCCAAGATGGAAAAAAACTTTAAATGAAAAATAATAGATTTTCAACCCAAATCTCAAAGCAAATCAAAAGAAATTCACAAATCCACTTGTTAGATGCATTCTTTCCACTAGTACAACCAAACAGTTTCAAGGGACTTTTCACCCAACTTTCCCAAAATAATTTCTAAATAAATAATAGATTTAGACACCCATTAATGACTTACACAACATACTTCAAAATCAAATATAAATCCTTTGGACTAGTTTAGATTTTCAATACACTCGCCATGGGAAAAATAAGGAAAAGAGGTCAATTTAACAAAGGAAGTACCCTTCAAACTTATCCAATCACCTTGAAACATTGGAGAAGAAAATTAAATGGCCCAAAACCATAGAATCCACAATTTATTTGCACCTGTATGACCAAAAACACTCCCAACTCAAAAAACCTCCTTTTCTGATGCAAAAATAAGGGTTTTGTCAAAATCTTCATTTCCAGACTTGAATAAACAAATAAATGGTCCAAAAACCTTTCATAGGGTCTTCCTTGACATTTTCAATGCTTACAAACTCAACTTCATCAATAATTCATTGAAAAGCACTTCAAAACCATCACTTTTCAAAGGAAAAATTGCATTTTCAGCCTAGGGCATCACACATTCACCACAAAAACTCTTTATTATAATATAAAATGAATTAATACATCTAATATAACATTTTTCCTACCAATACAATGAGTTACAACATTATACAGTGGGTGGAT
Source organism: Sequoia sempervirens (assembly GCA_007258455.2). Classification (NCBI taxonomy): domain Eukaryota; kingdom Viridiplantae; phylum Streptophyta; class Pinopsida; order Cupressales; family Cupressaceae; genus Sequoia; species Sequoia sempervirens. The sequence continues at coordinate 12,144,431 of VDFB02000017.1, forward strand.
TGGTCAAAATCACATATTTTTGCCTTCAAACCCTTCACAAGGGAAAAACCAGGATACTTGCAGTAATTTTTGAATATCTCTCACAAAACAAAGAATAAAAACTCCAAATAAAATGAAGATAAAATTATACACATATACCCTCAATATTTGAATATTTCAAGGCATTAGGAGACTGTACAGATCCGTACAACAATAAACAAGTTTTGAAAAATTATGAAAAATATAGAATTTGCTCCAAAAATGTGGTGTTTATTGAATATGAGTTATTACAACCTTCAAAAACCCTTACTTCAAGCCTTTGAAGGCCTTATAAAACATATTAAACAAGTAACCACCCTCAACCAACCATATTCACAACTAATTACCACTTAATGACTCTAATTATGCAAATTAGCAAAAATCAGCAAAACAACATTTGCAACATTTTGCATTTTTGTAATTATAGAACTTAAGAGACCTCTAACACTTATAGACACCTAAAATATGATAATTTAGACCTTATTTAAGCCTTAATTCATGATTCAAATCACAAGACACCAAAATACCCCGCCTTTACCATGCATGACAACTTTTGACAATATTGACAATATTTCAAGTTTTTACATTTTTTTTAATTTCCTCGTGGAACAAAGATGAAAAATCCCTCAAATGACCTTTTGAACCTTTTTAAATCCTATCCTTTGACTCCCTCAAATGACCATGGAAGAGTTAGAATTCAGTTCCCTGATGGAAGAGTGAAGGGAATCAATGATGTAATGCATATACTAGGTTTGGCTCAAAATTTACTTTCTATTAGTAAGCTAAATGATGTTAGAGTGCAAGTCTCATTCTATGGAAATGGTTACAAGATGACTAAAGGATCAATGGTACTAGCTATGGGTGCTTGTATTAGTACTTTGTATAAGTTGGATGCACTTGTTGTTCAATGAAATAGTGTCTTTGCAAAGTCACAGAAGGCTACTCATGGAGAAAAGGAGGAAAAAGTTCCTGATAGTGTAAACTCTATAGAAATTAAACTTTCAGTAGAAAAGACTATGCTCTGGCATCATAGGCTTGACCACATTGGAGAAAAAGGTTTAAAAACCTTAAAAAAATAAAACCTAGTTGAAGGGCTTAATGATTGTAACCTCAAATTTGACTTTTGTCAACATTGTATATATGTTAAACAACACCATGTTTCATTCTACTCCAGTCCTCACAAATCTTTTGGTTTACTTAATTATATACATTCTAATGTTTTTGGTCCAGTAAATGTTCCTTCTTTGTCTAAATCAAGATATTATGGATCGTTCATTGATGATTTTTCAAGAAGGGAATTTGTTTATTTTTTGAAAAGTAAATCAGAAGTGTTCAATCATTTTAAAGAATTTAAAAACCTTGTGGAAAATTATACTAGAAGAAAAATAAAATCTTTAAGGATTGAAAATGGTAGTGAGTTTTGTCTTGAAGAGTTTGAAAGGTACTATAAAGATCATGGGATTAAAAGACATAAAACTACACCCTACACTCTGCAACAAAATGGAGTTGTTGAAAGGTTCAATAGGGCAGTGATGGAAAGAGCACGAAGTATGCTAAGAAGCATTGGCTTAGAGGAGAAGTTATGGGCTGAGGAAATTGCAATAGCATGTTATTTAATAAACTGTTTTCTAAATTCCTCACTTGTTGAGAAAAAACCTTTGGAAGCATGGTCTGGAAAGAAGCCCTCTTTGAGACACATTCGTGTCTTTGGCTGTGAGGCATATGCATATGTGCCAAATGAAAAAAGGTCTAAATTTGAAAACAAGACTGTTAAATGTATTTTTGTTGGTTATAGTGTTGGCATAAAAGGATACAAGCTTTGGAATCCTGATACAAAGAAGGTTTTGTATAACAAAAGTGTTATTTTTCATGAATTGAAGCCTTCTACTTTGGATCTGCAGTCAGAGAAAATTAGAAAATAAAAAGGATATAGTTGAAATTCCTCTGACACCAGATAAAGAGGAATTCAAAATTCAAAATGTACCAGAAACTGAGGAGATCTCAAGTAGTTATGAGAGTTCTAAAGAAGAAGAACAACCTCAACCTCAACCTGTGAGGAGGTCAACACATGAAAGAAAGCAACCTGATAGGTATGGGTTTTCTTTGTTAGATTCTACTTGTGCCTATGCTTTAATTTCTAGCACTGATGAGCCTAGGACTATGAAAGAGGTATTTAGAATGTTTGATTCAAACTCTGGGTTGGAAGCCATGAATGAAGAAATGGCATCATTAGAAAAGAATGATACTTGGATTTTGGTGTCCTTTCCTGAAGGAAAAAAAGTTGTTGGCTGCAAATGGGTATTTAAAAAGAAAATAGGTTTGGATGGTGGTGTGGAAAAGTATAAGGCAATGTTGGTTGCGAAGGGGTATTCCCAGGTAGAGGGAATTAATTATGGAAAAAAATTTTCTCTTGTAGCTAAGCTGACATCTATCAAATTTCTTTTGTCACTTGCAGCAGCGTATGACTTAGAGATTGAACAGATGGATGTGAAGACAACATTTCTTCATGGTGATCTTGAAGAAGAAATTTATATGTCCCAACTTGAGCACTTTGTGGAGAAATGTAAAGAAAATTTGGTTTGCAAGTTGAAAAAATCTCTGTATGGATTAAAACAATCTCCTAGAATGTGGTACCAGAAGTTTGACAGGTTTTTTTTGTCATTGGGATTTGTAAGATCGAAATTTGATCATTGTGTGTACTTCAAAGCTAAAAATGATTGTGTTCTTATTATTTCTCTCTATGTTGATGATATGTTGTTCATAGGCAATAGTAAGTTAATGATTTCTAATCTAAAATCTCAGTTGTCTGCAAAGTTCAAAATGAAAGATCTTGGTACAACAAGGTATATTCTATTAATGGAAATAACTAGGGACAGAGAGTAGAAAAATTTGGCTCAATCAAAGTAAATATATTAATAATGTTCTAGAGAGATTTTGTATGACTGATTGCAAGTAGCTAGTTGTTCCAATTTTGTAGGGAACAAAGCTATATGTTGAAGACTATCCAAAATCTCCTACTGAGATGGAGGACATGACCAGAGTTTCTTATGCTAGTGTAGTTGGAAATTTAATGGCTAGACGTTTCCCAATCAATGGGAGTACTTAGTCATTTTATGGAAAATCCTAGAAGGACATATTGGGATGTTGTGAACAGAGTGTTTAGATATCTAAAGGGCACTTCAGAATATGCTTTGCGTTACCATGGTAACTTGGTTAAATCATAGAGGAGGTCTCTCAACATTTGAGGCTATGTGGATTCTAATTGGTTAGGGGACATTGACAACAAAAGATCCACAAGTAGATATATTTTCATGATGAATGGTGGTGCAGTTAGTTGGATGAGTGAGTGGCACGTTATAGTCACTTTGTCCACTACTGAAGCAAAATACATGGTAGAAACACATGCCTATAAAGAAGCAATCTGGTTAAAATGTTTGTGTTCTAACATTGGGTTTGATGCAGGGAAAATTATAATTTACTGTGATAGTCAGAGTGCTATTTGTTTGGAAAAAAATCCTACTTTCCATGCTAGGAGGAAACATATTGATGTGTAGTATCATTTTCTACAAGATATGGTGCAGGATGGAAAGGTCTCTTTATAAAAAGTAGATACTTTGGAAAATGTTGCAAATGCATTGATGAAACCAGTAAGCACAGACAAGTTTAGGCGGTGTGCCAGTTCAATGGGCCTTAGTGCCCATGAATTTCAATAGTTTTTCTTGTGCTCTGGAGGTGTCAATAAGATCTTCGTCAAGTGGGAGATTATTGGAAAATGTGCCTCAAGCTTACTGACATGAAACTCCTGAAAGAGAAAAATTGGTGAGACCCTCTGAATGTCTTACCGACCAGCAGTTATGTTCAAAAGTTCAAAGTCACAGAGACTTTAGTTTTGTCTTGCTAATGGGAGTCATTGGCAAGACATGGCTATCACTATGAAAACTCCTATCTCTTTCCATCCGGGCAGACCTCTTGCCAATGGGAACTGATTCTTGGTGATTATCGGGGAGACTCTTGGTGACGAGTGGCATCAGGGAGAGGCATGAACCTTTGGAGTGATTCATTCCGATAGTGTTAGTTTCATTGATGGTTTTATACATGAATTTCATTAGGGTGACATGAAGGCTCAATAAGAGTCTAAGCGACGGTGGAGGCTTCTTCGATAGGAATACCTTGGTGAGATCTCTTGCCGATGGATGTTTCTCTCACTGACTGGTTTATGTTTGGAGAGAACTCTTTCCGATAGTGTTGGTCTCTTCAACTATTCTGTGATCAATGTGAACTCTTACCGATAGAGGATATATCGCCAATGGATTTCTATTCGCTGTGAATTCTTAGCGATAGAAAAAATCTTGTTGATAGATCTACATGAGATAGATATCGATGTGATCTCTTAGCAATAGAGTGTGTTTGGTCGATGGTTTTGTATTCGATATGATTCTTGCTAATTGAGTGAGTCTAGGCAACAAGCTTAAACTAGATATGACTCTTACCGACGGTGGTGACTCTTGCCGATATGGATAGTCGAGCATTATGGCATCAGGGAGACATGGTCTAGTGTCTCACCAACATGCATTTTAGTTTTAACATTTTGACCAAATGACTATCTGATGTGGTCTATTTTGAACCAATGAGCGAAGCAAAATGTGAACCATTTCCAGTTGGACTATTATGATTATTCTTGTGTGGAAGATGAACAGATTGTGAGAAAAATGACTATGCCCTACAATGGTCAAGAATGATGAATAGTTCGATGGAGCTGAATTGTTAGATTCAAAACACGATTTGATCAATTTGAATGAATTCAATTCGAAGATCATTGTGTGATTAATGTTCTGTACAAGATTGATCAGTAAATATTGCTGTTGTAAATTGACAACAGAAAGTTAAGTCTGATCACTATATGTAATTTTCTTTACTGTAATACAGGTATGTGCAGGATCATGATGGGCCAAAAAGTGGCAATATGATGAGTATGTGGCTGACGACTATTTTTTTACCCAAAATTGATGAAACAAAAAGGGTTTTTAAAGGAGATTCTCAACTTTCCACCAATACAAATTATGTTTTACTTTGAATTAAATAACTAATTATTATTCATTTTCTATTCAAATTACGACTAAATTTTTTATTGATAGGCTGATTGAAAAACATCTATAGCTTTCAAATGGTATCACATTTTTTGAATCCAAAAAATGCATCACATTCTATGATTCACATACTATAGGATTAAAAAAAAGAAAAATTGAATTTCATGAATTTTTTACCAAGTTAAGGTGGTTTGACATAAAAGTTTTTTTATATTTTTTAAAGTTGTAAAAAAAAATCATAATTAATTATTTACTTGGAAAAAAAATTACAAAAAAATATGCATCACATCGAGGCATGAGTCATCTACTTATATCTAAAATATTATCAGTTTAATGTGGTTAGGGTGGTCAAACAAACACCTACTTATTTTTTCCCTAAAATTTAAGTACCAATGCATTGAAATTTCAAATTTTCACCAAATAGATTTTTTTCTTAAAACAAACCTAGTAGTTTATAAACTACATTCAATTTGCTACATATTTTATTATTACATATTTTTGAAATATTATAGATAATTTATTCAAATTTTTAGGTCAAGTTGTCTAACTCTAAAATTTCTAATATTTTTGCCACTTAAGGGCCTATTTTTTCCATGATGATCTTGCACATACCCATACAAAGGGGCTTTTCTTAGTGTGGTGGGTTTTTCTCCCGTAAGGGTTTTCCCACGTAAATCTGGTGTCCAATTGTATGTGTTCATTTCTTTATTCTATTATTTTTTTCAAGTGCATCTTATTGGACTGTAATTGAAAATTTTAAAGTAATCTTTGCATTCTTCCCTGATGTTTTGGCATTAGGAGAGTTTTTTCTTCACCTAAGCTTTCCTTACAATCCATACATCATCACCATGAAAAAATGCATGGAAAAAAATACTAAAAAGGAATTGCATCCATCCAACCATAAGAATAATCATACATCACATCACATAATATATAATCACATCACACATAGAATAATGAAAGCATCACATAAACATCCATCCATCATGCATAAATAAAATAGGACACATCTCATAATCAAATCGATCATATCATATATATCAATAATATAATTGTCATGGTACAAAATCAAGATCATGTATGTGTATCACTTAAATGTATATAATTCCCATGAGGCTATAAAAAATGGAGCTCATGGATCTCAAAAAATCAAGTGTCACTGATAAAAAATGTGTGAGCTAGCCTTGATGGTTGCTCCCCTGCCTACCTGCCTCTCAAGTTAATCCTACTTGTATCATGTCTATTGTGAAAACTTTGGCACCCGAGCCGTCGGAGGCACTGTCTGTCAATAATGAACTTTTTAGTACTTAGCCTCCCACATAGTGTTGTGGTACATCCATGCGGGGACTGTCCTATCCTATATGCTCTCCAGTTGTTGGCATCTACTAGTCTCTTGTGTTAGTTGCAACTCTATCACCTGTTGCTATTGTACAGATTGATCATGCTCTGTTGTAAGGGCCTAGACCTACTGCCTAGCCTGGTCCCTCTCTACTATCAATGTTTTCACCTAAGCCTAAAGTTGTTGAATCTAAATATCTCTTTAATCAGGCTAAGGTGGAAGAGGTGGTGGTGGTGGTTGTTGATCTCTCTGTGGTTGTTGATGGTCCCTCGGAGGCAGCTGCTAATATCTAGAAGCATCCCTCTACTAGTCTCCCAATTCCCTCTAATCCTAAGGTGGATGTAGCTGGTCTAGAGGTGGTCCTCCTCCTCCTCCTTCATCTCCTCTTGCTTGTCCCTACCCCTAACCTATTGTTTGGCTTTAGGGCCTTTTTTGTGGAAGAATTGTCCCCGGTACTATTAATCTGACAGGTAGCCTGAACCAATCATTATAATCCTGAGTGATCCCTAGGTCTGCTTGCCCTTAATATAGGCTAGTGTGGAGGTGGTCCTCCTCCTTTGTCTCCTCTACCTTCATCTCCTCCTCCTCGTCCTTTCCCCCACCCTGTTGTCTGACCTCAGGGCCTCCATATTGGAAGAACTATCCCTAGGACTGTCAATCTGATAGGCGGCCTAAACCAATCATCATAAGCCTAAGTGGTCCCTGGGTTTTCCTACCCCTAATCATAGGCCTATGGCCTAGCTAATAGTTATCTAAAGGAGTCAACTGTATCCTCTATTGAGATCTTTTGACCCCATGTAGGCTCTTTGATGGACTGAGCAAAGATGAAAATGCACTGATCATCTAGCCTATCTTGGATGTCCTTGAACTATTTGGCTACTTGGTTGGCCAAGTAGCACTCAATCATAGTGTGCTCACATCCCTACATGAGCCAATCCTACCTTGCATAGAAAATTTTATGAACATTTTCATACCATGTGGGCATCTGTAGCCAAGGTCTCTAGGTAAATTTGGTCATCTCATCAATAACCCTCCACCAGTGAGGAATTCTAGGCTATCTTGTGTGGGAGAATGTAAATCCACCCTTGTATCACCAAACTATTAGGTTGTCGAGCTCCACGTCGACCACTGTGACTCTCGGTTGAAGCATGACTATGTGCTCACATGCCTAGATGTGAAGGAGTGTGACCCTTGGGCCAATGGCTTGCTATCATAATACATGAACTTGTGAAAATTATGATATAGTAAGGCCAACATCACTAGCCCCCAAGAAAAGTAGTACCTCCTAAAGAGCATCTGCTCCCAAGCCAAACCCCATCGCAGACAAAAAATATTTTCCTTGCCAATCTAGAGGTACAAGTCCTGAAATAATAGCTACAAAAATTAGTTGAAATGTTGACACCTGACCTCTATAGCACTCAATCTCAATTTGACCCTCGTCGAAGACAATCTCATTCATCCCCATGATCTCATAGCATGCATCCATGTTGGCATCCATGACATATATCACCCTCTCACCATGAATTGGAAATCGTAAATAAGCCAGACATCCTCCAAAGTGAGGGTCACCTCACCAGTGGGAAGATGAAAGGATGACATCTCATTATTCCATCACTTAGCTAGTGCTTTCATCATAGCTAGGTGAGTCCTAATGGTAGGAGTATACACAACGTAGCATAGACCAATCACTCCAAGGAGCTCCTGAAGTAACTCATGTAATTCGGTCAATCTACTAAGCACCAAGGATCAGTGCTTGCATGAATGCATAGGATCTTAGTCCTCCTACACCAGTAAAAAGCCACATCAAGTTTTGTAAAAAAACTAGATCTCATTTGAAGTTTTCACAACTAAAACAACAAAGGTGTTACTATTAGAAAATGTGTTGTTGTTTGGAAAATCAAAACTATGTTTTTAGAAACCTCCAAACTGCGAACCAGTTCACAGCATCACTATTTGACCATAGGCTTGTTTGACCTAAGAACCCTAATGACCTAACTGGATCATAGTGGCATGATTTTCATATGCATTAGCCTTTGGAGTTTGAACCCTAAATCCTAAACTATGATGCGGTATTGTAGGTCACAATAGTGATGTTGTTTGAGGCCTAGCATCACATATTCTACCCTTTCAGTGTCACTAAATAGCGATGTTGGACAAGTTTGACATACTAAGTGTAATAAATGCTCACAAAAATTGAAATAACAAGGTGGTTTAGGGTCACATACTAGTGGTCCTGGACCTAGAAGTCACTAGTAGACTCGAACTCACTCATAAATGTGTCAAGGAAGCACTCTTTGCACCATCTCGTATGAAGGTTAGAGCTCAAAATGATGAAAAATCTAAAGGCTGAGTGTGCAAAAGAATAGAAAGTGACCTCTCAAGGGCTATTTAAGCATGAAAATTAGGGTTTTTTGACCCGTTTTAGCTATCAAGCTAGGGTTTTGTGCCCCCATCCCCATTTTTTCCAACCGAAGCTTGTTTTGTATCTTTTTTTTGCATTTTGGCATGTTTTCTGCATCGTAGAGCCTTTTTGGACCCATTGGGCAGCTTGTCCTCTTTTTTTGTGAGATCACTCAAAATTTCAATTTTTCATCCAATCTCTCGAGGGGGTAGTATACCAGTGTAATTCTTCCACTAGGACAATAGTGAGGCATCCAAAAGAATCATTTTTTTTTTAAATTTTGATCTCAAAAAGTTTATTCTTTGAACCAATGTAGCAAGTACATTGCTTCAAAGAGGGGAAAAATGTAGACAAGTAAAATATATTGATTGATCTCATGCACCTGATCCTGATTTACTAACACTAGTTCATCCTGAATCATCTCTCTACTAACCATTTAATTAAATAATCTTTATTTCATTAAATTCATCTCATTTCATCTGCTAATTAAATAAATCAACTTTATTTGATTAAATCGTCATATTCTCCTCTTTAATTAAATAAATTAATTTTATTTAATTAAGTCATCAATCAATCCTAAAGTCATCTCTTTAATTAAATAAATCAATTTTATTTAATTAACTTCTAAAGTTCTTCATTTAATTGAATAGATCAAATTTATTTAATTAAATCACTAATATTCATATTCCTCTCATTTTCATTTAAATAAATCTAAAAATCTAAGTCAAAGTGTCAAATCATCTAATCTCCACCTAAGTTAGTCAAATCATGATTAATCCTAACACTAATCCATCAAATCCTCTAGATTTTTCAAATTGCACAAGTAAATCAATTTAATTTATTTATAAATTCTTCTATTTCATTCAAAAAGGGCATCAAGTTGGAGTATTCTTCAAATTTCAAATCTCCCTCCCAAATGTCTTATCCTCCAACTCGGCATTTATGACTCTTACAAGTCCTTTTTCTTAAGCCAAGTGGCACTAACTCCTCTTCCACATCTCCCTCCAACATGTCACTTCTTCAAATTCAAATATCCACCTAATACATTTATGTGCACATTCATCAAAATGTGCTCCACTCCTCTCCACTAGCATGTTGACAAGTGGTATTTTTCTATTGGCTCATGTTTAGTCCCACATTCATCCTTTTTTCTCATTCCTCCATCCTTCTCTTCTATAAATAGAAGGCTCTTTTACTAATTTTGGATCCACAATCATCCACAACTTATGCAAATTCATTATCTACACATTTTATGCAAGGTCATCCATTTTTCATCAAATTTTCATAGTTTTTCATCCACCATAACTAGGTTATTGCAAATTTTATCAAGGAACACCATTGATCATCTTCAAAGCTTGCAAGGAATTAAGAAAGGGCTATTTTCCACATCAAAATAGCACCAATTTCCCCATGGGATTGTGGGTTTGAATGTTTGAACAAGATTAGATAGCTTCTTTTTGGTTTATTTGCTTTGTTTCTTGTTCTTGACATTTGAATGAATTACATCGGGAATGATGGTTTAAATTTGTATAGTTGACTAATATTGTGTTTTTTTCTCATGTTTGTGCAAGTCTAGATCCACCATTCACACTGACCATCCCACGATAAGGGATAAGGAAGAAGTCCCCACAAGGTCTTCTCCACTAGGCACTTGTGGAGCTATGGTCAATGATTTTATGAAGATCACGAACAAGGTTGAGACCTTGTCTAGAGAGTTGAACATGCACTTTACTAGAGTGCCATGTTGTACCTCAATGGATGAAGATGATTGCATATGAGATTCACTGCTTGGCTCACCAAGTGACTCGGGAGTAGTGACAAACTCAATGGAAGCTAAGACTTGATCTATTACTAGGATGAAACAAGCTAGCATAGGACCACCCTTCAAAGAACGTAGGCTCCTCTTATACCCTCCATTGCTAAAAGGGACAAATCCCCATAGATGATGCAAGAGGTGCAGAGGAAGAGGAGGAGGAGAAAACAATGATAGACACCACTAAATTATTTGGCATGTCCATAGGTTTAGGAAATGGTGGGATATCTAGAAGGGATGTTAATAGGGGTGGCTCAACTGAAGAAGCGATAAACACCTCCACCTTTTTGGGGTCATGCACATTCATACTCACAATGGGAGCTATAAGTGAGATTGAACTAGATTGAATAGAAGTAGAGGGGAGGAGAGAGGAGGACACAATAGGAGGCCCTAAAGCAAGGGTAGTCATCTCCTCTTCCTTCTATGAAGTGGCCTACTCAAACACAAGAGCCTTTCACTGATGCTTGTTCTCACGTGCAAGGTAGTTTCTACAACTCTTCAAGCTAGAGGTTGGGAGTTGTAAAGGAAAGAAAGGCTCTTGCTTGGCCATAGGGGTCTCCATCACAACCATTTTCAATGGAAGAATAGGCTCCTAAATGGGAGAAAGAGGAATGAGTTGAGAAAAAATGAGGGAGTTGTCTCTAGTGCCTTAGCAGTGGGCCTCTTCCTATTTACTACTTTGGGAGGCCAAAAATGCCGAGACATAGAAGATTCCCCATGAAAACCATTCCTTCTACCATATCAAATAGGCCTAGGCTCTATGGACAGAATGGGAAGCTTGAATGTGAGATACTTGGGCTTTCACCAAGTGGGAACCATAGGATTCTCTTGCAAGCATAGAACAAAATCTAATGGTGCCATAGTAGGATGAGAGGAAGTGTCAGGCTGGACAACAAAAGAGGGAGAAAAGGGACCCTAAGAGGACTTCTCTTTGATGGGTCTTGGTGGCATCACTATTAGCTTTTAGGCAAGCCCTATGAAAAACATCATAAGGTGATGGAGGGTACCTCACTCTAGGAATTTAGTTCCCTTTCTTGTACTTTTGATATGTTTGGTACAAGAGGTCCTTTCTAGGTGGGACAAGACCAATAGGTGCAAGCCAAAAGTGACCAAAGAATAACTACCATGCACTAGTTGTCTATAACCAGTGTCATGGATCACATGCATAGAACCCTCATGAATAAATTTCAAACATTTTTCCACAATTGAGTGAACCGTGTTCATAGCTACTAACCAATGGATACCCAACTTCACTCTAAAGAGTTCATACTATGGGACTATGTCAAATAGTAGGTTTACATACTTAGGTCTAACAAGCACTAACAAAAATTTTGTTGTGTATGGATGGTGCTCACAGGTGTGTCATACCCATCTTTATGCAGGAAGTTAATTAACATAATTTCCTTGGTTATAATGTTCACCTGAGACATGTCAATAAGAACACCTGCTATAGTTTTCCCATTGATTCATCCAGGGATATAAAGAGGAGATGGTTCTCTATTAAAGCCCATTGGTAGGTCCTATGAGTTGAAGGTTATACCTATACTAGTACTCACAAGTTGTGCAAAGGGAATAGGAAAATGCAAAAAAGAGGCCATCACACACACTACGACGATACTCTCACAAAGCCCCCCAAAGGTTTGAAATAGGATAGTGACCCAATTAAGGCTTCATTCTGCAACACCTACGAAACCTTCCAACTATTCCTACTAGGAGTCGTAAGTTGGACTATAAGGAAAAATGCCTCACAACACTCGCACATATAATGCTCCTAGAATGTGAGGAAATGACCCTTCAGTAATGTTAAACAAAACCAAAATGGTTCACATCAGGTTCACCAAAAATGTAAGAGATGGGGACCAATCACATCAAGGCTCTAGGTAGTGATGAGCTAAGAGTAGAGGGCTTCCCTAACTTACCTCACTCTAAAAGATGTCTTGGGATGAGGATCAAGAATGATGATAACTATAACATACTTCTATCACTCTTCAGATCATGAACTTAGGTTTGGGCTAGCTGATTTTTTTTGGAGTTGATGCTATGTCTCAGACAACTCTCTATTTGAGGATGGTAGCACAATTCTAGGATGACACTGTGATGTGTTGGCCTCTCTCAGGCATGTTGGAATTTGTATGTTAAAAAAATAGTAAACATAATACAAACTACCTAAAAACTAACTAACAGCCTAGCTAGTTGGTTTTGATGGGAAAAATAGAATGATAAAGTATGAGAAATAGAGATGAAGATGATAAAGCAAGTAAATGAAAGCTAGGGTGATGAAGATAATCTCACAAAAGCACCTATTCACTAGCTAGCTCCACACATATGTTCACCTACACATAATCAAGAGGAAAAATTGTTGGGGCTGTATATGGGTCTACCTCTGTTAGACCCCCATTTTTGTGTTTCCACCTCCACGAATAGCTAGTAAGAAACAAAGTAGAAATATTTTATAAAGGAAAGAAGAGAGAACAAAAACACTACAAATAGTATTATGCTACTTCAATCAAATCACAAAGGATACGAGTGAAACGTTTCCACCTCCACCCAAAAGCTCACTAGCCAATGGAGGAGAATATGGACTTGGAAAGGTCACCATAGTCGTGACTATGATGAAGTGAGGTCTCACAAGACTCCAAGCCCATGCTTCTATGGCTTGCTTCACACTTGTAATGTGGATTTGATGAAGATTCAAATGCTGATGTAATGGAGTGTTGGAATGTTGCTTGTGAGTGAAGTGGAAAAAATGCTAAGAGAATGTGAATCTATTGCTTAGAGAATGAAATGAGATGAGAATGGATTAATTTGAAGGAGAATGAAGAAGAATTTACCATTTTTGGGGTCATTTGGTCGAAGAGGGATGTTACAATTCATCCCCAATCAAGTGTGTAATGCATCTACCAACTTCAAATGTGGGAATTCATCAAGGATGACAACATGTCGCATATGCATCCCCGACAAATATTCTCTCATCGACACAAAGGATAGATTCCAAGTGGACAGAAGGTAGTTAGGTGATGTGGAATTTCACCTTTGGATTTGATTTTCTAAGGTTAAGATGTGTGAAAGGGTAATTTTCATAAGGGGTGTAAATTCGTTCCTATACAATACCAAACCTTTGCCAAGATCAAGAAAATTTAAATGGGATGAAAATGGGTAGGATAATGAAGGATTCCTAGATTTATTATGGATAAGATGGATGGAATGTTGGATTATTATGGATGGGATGAGATGCTTCCACCTAAAATGGTGCACATAGATGCTCAATTCTACTCATGGCGCCTTTTTTCCAGGTTTTTATTATAGTACTTGTTCAAAGCGCTACCAGAGTACTTTTCACAAGAGGATGATTTTCCTCTTTACTATTTCTTAATTAATTAATTAATTAATTTATTTTTTTAAAGTTTATGCTCATGTTGAACCACTTGGTGGTGCTAATTTAGACATTTTTGGTGTTGATATAGGTGTTGTTGTCATGATGTGCCAACAATATCATACTTGGAGGAATTTTTTTACTAAGATGTAGGTGCTTGAATGTAACCCTTAGATTGTTTTCTATTCTTTATCAATACCGAAGTTAACCTTACCTAGATGCACATATCATGATAGAGTTCCCTTAGAGTCCTTATGATAAAGAGTTGTTTCCAATACATGGTCAATACGAGAGTTAGATACCATGGATGTTGAAGTTGATGGTGAAATGCATTGAAGGATACAAGATGAAAATGGATTGGTTGATAGTTTGGAATCTTTGATTTTCCAAACTTAGGATGATGAGCAATGATGGGTGGATATGGAGATTCTATTGGGACCAAATTCTTCATATACTTTTTAGGTCACTCTTGAAGCTTTCTTTTACAACAATGGAAAGTTTTGATGGATGAAATTCCATTTTTGATTTTTCCCCATAGTTTCTTTGACTAATGGAGTTTGATAGGGATGATTTTCTTTATTTTTCTTTGGTATCCATTTGATTTTTCTTGTTCATTTTTCTTTGTCTATTTTTTTACTTCAATAATTTTCACTTTTCTTTGATATAAACCTCCTTCTTATGGTTGGTCCCAATTAGTGGGTGGAAATATGCATGGATGACGATTCATGATATGAATAGTTGGAGTGTTGGTAGCTATTTCATCATAAGGACTCTTCATACTCCCCATGTTGGTGTTTGCACTAGATAAAATTGCCCCAAATATTATGGGGTTATTACTAACATGGTGTAATTCTACTGTTAACAAACCATTTTCTTGTTGTTCAAGATTGTTTAGCTTTGCTTATTTTTTATAATGCTTGACATCCTCATACTCATGAATCAATTTTGCTTCTAGTTTTGATTATGTTTGAGTTTTTGTCTGATTATGGATTCATTATTTGAGTTTGATTGTGTTTGATTTTTTTGTAATTGAGTTTTTTACTGACAAAACTCAAACATAATCAAAGCTAGAAGCAAAATTGATTCATGATTATGGATTGTGGAAACTTGATATCTCTTATCCTCATACTCACTTTCTTTAATCTTTATGGAGGATGTGTCTAATTTTGATATTTCTTCAAAAGGTGTTGATGCTTTACAATCCATATAGGATTCTTCCTTATGATCCCTTTCTACTTGTTCTTCAAAGGATGTTTATGATTTACCATCCATGTAGAGGTCTTCATGATTGATTTTTTATTTTTTTATAGATTCTACTATGCCTTGATCATGTGTAAAGATATTAAGAGTAGGAGACTCTTGCTCCTTGGTAATGATATCAAGAGTATGAGGCTCTTGTTTTGGATTAAGATCATCTAAATGTCCATTAGGAGTAAGCATCTCATGGGTAGATGGAGAAATATGTGATGTATGTATATGATCATTATTTGAAACATCTTGAGGGATTGGAGAATTTGTAGTACCCCTTCATTTATGCTTATGTTCTCTGGTTACATGTTTTTTATACTATTAGACTTTGTTACTTGGTTTGGATATTTTGATCGCTGGTTTTGAGCGACAGTGGATTTACTCTATGACATAATGATACATTGTACTACGATATTTGATTTTTGATATGCTTTGATATAGCGTAGATGTTTACTTTCAGATGATTATTGCTATGTATATGCTTATGATGGACTAACAGTTATTTAATTCGTTAGTTTGATGTGACATGTATTGGTGTGGAGAACGGAATCGCATCACTCGCTTGCGAGTGTCCTGTGATGTCCGTGATTTTCTCCGCACGGTGTGCCTGTACAATGGATTATATATATATGCATGTTATTTGCTTGGTTGCAGGATTGTAGGTACATGACACCGACTCCACCTGGTTACTCAGGTCTGAGCATGTCAAGACTCAACGGATATGTTGATTGGGAGGTAGTAGTTTGGTTCATCCTAGTCTAGTCTATAACCCGGTCATAGTACATCGTCTATTTTAGTTCAAAGTCATAAGTTGTCTTGTACTTTTCTGTTTGGTTTAATTGTTTGAAAGGAAAAATGTCAATTTTTAATAATAGTTTATTATGTTTTAATTTATTGTCATTTAAATTAATTGTTAAATGTTAAAGAAATAAGGTTTTTATATTTTATTAATTAATTAATTAATTAGTTTAGTTAAGTAATTTGATCGTAAAGATTGAATTTATTTAATTGAATAAATAAATTAATTAAATTAATATTGTTTAAATTGTGTGTGAATAGTTTTTATTTAAAATTAAATATTTTTGTGGAAATGGCATTTTAAAATTGTAAATAAATTTTGTGTTTGGAAATGGGAAAATTAAATAAAATAAATGCATGCAATTTGAATATTGAAATTTTAAAATTTAAATAAATTAAATTAATCATGCAAATCTTGAAAGGCAAGATTGCCGAGAAGTAGTTGGGAAGATATTTTGTACTTCTGGACAAGTGTGCCAGTGCAATTATGATTTTTGGTTGAGGATTTTGCCGGATATTATCGGAGATTTGGGAAATACAGAGGGTTATCAAAATTTTCTTCACGGGAAATTGAGGATTTTGTTGTTATTTTTTTTTTAAATATTTGTGATTACCTCTGTTCAGTTGTATTTTTGTGGAAGATCATTTTGGTGGGAAGATTTTTGTGATTGGGTTTGGATTTCCTTTGGGTTTGGTGATTTGGAGAAGTTGGAGGATTGCACTCTACAGGCAAAGGTTTCACTCTTCAATAGCTAAGATCTTCAAATCACAGGAGAACAGGTATTTTTCTTGCTTTAATTTGTTTCCTTTAGAAAATGAGAGTGTTTGAGAAAATATCAGTTTTTGTGTTTCTTGTTTCTTCTCAGGAATTTTGTAAAATTTGGTTAAATTGTAGAAAATTCTCAAATGAAATAGGAAAGAATTTTGAGGAGTTTTTAAATGTAGTTTCCTGTTTAAAAGTTGTTATGGGTATCTGTAGAAATGAATTTGATATTTTTAGATATGAATTTGCTGTGATTTTAGTTGATAATTCTTGAGGAATATTTGTTTAAATGGACAAATTTCTTAATTTATTCTGTAGAAAAAAAAATATACCCTGTGGAAAATATTTACATACAGGATTTTATTCACAGTATTTTATTTACTGTTATAAAATCTGTATATATATATATTATATGAAGATTATTCATAAAATTTCTTTCCAAAATTGTGAAATCCACATGCGGACTTCCGTAAAAATTTGCACAGTATTTAATATTTTTGGAAATTAATTATTTCGGACGAAATTGAATAATGAAAAAAAAATGTTTTGAATGGGAGCCGCAGGGGGCTATCCCCACGGCCGACCCCCATAAGGGAGCCGGCTGTGAGGGCAGCGCCCAACGCTGCCATCACAAGCAGCGCCGGTGCTGCTTGCACAGCCGTGCCCTCCCATGGAGGGTTTGGCTATGTAGACAGCCAGGCCCTACCCTCTATGCTTTGCTTTGTATATATTAAATTTAAATTATTAAGATTTGATTTTAAATATAAATTATAATATATTATATATTGCATATATAATATATATTATTTAATATATATATATATATATATATTATATATGTTATGTATAAATATTATAATATTAAGATTCTTTTTATTTATTTATTTTAAATTAAATATGATGGAATATAATTTCAATTTGGATAATTTAAAAATGTTTATTTAATATAATTATATATTTAAATAAATATGTAATTATATGGTTATGAAGTGTATTTATTTAAATGAATTAAATAATCTTAGTTAGTATATGAGAATTATAAATAGATAGTTTATAATGATATGCATTTGTAGAGAAAACAACATTTCATTATTAAACATGATTGTGAAATCAGGTTAATTGTAGATTTGTTTTCATATTAAATGGGAGATAAATTATGTATTAGTTGATTAGTTTCATATTTTTAGTTCTTGAATGACTGGATTTAGTAAATTCAAATGATAGTAGTGAATTTGCTTTAAGTTGCTTAAGTTTTATTGGGTAAATGGGGATTATTTTTATGTGATTTCAAGTCTTCCAGTTGTAGCTCTTTAAGGGAGTAAATTTTACTATGGTTTCATATGTTTGAACAAACTAGGGTAGTGCACCTAATTTTTGTGAACAGATTGTGATATCCATTGTGGAATATCTGGTATTATATGTTGACTTCTTTGTGCACTTTGTCGATCCTAGTTAGTAAACTTAGAATTCCTTGCTATGTTTAGGGGAGTGGCTTTTTGTAAGGGTCGACACACAAAGTGGTGTCAGGGTAACTTACAAAGAGTTAGTAAGTCAGTGATAACTAAATAACACAATAGTTAGATTAAAATCTTTAACAAGATTAATATGCCTCACTTAGTGACTCTTGAACTAGTTCAATCTTGAGTATAAGATGAGAAGGCCTGGAATGGAAAATCAGTGTCTTGTTTCTTCAAAAGACATTCGATTCTGCAATGATTTGCAATGGGGTCGGGCTTTGTAAGAGGTTATCAGGGTAACCCATGCTGGGGGCCGGAACCTAGGAAGGAACACCAGGGTAACCTTTGCAGCGTTGTGATGACACTCCACCTAAAATAACAGTTAACCTTGTGTATGTAGTTCATTCAATTGTCTTAAATCTGGAAGCAACGTAACCATCAGTTAGTTATGTACTTGTGTCTAGGGTTAGTATATTTTGTCTAGGTAACCATATTACTATCTCCTAGCACGGGGGGTGGACCTACGGGTACCACATGGTTGGGTGGAATGTGCACCTTACTCCGTTGGGTCCCCAGTTTATGATTAAGGTAACGAGAGCTTCATGGATGGAGAGCTCGAACTTGGATATAGTTGTATTTTCTTTATTGCATTATTTGGAAACTTGTATTGAAAAGCATCCCTCAATTGTTTATGAGGTGAACACTTGTAAAATTTAATTATTATTGAACCACCTCATCAGATGAATGAGTATTGTATTATTTCATTAAATGCAATGTAAGAAACAAGTTTTTACTTTATGTTATCTTGAATGGAGTTTCAAATGAAATGCAATGTTTATCTTTATGTTAATGATAATAAAAATGTGCAATGCAAAATACTAAAGTCGTCTATGGAAACTCAAGTAGTGTAATGTCACGTAACTTAATGAATGTATGCAACTAATTAACTTAATAATTATACTTTATAAAAAAAATAAAAATTATTGCACCTTTATAATACAATTGCAACATTCCTTAGGTTATTGTGACGGGGCATTACAGAATTCCCATTAGATCATTGTAGCATCTTGGAGATACAATTTATTTATCGTGATTAATTTTGGAATTTCCTTTGATGTGCTTTAGATTAAGTTCTTAACATGGGTCAATTTCAAAGGATGGATTTCTTACAAGGTTTTCTTGGATATATTCATTAGGCATGGGATGTGGCTCAATATATTCCTACTTTGATTGAATTTGGATAAAGTGTTGAGTTGAGGATTACTTCAATGTTTGCAACAATGAGGTCAAAGGATGTCAATATATCTTGGAAAGGACCATTACTAGACTTTGGTGAAAAATGTTGATCATGCTTTGGAATATATTATTGAGGTATGTCATCTAACTTGTTAGGTGATGTAGGGGTATCATCAACATGACCATTGATGGATAAATATTTAATTTTATCCTTAATAATTTTGGTAGAAACATTGTCAATTTCTTCAACCATGAGATCAAATGATGTTAATATTTCTCGAAATAGATCATTGTTAGATATTGGTGAGGGATTTTGATCATGATTATGAAGTGTATCTTGAGGTACGTTGATTTTCTCATTGTATGAGCTAGAGACCTTGTCAACATGATCATTGCTGGATGGATCTTGAATTTTATCCTCAAAAATGGTGGTGGAGTTATTGTAAATTTTTTCAATCATAGGATCGAATGATGTTAATGCTTCTTGAAATGGATCCTTGTTGGATATTGTTGATGGGTCTTGATCATGATAAAAAATGACTCTTGATGTATGTTAATTTGATCGCTAAATGTGGTAAAAAAATCTTCAAGGTGCTCATTTATGGATACATCTTGATGATTGTTTTCAACAATTGTGGTGGAGAGTTGTCACTACTATCATTAATGGTTGAATCTTGATCATTTTATTCAATAGTTATTTTTTCTTGATCAAGAAGGTCTTGGATGATATCTTTGAGTTTGATACAATTTGATGTGTCATGACCTTTTGTGCTATGGTATTCACAATAAGCATTATCATCATCCCATGGGAACTTGTTGCTAGATTCACCCCTATTTAATGATTCTGGATGTTTGATAAGTTTAGCATGGACTGACATTTTTAATTCCAATTCAATTGGCTTTCCCAAAGGAGTGTATTCACGTTTTTCATCTTGTGAGATTTGTGCTTGTTGAGATTTATCTAGTTGTGATTGATCTTGGAGATGTGGTGATTGATCTTTTTGGTGAGGTTGTTGATTTTGATATCCAACTTCTTGATATTTAAGATTTTTTTCTTGATGTGGTTGTGGACACAACTCAATGTTTTGATGGAATTGTTTAACCAATGGGGGAGTGTGTCGATTTTGGGGTGGAGATGTCTCTTGGTGATATGAATCAATGAACTTGATAAGTATAGCAATTTTATTTCACACAATTTGATCTTGATTTTTATTTTGATACTCTTGATGTAGTTGATTTGGTTTTTGGTCAAGCATATTTAGAACATATACTTGGGGTATTTGTATGTGATCATGCACAAATTGATTTTGGAAAATGTTTCAATTCAGGATGATGTTTAGATTTTGCATTATAGGTTGGAATTGTACACTATTGTGGTTGGGAAACACATTGCTTCAATTTAGGTAACCTTGATTTTTCATGGTGTTACCTTGATTTGGATCAATACATTGAGTTTTCAATATATTGTTTGGATTTTGAACAACATTGGTGTGATTTGCAAATGTATATATCCCATAGTTCACCAAGTGTGGATTTGATATGTTCATGTTTGGTAGTTTTTTATTTGGTATATTCATGTTTGGAATTTATTGATTTGATGGGATAATTTTGTTTCATTGAAGACTCATGTATTGATCATTTGGTTGATAGATTCTTAGGTTTTGACTTTGATTTAAATCTACCATAGGGAAAGGTGTTGTAAAATTTAGATTGGGCATACTCGCATTTTTTGTAGCATAGAGTTTTGTAGGATATAATGATCCTATGTGTGAATTGTATAAATTTGAGCTTTGATAATCAATTGGTATTGTAAGGCTTTGATATTTTGGTTGATTTAGTTCACTCGTGATGTATGAATCAAGTTTATATTCAATGTTTTTCTTGTGTTTTGACCTTGTTGTAAAAGTGAACCTCTAAGGTATTTTGGACCAATGATGTGAGTGGATGATGAAAAGGGTGAATGATAAAGGGGGTGAACTTTATAAAATTTTGGAAAACACTTTAAACTTAAAGGTTTGATGTTTTGATGCCATTGATAAAGGTGTCAATGAACTTGTAATCTTTAAGGTAGACTTATGACCTTTAAGATAAACTCGTTCACAAAATGTGATAACCAACTCAACTAAGTGCATGGAAAAGGATCCATTTCACACACAAATTAGCTAAGTTATGGTTTGGGTTAATAGATTTCCAAGTCAAAAAGTGTTGGTGTATTCAAAAGTTTGAAAATTTTGGTGAAGTGGAGGATGAAATTTGATAAGGGGTGAATGATATGTTTGACCCAATGTTGACCTAGAGTGAACCTTTTTTTTCCAAGACCAAGGTAGTGAGAAACATGCTATACCTCTTAAAGTGATAATACTCCAAGAACTCAATGATTTTTGTAAAATAGGACTCAAATGATTTTGGAAGTAGGACCCAATGATTTTGAAAAAATGAAACTCAATGATTTTGGATAATGGAACTCAATGATTTTTGGACTCAACCTTTGCAATATTTTCCTTGTCTCAATTTGCTTGTTTTAGGGAGTCAAAGTTTTGAATATACATCAATGTGGGGTGTTTATTTGATTTAATCTTGGATTAATGAAGTTATTTTTACCACATACAATATCTTGTTTAAGTTTAAAACTAAATTTCTATGTCAAAAATATCATAAATTCCACAGTCCATTTTGTGAAAAGGATGAAGTTGGGGGCATAGCTACCTAGGTTAACTTTGGGAAGTATGGATTGAGATGTAAACCAAAATATTTACAAGTCTCTAAGAATAAATTCTTAGGAAAAGAATTAAAATCAAGGTTTTGTAAAAGGGTATTCATACTAAGACCAAAGGGTTGGAAATTTTGAAAAAAATTGTTGTTTGTTTTCAATTGTTTTGTAATCAAGCAAGTGTTAAATTGACTCTCAAGCATTTACAATCCTAGATAGATTAGGTACAATTTTTTTGGTAGGATTTCCATCATCAGAAGAGACGATTAATCTGTAAAGATGAAGTGGAAAAATAGGATATGTCAAGGAAATGTAACATCTTGACACGCCAAGAAAAGGATTCCCTTCCCCATTTTCTTTATGTCTTAATAAAAAAAAAGACATGGTAAGTAACTTTTGGGTGCGGTGCTACTCCCATGCACTACCTTGAAATACATTTCAGAATTGGACTTGGTTAGCCACTACAACAAGGTTTTTAATGACCATATTAGAGATAGACTGGTACCATACGTGTGGTGATTCACTCAATTAAGATGCCTCCTAGCCCTTAGAAAAATCTAAGTTTTTTAACACATCACAAGGATGTTGAGGGAGACTTTTGTCAATATGGGACAACCACAACTAGCTGGTTAGTGACTTTCATCACTCCAAATTATTTATATAGTGAGCTAGATAGAAAGAACCGCTTGGGTCATTCCCTCTCACAAGTTGGGAGGTAGGCCCTCTAAAGGTGACACATGTTTGAAGCATAAAATGATTTTCATACCCAAGATTTCCAATAGGCGCAAGGGGGGAGGAAAAGAACTTCTAAGTAGAAAAGTAGACTTGTGTGTTTCTCTTCACCCAAGATCATATGAATCACAAGGGGATTGGATACATTGATTTTTGACAAGAGTACTCAAAAAAATCAAACACATGTTCATTTTAAACCATCATAGAAAAATGAGTTCATTTTAAATACCAATTTGATGTGTGAAAGTTATATTTTTCAATTTTAACCAACAAGAAAAATGATGTGCGGGTTCATTTTTAACCAATTTGAATGTTCATTTTAAATCCTAAAATAAATCTAGTTTGGTCCTAAAGCATGAAATAAAAATTATCATAAATGGGTTATAATTTCCCCATAAGTGTCGCAACACTTGTTACAATTATAATTCAAATGATAGTAGTATGCTTCACTTCAAGTTGTATTACCCAAATCTACAAAACTAGTTAGCCTCAAAAACAAAAATTAGAAGTTAGTGACAAGTTAGAAATCAAATAAAATCAAAAAGCTAAAGCACATGTCAAAATTTAAAGAAAATGTGAGGTTGTTTGGTTCAATTTTATCCGAATTTGAAAGCTAATTCATTTTATCCTTTCACTAAGTGTTGAGAGACATTTTTAGAAAATTAGATTATCAAAACAACTTGAGATAATGACAACTTTCTTAAATTTTTATCAATTTTGAAATCATAAAATGTTTTTGAAAGCTAAACATGAGATTTTCAAAACTCGGCAACCTTTCTACAAGATTAATCATATAGAATTTATTAAAAGTGAAATAAAATCATGCATTTAAGAGATTAAACCCAAAAAAATTAAAAAAAAAAAACACAACAAAATTAATGATGGATGATTATAACAGCAACTTGAGGTAACGACAACTTTCTCAAATCTTGATCAATTTTGAAATCATAAATTATTTTGGAAAGCTAAACATGAGATCTTCAAAACCCATAAACCTTTCTCCAAGATTAATCACATAGAATTTATTAAAAATGAAAGAAAATCATGCATTTAAGAGATTAAACTCAAAATTTAAAAAAACACAACAAAATTAAAAATTTGATATCTTTTTCAATTCTTGACTAAATTGAGTGTCGTAAAAATCTATGAAAGGTAATGCCGGGATCTAAAAAACCCAGATAGTCATTTTTAATTCGCCCAATTTTCTATGATTAAACAAAGTGACAGGTTTCAAGAAAATTTTTGGGTGTAACCTACAAAATTTCTCCAAAAAACACTCGAAAGATTCAATTTTTCCCTCCCTCTAGTGCCAAAATGTGACCAATGACATAATATAGGTTAACTACACCCAATCCATATGAATTTGAGGCATATTTAACCCACTAAACATCAATCCCAATAAGATCATTTATTGTAAACATAGATAAAGAAGCCATTAAAATTAAGATTCTAAATCATGAAAGCTTGAAAAACCTCTAATCTAAGACATTGAAATTTATCGTATTGGGGGAGTGGTGTTGCATTAATGTGGAATGGTGACCCTTTTCCAATCTCTTGGATAATGAGCTTGATTCGATCAATTCTATTGAAGAGAATCGACAAAACTGATGAAAGATATGTGATAAAACATGATTTAAAGCTAAATGAACATGATGTAAACTATTTTAACATGGTGTAAGCTAAGATGATTGATATGGGTATATGCAAAGGTGATCTAAATGAAGTTTAAGCTTAAAAAATATTCAAACCCTAGTTACATAATACTAAATGGATACATTTATGTTATCATGGAAGCCATTAATGGAAGCTAAGATAATATGATGCAATTAAAATAAACTAAAATGAGGTTAAATGTGAGTGCAAATGCAAGTGATTTTAATAGCATAAGTTTCATGTTAAAATATTGATCCATTTGTCTCCAAATAGTGACCTATTTATAGGAGGACAAATGAGAAATTAAGGGTTAAGATTAAAAGGTTAATCAATGGTCAAGGA
>VDFB02000017.1:12169500-12642560 GCA_007258455.2 Sequoia sempervirens
TGATACTACGATGATACTATTAGGGTTTGATTTGGTTGGTTGTAGTTTGATGATGTTGTTATCCCTTTAGTGGACATAATTGGTTGATATGACATTATTAGTATGATTGATGATACTCTGTGTGTTGTTTGGATTATTGTTTATTTAAATGATTTGTCATTAATGTTTATATGTCAATGTGATGATTTTATGATGATGTTATTTAATTCAGTATTATTATATGATGCAATTGTTTAATAATTAGTTAAGATGCAGTAGTTTAATATCATGTTATCTTATGTCAATTTGGTTAGAAATGTTAGCTCATTATTGATATTATAATTGTTAGAATAGATTAGGTGAGAGGACAGTGTAGCATCACTCGTTCACGAGTGCCCTGCTACACTGCAATTCCTTCTCATGATAGGATGTTGATTTTATGTATATATGTACATGTGCTACTTGACGTTTATTTGGATGCAGGATTGCAGGAATAAGTCTCGATTCCACCTGCTTCGGCGGGACAGGGCGAGCAATAAATTAACCCAATGGGTAAAAGTTGAAAAAGGGAGTAGGCTTGGAAGTGTCCCCGTCCCAAGTCCGTCGTCTGTTGTGAGTCGTTGTTATTAGTTCCTTTGGGGTTCGCACGGCGGGGCGTGACAGCTTGTTATGATTGAAGTTTTGTCTTGTCTTGTATGTAGTTTCATTGTTGAGTATTTATTTTATTCTTGGTTAGTGTTTAATTAATTAATTGTATTGCATAAAATAATTAATTAATGTTGCACTGTTATTTGATTTAATTGAGAGTTAGAAAAATGTTAAAATTAAATAAATAATAAATTAAAAGTGATTTAATTAATTAAAAGTGCAAATAATTATAATTAAATTAATATTGTTGAGAGTAATTAAATATTATTTTTTTATTAATATTAAATTAGGAAATTATGTGGTTCTTGCGCGACTGGGGTGGGATCTGTTGGGCGTTTCGGGGGGGCAGTGTTCTGTGCGGATTGTTCTTTGTCCGGGTCTTGGTTTGCTGGCAGGGATACGCGGCCAGGGCTCTGTTTGGGTCTGTGTTTTCTGTCCGCCCGTGGCTTCCTTGGTGGGCTGTGCTGGGCGCTAGTTCTTGGGGCCTCGGTGGCGGTGATTGCCCTTGCATGCTCGGTTTGGCTGTTGGGGAATGGTTTTGGGGTGAACGGAGGGTAAGGGGTTGTTGTTCCCTCTGACGCTGCGTGATAGGGTGTGGTGGGCAGCGTTGTGGTTGGTGGAAGGGTTGGTGTGTGGCTTTATTGGATTGGGTTTGGCTTTTGCTGCCACAATGTCTATGGGAGAGGCCTCGCAGGGCCCTTCTGGCATGGACTTTCGTTCCGCGATTGGCTCAAAGTCGCCAGTGCATGCAACAAAAGTTATTGACAATAGCCTTTTCTCTCATGACTCGATAGATGGCGGTGTTCGCATGTCAGGGGGATCCCGCATCACTAAAGTTAATGGATGCCTTGAGCGGTGTAAAGAGAGACCTACGCTGGTAATTCCACCTGAGATGATAGCTGAAGATATCGATTATTATTCCAGACACTCCTTATACTGCAAATTTTTGGGGATGAGGGTTTCCCCTCAATTTTTGGTGTCTTGGGCCCGACGGACCTGGTCGCCGGAGGGTGAAATGGACATTATGTTGCTGGCTAACAATTACTTTATGGTTACTTTTGACTGCATGGCGGACCGGAATAGGGTCTTTGAGGGTGGTCCCTATTTTTATAACCAAGTGGGGTTGTTCATCAAGCCCTGGCATGCGGGTTTCAACCCTTCGGTGGAGCTTCCGAATCGGGTTCCGGTTTGGGTTAGACTTCCTCGACTTCCAGTGGAATGCTGTCGTGATGATATTCTGCAACTGATAGCAGCTTTGCTTGGAAAACCTGTCGGCTCCTCTCAACAAACTCTGGATAGAAAGGTAATGACTTATGCCCGCATCTGTGTTGAAATTGATTTGGGTAAACCCTTGCCAGACTCTATAGATATGTGTGTAGGCTCTTACTCTTGGGTGCAGTATTTGGATTATGAGACTCTTCCATTCCGTTGTCGTCTGTGTCATGAATATGGTCACTTGCTGCGTCGGTGTCCAAAGGCTAGGCCTGTGGTGCCACCTTCGCCTCAGGTTCCTCGCAACCCTCCTATGACTGACAAGGGGAAGGATCATATCCCTGGTGATGGGGAAGATGCAGATGGTTTTGTACCTGTCAAGGGGCGTAACCGGAATAGGGGTCAAAAGAGGACCTTGAATGAGAGACAGGAGGAGGATACTTTTAACAGATTCGAGGTGTTAGATGATCTTAGCCAGCAAGAAGTGAATCCGGGATTGGTAAACCTTGATCTTGGAACTCTGAGTACAGGACAGAATGGTCTAGTCTCTGAGGCTGCCCAGGATGCAATGGATGGTGATGGCTCTCAGATGGTCACGGATCTTCATTTGGGTGTTCTAGCGGAGTCAGTTCCAGTGGCTGAGTTGAAGAAGGTTGGTGCGAATGGGCCTCCTCCGGGGTCAAGTGATGGTGTTGTTATCGGGAGGAGTGTCAAGTCTCCATCTCCTTTGGGTATTCACCAAAAGGACCTAAAAAAAGGGGGGGGAGAGAAATCTTCCAAGCTTGGTCGTAAGAAGGATTTGGAAAAGATTAAATTAACAGGGGAAAACTTGGTGGAGTCGGGGTCGGTCAAGACTCTGGATTCTCATTTCTTGAACTCCCTAAAATGATTGTTTTATCATGGAATGTGAGGGGCTTGAACAGTGGCCCTCGACAAAAAGCTGTTCGCGATTTGATTAGAAGTAATGTTCCTGATGTTCTTTTCCTGCAGGAGACTAAGTTGTCAATTGAGGATATGATAGGTATGATGCCCAAGTTATGGGGGAGTGGTGAGTGCCAGTGCGTTGGTGCTCTTGGTTCTGCCGGGGGTGTGGCCTGTTTATGGAACCCTCGGAAGGTTCGCCCTCTCTGGTGGATGTCCTTTAAGTCTTCCATTTCTATGGTGACTTCTTGGTTTGAAACGGGAGAGTCTATTCTTTTCTCTAATATTTATGCACCTGTTGATCTTCCTGGCAAACAGTTGCTATGGTCCCATATTACGTATGTGCGTAGCATGGTTCCTCTTCATCCGTGGATTATGGCTGGTGACTTCAATGCCATTGCTGAGTTGGCTGAGAAGCGTGGAGGTAATGCAAGGTTGGACCCCTCGGCACTTCTTCTGCATGAAAACATCTCTACCTTGAATTTGGTTGACATCAAGCCCAGTAATGGTCGGTTCACTTGGAACAACCAGAGGACAGGGGATAACAACATTTCAGAAAGGTTGGATCGCTTCCTGGTTTCCTGCTATTGGATTGGTGGCTTGTGGTCCGCTTGCTCCGAAATCTTGGATTGGAGAGGTTCGGATCATTGGCCCATTAAGCTTGCCATTTCTTCTGCTCGTGTGCCTCGTACTCCTTCCTTCAAGTTTCAGCTCATGTGGTTGCGGGACCCTTCTTTACATGCCCATGTGGCGGATTGGTGGAAGGTTGGCAGACCTTCATATGGTACGGCGATGTATACTTTTGCTAAATTACTTCAATTTACCAAATCTCAGCTCAAACGGTGGAATAGACAATGCTTCGGAAATATTTTCCATGATAAGGCTCGTGCTCAAGCTGATTTGGATGGCATCACAAGGGTGATCAGGGAAGAGGGAGTGACGGTTGGCTTGCTCCAGGATGAAGCCAGGGCTCTTAAGGTGCTGGAGGAGTGTGAGTTGAGAGAGGAAATATTTTGGAAGCAGAAGGCCAGAATTGAGTGGCTTCAAGAAGGAGATAAAAATACTGCTTTCTTCTTTAACTCGGTAAAAGCCAGGAGGCAAGGTAATTCCATTTCAGTTCTGGTTAATGAAAGAGGTGAGCAGCTCTCTTCCTCTCAGGAAATCTCGAATGAAGCTGTGCAGTATTTTGAATCTTTATTTAGGGAGGAGGGGCATGGTGGATCTATTGAGGAGGTTCAGGTTCTTTCCTGTATTCCGTCTTTGGTCACAAGGGAAATGAATGAGCATCTCATGGGTGATGTTTCTTTGGAGGAGTTGGAGGCGACTGTGTTCCGGATGAAGAAAGGGAAGGCTCCTGGCCCTGATGGCTTCCCGATTGAATTCTTTCAAGAATTCTGGGATATTATTAAGTTGGACTTATTGGCTGTTGTTAAGGAGTCCCAGAAGAACAAGCAGATGTTATGGGCTTTGAATGCTACTTTTCTTGCTCTCATACCTAAAGGTGATGAGGCGGATAGGTTAAGTCAATTTAGACCTATTTCCTTGTGCAATGTGATTTACAAAATTATCTCCAAACTGATTGCTGAGAGATTAAAAAAGTGGTTGAAAATGTTGATCTCGGAGGAGCAGAGTGGTTTTGTGGAAGGCAGGCAAATTTTGGATGGGGTTGTTATCGCTTCTGAAACCATTCACTCAATGGCTAGCTCCAATGATAAGGCGATGTTCATCAAGTTAGATATGGCTAAGGCCTATGACCGAGTCCGGTGGTCCTTCCTCCAGCGGATGCTTGGCGCTTTTGGGTTTGGAAATGAATGGATTCAATGGGTTATGAGTTGCGTTACCTCAGTTTCCTTCTCTGTGTTAACTAATGGGGAGCATTCTAAACTTTTTGGAGCTTCTCGGGGGTTGCGTCAGGGGGACCCCCTTTCTCCGTATTTATTTATTCTTCTTGTAGAAGGTTTGGGGCGTCTGATAAGAAGGAATGTTGACTTGGGTATTATTCAGGGGTGGCGGTGGGGAGGCGATTTGCCTCCGCAATCCCATTTACAGTTTGTGGATGACACGGCTCTGATGGGTATGGCTACTATTAGGGAAGCTTCCACTTTGCGCAAGGTGTTGGATGTGTATCTTGCTGCCTCAGGTCAACGGATTAATGAGGATAAGTCCTCCATCTTCTTCTTTAACACCCCTGGGCCCATTCAGCGAAGGATTGCCCATATCTTGAGATTTCAAATTGGAGGGTTTCCTTTGATCTATCTTGGTGTGCCTATCTCTGCTGGTAGGCTGCCTAAAGATTCTTGGCAGAATATTTTGGATAAATTTCGGGTGAAAGTTAATCACTGGACTCATAGGTGGCTATCCTTTGCTGGCCGTATTCAGTTGCTCAAGTCGGTGGTGCAGGCTCTTCCCACATACAGATGTATGCTTCAGGTGGCCCCGATGGGTTTTCTTAAGGATTTAGACGCTTTAGCCAGGAAGTTTCTTTGGGCTGGTAACTTGTTGTCTTCAAAGTGGAGCCTTGTTAGCTGGGATACTGTTTGTAGCCCGCGTCAGTTGGGTGGTCTCGGGTTAAGGCAGTCATCCTTGACCGGGGAGGCTCTGGCTGCTAAACTGTATTGGAGATGGTGTGTGGAGCAGGATCAAATTTGGGCTAGGATCTTATCTCATAAATACTTCCCTGGGGCTGCTTGGCAGGATATTCCCAGATTTCCCTTGGAGGGGAGAGGCTCGATGATTTGGAGTACACTTAAGAAAGGTGCTACACTTGTTAAGGATGGCCTTTTCTGGATATGTAGGGGGGGGTCGTCGGCTCACTTCTGGTCTGATTCTTGGGATGGATTTCCTCCCATTACTTCTCAGTTCCCTAATTTGTTGATGCTGAGCCAGAGGTTTCTTGAGGCTGGTTGGTCTAGGGTGAGTGACTTTATGGCCTTCTCTGATAATGACCAACTGGTGTTGGCGAGATGGAAGCGACTTGATGAATGGCCGGATGTTGGATTGAAGGAAGAATGCATAGAGCTTCATAATATCCTTTCTAGAAGGCGATGCAGTTCCCTCCGGGATGGGGATGTCCTCTCTTGGTCCCCTAATCCTAAGGGGGTCTATTCTGTTGCTTCTGGGTATCAGGTTTTGTTAGCTCGTAAGCTGGAAGAGGTGGAGGTTCCCTGGTGGAAGAGAGTGTGGAATAACTTTTCTTGGCCAAAGTGTAATTGTTTTGTTTGGACCTTAGCTCGGAACAGATGTTTGACGTGGGACAACATTCAGAAGCGTGGATTTCAGGGCCCCTCTATTTGTGTTCTTTGTGGGGGAGGGGAAGAAGAGTCTGCTCATTTGTTCTTTCGTTGCTCCTTTGCTACGCAGCTGTGGCATTTCTGGTGGGGAGTGTGGAACAGTACCTGTGTTCATGCCTCCTCTTTGGTTGACTTTTGGAGCAATTTGGGTAGGCCTCCTTCGGTGGCCCCTTTTTTGCAGGATGTGTGGTATGTGGGGCCTACTTTCATCCTGTGGCAGATTTGGCTTGAGAGAAATCGCAGGATTTTCCGTGGTGAGAAAATGGGTGTGCAGCAAGTTTGGCAAAGAATTTTGGGTATGATTCAGGAAACGGTGGCGGCTAAATGTGATGTTGGGTTTCCCCTAGAGAAAGGGGATGCTACAGTGGTGGATAGATTGGGGATTCAAGGGTCGGCTTTGGCGATTGCTAGTCGTAGGCGAGGTCGGAGCCAGTGGCAAAGGGTTCATAGGTTGGGTAGATGGGTGCCCCCTCCGACTGGCGTCTTGAAGATCAACACAGACGACTCTTCTCGGGGTAATCCTGGGCCTGCTGGGGTTGGGGGGATTGGCAGAGACTTTAGGGGGTCAACGATCTTCTTTTCTGTTCATGAGGGGGTGCAACCCATTAATTTGATGGAAGGTTTGGCAATCTTATACGCCTTTGAGCGGGCGTTTGCCTTGGGATGGCGCAAGGTTATCTGTGAGTCTGATTCGCAAGTCTTGATAAATTTGCTAAAGGAAAGGAAGTCTTCTGGTGTTCACTGGCAGTTGGCTAGGTTGGTTCAACAGATTTTGTTGATTAGTTACATGATGGAGATGGTGTCCTTTGTTCACATTCCGAGGGAATGGAACAAAGCGGCTGATTGTTTGGCTCGGTGGGCTTCTGAGCACGCTGAGGGTTGGAATGTTGATGAGTTGGGACAAGTTTCTCGGGAGCTCCGCCATGACTTGGAGGGGATTCTTTCTGAAGATGGTAATACTAGGGATGTTGAGTGATGTGGATGTTTGGTTCTTGTATGGTTCTGGTGGCTCTCGGGCTTTGGCCTGTTGATGTGTTGTAATGCTGTTCTCTGATTATTAATAAAGTTTTTACCCCTTTTTTATAAAAAAAAATTAGGAAATTATGTGAAGATAATATC
Organism: Sequoia sempervirens; assembly: GCA_007258455.2. Taxonomy (NCBI): domain Eukaryota; kingdom Viridiplantae; phylum Streptophyta; class Pinopsida; order Cupressales; family Cupressaceae; genus Sequoia; species Sequoia sempervirens. The sequence continues at coordinate 12,176,670 of VDFB02000017.1, forward strand.
TAAATTTAAATAAATTATTTCAATTAAAATTTTAGATAAATGTGAGCTTTTAAAAGCTGAAAAAGGACCAATAAGGAAAGAGACTTTTTGGAAAAGAAAGTGAAAAAAGATTTATAGATTTCAATTAGTGATTTATTATTTTTATGAGGAAAAATTATGCACACAAGTTTTGCTCTGTGTTTTTTGGATCTAGAAAAGAAAAATAAGAAAGAGAGTTTTGGAGTTTTTGAGGTTTTCTTCTGGGTAAAAATTACTGTGAGTTTGCAAAGAAAAGATTATTCAGTAGAACATTGAAAGCAGAAGGTCGAGAAAGGAGTTACAGGAGGAATTCGAGAGGAGGTTACAGGCGGGATTCTCCTTCAGACACAGGATTCCAGGTTTTCCCCTTTTAAATTTTTAATACTTCGTAGGTCTGTAAACAAATCTGATTTGCTATGTTTTCGAAATCGTTTGAATGAAGTTTATGTTTTGAAAACTTGTTTGTGTTTAAAACTCTCGAATCTTCTGTAGTAAATTATAACAGAATTTGTTTTAAAATTCTTCAACATAGTTAGTAGGGAAAATTAGCGTGTTTGAAATATAAAAAAAATCATTTCTGATTGAAAATCAAATCATCTGTAGAAAACTGTGGTAAAACCCTTTGAAATTTATTCAATAAAATTTAAACCCTTTGAAGTTTATTCAATAAAATCGTTTCTGAAAATTACTGTTGGGAAGAAAATCATTATTTTATGGCTTGAATTTATTTGCCTAATTTATTTTGTATCTAGGGGAAAATCTAATTGTTATGTTATTTACTTTCAAATTTGGCATAAATATCTGTATTTTTATATATACCTATATATATATATATATATGTATCAAATAAATAAATTAAGTTATGCTTTATATAATCTATCTTATTTTCCCTATGTACATTCCTCTGTGTACTGTGTACTGCGTGCCTTGTTGAAAAAGAAATATATTTAATTCGTTTTAATGAATAAGAGATACATTTAAGAAAAATAAAAATAAATTTTATTACTTTCAAATTTTGAGATTTGATCATAAATATGAATTATGATTTATAATGTATTTTTTTTGGGAATCGGTTCGAACTTCATAGCCCTGGAATTATGTTAAAGTCGTTTTTTTATTAAAAGTTATAAATTTTATAAAATAAAATTATAAATTTTGTGTTGGGGAAAGGGCGGACGGCTTTCGCCGTACCACCCTGACCCCCTGCGCTGGGCGCAGCAGTGGCAGCCGCCACTTGGCTGCGCACACGGCTGCTGTACGCAGCCCAGTGGAGGCTGCGGCCTCCTTTGGGAGGTACGCCTCCCTTGGGAGGTGCGCAAACCCGGACTGCGTGGTCCTTTTTTTAAAACAAATTTAAAGTTTAAATTTTTGCTTATTGTTTTTTTATATATTAATTCGGATTTCGATTTCGTTCGAATTTAGCTTAACAAGTAATTTATGTGTGATTTAGATATATATATAGTTATAATCGAATTTGGTTACAATGCAATTTTATTTATATAATGGAATTTAGTTTGTATAATATTAATATATATATATATATACTTATATTTTATTTGTTTTGGAAAGTTAATTTATAAATTTTAATAATACATTTTTATAAGTGATTTAATTCATAAGATTATTTTATATATTTTGGGTAGTGATGAATTATATAATTTTCCATATATAGTAATGTTAAAAAAAATAAAAATAAATATTAACTTGTATTGTTATAGTTAATTGTGGAAATTGGAGTTAACCTTGAGAAAATTGCAATATTCAATGTAATTGTGTAATCTTTAAGTAAATTGTGTGTGTTGAATTGAATAGTTATTTATGCGGTTATGTTAGAAAATAAGTTTGGAAATTTTAATATTTTGCAAGATTATAGTTAATTAGAAAATTGGAAATTAGTTGTGTTGTGTTGAAAGTGTAATTGATTAATTTATGGGGTGAAATTCATTATTGTAAATTGTCTTATGGATTTGATTAAACGTAATTGTGACTTTTGAAATTATTTGTTAATTCTACTGTGGCATTTTCTTTATAGTGCTTTTGTGTCGTATGGGAAAACCCTAGGTTCACCTTACTGTTCGTAAGAGTATAAGTTATTGTTAAGGGCTTCCAGAGATGGAATGCGTGTCTTTCATGTTTCTTTTATTCCCCATGTCGGGCAATTAGGGTTAAGGGTATTGTAAGTCTTCTAGAGAAGTTTTCTTGAGTGGGATGTTATATGTAGGGGTTCATTTTGGTGAATCGCCTTGATGTATTGTACTATGATGTTGTACCCAGTTTCCACGAACGGGAATTTGTGCCTCCTGGGAAATAGGAGTGGGTAATGAGATTTGTACCTCCTTGGGAAGGAGTGTGTATTCGAATTGGTTTCCTCCAGTGGTTGGAGTGAGTTTCTTGTTTTGTTTTCTCCTTGGATTGGAGAGTTTGTGTTGTCAAGTTACCTATGGTGGTATCGTGCCTTGTGTGTTGTCGATAGGAGAGTGGCTCTTTGTGGGGGTCCGGCACATAAAGGGGCGCCAGGGTAACCTACCTAGAGTTTAATTAAGTGATAATCTAAATAAATTAATGGGGGGGCTTCACACTAATAAAGATAAAAGAATGTTTCTCTCGTGAAGCAAGTGAATGATAAGGCTTGAGATGAGATGGGGCGCATAGTTTTGCGTGAGGGTCCGGCGGCCGGTAGAGGCGAGCCAGGGTAACCCAGGATGGGGGTCCGGTAGCCTAGGAAGGTTGAGCCAGGGTAACTCATGGAAATTTATGCATAACACTCTTCCTATGTCAACAGTTAGCCAGTTATTGTGCGATGTTCATGATCTTTGTTCTCTGGAAGCGTTGTAACCTCGTGTTAAGTGATATTGTGTTTGTAGTTGTTAAGTGACTTTGTGATTGTAGATGTAAGTGATATTGTGTCTGTTGTGATTAAGTGATTTATTGATTTGTCTTTGGTTATTGTTGGAAGTAGCCTTTGATATTATGTCTTGAGTCCCATTGGTGTCGTGATTATGACTTGTTGTGTTCTAAAGTGGTGTTGTTGTGCCTTTGGATTTGTCGTTGTTGAGTTTCTAAGTGGTCTTTGATGTTAAGTTGTCTATTTGGAGTTAGTCTTTGTGTATTGTTAGGCGTACTTGGTCGGGGACCCTTCCTTGTCTACTCTCAGCACGGGGGTGGTTGGGTGGAACGTGCTTCGCACCCCGTTGGGTTCCCTCTTCTATTGCAGATGTATCTTTTATTTGCAGGTTTTGGCGGATGTTGATGATCCAGTGCCCTTATGTACCAGATTGATGTATATACTTCTTATGTAATGTATTCATTGATGTATTGTCTCCCACGTGTGTTGGGATGACCTTGTTGTAAATTGTATATGTGATTATTGAGGTTGTATTTTCAGTTAACTGTATTCTACTATCATTGGGATGTAATAATAATTTAGGCCATGTATTTATTCAGGATCATTTGTTATAGTTGGTTATGTTGAACTGTATCTATCAAAAATATGTAATACTTTATATCTTTATAATTCCATGTATTGTCATATGTGCATATGTTATTAATATGGATATAGTTGATAGATATTTTAAATGATGAATTGGGAATGAATAGATTTATTATTGTTATCTTATTATCGTTTTTATGGATTAGTGTAGTCATGTCACTTCGTGTACCCCATTGGAACTAGTTGTGCCTCATGATACATTGTTATGTTATAATACTTAAGTATGTTTATTAAATATTCTTTTAAAAAAAAAAATTGTTCCGTTGTTATTAGTTCGTTTGGGGTTCGCACGGCGGGGCGTGACAAAGTCCGCCTGGTCTTATAGAGCAAATGGCAATGAAATCAAGGAAGTACGCCCCTAAGATAATTGGCCAATGGCAATGAAAACTAGGAAGTCCGCCCTCTAAATGAAGCAATGGACAGACAAGGGCTGAAGTCCGCCTTGGGTGAAGGAAGAAATGGCTTGGAGAAGGCCAAAGTCCGCCCTATGAATGGCCATCCATATCCTAAATTCCGCCCACCAAAAGAAGTCAAGTGGCAACCAAATGAAGGAAGTCCGCCTTGGATAGTTTCAAAATGGCAAGCAAGAGAGCCAAGTTCGCCCTCAGCCAAGAAGGAAAGTGGCAATCAAAACATGCAAGTCCGCCCTAGGCATAAAGTGAAAGTCCGCCCCAAGCCAAGACTTATGGCTTAACAAAAGCTAAAGTCCGCCTATGAAAAAAAAGAAACGTGGCTAAGGTTAAAATGAAATGGCAACAAAGATGAGGAAGTCCGCCTTGGACAAGATGAAGATGGCCAAAACATAGCTAAAGTCCGCCATGCTTAAGAGGTGGGAAAAAATTAAAATTTTGCCTAAGTGTGAACCTTTGAAAAATGAAAATATGCATGGCACTTAGAAAATTCGCCCAAGTGTTTAGAAAATTTTCGCCATGGCTAGCTAAATCATGAAAAATCAAAAGAATATGGCCAAATAAAGTTGGACATGGCCAAATAATTTTGGAAAACGATTAAAAAATCATGGCCAAACCAAATTGGATGCTAGAAATTTTGGCGAGAAAAATTGGACAAAGATGAAAATTCGCCTAAGGCATTGGCAAGGAAATTTTCAAAAATCAAAAATTATTTGCCAATAAAACGAACGGGTTGGAATGGACACATAAAATAATTATTTTAATTATTTTAATCATTTATTTTCCAACACCAAAAAAGAGATAAGTCTTGAAAATTTTGAAATTGGAAAGAGAGAAAAAGAGCTTTGTTAAACTGTGAATGAAATTAGAAACTTTCCCGGACGAGATTATTAAGGATAGAACTTGCCATCCTGAAGCAAAGTGAAAGAGGAGTTCGAACTTGATTCAAAGGAAACTTTGCAAATTTACTAAAATGATCGACCCTCTCACTTCTATAAGTGATTTCGTTTTTCATTTGTGCAATCACTCGATTTTGAGAAGAAAAGTGGTGAGAGGAGAATTGTTTAAGGCAAAAGGTTGAAGAAAATTTGCAGCAAAGTGAAAGAAATATTCTGTTATCAGCTTGCATTGTGATCGTGATCACGTCTCCAAGAAGTCACAAGGCAGATTTTTTTTGTCCATTTCATGTTAACATGAAGCTTCACCATTTATTTTCTTTCCAGCTTGTTATTTTTCGCGAAGTCCAATCTGATTATCAGCTGGAATGTTCTTTCAAACTGATTTTAATGTCGAATTCTTATTATTTCCTTCTTCCTTTTCTTGCAGATCTATTTTTCGAAGCATTCAAGATGAAATTTGCAAGCAAAGGTGTCCAAACACAATCAAAAATCAAGTCCAAGTGGGAACACGTCGTGGACACAGATCTTGGCCACGTTGATCTGAAGACTTCCGGAAGAGAATGTATGGGACTGACGGACGTCTGCCTACACCAATGCCATGAGGATGATGTGCAACGGAATTGTCCATGCAGCTGGATTTCCACCAGCAAAAGAATGTCCTGAGCTGATGGCAGAATGCGCACTACACTACAACGCACAAGACAGACAGATAGAAGCTCCTGACGGAAGGGTCCTTGCCTACTTGTCCGAGCCAGCAATCCAGGAGACTTTTGGCATTCCAGTGTACAACCGAACATCCTATCGCACCAAGCAAGATGCACTCAAACTTTATCAAAGTCAGAAGGATCTCTGTGCATCCAACATAAACAAGAATTGGTTATTAAAACCAAAGCCTACTGCAAGCAAGATGCCGAAAAAATTGATCAGAACCCACTTCAAAGAGGAATATGGTGATATTGTTCTGCTACTTAACAGAATAGTAGGCAGTGCCCACGGTGCTCCTTTCGAAGAATGGATGTACTATTTTATTGATGAGATAATCACTGGAGTCAAGATGTTCAATTGGTCCAGGATGATTAGTGACAGCTTGCACGAGCAGTTGGTCAACTTTGAGCAGACCAAAATTTTCCACATGAGTTCATACATTGTATATTCACTTGCGAGATATTATAAATATCCTGGCTTGACATGCAAAGGCGTGGTTGGCAACGGCGAGGGGAAATTCAAAGTCTACGACTGCTATCCACAGCTGCAGCTGAAAGAGAAGTCCCATTTCCGGATAGCTCACGATGCATTTTTGATGTATATCACCCAGCTTCTTCAGGGCGGAACGCACCAAAGACTCTCGCATGAAGCCAAGAGCCTGATCAGTCGGTATGGATTCTGGTTCATTCAATATCCTAAGTTCACCTACATCAGAATCCAAGGATTTTCCGGAAATCCTTATAGGCTGCCTGTCTATCCGACTAACAGGATGGTATTGTTGGAAGTGCTAAGACAATTAGAAACGTATCAGAATATCCAAAGGCCTAAGCAGAAAGCTGTTGTCACCTTTCCGTTTTTCATCGGCAACATGGAGGAGTCATGCCCGACAGCACAAGCAGCAGAGGTTGCTCGACTGGAGATTCAGCAATATCCATTCATCTCATACAAATCCAGGAACAACTTCGATCCGCTCCATCACATCAAGATTGTGGACGGAGAAAGGTACAAGCATCGGGTTGACCTAGAGGACTTTTGGGCCAACGCAGCCGATGAATATGACGTAAGGAGAAGGTTATGGTCAAGGTTGCCATTAAGCATGATAAGGGCGACAGAGCTCTTCAAAATACCTGACCAACTGCAAGATGATGGAATATATGTGTAGCCAGGCTTCAAGGAAAATGAGCCACTACCGCCTATAAAATGGTTTGAACCTGAGATGGGTGATCTAGCCACTTTGATGCGCCCTGTTTTCAAGTACTCTCAGTGGTGGATAGATCGGCAGGTGGAGGTCCTAAAATAGAGAAATGTGCAATTTACCTACGAGTTGATGGGAGACACCGAGTCATGTTCTTCAAACGCCGGTACATCTCATGCGGATGGACAAGCAGATGCTGCCAACTCCAAGAAGAGGAAAGAAGCCGATAAGTCTGCAATACAAGACAAGGGTAAAGAGATAGATGAAGGGCCTTCGCGAAAGAAACACAAGTCTAAACCTCTTCAGTCGGCCACTTCCAGGAACATAGAAGAGATGCTTGCCTTGGATAGAGAATCTTTGGAAAATGCCAGGATCCCTTCTCCAGTTGAAAATATAGAGCCAATCCAGGTAGAAGAGGATGATCAACCCTCTCCAGCAAGCACAGAAATCTTAGGATCGGATAACGACACAAACATCGAGGATGGAGAATTCGAGGAAGGAATGATTTCCGCCCTCAAAGGCATTCAAGAGGACCCATCCGTCCAGGAAATCCAGGATATGCAGCTGGTCCAAGAAATTCAAAGTATGCCAGAAATTCAGGAAGAACAGGAAGTACAGGACATGCAGGACATAATTGAATAGCCAACAGTACCAGAATGGCTGAGGGAAAGATTGAAAAGAAAAGCGCCAGTGGAGGTCCTTGAGGAGGACAATGACACAGATTTTCTGGCTAGATTAGAGCAAACTGCCCCGAGGAAGAAGGCCAAGAAGTTCTCTACCATCCAGAGAGATGAAGCTGGAAATCGCAAGGTGCAAATTGCAGTGCCTACAGCCGACAAGTTTCAAGATGAGATTGCTCTTGAGGAATATGCTATCACGACTGTCGACATGGGTCCAGCAACAAAAGAGCAGGAAGTCGAAGACTTGGATAATTCCGTGGCCACCATCAAAGCCAGATTAGAAAAAGAAGTTGCCAAGAAAAAAGAGTATAAGAAGGAAATTCAACGTTTAAAAGATTATATCCAGCACCTGACTAAGCCACTAAACGAAGGTGAACAAGTGGCACCTTTACCTCCAAATGCCTCACAAGAACCAAGTGCAAACTTTGAAGAGGAGTTGACAATAGCGAGGGAGGCTAAAGACTGGATGGTTGGAAGGAAAGAAGAGGCGTTGGTATTTGTAGAAAAGTTGGCGCAAGTAAATGAGCAGGCTTCCTTCATGCTTTCATGAGTTGCAGATCTTGCGGAGTCATGGAGTAGTCTTGAGGATATTCAGAGTAGGATCATCCCATGTATCCGGGAACTGAAAGGCATCTCAAAGCAACGGTTGATCGAAGATAAGGTTATTGAAGCTGGAGCAGCTTATGACTTCAACGGATGGTACTATGCTTTGATCTCAAGGAGAGGAGTTCTCAAAAAGGTGAAGCAGGATAGTGGTAGAGTTGAAGAACAAGTAAAAGAAATTCAAAGTAAAATCTATGAGAGGGCTGCAGATATGCTAGACAAGGAGGTTATCCGAAGGAAACACTTGCGGCCGAGGATTCTGAAGGAGCAAGTACAAAAAGTTTTCTCCACCACCGGGCCGATCATGAAAGAAGGATTCACCAAAGTGTTCGAATTCATGGCCATCAGAAGTTCTTTCTTGCTGCAGGAACCATCATGGGCGACTATGTTTGCAGAATGTGCCGAGAACTTGGTTGCTGGAATACAACATCAGCGTGCTGCCCGACATTGCTATGGAGGAGGTCGACCTGATAGTGTCCAGGTTCGCCGAACGTGAGGCTGCGCAAGTGGATAAGAACGACACTCCAGTTGTCTAGTGTTCTCTTCAGTTAACTAGTTGTGGTTTTGGAAACCCTAATTAGGGTTTAGTTCCATTTAATCTTGGCCATTGATCTTGAATCAATCTCGGCCGTTCTTTGTAATTTGAAAAACTATATAAACCCCCCTCCTCACTCTCTCATTTCATTAATTAGATGATAGAGGTATAGACGATAGATTAGGGGAGATTAAGAGTTAGAGCAGATTTGAGATAGTTAGAAATAAAGAGAGAGTTCTTATGAGATTGTTGTGAAAAAGCTACTTTGATAATGAAGTTCAAATGCATGAGGTGCTTTGAGTACTTGATTGTTGAATAGTTGCATGGTTGCATATTTTCTTTCTCGCTTAGTAGATTTGAATTAAAATGTATGTTAGAAGAATGATTGATTGATAACGGAGATTAGTGAAACCGAGCTCATACTTTCTTTGGGTGGATGATTTCACTCAATGTGCAAAGTTAGACTGAGCTTTACTGTGGATGCTTAACTTCTGTTTTAATAATTGTTGTTCGATCTGATGGCAATTATTTATCACGTGAAAATCACAAGCACATTCCTAGAAGATTGCACTTGCTCTGCGTAGTTGTCGTTAAACGTGGCGAAACAGAGTATGGTTTATTTGGTTTCACTTAGTCTTCGTCTTCTCTTGATTTCTTAGGAGTAGCATAGAGTCTCTAAACCCTAAATCTTTTTTCACCTTTTTTTATATAAATCAAAAAATCCAAAATGGTACTGCATTTATGTCTCTTCTTTTTCGAATAACTTGCAAAATCTTACTTGTGCCCACAGCAAATCACATCCATACCACATAGCCTATCCGCGTTCATCTTAAACATTGGAATTACCCTATGACCTCACTTGCAATCTTAGCATAGGAAGTAGTTTTTCAAGAGAGAATAGAGCGTCTGTGACACTTTGTTCTAAAATGTTTGTTGTGTCATGAAACACAATCAACAGTCTACCAAAGCATTTTATCAAACAGTTCACTGCCTTGCTGCTATGGCTAAAAGCCTAAAACAGGTGCTTTCAAACAAGCTATGGATGCTTGGAAAAAATCTGTCAAAGCCTAATAGTAAGCAATAGCACAGACAAGGTAGTGAACTGTTTGAAAAAATGCCTCAAAGAAATGTGGTCTTATGGTGATGGAAGGCCATGACAAGCCATAGACAAGGCAGTGAACTGTTTGAAAAAATGCCTCAAAGAAATGCAGTCTCATGGTGATGGAATGCCATGACAATCATCACCATGAGACTGCATTTCTTTGAGGCGTTTTCCCAAACCCTTAACTTCCTTGTCCATGCTACCACATTTTTCATAAATGTCTACCAAAGCATTTTATCAAACAGTTCACTGCCTTGCTGCTATGGCTAAAAGCCTAAAACAAGTGCTTTCGAACAAGCTATAAATTTTGGAAAAAATCTATCAAAGCATAATAGTAAGCAATAGCATAGACAAGGCAGTGAACTGTAAGCAATAGTAAGCAATAGCATAGACAAGGCAGTGAACTGTTTGAAAAAATGCCTCAAAGAAATGTGGCCTCATGGGTGATGGAATGCCATGACAATCGCCTCATGGGTGATGGAATGCAATCGTCATGGCATTCCATCACCCATGAGGCCACATTTCTTTGAGGCATTTTTTCAAACAGTTCACTGCCTTGTCTATGGTACGACATTTTTCATACATGTCTACCAAAGCATTTTATCAAACAGTTCACTGCCTTGCTGCTATGGCTAAAGCCTAAAACAGATGCTTTCGAACAAGCTATGGATGCTTGGAAAAAATCTATCAAAGCATAATAGTAAGCAACAAGCTATGGTCTAATCGTTTTTGTTTTTTGCATGAAAATCAGCACAACTTTATTCGCATTTTTTGGCGATTTTGCAGTTTTAAATGTGAAAAAATCATTGACCAAAAGGTCAAGGTTTTTTCAAAAAATTGGGGAAAGAATCGTCCAGCCTGTAGATTTTTTAAAAATCGCATTTAGTCAGGTTTTTTTGCAGTTTTTTGTTTCTACTACTAAGAAATGAGCTATATTACTAAGTAGAGTTTGGGTAGATTCATCACTCTGTACCATGACCACATTCAATAGTTGAAAAATATATTGTTGTATGCTTCTGGATACCAAAGGACTAAAATGAGTGGTCAAATAAATGAATGGTATCTTTATACATCACAAACACTCAAATTCTAAAAAATAGGCCATGTGGGCTTGATAGTGGTGTATAAGTGAGCACCATTTCTGAATTGGATGAAGCATAGCCAAGGAGTATTTGATTAGGTTAAAAAATAATTCACTTTCAGACCTATGAGAAGATACACATTGTTGTTTTGCTGCTGCTACAAATAACTCTGATATTGTACAGGAGCAGTTGTTTTCGGTATCTATCTAGTGCATCCTATCTAGGCTATATTGGTTATGGTTGCAAACCTACCTTTTAGGGTGTTTTATCTAGATGCATGGCCAAGGTTAAGTGCTAGGGACTGCATGCAAAATGCATTCTAAACTAAGTTTACAGCCAGCAAATAAATCTGGTTCTCCAAAATAACCAAACTACTGAACCACCAGTTCTCCAACCAACTAATGTCAAACTTAGACATCATTGAATCAGAGACTTGAAATACGTGCACATTTCAATGAATATTGATGATAACTATCAAGACTTTCAGCTTCTTTTTCAATGCTTATGCTAAAACTTTGAAATACATGAAACATGATAACCACCATTTATATCAGAGTTTGTAATTTATTTTGAGGATGAAATACATTTTTTTCTATATTCAAGTGTGGCTTGGTTACATTTTGTAGTAGAAAAGATTCATTGTTATTTTTAGGAATTAGGTTCAGCTTTTCTTGTATTCTGAACATGTTTGGATACTGGATTGCAATCTAAGAACAGTGTATTGGATTCCCTTCTGCATAGCTTCTTTCTCAAATGAGTATTCCAGTAAATTTTTATTTCATTGTCTGTCCTGCCTGGAATTCTTCCTGCTATCAAAGTCCATCTGAGAAGCACCCATAAATTGAGTATTTAACAAATAAAATTAATCAGTGACAACACTCTTGTAGGTCTGTATAAATCTAAATTAGTTGAAATCTGAATATATGTATAGAAAAGATGGACTTAGTCTATACAATGAGAATGCCTAATGCAGATGTAACAAATTAGATGTGGACAGGGTAACTAATTATTTAATTTTGTAAAATAGGAGTGTACTAGAGTAGAAATACCAAATACTAGCCCACCTTTTCACTCATATAATCATCAGTTTTCAATAAGTTAAGTGGATTATAAAATTGTATGAGGCTAGACTTCTTGGCAATCCTTACAAAAGAGGCAAACCCTAAGAAATATATCATTAATTGTTGAAGAAGTTTGGTTTGCATAGATGATAGAACCCACCAATATGCTGCAAAAAATAATCATTGGAGAATACCTGATCAGGTTAAGGGTGGTACTCCTAAAATTTCAAAGAAAATAAAGTGATATCTAAAGCTGAATAGCCTTAAGGCCCATTGTTAGTGGTATTGTTATAGACTTATAGTTAACTTGGGACATTGCGTATAATTTGTAGAGATAACAAAATAGGAAAGTATAAGGTGATTAGCTTAGAACCACAGTGGAGGGGCTTAGGCAATTTACAAAAGCTAAAAACTCACACCAAGCTTTCCTAATTCAATAACCACCTAAAATCATACCGATTCCCTAGCAGATTGTGCATTCGGGTTAGAAGCTCTTCTTCATCTTGAGAAATGTTTCCTCTTTTTATATTTGGTCATCCAACGCAATCTGCAGCTTTTCCCTGTTCTAAGCAAACCTGAAAAATTCCAAATCATGTTACTCACTGCATGCTATCAAAATAATAAAGTAGATAATACAAAACACTTAATTATAGATAGTACTTTGATAGCAAACCTGCTCTATGGGGCAATGAACTCCATTGACCTTCACCATGAGCTTCTATGTATTTGGTAAGCAAGTGATCTTCTTCAGGAGCCCAAATACCTCTTTGCAGCCCCATTTTAAAGGACCCAACCCCATGATTTCCTCTTAGCTCACCCATTTCTACACTGCTTAGTCTTACTGCAGAGTTGTGCACTGCCAAATCCTATAACTTTGCAATGAATATCAGATGAACTAAATTCTCAACTGACATGCAGACAGATTATATAACTATGCAAATTATTTAATTACTAAATTTAAAATCCATCTACAAAGAATTCAGTGGCCCTCCAAATCAAGCAAGTCATGCTTGCATTAGTGCTTCCAGAAACTCTTAACTTGAATGGTTGCATCGAAACCATGCAACCCACTTTTATAAGCAATCCGAGAGTGATTCAGTAATTAATACTACATAAAGTTTTGAGCAAGGAATAGCATACCTAGATGATTTATATGGTTTCAATCAATCAAGCAGATTGACAAAGTCCACTTTGGAATCTCAAGGTCATGGATATATGCGTAGGTGATTGACTTTGATATCCACAATCTTGAATTAAAAATTAACAGTAGAACGTTCTGCTCTTGCAACAAGGCAAGGCCACTTGATTCACTTCCCAAAAATGTACATCAATATATATATATATAAGCCTAACTTTTAGGTTCATCCAATTTTGCAAAACTTTGTCTCTAAGATTCTAAATGTCAGAGGATAAAATCCTCATCAACATAACAGGTTATCTATGATTAAATGATCAATGCTCAGACATCAGATTCAATGGCACAAAAATGAAAGAAAGTCAAGCTTATCTTCTTGTTTCACTTTATCAAGTTGACAAGAGGCCTTTTCAAGATTTTAAAAAAGCTGGGAGGTTCTTGAAGCTTCAAAGATTGTTCCATTGATGAAATCATGATCATTATTGTCATGATATTGCTATCAGAATTCAACTGTGTGGTTTTACGAGTCAAACTCATTGACCCATGTTTCATGAGTAGTGGTTCACAAGAACCCATCTCTTATGATAATGAATGGCTCTCATGATATTGTTTTCAATTTCCTCGACAATCCATTAATGTGTTTAAAAAATTGTAGTAACTATGAAATGTGAAGTGATAAACTGACCATACTAACATTAATTAATGAGAAAGTACGCTGTTGGGCTGTTTCTCTTTTGGAGTTCTACCTCATCCAGTGAGAGTCCTACTGTCCACTGAAACAATTTTAAATTTATTTAGCTCAATTGAATAGTTGGTTCAAGTGATGGATCTTCATTAATATAACCAAAAATGGTCTTAATTCAGACAGTTCTATGGAAAAGAAAAGAAAAACTCTATTTACTGTACTATGGCTATGACTCGTATGGCACTATGATAACAATGTTGTTGATTGTGCCTAATCTATATTCACCTGCGAAATTTTGCTTTGTTTTCCTCATGCTAAAGTACAAATTTTTATGTTTTGGAGTTCTACCTCATCCAGTGAGAGTCCTACTGTCCACTGAAACAATTTTAAATTTATTTAGCTCAATTGAATAGTTGGTTTAAGTGATGGATCTTCATTAATATAACCAAAAATGGTCTTAATTCAGACAGTTCTATGGAAAAGAAAAGAAAAACTTTATTTACTGTACTATGGCTATGACTCGTATGGCACTATGATAACAATGTTGTTGATTGTGCCTACTCTATATTCACTTGCGAAATTTTGCTTTGTTTTCCTCGTGCTAAAGTACAAATTTTTATGTTTTGGAGTTCTACCTCATCCAGTGAGAGTCCTACTGTCCACTGAAACAATTTTAAATTTATTTAGCTCAATTGAATAGTTGGTTCAAGTGATTGATCTTCATTAATATAACCAAAAATGGTCTTAATTCAGATAGTTCTATGGAAAAGAAAAGAAAAACTCTATTTACTGTACTATGGCTATGACTCGTATGGCACTATGATAACAATGTTGTTGATTGTGCCTAATCTATATTCACCTGCGAAATTTTGCTTTGTTTTCCTCGTGCTAAAGTACAAATTTTTATGTTTTTCAAAAATAAAATTTGGACTACTGTCATAATTTTTTCATTTTCTTTCTGACATGTTTTTTTACTATGCTTTAATATACAGAAAATACAGAAAATATTATTTATTTTCCACAGCAACCAACTGAAATTAAAGACTGTCTTTAGTTTTAAGGTTTTGGCATTTCAGGATTTCAAGGTGCCCTACACAAAGGGGTGATTTGTAAGTATGTTATTGTCTTCTGTGACGCACCTTCAATACAATATCTACAGTCTTCTATGTCAACAACTGCAAAATTTATCATATATTATGAATATTAATTACAGGAGCACTTAACTTTTGTTTAGGGACCTGACAGTCTTCTTAAAGCTACAGCAACATTACTTGTTAGCAAATTCTTTCCTGGTGACATTTGAACAAAAACAAAACTTGCAATTTTTCCAATACTATGGAAGCCATCCTTGCCAATTTGTTCAAGACACCTTTGCTGCCTTCTACTCGTTGAAACTGCTATGTCAGGCTGAATGGCCTCACCAGTTGTAGGTGCATGTTTATATAATTACAGGGACCACCTAATTTTACAAATAAGTTGTGTTTCCTGTAATGTTTCCTTCATTATCTGTATATATTCTCAAGGTACAATGCTTTATGTGTGTAGTATTTAAAAAAAAGATTATTCTAATGTTGACTAGACCAAAGATAGTTTATTAAATTAGACATGATGGCTCAACATCTGTAGCATCTGCAGCTCTCTCTCTCGTGCTCTACTTCCCTTATGCAGCAGTCTCCTTTTCAACTGCTCCATTGACTATATACAGTGGGCCCTATCTTTTGGCCAAACCATATCCTCACATTTGTAAGTTTTGAAAGTTCGTTATTTGTTTTTTTTTAAGCAAGGTTTTTAACCTTCTAAAGTAACCAGAGCAATGTTTTGGTTTGCATGTTTCTGTGGTAGCTTACTAACTTTGATAACGCATGTATGAACACCATTGCAATGTTTAAAATCTGTCATGTCTGCCAATATTTGCTACACAGGTTCAAGTGCACAATGGCGGGTGATACATAGTCAAAGTACACCTTTCAGGCAACGTTGCACTCATTTCATACATTCCTGTCATTTCACATATATAGATGGATAAAGAAGTTTTGTATGCAAGTTCCCATGTATTATTTTAAATGTTTTTGGTTGCAACAGCTTGCACTAAGAAAGAAGACTGAAACTGTAGTTGGATAAATCTATATGTTGCAGGTTTGTTAAATCTTTGAAATGGGTAAATACTCTCTCCAAATAAGCTAAGGGTTGTTTTGACTGATTCAAGGGGTGTAGCATCAACCTCTCCCATGTTAGGAGCAATTGGTATTAGAAGATGTCAATCTGTTTTGGCTTAGAAAGGTCAACTCATCCACCCTTGAAATCAGTTCGACACATAGCATTAAATGAATGAGGATTTGAAGCATTTTACTTCAATTTGATGGTTTCAATTTCTTGTTTCCTCCCTTGGCAAAACAATTTAAGAGTTATAAAGTTTTGGAAAACAGTTTGCATCAAATTTTCTGAAGTTGCTATTTGAATTTAATTATTTAAGTGAATTGGAAATAACCTCACCACATGAAATTTTAAGCTTTTTCCCATCTTCAAGTTCAGAAATACTCTCTCCAAATAAGCTAAGGGCTGTTTTGACTGGTTCAAGGGGTCTAGCATCAACCTCTCCCATGTTAGGAGCAATTGGTATTAGGTGGCAATCTGTTTTGCCTTAGAAAGGTCAACTCATCCACCCTTGAAATTGTTTGAATCTCTCTTCTTAAATTGAGTTTATCTTTCTGGTTTCATCCAGTGCAACTGACATGTCATTGCTTCTTTGTCATTGTATGTGCAGCTTATCTTTGCATGCTTGAGAGTTCATTATTTGAGGTTGTCTTTGTGGTATTTGAAAATTGAATTATTAATTGATATTTTGTGGATTTCGCATCCCTTTTTGTAACATGCAAATTTCATGTCTCCTTTCCAAGTCCACAAAATTGTAACCCTAGCATTTCTAACATTTCCCCCTTCAATTTCTGACATTTTCCCTAGGCCAAAACTGTTTGCCAGTTTTTGGCAGGAACTTTGCTGCCCCACAGCTCTTGTTCATATTGGAGATGTTTTGGGGTCGTTGGAAGCATGATTGGGCTTGCTGATAATTGGTATTTGTTATACTCACTAGGATCATGAGGTTGCTTTGCTTTGAGTTGTTTCTTATTTGTTGGGGCAAGTTTATGGTTTGTATTATCTATCTATTCTCTTATTCTGAGAGAAGTTTATAGTTTACAAACTTGTGTGAATGAATTAGAGGAAGTCAACGAGGATAAATTACTTGTCAGTTGAATTTGATCATGTATGGTGCATGGACTAGATGGTTACTTTAAGTGGTGGTGGGTTCAAATTTGGGTATTGTTTATACTTATGTGTCTATATTAAAATAAGGTATTGACTAAGAAGGTCATAGAAGAGGTTAGAGGAATCTTATCATCTTGAGCTAGTTTCTTGCTTTGAGATAGTAGATTGTTTGAGAAACACAATCTTTTTGTGTTCCTTCATAGAGGAAGGGGGGAGGAGGCAAAGGAAGGGGAATGAGGTCTTGATAGTTCTATGGTTTGTAGGTTGTTGAGTACATCTCAATCCACAAAGGGAGGAGTGTTGCTATGGATAGTTGAGTATGTCTCCATTCATAGCTAAAGTATTGCATAGTGGTGTATTTGTGACTACCTGAGTGTTTTGATTCATAGGTATTGTTGGATATCTAGGGCATTTGCTTAGACATGAGTAGCTTAGGATGTTCTAAGGAAATTTGGTGGTTAGTTAGGGCATTTTCCTAGACATTACTAGTTTAGGGTGTTCCTAAGGGGGTTTTGTGGTCAACTAGGACATTTTCCTAGGCACAAGTATTTTGAATTGTTTTGGACGAGCAAGGAGATTTAGGGAGACACTTCCATAGATTTCCAAATGAGTTGCTACAATTAGTCTATTAGAGCCTAGTTATGTAGGCATAAAATTGTAGATTCGGCTATGTTTCCTTATGTATTAAATTGTCTTTTTGTTAGCCTACTTTTTATAACCAATCTAAGATAATATAAGTGGGGCTTTCCTTTGTCAAATTTTTTTATAAGTCTACCCTATGTTGCCTCTTGTATTCTCATTATGTTGCAAAGTTTACAAAAAATTCAAAAAAGTTTAAGCATTGGACGTGCTTGGGCTTTTCCCTTAAGTTTTTGAAAGTTGTTGGAGTTTCAGATTTTCAAGGTTGTCCATCCTAGTATGTCATCCCATCCATATCCAATTTTTCCTTTGTCCTTTGAGTTGTTAGAATTCATCCGCTTAGAACATCTTTCCACCTAAATTTGACAATCCAATTCTTAACCTCGTAAAATTTGTCTAAGTATAGTTGTTAAACTATCAATTTCCCCTTACCCACAAACCATCCATTTGAGCCCCAAAATCTTAATCCTTTGCATTAAGTCCCTTTTTACACTAGAGTTTCAAGCCATCTAGTATCCAAGTACCATGTTTTTGACTTCCCTGACTCCCAACTCAATATTTTCACTAAGTAATCTATTATAGTCAAAGTTATAACCTTCCCTTTACCTAGGTACTTGTTCCTTGTCATGCCTGACTCCTGAACCCCATTGATTCGTTCATTCACCTTTTTAGATTCAAAATTTCATTTGTTCGCTTTACCTCAACACTCCTTGTAATGCTTTTCTCTAAAAATCCATCATTTGATAACTTCCCTTATAATTCCTATTAGACTTTGAGATGCACTCTTCCCTTCAAAGTGGTACCAAGTATGAGTCATCTCCAAACATTGATCCTCGACATTCCAACACTAATTCATCTCATCAGGATTTTTTGTTTGGACTTCCCTCCATCAACATGAATCCCTAATCAGCTTTGATTCTTTGATGCTCTAACTTCACATGACTAGCATGAGTTATGAGGTATTCACAACCCTTGACCCTTGATGGTTTGAAACTCTCGTATTTTTTCCTATACTCTCTCTTCCACTCCCTTACAGGTGCATAAATTAATTTAAAACTAGAATTGATGGACCAACCACCAATTAAAGGATTTTTCCTACCCAAAAAATGTATACTAGATTTGGGCATGATTTGCACACAATTTTCTAGTGATATGGAAGAAAACAACATAGGATGGAACTAATGAGTTGATATGGCCCTATAACCACTAGATAAGATATAATGTTGCCTAGATATCATTTTTTATGTAGGTTGGAATGTATTTGAAGGAGAAAATGGTGTGGATACTCATGCCCTAATTTATTTAAATGATTGAGAGTGTAGGACCCAAATATTCATGCCATTTCCAAAGACTATTATATAGAAAATTTCATAGACTCTATCTTCCCTATATGGATAGATCTAGAGGGCACCGTTGATCAAAATCATGGAGAATCATAGGAGGATCTATTATTGATACCTATATGATGAGTTTTCAAGTTTAGAGAGGATGACTTTGGTGCATGGATTTTGAATTTCGTGATGTCAAAGATATGGTTCTTTCCTATGAATGTTATGCAACTACATTTTCTTTTCCAATGGTTATGTTCCCTAGTTCTCGATCTACTTATGGGTTTTTATTTCTCCTATAATGGGTTGGTCCTTATTCATTTTCTTGAGCAAGCTCATCTGGTTCAAGTAGTAAATCTTATTTGAAATAGTGTATATGAATGTAACATGTTTTGAGTTTGTTTTGCAACCTTCTCAAAAACTTTATATAATCCATTACATTTGCTCTATTTCTACATTCTATCTCCTATTTTATTTGAGATTTTTAAGGGGTTGAAGGAATTCCTAAGTTCACATTTGTTGTCATTTTAATTGACACATGTTAGTTTACATACAAAGGGTGTTGTAAAACTATTTTTTGTGTGAAAATGTATGTTAGGGAAAAACTCTTTTAGGGGGCTAATTCATCAAGCTCTTAAAATATTTGTGTATTATTAAGTAGAGGTGTTTCTGTGGGATAGAAGGGCATTTGAGGGTTTAATCTCTACAAGATAGGGCCAAGCATATTAAACTCATCTAAAAGTTAGGGTTTCATCCAAATTTGACTCTATGTTATGTATACATAGGCATTGATCTAATTGCTAAAAGCCAACCATCAAATCTATCTAAGATCAATAAAAAACATTTTAAACCTTTGTAATAAGTTCTTTGTATTTTATTTGTTCTACCATTGTGCATAGTCTATTATTGTATATCTTTGATAAAAGTATTATGAGACTATAGCCGATTAAACCATTAAATGACTATAGCATAATGTATGTTATTATGTTAACAATGTTGTAAGCAACTACCAATGAATACATCTATAAGAGATTTATGATTTGTATTTACAAGCAATCCTCTATAAAGAACAACTATCAAAGCTAAATATAAAGTCATCTTTATGTGTGGATTCCCTCTAATATTTTATCTATTTTAAATCTTGAAAGAATCTCTAAGAATACCCTCTCAAGATTGGTAGGGCTCAAGGTGCAAAAGAGGTCCACATTCCTCTTGTTCATTGGCCTTCTCAACCCTTGATTTGAGGATATGTGTCTTCTTATTTAATAATGCTCGTAACCTTTTCTATGTACTATTAAGAGTCCTAAGGTTAGGGGTTATTTAAAAAATAACACTAATCGATTGGTGACTCTACTAGGGAGTGTCTTGGTTTCTTTGGCATCAATTTTATTTTCAAGGAATTTCTTGGGTAGTGTTGATTTATCCATTCTTTTACATTTCCTTGCAAGGAGTGGAAACTATTTTGTTACAATAAAAAGTATAATAAAAATTCAACATGGATACAAGATCATTGTTTAGATGAAACTCTAACAAAATGTTGGGAGGGGAACCTCAAAAGAAAGAGCAACATACATGGAAAGCAAAAAAGTAAGTGTTTTGCCTCTACTATAGTATATTTTAAAAAATGATGTAATAAATATTATAGTACAAGATAACCCAAATGTATACCACAATGGTATTATTTCCTCTAAATATTCTAATCAATGCACCAAGGAAGAATCACATGTTGCTAAATACTAAGAATTTGTAAATGATCTTGAAGGAGAAAGGAATATAAGAGAGGTAGAAGCTTGTTTCAATGAAGTCCTTATGGCTAGAATGAATACAAGACATAATTATTTGGATGACCATTTACTTTACTTGCTAAAGAGAAGTGTTCATTATAATATACAGGTGATTCAAATAATAGAAATGATCAAAGGAATAAGGAGTATGAGGATTTTGAGGAAGAAAAACCCATGGATCAACCCAAAGCATGGTTAAATCATAAAAACTTGTCATGTCTCCTTTCTATGTAACTCATGTAATGGACCAAAATTCCCAATTCCCAACTCTTGTTCTTTCTATAATCCCATTGTACATGTAGACCCTACCCCTTCATTTCCTTAGAATAAACCTAAGTTACCCATAGATCCTAAGTGTAAATGCATATAAAATATCTTAGAGTGATTCTTGACATGCCTCCTTTCTCAAGTTTGCTTGTCTCTAATTCCATTAGGATGTTATACTTCTCTCTCCCTTAGCACCCTTTGACCATCTCTACCTTTCACTCTTCTCTCTGTCAAAACTTTTGAATTCCACATGCAACCATTCCTATCACCAATCCAAACTTTTTTTTTTTATTGTTCTCTCTAGAATTCATTATTCTACTCCACCTACCACCTTGCACAATAAGGACACTGCTAATTTCTAGAAGGTTGATGATATTCCATGGGTGATTCCAACTATCTCTAACATCTATCCAAGTACTCTTGAAACTAAAATTGCATGTTCATCTAGCTAAGAATGCTACAAAGGATCCAACAATTTCCATCAATACAATAGATAGGGTTTTGAATCTAAAAGGGTTCATCCCCATTCTAGGTAAGAACATTTGTAGGTTTGAGAGGACCCTAATATACACCTATCAATTTGATTTTTGCATAGGAGGACATTATGGCTAGCTCAAAGAAAAAGGAAATAATGATCTATGGGTATAAGAGGACATGTCTACATAATAAACCCAAGATAAAGGTTACTATGTTATTTTTGATGCTCTCTCTAAGTATATTAATTGTGTAGAGATGAATTGAAGACCATCTTGGAAATAACCACCAAAAATCCTAATGAAAAAATAATAGAGAGCGCTTGTTGTTCTAGTGCCCAAGTTTGAAAATGAAAATTCACAAATTTAAGAGGTCAAGGGATGAAAACCCCATAGATTTCATGTCATAAGATAAAATCCATCTAGTTGTCAAGGAAATTTCACAAAGAGATCATATTCAAGATTTCATGGTGGTCAATAATGTTGATAGTGAATTTGCATGACACCTCTAGTTGTTGTGAGTGTAAGTTTTATATTATAGCCACCATAAAGGCAATAATTAGGCATTGCAATACCAAATAGCTCAAATATTTTGAGTTAATATGTAATTGAATCTCCCCTATACTTAGGGTTTGCGATTATCAACATTAATGACCTTAGCTATGATAAAAACATTTTGAAATGGTATCTTAGGCCCATTTAATAAAAATGGGCATCTAACCACTTTTTGGTTCATCTCTAGGGCATAACACAAGCATGTTATAATGTGCTCTCACCTCTAAGAAGAAAAAATACCTCTCTTTCTCTTCCCATCTCTATCTACCTCCTTACATACCTCTCACTCTCCCTCTTCCTCTATATCTCTCCATCTCTATCTCCCTCTCTCTATCAATTTTATATAGCCATTATTCTATTTTACAAGGCTAGGTTAGGGTTATATACAAGAAAAAAACATTAATAATAAGTATTCTCTACTTCCTTAAAGTTATATTTCATGTATATAGTTTTAAGATGTTTGAGAATGGTTTCAAATATCTAGGAGTTATAATGTAGATTCTAGGTTTTGGAGAATCTTATAATTTCTTAGATAGTCAAATTTTAGTAATCAATAGGCTTCTATCATCTTGCAATTGTCTAAGGATACTTATAACCATTCAAAAACATCATCAAGCCTTTTCTTAGAAATAGGAGGACCTATTCTAATATAAGAGACCAAACAGTGGGAGGGGCAAGCCTCCCTACACCCCCATCAAGAATTAAGATCCAAACATAAATGAAATAAAAACATCTAAATTAGGAAGATAATCAAGCTCCATTACCAATACTACCCCCTACCTCTCGCTATCTTTATCTCTCCCTCTCCCTCTCCTTATCCCTCTATCTATTTATCTCCCTTTACCTCTATCTCCATCTCTAACTCTATCTTCCACTCTTCATCTCTATCTCTAGACACCTATCCCTTTCTCTCCTTTTCCATCTTCCTAGACCTCTATATCTATATCTCTATTTTTATTTCTCTATCTCTCTTCCCTATCTCTATCTCTCCATATTTTTCCTTCTATATCTCACTCTCTTTATCTCCATATCCTTATCTCTTCATATGTCTCTACCCCTATATCTCTCCCTCACTATACCTCTCTATATATCTCTCTAATGTAGGAGCATTTGGGTCGATAGACAATCTTACATCAACCAATTTTAGTTAAGTTTTGAAGTTTCTTTTTGTTGGTTTTTTCTAGTCTACTTGAAAAAAATTGAAGATTAATTTAGCCAAGTAAAGACTCCATCTTGTAGAAGGCCCAAATGGGTATCTCCAACTTAGATTTAGTGGAGAAAGGATGAAAATTGACCAAGTTATGGACATGTAGAGATTTGGGCTCCATTTGTATGCGAGATGAAGGGTCCCCTCTAGATGTAAGGTTTTAATGGCCATTTAGATTGGTTTGGTCTAGTTGAAAGTCATTTACCCACTATTGGACATATGTGGAGATTTAATCTACATTTGAATGTGTGCAAAAAACTCACGGCTATCTAGAATTATGAGAAATTTCAAGTGATCTGAACATTATGTTTGAAACTCATTTTGATGAGTTTTCCCACCTTGTGGGAATTCGGGATCCAAGTGGTTTGAAGAGATTGTTCAACATCATCTAGATTTTCAAAAAACTTCAAGTGAACTACACCTTTATTTTTTATGAACATGTTCATATGTATTTTTCTACCTTTGTTGGAATCACCTGACCAAGTGGTTTGTGAGAAATTTAAAACCACCTACATTTTGTGGATAACATATACATGCATATCATCATGTGGAAATTATGACATCATTGGTCTCTTGTGATAATTCCATGTACATATGAACACTTACATAATTTGTCAAGTCATCTAGATATGTGGATAAAGACAAGTATTCTAAACCTTTTAAAACCTCATAAACCGGTTTAGATGAATATTTTTGATAATGAGAGCATGATGTGTTGATGACATTACTTGGTACAAATTGTAAGAACTTTGGATTCATCTAAAATTTGTAAATTTTTTATGTGTAATTGACATGAACAATACAAAAAATTAGTTTCTTTGAATGATTCTACTTATGGAATCAATGATAATCTAATGACATCATACTATAAGGATTGCATAAAAGTGTTGTCCAATTGAACATAAATTGGAATTGCATGATTAATTTTCTGATCGTGGAATTTTCATTTGAATTTGTACTCGCATAGTTTTTTCTTCCATCGACATTTACAAAAGTTTGATTGGCATCTACACCTTATGGGATTTGGGGTCATCCAATTTTTTTAGATTTTTGGTTTGCATCTTCAGTTTGACATTTTTGTAGTGATTCAACTTTGTAATAGTCAAATTTCGAAATGATTGAACATCCTAAGGCATGAAGTATAAAAGGATTTGTTGTCTTCACTTTGGGGATTTTTTTGGTTGAGGAAATACTTAGCATGTACAAAAATGAAGAATGAGGGTTACAACTACCATGAATGTAGAACCTGCCATGTATAAAGTATATAAAGTTTGAAGGAGACAATACTAGTAAGATGAGATGTTGATCAAGAAGAAAGATGGAATAGAGAAAAAATCTATTTTGTAATAAAATCATACTAAATTTGAAATGGAATATAATCAAATGAGTTATTTAAGGAATATTTCTTCTGTTGCATGTTTATGGCCGTGGTTGGGTAGCCTAGTAAGGAGCCCTAGTCTCGACTACATCAATTGGTATCAAGGACAGTTGCTTGTTAGGTGTTAAGAAGAAAGTGAAGATTGATGAGGTGATAATATATTAGAGAGAGGATAAGATATTAGAGCTAAATTTTTCTCATTGGCAAGTGTTGATAGTTGAGAAAGGAGATACAATAGAGTTTAAAGAAAGAGAAGCTTGTTAGTAAACAGATTGTCCCCTTCAAATAATTAGATAAATGACTCAAATATGCCAACAATGAAGACAAATCAATTACCAACACCTTCAGAGATCACTATTGGATTAGCGATCATCCTTTGAATTTTAGAAGTACACCTCCCTTTTATGATCTTCAAGGAATTAGAAAAACTAAAAAATAAAACTAAGGTATGCTTTTAACCAGAAAGCAAAAAAGGCCAAACCCAATATCAAGAAGAATCTCAATATCAGATGTAAGATATAAATAATAAAATATTGGGACAAAGACCAGTTTAATCTTGAAAATCACAGAGAATAAAATGATACACTCAATATTATCTAGAAAGTGAAATGTATCATGAAGAAATTACACAAATCACACAAAGGTAAAGCATAGCATTAAGATTCTCCTAAACACAAAGATTTAAGAACATCAAATTTTCCTCACAATTTGAATCCACAAAGACAAGTAGTGATTTCATTCTCAGAAAAATAGCAGCAAAGTCTATACAATATTGAGCTTTCAAAAATGATCTCCTCCTCTAATACTAAGAAAAAGATACAATATATATAGCCTTTATTTCCCCCCGATACTTTTTGGTTTCGTCACTGTTCATCTTTAAAGAATCAATTATAATATGACCTTTCACATTTTGGTAACTGTCCTTTAAAAAAAAGATCAGAAAAAAGAGCTTCAGAAATCGCTGGCGAGATTTCGTGTACTTCTACTAACTCTAGGGGGGTTTTGTGAACATTTGCTAACTTTCCACTTGGTGGGATTTTGAACAATTCTACTAATTCTCCACCGGGCAGGGTTTTGTGAACTTTTTCTAACTCTCCACCTAGCGGGACTGTGTAAATTTTTTAACTTTGTAATCACCTCTTTGAGCTTGAAGATGAAAAATTTCATAACTTTCAACTAAAAGGTCTGTTTTCCATGAAATTTGAACAACAAGAAACATGAACTCTCTAGAATAAGACCTAGGAATCAATTTTTCTCCGGATGCATAGATTCCAAGATCTAACATCATTTATATATTGCTAGCCAAAAACTTAAAATTTAAAAATCCCACAGATGGTAAGGCATCTTGGCATGAAAACTGACCACATTGGACAAAAAGAGGTTAGGATTAGATTTGCAAAAGGACTTTGCACCAAATTTATCAGATTTTAAAAAAAAAATTATTTTATTTTTGATTTGGTAGGCTGAAGGGTATTAAGAGTTTAAAATGAGGGGGCTCAAAAATTAGGTAACCAAGCTAAAAGATAAAAGGTTACAAATCCTAGAGGGTATACATAAGTGATTGATTTTCTTCTAATAGAGATAAAGCTAGGTAGAACATGTATGATTTTGTCTATTGTGGCAAAGTCGGTAGAGGGATTCTTGTGGTAGTTACATCTTCTAGAGTCTTTTATGATAGAATAATTTATAGTTAGTGGATGATTTTTGTTGCTAGATAAATTTGATCACCTATAATGAAGTTAGAGAAAGAGAAGAGGTTCATTGATGAACAAAGACACTACTAAAAGAATAGAGAAGAAAGAAAAGGAGAAGCTTAATAGAAAAAAAATTAAAGAAAAAAAGAATTGTTTTCTAGATGGAAGATGAAGATATTGTTGAAAGGATGAGAGTATTGCCTAAGAAGTTGGAAGGTGTCTCGATAAAAACCCTAGAGGATTTATTGCAGAAGAGGATTTTGTAATTGTAGAAGGCTTGAGCTCAAAGTTATTTTTTTTTTGTAGGGGAGAAATGGCTTGTAACTACATCAATGTTCACTGACATAAATGATTATAACTATGTTGATTAAATCGTCGTAAATCCAAGTAAATTTTCCTTATTATTTTGATCTTTCCCCTCATCAATAGGATTGAGATAAAGGTCAGAGAGTAAACTGAATAATTCCCGATCTGGAATCTCCTTTGGCACAATACCTTCTGGTTGGGACAATATTTGATCCGCTATGTCTAAATAATATTCACATACATAGTTAAGGGATGGTTCGGATCCAACCATTTCAAATAAGGTTTTCCCCTTGACTCTCGAAACTCGAATATCTTCAATAAGAGGTAACACTTCTATTACGGGCATTGGACAGGCTTCTACATATTTATTAATAAGATCTCTTTTAGATGTACGATTTCCAACCAAACCTGCTAATCGGAGTGGATGTGTACGAGCTTTTTCCCTGATAGAAGCAGTAATACGATTAGCTGCAAATAATGCATCAAATCCATTATCTGTGATAATGACACAGTAATCTGCATAGTTCAACGGAGCAGCAAAACCTCCACAAACCATGTCACCCAATACATCAAATAATATTATATCATATTCGTAAAATGCATTTAATTCTTTTAACAATTTCACAGTCTCTCCTACCACATATCCCCCGCATCCAGCTCCTGCGGGTGGCCCCCCAGCTTCCACACAATCTACCCCTCCATAACCTTTATGAATGACATCTTCGGACCAAATATCCTCATAATGATAATCTTTGGACTGCAAAGTATCTATAATTGTAGGTATCAAAAATCCTGTTAGAGTAAAAGTACTATCATGTTTGGGATCACATCCAATCTGTAACACTTTTTCACCACGTCTAGCTAGGGCAATTGAAATATTACAACTAGTGGTTGATTTACCGATTCCGCCTTTTCCATAAACTGCTATTTTCATCTTTTGATCTCCTTTTATTTCTTTTTTATCTTCCGAATTTGTTATTCGGAAGATCTCATTTTGAGTTTTACTTTGCCTTATTTATATGATTGTAGCATATTACATTGTTTGGCCCTGCTTTTTTTTTAGCTCCCTCACATCTTAAACCTTATTCTCTCCTGAGTAAATGGAGGAAGCCAAGCAAAAGACCCCTCCTTCATTTCCAGATAAAGGCAATTTTATTCATTAATTTGCAGCGGATGAAACTACCTGCTAATTAAGACTTAGTAGGGCTTGAGTTCTAAAGGATTTGTTGTAGGTATGTGGAAATTCCTATAATTGCAGAGGATAGAGGAGGAATGAGAAGTTATAAGTTATGTTTATTTGATTGATAATTATGAGAGAATTTTTTTTAGGTAGTGTCCTGCAATTGTAGAGGGTTTACAACCTAGAAGTTGGAGAGATTATTGTGAGTGGAATCTTGTAAC
This sequence comes from Sequoia sempervirens, assembly GCA_007258455.2. NCBI lineage: Eukaryota > Viridiplantae > Streptophyta > Pinopsida > Cupressales > Cupressaceae > Sequoia > Sequoia sempervirens. Next base: position 12,204,566 of record VDFB02000017.1, read on the forward strand.
TACAAAGAGATGTGTGAGTCTCTGGAGGATTTGAAGAAGTGAAAGAAGATGTCTTCAAAGAAGAGGAAAAAAATGGTCATGAAGAGGCCAATGCGAATCTTATTCTTGGAATAAGAGTGAGAGAAAATCAAAAGATGTGAGATATTGGTTATTGAAGAATTGTAGAAAATCCAAGCTACATTATACGTATTGAAAATAACTTAAGACAAATAAATTGAGGTGAGTAAAAGAAAATATGAAGAAAATTTATGTGAAGCTGGCATTGTGGAAGAGAAAGGGAATGATGCTCAAAGACATGAATAAAGGATAAAATACTATTCTTAAGAAGGATAATAACTAGGTATCTCATGAAATAAATATATTTGAGAAGAAAAAATCCTCTTGAAATAGTACAATTGGAGAAGAAGTGAAAAGAATAAATGTCGTAGTCTTCATATAGAAGGGGCATTGGAAGAGAAGAGAAACATGCGAGACCAACCCACAAAGTTGTAGTTGAAAGAGAAAAAGAAAAGAGATGAAGAAAGAGAAAAAAAGAGGAGAGAAAGGAAGAGAGAATGGTCACTATAGACCATAAAGTAATTATTTCTAAGAACTATCAAGATAGAGGGTGTAGAGTAGGTGATAGTAGACCACAAGTTGAGGTAGAAGATGGAGGAGTTTAGAAAATGGACATGGGTGATCCCACAATACTGATTTACAATTTTTGAGAGATCTTGCTTTTTCCTAAAATCACATATTTTTAGAAAATATAATGATTTAATCCTTGAAAATTTTCATTTAAAAGATTCCAATTGAAGAGGGTTTGATTGAATTACCTTAGATCAAACCCCCTTGGATAGAACCTAGCTAGTTTTAAACCACACCCATAACAAAGTCTCCTTTACACCTATCAAAATGCTGATAAAAAACTACTTTTGATTTACTTTTGGGGAATCAAATAAATTCATTTAAAATTTATTTTTTCGTAAGTATGTAGTTCTTATTATAAGCTTTCCAAAAAGTATAATTTTAAATAAATTTAATTTAATTATTATATTTATTTTATATTTCTTGTGAATGTAGGTTTTACATCAAAAATCAAGCTCTCTATTCTACATGTGGAAAAATAGCATATTGTCAATTTTTTTTTGAAAAATATTAGTGCACTAGATATTGAAGTCCTTGATCCAAGAAAAAAAAAGAATTTTGATACATACAAAAAAAGTTATGTTGTATACAGTTTGCCTATGTCTAAATTGTAATTGGTTTGACTTCGAAACTTGATTAAGGAAAAAATATTTAATAAAAACTATGAAACCAAATGAAAGAGCTAGATATCATAGTTACAAATCTAAATTAAAAAAAAAAAAATTATCCTTCATGGAAAAAAAGTTATGTTGTATATGGTGAGCATCACTCAAAAATGGTGTTTACTAAAAAAAAGTAGTTTTTAAAGGAGATGGAAAAGAAAGTGCAATCTGATTCCAAAAATTTTGAAAAAATTTATTTAGAATACACAGACAAAATGTCACAAATCACTAGCTTGCATCATCTTCAAATGCCTCACAGTTTAGCCACTATAGGTGCCCGAAAGTGAAGATTTAGTTAGAAAAAAATAGTTTAGTGTCTAGTTTGGCCAAAATTTGTAAACCAGTATTGTGGGATCACCCACTTGGAGAGTATTATATTCAATGAATAAGTTGATGAAGACGAAGAAAAACTACTTTTGAGAGAAGAGATGCAAAAATTGGAAGACTCTTTGAGGAAGAAAAGGGAGCAGAGAAAGAAAAATTTAGGAAGATGGACTTTGAGGGTCCTATGTTTGACAAAGAAATTTGTGAAGATGATAAATAATCCTTGTTGGGAGAGGAGATAAGAAGAATAGAAACATTTTTAGAATGAGTTTTAGATGAGTGAGGAAGCAAGGGAATATGGGATAAAATGAATCCCACCATAATGTTGACATTATTTTATGTGCAGCAAGAAAGGAAGGGACAACATAGAGTCATGTTGATGGCATTGGAGAAATAGAGTTCCTCATGCTAGAGGATTAAGAGGTAAATAAGGAGAAGGTAGCTATAATATGTCTTTTTGAAGGGATTAAAGTGGTAGATAAAGAAGTTACATGTGCAAAGGATAGAGTTGCAACAATAGTCGGAAAGGAGGGATGAGAAATCATAGAGGTAATGTCTTAATTTTTATTATTTTATAAAGATGAAATTGATGTTGAATTGGATGTTGATGAAATGATAGAAATGGTAGATGAAAAAGTGTGTAATGAAGAAGGTAGTATTGTTGAGGCAAAGAAAAGTGTTTTCATGACAAATTTTGGTCCTTTGGAGGAAATAATGGACGTAATGTAGCTAACTGCAAGAGGACAAGATAGAGGAGATGATGAGAAAGAATAATTTGAAGAGGAAGAAGTAGGTGAAAGGAGAAGATAGAAGATTTTGATTTCAATAATATCTATAATTATGGTATACATGCATGTGTAGTGGTGAGTGAGAAGTGGATGGAAGATTCTTGGTGGAGGTGGACAAATAGTAGTGGATTTAATCCCATAAAAAGGAGGAAAGGGAGGAAAATTTTATTGGTGGAGGAAAAATCATGGTAGGATAATTATCAAAAAAAGAGGAAGATGAGAGTGGAACTTGGTGCAAGTGTTTAGTTTATGGTAAGAAAAATCCCACAAGATAAGAGAAGGAAAAAGGAATTAGGTGGAGGTGGATGGTTTGTGGTGGGTTGTGTTGGAGTTGTTGGAGGTTGTTGCACTATGTTTTCATTAGTGTTGCCATTGATGCCAACCTCTAGTGTGGTCATGATGAGGAGTTGTGCTGTTGAGAAAATGTTGCAGATATTGATGTCAACCTCTAGTGTGGTTGTGATGAGAAGGATCTATGGTGTTCAATAGGTGTTGTAGATGTAGTAGGTTCACTTGGTTTTCAAGTGATTTTGAGAAAATTTGAATAAAAGAGTGTGCAAGGTGATAGAGGTGTGTTCTATGTTGTGCTCTACATTTTTTCATGGTTGAAGATGTACTTGTGTGGTTTGGACATGATGATCAAAGGTGTTCAAAGGTGCTATATCTAGAGTTTCAGGTTCTAGATTGTGCGGCAATAGAAGTTGTGTTTGATTGTGTGTTTCCTATAAAGAAGGTTATTTGGGAGAAATGGAATTGCTCCACATTTCTCCACGTTGAGGTTTCTTGTCCTACAGATTTGGGAACATGCTAATATTGTCTATATCTACCTTCCCTTAGAGTGTTTAGTGTTCAATTGTTTTGCAAGCTGAGTTTATGAGATACATGTCTATAACAATGTGACTAGTTGCACAAAATAGTAGAATGTTTAGTTTCAAATAGTTGTACAAGTATGCGTGAATATCTAATGGTGTTGGAATATTCTTGATGATGTGTGATGTTATGTTCTTTGTATGCTATTTTTAGACTTGGAGAAGCGCGTATGTGGTTGCTTGTAGTGTTAGTACAAGTTTGGCTAACCTAGCATGCTAGTGCTATTTGTGAAGGTGCTTCGATGTTTGTGGAATTGTGGCATTGCATTTTGGTGTAGATTTTGGTCTTGGTTAACCCTTGGTGTGGTTTTCCTTGTATTATTTCCACCATGGAGGTGTTTGGTGCTGACCTATTTGGTGATTGCATGTTTGAGGTGCATACATTTCATTGAGGCCAACTTAACTAAGTTGTTTGAGGTCACAAATGGTATATATGAAAGGTGACATTTTTGTTGAGATGTACAAGTGTGGTGATCTAGATGCAATCTTGAATGCTTGAGGCTATTGGACATAATGAGAAGAAGGTGTCTACATTTTTAGTGTGCTTGAAGTTGCTGGAGGCACTGAACTAAAGGTTATAGATGGTATAGAGTTGCAGTGGTGGATTTTCCTATTACTCTAATGTAGTGAACCTCCTTATAGTAGTCTTCTTCTATTCTTCCTTCTTCTATATAGTGATTCCTTTGGGTAGTGAGCACTTGAAAATGAGCCATTATTTTCTTCTAGGTAGTGATCCCTTCCGACAATGAGGCTATTGTATTTGGTGTTGCTATTCATATATGTGAGTTAATCCTCACTGTGGATTTTCCTTGATTAGGGTTTTCCATGTAAATCTCATGTTCTATGGTGTATGGTTATAAATTTGTTTAAGTTCTAGTTGTTTACATTCGTGTTGATGCTTAATAAGGGTTTATTGGTTAATGAGGTTTTGAAGGTTTTAATGTATAACATAAACACCCCCATCTTAGTTGTCACGTGTGTCTAACAATTGGTATTAGATTTGTGGTTCATTGGAAGAAGTTTAACCAATTGAGGTATATCTGGATGGCACATAGGAAGGGTGTCAAAGCTCCTATGTTTGATGGAATGAATTATGCTTACTAGAAATGCAGGATGGAAAATTTTCTTGTCTCTCTAGGGTTTTTGTTTCGAAGTTAGTTCAAAATGGATATACTATGCCTACTAATGGTTCAAAAAGTGATGATGAGGTCAAGGATTATGAGAATAATGGAAAAGCAAGAAATGCTACATTGAGTGGACTTTCTAATTTTGAACTTGGGAAGGTGATAAGCCTCCAAATCGCTAAAGAGGTTTGGACAAAGTTATAGAGAATTTATGAAGGAGGTGATAAGGTCAAGCAAGCAAATATGTAAAATTTCAAAGCTAAATCTGAAACCTACATGCTCAAAGTGGATGAAGTTGTCAATTCCATTAATGTTCTTGGTGGAAAGCTGGAAGAAAGTGAAGTTGTGAAAAAGGTATTGAGAAATCTCCCTAAATATTATAGTTCTAAAGTTTCTGCTATTGAGGAAACTCAAAATTTGGATCAATATTCTAGACATCAAATGCTTGGTGCTTTAATTTCTTTTGAATTAAGAGAGTTTGAAAAAGATGCTACAAGGAAATAAAATACCTTTAAAGTTAGCAAGAAAGATAAGGATGATGAATCTGATCCAGATGATCTTGATGAGTTGGAAGCAAATTTTGTAAGAAGATTGAAAAATGGCACCAAAAAATACAAAGGTAAGTTACCTTTTGTTGATGGTGTTTTCTGCACAGCAACAACTCAGACAGAATGCAATATTCTATCTCTCTTGAAAAGTAATTTTCAACAAAAAGTTACTTAAAATCACCCCAAGGTCTCTTGGGTGTCAGGTCATGACAATGCGTAAACAACTCAGATAAAATGTGAAATGATGGTAATCACAATCGGACCTTACTACAAGCAAACTGTATCTTTCCAATTTATCAGATCTTGCAATATGATGATCTCAAACCCTAAATCTAATAAAACGATAAAGGAATAGCAAAAGATAAGGGTGCAAAGAGAAGTGATGAAACCTAAATTATTTCTAAGATGAGTAATGCAAATGACACATATCTGGAATGGACCAATCTCAAATAACCAATTCTTGCTTAACCCACAGTGCAATATCACAAGAACGGTGCAATCTTCTAAGGTATATAGATTTTCAAATCATAGATATTCATCCACAATCGAACTAAGCACAAATAAATATATGGTCCAGGTTGACTTCATCAGCCTACTACAATCAGATAGTTACTGGGGGTATAGACCATAGATTGCTACAAACATTCCAAATATGAAATCATGAACATCATTCACCAAACTAATCCAACTCTAAACACTAAATTCTAAGTCTTTGAGCAATTTGAAAGATGAAACAATAGGAACCATGCAAGATAAACCAACACAAGAGATTTCACTAGGAAAACCACAATGCCTTCAATTGTATTAGATTACCAAAATGCTACAACAATTCCACTATTCTGTTACAATATTTGCTTCAAGAAATTGACTATTATCCCTACTAAAAAATGTTGTAGCTCTTTTCTGATCTAACTTGTCTCTATTATCTTTCTAACTAACCCTTACAAAGAGGCAAGGATGCCATTTATAACCAATTCTTAAAACAGGTCGGCCCAACCAAACATTTACAAAATAAAATAGCCAAAACAAGTTGGCCTTAGGAATTTCAAAATAAGGCACACATTAAATGCCGATACATCATCAAGGTCGGCCTAGACATCTTCCCCAATGTAGCCCGGATCAACACATGCCCTATAATAATAGGGAAGCACAAATCTCAAAATGGGCATTAACTACTGCCTCCCTTATCCTTATTCTGGGCCAATGATCCCTGAACCCTCAAAAATACTTTATCTAGCTCGGTGATGGGTGGCAAAGGAAAAATATTGAGCTGACATTCAATGGAGCCAATCTCCTCTTTTGACTGTTTAACGATCTTATCCCAATCATCTTTGTGAGCCTGGTACTTATCCATCACCACCAAGTAGGTTGCTGCATCATCTAGCTGGTGTCCTGTTATTACATTTTCAGAGTCAGGAGCATAAACATCATGCCACCACTCCCTTAATTGTTCTAGGTTTAGATACTTAGGAGCAATTTTCCTCCTGCCAGTCATTATCTCGAAAAATGCAATACACCCATCATAGATTCCAGTCAAATCACCATCTATTAGCTTCTTTCATTTGTGAATCTTCCTCATGACCTTTTGCCAAATCTGCAAAGCTTCAATCCATTCCCAAGGCTCATTAAGTCTGGATGAAGGAAGGATTCCATCTGCAACCAACTGATCTTTTCCATATTCCATGATCGCTTTAGATTTCTACAACATAAGGTCGATGTCCTCCTTGTCTCGAGATAGCACATGTTCTAACAAGTCCTTAGCCCTTACAACATCCTTTCCAACTGAAAGGATTTCCTTGATTGCATTATCCCCTTTCGCTTGCACATCTTTTAACCAATCCATTGCAGTTTGGGAAGAGGCCTTCATCTTTTCAATTTCAGAAATGGTTTCTTTGGGAAAGAAACCAGGAGTAGCAGAGGAAGATGGGTGGAGAGATTGCAAAGGATTCATTACATCTTCTAGACACTTCTTAAGCCTTTCATTTTCATTTCTAAGCTCATGTTTAGACTGAGTTTCTTTCCTTAGTCTACCGATTATTACTGCACTGGACCCTTCATATTCTTCAATATCCTGCTCCATAGAAGTTGGTCCAAGATTAATGGTCTGCACATTATAATCTTTTCCAGTGACCTCTTCTTTAGTTTTATCCATAGCAGGGGTGGCAATGTGTATGACCCTGTTACTTTCTTCATCTCTTTCTATCCTTGAAACTACCTTAGCCATCTTTTTCTTCTTTCCTTTGCCAATCTTGGATAGCATCTCATCCCAATCAAGAGGGGTATCCTCAAAAATAACTTGCTTCTTTTTGGTAATTTCCTTTTCCAACCAATCCGGAACAATAGGCTCCACCTAGATTTCATCTGTCTTCACTTCTTCATGTTTTTCTGGTGTTTCATCCTCTTCTTTTCCAGGAGACTGCTCACCTTGATCACCTAATTCAGGTTCCTCCTCTTGCATAGGTGATGGGGTTCTAACAGGGATATTCTCCTTCTCAAGTGATCCATTACCTTTACTGCTCTCCAGAGAATCCTCATATTGCACCAGTGGAGAAGGGTGCTTTTCTACCTCTTCAACTTCAAGCTCAGCTACTGCACCAAAAATTTCTCCTTCTTTGAATGGCTTGGTCTCTCCACTAGTCTCTTGCTCTTGGTGGGCTGTCTGCTTAGGTAAAATTGGTGAAGGGGAAGTAGCCTTAGGTTGCTCCACAACTGGTGTCTTTGGAGGAGGATCCATCTTTTGCATAGCCTCCTTAGGAGATGGAGTCCTTGATCTCCTCGAATAAACCTTAGTTTTTTCTTCTAAACTCTCCACATCAACAGCCGGAGTCCCATCTTTGGAAGTCTCTTGACCTTTTCTCTTTGAAACCCTAGTTGTCCTTGTCTTCTTTGGTTGTGGAGGAGCATCTTCTTCTACCTTCTCAAACTCCTCCTCTTTAGAAGACTTTCCTATTTTCAAAGTTCGGCTTCTTTTCTTTCCCTTTGGTTTTCTTTTCAGTTCTGGCTCACTTTCTTTAGGGCCTTTGATTTTAATTTTGAAGGGTGAGCTCCCTTTGGCTTTCCCTTTGGAATAATCTTCCCTGGATTCTTCTGAGGTAGACATAGGATTCAGATTTCCCATTAAATTGAAGGTACATGGTACCTTCTCACTTTCCAACTCCCAAACTTTATGCTTTAACCATGATGTAGTAAATTTCATAACCGGGGCCATCAGGTCTTCCAACTTAGTTACCTCATCTTCATTCCAGTTTATCTCCCCAATTGATCTGTCCTTAACGGACTCATATGCATGATCTTGCACCAGATTTCCATCATCCTCTAGCTGGTCAGGGATTAACTTAACATTGTATAGCCTAATCACATCAACAGGAAGCCTAGAGTACCTTTTCTTCCTTGCTTCAAAATCATCTTTGATATTTGCCCAGTAATCCTCTAGGTCATCCTTGTGACGGTATTCTTTGGTGGCCTTTTTCTGTGCTTCCCCGGTGATATCAAAGTTTGTCCTCTTGGAATGGAAGGAGAAACCATAAGCAGCTAATTCATCCCCTGCTACATGTGCTGATTGAATTGAAGGGCATACCTCAGCTATACCAATTTTGAGAGGGAAATCCCCACCAAAACCCATTTTATGCTTTGCTTTCTTGACAATTGCATCAAAGTCACATATCTGTCTTATAACCTCCAATAGCACAATATGATCAGTTGGATACCTAGGCAACCTGTATGGGGAAATTTGACATCCATCAATTCTGATGTAGGAAAAAGTGGGAAACTGAATGAACCAAGCTCCATATCCCTTTATCAACTCCTTTTCTCCATCGGACAATCTCACATGCTCCACATTTTGAAGCAACCTAGTGATATGCATTGTAAATGCATCGTTTGCTCTTCTATAATCTGGGTGTCCTAGGTGCAATTTCGGGTATATGTCATAGATTACATCCTATCCAAATGTCCCCTTCGGATTCAAACCCCTATATGGGTAGAATCTAGCTAACACATACATCACATAGGAAGACATGGTGAACTTCTTTGTTTCTAGGACATCTCTTAATTGCTTATCAATCACAGCACTGATAAGTCCTGCCCAATGGTAATTAGTACCCTACTCAACCTTGCTGATCACATGGACCATTCAGTTTTCCAACACTCTAGCACTCTTCAATCCTGCCACTCTGCTAAAAAATGTGATCGCACCATATATGTCCGATCTAAATTTGACTCTGTGTAATTGCTTGGGCAGTTTGGAAAAGTGAGACTTTGGTTTCTCCAACCAGGAATTAATCATTTGTTGGGCTTTGGTGGGCTCGTTCTCATAATAGGTCTTGGCCAAATCCATGTTTAAGGCACACACCAAAGGAAAATCTAGCATGTCAAAGGCTTGGGCAATAGAAACAGGATTAAAATTCACCAAGACTCTCCCTTCGGTACTGACAACCCTTTGTGTGTCGAAGTCATACTGCCAGACACACTCTAGTATCAACTCATAGCACTGGATTACAGGAAGGAATCCTGCCACATGGACCAATCTGAACTTCATCATCCCTTGTCTTAGGACCGACAGATCCTTCTGAGCTGTTCTCTCTTTGAATTCCTCGTATCTCCACGCTCCAACATTAGTGTCCGAGACCTCAGACCACACAAAAGATATCTTGCTGTCAGGCAGTTGACTCTTGGTATCCAATCTCAATTTTTTTGCCTCTGAAATGGAGGACCCCTTCGTGTCACCTTTAGGCTTTCCTACAACAGCCCTACTTGATTCAGCCTACATTCACAAAAGAGCGTCATGAGCATCCAATTATCATACATATTTCAATCAAAGGGTTAGCATAAAATCACATAAAGCAATTAAGATCTATCACAAATCGCCAATCCTTAAAAATCTAGAAAAATAAAGCAATCCAGAAAAATGGGGTAAATCGAGAAAATCCGGTCAGGGCGGAATTCGGAGAAATCCGACCCAGACGGATTCCTGCTGCCAAGACATCATTTGCAAAATAAATCATTAGTATGGACAAAAGGTTGTGAGATTATCATGAAATCCATCCATTAGCAACAAGAAATCATCATTTAGCATTTACTCCATTACCCCTAACTTCAAAAATCGAAAAAGAAATGAAATCATGCAGGAAACCAGAAAAATCCGGACATGCCGGATTTCCACGGACCCGACGAATGCTAGCACGTGAACCATCAACTGCATGATCATGCAAAACCTCGCTATTTGGATTCCAATGGTCCTAAAATTGATCCTAATAAGCAAACTCAGAATGCACATGAATTTGAATTTCAAAAGGCTTCCGAATGACTAATCCTCAAGCTGAAACAATGATGCCCTAAATCCAATAACCAGACCCCCGCCATGAAAGCTCAGGTAAGCTTAAAATTTCAAAACAAACTATCATTGAGATGATCAACCACAACACATAGGGATTTCTAAAGGTATGAGAAGGTTGGGCTAAACATAAAACATGAAAATCGTGATAACCCTACCAAACCTGATAAATTCGGGCAAATGAACCGAAACCCTAATCTTTACAAAATATACGAATTGTATGCCTAGAAGGCAAAGTCCTACCCAAACGTATCTATAGGGATACATCCGACACTCAATTGAAAAACCAAAACATGCATAGTGTGGGTGATAAAATCTGGTGGAGAAGTAAGTCGAACCCTAGCTCAATAAATACAAAATGATAAAATAAGCAAAGGTTGACCCAGAATGACCATCAATCAACCTTGAAAGATTCAATCATTGTGCAGACAGATGGAAGGGCCAGTGACAACTTACCATGGATCAGTCCAGATGAAACTTGAACTTGAGGAAGCGACTGCAAAATGAGTGTACCCTAGCAACGAAAACCTTGATCAACATTCAATCAATCCTCACGCAAGCAGCTCAAAATCAATGATCAAAGCTCAAATGAAGAATGAACTCAGACGCCAAAGAAAATAGCAAGGGAATAATGAAACCAAAATGGTGCCCAAAGGGCCTTAAATCCATCCACACTCATGCCTGGATGAAGGTACTTTGAGCATTAATGAGCTACAAGACATGTCAGAAAAATCTGGAAACCCGAACCTAGGACAGAATTTCAAAAAAACAAAGCCACACGAAAAATCTGGATGAACATGTATTCCGTGGATACAGCATAAACTGGGATTTTAATGAAGTTCGGGAATTTACCACAGTTTGGGAGAATCTGCCAGAGCCCGAAAATCCCGGATTCAAGTAGAAACCCGAATTTCAGAAAATTCAGTAGTAAACGGACAACGAACCAAGGCCCGGGAGAATCCGCCAAAGCTGGAAAATCCCAGACCCAAGTCAAAACCCGGATTTCAACTGAAACCTAAGTTTAACCAATTCAAACCTCAAGGAAAAACCAAAGCTAGTGAGACCAACATCTCAAGACCTTAAAAAAACAAATCTAATAAAAACCAAAGGTCAAAAGACATCCCGGAAAGAGGGTCCCCACTCCAAGTGGGGCGTGTGTGCAAACTGCACAATAGGATGTAGATGCACTGATTGTAATAATGTATATATGAGATGTTGATTTTTGAATTTTGTTTCAAATGTAGAAATGAATAGCATGTGTATGAAATGCATCATGAAATTGTGATATGAAAATGGTAGATAATGAATGTGATACTGATAATGATAATGATGAAAAGATAAATGATATATTTGGTAATGCTTATGTAATGGCAATGTGATGAAAATGAAATAATTATAATGTGGAATGCAATGATATGAAAGGGATGAGTGCAACGATAATGGAATGATGCTAAATGATGATATAAATGATAATAAATGATAAATGAATGAATCTAATGGTAAAAAAATGAAATAAAGATGATAATGATATGAGAGAAAAGGAAATGATAATAGTAATTGAAAAATGATGTTATGAAAAATGATATGAAATGATAAATGAGAGAAAATAATGATATGAAGTGAGAAATGAATGAATGAACAATGATAATGTTATGAAATAATGATAAAGATCTTATGACAGAAAATAAAATAAAGATGATAATGATAAATGATAAAGATATAATGATATGATAATGAATGGATAAGAAATGATAATGTTTATGAAAATAATGATATGAAAAGGATAAATGAATGAATCGAATGGTAAAAAATGAAATAAAGATGATGGTGATAAATGTTGAATGGTAATAATGAAATGATAATAAATGAACGATGTGAATAATGATATAAAAAGATGATATGAAATGAGAAATGTCCAAATGTCCTCCTCAAAGAGTTCAAAGATACATGACAACCATTAATGTTTTCATTCAGCCTTTCAGAACACTGATGTGAATCCAATATGCAGATATATAAAAATGATCTAACTAACATGCAACTAAATGAAACTAACCAGTTTGTTGAGCCTGTTATAAGCATTCTTGAATCATCATAGAGCATCTTAAAATGTTGGAAGTATGTACAAGCATCAGAGGGGAAATTAGCACCAATGATGACTTGAGTACAACTTTCATGATTTTTGATATAGCAAGCAAACACAAGCATCGAGGTATAATTGAACTGAGATGACCTGAGCATTTCTTGCATAAACAGACAAATATTAACCACCCTTCTGATGCAAATGTGGAACTGTCATCAATGATATTGCTTTGGTGATCATGTACTGTGACATATTTGCATCAAATTGATCAGTAACCTCAAGATAACAGACAAAGAAAAATCATTCTCATTCCTTACCACTCTAGTTTAGTACATCATCGAGTGTGCTCTAGAGTAATGATATAAAAAATCAAACAACCTTTGTTCAAACATGCAATATTGTTATTTCATACATTATTTAGATTTTTAGATCATCCAATAGACAATGAAATAGTATCTTCTAAAAAGTGTTCATGATATGGATCGATGATCGGATAAAGTGTAGCCTAAGTTGGTTGTTTGTTCGCTTGGTTAGATTTTATGACCTTGTTGAACTGTTTAAGTATGCTCTGAAAGGTAAGTGCCCCCAGTTGACCTTCGCCCCGAATATCGACACAACTTGCGAAAAGGAATATGTACAATGATCAAGCCATGGTAAGATGTTTTATCACTCTAGGCAAATGACAGCAAGATGGTGCAATTATAACCCTAAGATGCAGAAAAAGATGCGAAAAAAAAGAGAAAGCTGAAAAGCCAAAGTGCAAAACAAGAACTAATAGATGGATAGGTACATATAGCGTCTGTTTGCCAGATTTTCACTATCTGTGTTTATTGCATTTTTTTTATTTCATTTTTTTTTTTTTGTATTTTTCTATCAATAGACTACCTGTTTGCTAGGTTTTCACCCTATGACATTTTCTGCTATTTTTTTTGAATTTTTTTTAGGACTTTTTCTGCTATTTTTGAATTTTTTCAGGACTTTTTCTACTGACCATTTTTATGCGTATACAGTATCATCTTGATATTATTTGTAGATCCTCTCCTCCCTTTCCAATTTCTCCTTTAAGTCTTGTATTTATTTATCCATTGCACTAGCCTTTGGAGGCATCCTTCACAACCTGCAAAATGAAACAACCAACAACAAGATCTTGTGCCTAATGCTCTGATACCACTTTGATGCAAACCCAAGATGGAAAACAACTTTAAATGAAAAATAATAGATTTTCAACCCAAATATCAAAGCAAATCAAAAGAAATTCACAAATCCACTTGTTCGATGCATTCTTTCCACTAGTACAACCAAATAGTTTCAAGGGACTTTTCACCCAACTTTCCCAAAATAATTTCCAAATAAATAATAGATTTAGACACCCATTAATGACTTACACAACATACTTCAAGATCAGATATAACTCCTTTGGACCAGTTTAGATTTTCAATACACTCGCCATGGGAAAAATAAGGAAAAGAGGTCAATTTAACAAAGGAAGTACCCTTCAAAATTATCCAATCACCTTGAAACACTGGAGAAGCAAATTAAATGGCCCAAAACCATAGAATCCACAATTGATTTGCACCTGTATGGCCAAAAACACTCCCAACTCAAAAAACCTCCTTTTCTAATGCAAAAACAAGGGTTTTGTCAAAATATTCATTTCCATACTTGAATAAACAAATAAATGGTCCAAACACCTTTCATAGGGTCTTCCTTGACATTTTCAATGCTTACAAACTCAACTCCATCAATAATTCATTGAAAAGCACTTCAAAACCATCACTTTTCAAAGGAAAAATTGCATTTTCAGCCTAGGGCATCACACATTCACCAGAAAAACTCTTTATTATAATATAAAATGAATTAATACATCTAATATAAATTTTTTCCTACCAATCCAATGAGTTACAACATTATACAGTGGGTGGATTGGTCAAAATCTCATATTTTTGCCTTCAAACCCTTCACAAGGGAAAAACCAGGATACTTGCAGTAATTTTTGAATATCTCTCACAAAACAAAGAATAAAAACTCCAAATAAAATGAAGATAAAATTATACACATATACCCTCAATCTTTGAATATTTCAAGGCATTAGATACTGTACAGATCCGTACAACAATAAACAAGTTTTGAAAAATTGTGAAAAATATAGAATTTGCTCCAAAAATGTGGTGTTTTATTGAATATGAGTTATTACAACCTTCAAAAACCCTTACTTCAAGCCTTGGAAGGCCTTATAAAACATATTAAACAAGTAACCACCCTCAACCAACCATATTCACAACTAATTACCACTTAATGACTCTAATTATGCAAATTAGCAAAAATCAGCAAAACAACATTTGCAACATTTTGCATTTTTGTAATTATAAAACTTAAGAGACCTCTAACACTTCTAGACACCTAAAATATGATCATTTAGACCTTATTTAAGCCTTTATTCATGATTCAAATCACAAGACACCAAAATATTCATGATTAATTTTGGAATTTCCTTTGATGTGCTTTAGATTAAGTTCTTAACATGGGTCAATTTCAAAGGATGGATTTCTTACAAGGTTTTCTTGGATATATTCATTAGGCATGGGATGTGGCTCAATATATTCCTACTTTTATTGAATTTGGATAAAGTGTTGAGTTGAGGATTACTTCAATGTTTGCAACAATGAGGTCAAAGGATGTCAATATATCTTGGAAAGGACCATTACTAGACTTTGGTGAAAAATGTTGATCATGCTTTGGAATATATTATTGAGGTATGTCATCTAACTTGTTAGGTGATGTAGGGGTATCATCAACATGACCATTGATGGATAAATATTTAATTTTATCCTTAATAATTTTGGTAGAAACATTGTCAATTTCTTCAACCATGAGATCAAATGATGTTAATATTTCTCGAAATAGATCATTGTTAGATATTGGTGAGGGATTTTGATCATGATTATGAAGTGTATCTTGAGGTACGTTGATTTTCTCATTGTATGAGCTAGAGACCTTGTCAACATGATCATTGCTGGATGGATCTTGAATTTTATCCTCAAAAATGGTGGTGGAGTTATTGTAAATTTTTTCAATCATAGGATCGAATGATGTTAATGCTTCTTGAAATGGATCCTTGTTGGATATTGTTGATGGGTCTTGATCATGATAAAAAATGACTCTTGATGTATTTTGATTTGATCGCTAAATGTGGTAAAAAAATCTTCAAGGTGCTCATTTATGGATACATCTTGATGATTGTTTTCAACAATTGTGGTGGAGAGTTGTCACTACTATCATTAATGGTTGAATCTTGATCATTTTATTCAATAGTTATTTTTTCTTGATCAAGAAGGTCTTGGATGATATCTTTGAGTTTGATACAATTTGATGTGTCATGACCTTTTGTGCTATGGTATTCACAATAAGCATTATCATCATCCCATGGGAACTTGTTGCTAGATTCACCCCTATTTAATGATTCTGGATGTTTGATAAGTTTAGCATGGACTAACATTTTTAATTCCAATTCAATTGGCTTTCCCAAAGGAGTGTATTCACGTTTTTCATCTTGTGAGATTTGTGCTTGTTGAGATTTATCTAGTTGTGATTGATCTTGGAGATGTGGTGATTGATCTTTTTAGTGAGGTTGTTGATTTTGATATCCAACTTCTTGATATTTAAGATTTTTTTCTTGATGTGGTTGTGGACACAACTCAATGTTTTGATGGAATTGTTTAACCAATGGGGGAGTGTGTCGATTTTGGGGTGGAGATGTCTCTTGGTGATATGAATCAATGAACTTGATAAGTATAGCAATTTTATTTCACACAATTTGATCTTGATTTTTATTTTGATACTCTTGATGTAGTTGATTTGGTTTTTGGTCAAGCATATTTAGAACATATACTTGGGGTATTTGTATGTGATCATGCACAAATTGATTTTGGAAAATGTTTCAATTCAGGATGATGTTTAGATTTTGCATTATAGGTTGGCATTGTACACTATTGTGGTTGGGAAACACATTGCTTCAATTTAGGTAACCTTGATTTTTCATGGTGTTACCTTGATTTGGATCAATACATTGAGTTTTCAATATATTGTTTGGATTTTGAACAACATTGGTGTGATTTTCAAATGTATATATCCCATAGTTCACCAAGTGTGGATTTGATATGTTCATGTTTGGTAGTTTTTTATTTGGTATATTCATGTTTGGCATTTATTGATTTGATGGGATAATTTTGTTTCATTGAAGACTCATGTATTGATCATTTGGTTGATAGATTCTTAGGTTTTGACTTTGATTTAAATCTACCATAGGGAAAGGTGTTGTAAAATTTAGATTGGGCATACTTGCATTTTTTGTAGCATAAAGTTTTGTAGGATATAATGATCCTATGTGTGAATTGTATAAATTTGAGCTTTGATAATCAATTGGTATTGTAAGGCTTTGATATTTTGGTTGATTTAGTTCACTCGTGATGTATGAATCAAGTTTATATTCAATGTTTTTCTTGTGTTTTGACCTTGTTGTAAAAGTGAACCTCTAAGGTATTTTGGACCAATGATGTGAGTGGATGATGAAAAGGGTGAATGATAAAGGGGGTGAACTTTATAAAATTTTGGAAAACACTTTAAACTTAAAGGTTTGATGTTTTGATGCCATTGATAAAGGTGTCAATGAACTTGTAATCTTTAAGGTAGACTTATGACCTTTAAGATAAACTCGTTCACAAAATGTGATAACCAACTCAACTAAGTGCATGGAAAAGGATCCATTTCACACACAAATTAGCTAAGTTATGGTTTGGGTTAATAGATTTCCAAGTCAAAAAGTGTTGGTGTATTCAAAAGTTTGAAAATTTTGGTGAAGTGGAGGATGAAATTTGATAAGGGGTGAATGATATGTTTGACCCAATGTTGACCTAGAGTGAACCTTTTTTTTCCAAGACCAAGGTAGTGAGAAACATGCTATACCTCTTAAAGTGATAATACTCCAAGAACTCAATGATTTTTTTAAAATAGGACTCAAATGATTTTGGAAATAGGACCCAATGATTTTGAAAAAATGAAACTCAATGATTTTGGATAATGGAACTCAATGATTTTTGGACTCAACCTTTGCAATATTTTCCTTGTCTCAATTTGCTTGTTTTAGGGAGTCAAAGTTTTGAATATACATCAATGTGGGGTGTTTATTTGATTTAATCTTGGATTAATGAAGTTATTTTTACCACATACAATATCTTGTTTAAGTTTAAAACTAAATTTCTATGTCAAAAATATCATAAATTCCACAGTCCATTTTGTGAAAAGGATGAAGTTGGGGGCATAGCTACCTAGGTTAACTTTGGGAAGTATGGATTGAGATGTAAACCAAAATATTTACAAGTCTCTAAGAATAAATTCTTAGGAAAAGAATTAAAATCAAGGTTTTGTAAAAGGGTATTCATACTTAGACCAAAGGGTTGGAAATTTTGAAAAAAATTGTTGTTTGTTTTCAATTGTTTTGTAATCAAGCAAGTGTTAAATTGACTCTCAAGCATTTACAATCCTAGATAGATTAGGTACAAATTTTTTGGTAGGATTTCCATCATCAGAAGAGACGATTAATCTGTAAAGATGAAGTGGAAAAATAGGATATGTCAAGGAAATGTAACATCTTGACACACCAAGAAAAGGATTCCCTTCCCCATTTTCTTTATGTCTTAATAAAAAACAAGACATGGTAAGTAACTTTTGGGTGCGGTGCTACTCCCATGCACTACCTTGAAATACATTTCAGAATTGGACTTGGTTAGCCACTACAACAAGGTTTTTAATGACCATATTAGAGATAGATTGGTACCATACGTGTGGTGATTCACTCAATTAAGATGCCTCCTAGCCCTTAGAAAAATCTAAGTTTTTTAACACATCACAAGGATGTTGAGGGAGACTTTTGTCAATATGGGACAACCACAACTAGCTGGTTAGTGACTTTCATCACTCCAAATTATTTATATAGTGAGCTAGATAGAAAGAACCACTTGGGTCATTCCCTCTCACAAGTTGGGAGGTAGGCCCTCTAAAGGTGACACATGTTTGAAGCATAAAATGATTTTCATACCCAAGATTTCCAATAGGCGCAAGGGGGGAGGAAAAGAACTTCTAAGTAGAAAAGTAGACTTGTGTGTTTCTCTTCACCCAAGATCATATGAATCACAAGGGGATTGGATACATTGATTTTTGACAAGAGTACTCAAAAAAATCAAACACATGTTCATTTTAAACCATCATAGAAAAATGAGTTCATTTTAAATACCAATTTGATGTGTGAAAGTTATATTTTTCAATTTTAACCAACAAGAAAAATGATGTGCGGGTTCATTTTTAACCAATTTGAATGTTCATTTTAAATCCTAAAATAAATCTAGTTTGGTCCTAAAGCATGAAATAAAAATTATCATAAATGGGTTATAATTTCCCCATAAGTGTCGCAACACTTGTTACAATTATAATTCAAATGATAGTAGTATGCTTCACTTCAAGTTGTATTACCCAAATCTACAAAACTAGTTAGCCTCAAAAACAAAAATTAGAAGTTAGTGACAAGTTAGAAATCAAATAAAATCAAAAAGCTAAAGCACATGTCAAAATTTAAAGAAAATGTGAGGTTGTTTGGTTCAATTTTATCCGAATTTGAAAGCTAATTCATTTTATCCTTTCACTAAGTGTTGAGAGACATTTTTAGAAAATTAGATTATCAAAACAACTTGAGATAATGACAACTTTCTTAAATTTTTATCAATTTTGAAATCATAAAATGTTTTTGAAAGCTAAACATGAGATTTTCAAAACTCGGCAACCTTTCTACAAGATTAATCATATAGAATTTATTAAAAGTGAAATAAAATCATGCATTTAAGAGATTAAACCAAAAAAAAAAAAATTAAAAAAAAAAACACAACAAAATTAATGATGAATGATTATAACAGCAACTTGAGGTAACGACAACTCTCTCAAATCTTGATCAATTTTGAAATCATAAATTATTTTGGAAAGCTAAACATGAGATCTTCAAAACCCATAAACCTTTCTCCAAGATTAATCACATAGAATTTATTAAAAATGAAAGAAAATCATGCATTTAAGAGATTAAACTCAAAATTTAAAAAAACACAACAAAATTAAAAATTTGATATCTTTTTCAATTCTTGACTAAATTGAGTGTTGTAAAAATCTATGAAAGGTAATGCCGGGATCTAAAAAACCCAGATAGTCATTTTTAATTCGCCCAATTTTCTATGATTAAACAAAGTGTCAGGTTTCAAGCAAAATTTTTGGGTGTAACCTACAAAATTTCTCCAAAAAACACTCGAAAGATTTAATTTTTCCCTCCCTCTAGTGCCAAAATGTGACCAATGACATAATATAGGTTAACTACACCCAATCCATATGAATTTGAGGCATATTTAACCCACTAAACATCAATCCCAATAAGATCATTTATTGTAAACAGAGATAAAGAAGCCATTAAAATTAAGATTCTAAATCATGAAAGCTTGAAAAACCTCTAATCTAAGACATTGAAATTTATCCTATTGGGGGAGTGGTGTTGCATTAATGTGGAATGGTGACCCTTTTCCAATCTCTTGGATAATGAGCTTGATTTGATCAATTCTATTGAAGAGAATCGACAAAACTGATGAAAGATATGTGATAAAACATGATTTAAAGCTAAATGAACATGATGTAAACTATTTTAACACGGTGTAAGCTAAGATGATTGATATGGGTATATGCAAAGGTAATCTAAATGAAGTTTAAGCTTAAAAAATATTCAAACCCTAGTTACATAATACTAAATGGATACATTTATGTTATCATGGAAGCCATTAATGGAAGCTAAGATAATATGATGCAATTAAAATAAGCTAAAATGAGGTTAAATGTGAGTGCAAATGCAAGTGATTTTAATAGCATAAGTTTCATGTTAAAATATTGATCCATTTGTCTCCAAATAGTGACCTATTTATAGGAGGACAAATGAGAAATTAAGGGTTAAGATTAAAAGGTTAATCAATGGTCAAGGATGGAGGAAAGATGAAACATGGATCCTGGATTCTCATCAATGATCACCCGGATCAAGGAAAGAATCAAGGGTCATATTTCTTCAACCAAAAACACTTTTAACTTGCACAAGAAGTCTTGTAAATTAACTTGCACAATAATTCTTGTAATTTTGTTAGGAAGAAGAATATTCCCTTTTTTCCAAATGAGTGAAGAGAGATTCTCATGGTGAGGAGAAATTTAGATATTTAGCAAATTAAAAAAAAGATTAATGTGTAAAAGGGGGAAGTAATATTCCTTTTGGAGGAATGTGCAAAGGAGGAATATTCCCTTGAAATATTCTCTTGCAAGTGGGGGGAATTAGATTTATTAGTAATTGATAATTAAAACAATATTAATTATGTAATTTTTAGAAGAATTACATGATATTCAATAAATAAATGATTTAATGAAAAAGGGAAAAGGTGATGACATTTAATCAAATAAATTAGGGTTATTTAATTAAATAAGAGGACTTTAGGGATTAAATTAAATAATTTGATTTATTTAATTTAATAAAATGAAATGTTAGCATGAAAGGGTATGAATTATCCTAATTAAATTAATTAGGTTAATAGATGAAAAGGATGTAGTTAATTAAATATCTAGGATAATTTAATTAATTAAGTGAAAAGAGGATGGATTTGAGGATGAAACGGTGTTAGTATACCTGATTTGAGTGCATGATATCATTTAGGACATTTTTGAGTGTCTACATTTGGTTTTATGGAGTTTATTGGAAACTCTAATAGTAACTACCTTTTTAAAAAAAATTACACATTATTCCCATGAAATATTTTCCTTAGCATATCCATTCTATTCTTTTACATTGGTCCACTAGCTTGCAACTTTCTCATTCATTTCATAATACCACCATAAATCTTAACTAATTATACATAATCTCTTAACTCAAAGTACTTTTCTATTTTTATTAACTAACTTTTAGCACTTTCTTCAAATTGTTTCTTTTCAAATTTTGGAGGGGTGATGTTTTTAAGTTGAAACATAAAATGGGGTATCCCTAAAATTATTACTCGTAACCTAGGGCTAATTCCATCATTTCTAGGATTTTATTAGGATGTAAATAAACAAGGTGCATATATTAACTTCAAACCTCCAAAGTGAGTCAATCAAAAGGATCTGATCATTCTGAGTCTTAAGAATGATTTGAAAATGATTTGAAATGATTGAATTAATGAAACTAAATGAACTCATATGATAAATGATTTTTTTTTAAAGTAAACAGACTAAAACAATAATCTACAGGTGGATCTAGAAGTTGCAAATTGATATGTACCTATCACCAAAAGTTGGATCTGATCTTGTAGCAAGATTGGCTCGCCCAATGGTGACTAGGTCTTTGATAGGGAGTCCTAATTTTTTTTTGCAATCCTATATTGTTGGATATGAGATCCTCTTTTCCACTTGCCCCATTGTCGAAATATCATTAGAAAATTGAACAATTGAGTTTTTTGTGTCTTCACAAGGTTGATGAAAAAAATGCAACAATGGATAATTTTTCCTTCAATATCTCTTCAATCATTTTCAAACTTGAAACCTGCACATTCACAAAGAGGGAAAATGTTGTGCCATATAGGGGCTTGCCTTAATCAAACATCATGTAAGTGTTCCCACTTCTAGAATTGAAATTTCAATGATAAAACCTTAATGGAAAGGAAGAAAATGATGAATGAACAAAATGTTGTAACTCACCACCCTTCAATGGCTTCCTTGGAGGATTGAACTCATACACATATCTTTAAGGATTTGGATCTTTCTTGATATATTTTCTTGAATGCTTGAATTCTTGGATTCTTGGAGACCTACAACAATATTAACCCTCACAAAACAATAACATGAACACACATAAACTTTGGCATGATGTTGGATCTTGAATTGCTGCTATAAATGACTAATAATGTTTCTGTTGAATTGGTCTTGAAAATAATGATTGATCATAAGGTATTATCCAAATTGTTTTCTAGTTTCAAATGATCAAAAGACTAGGTATTTATAGGTGTTTATCCAATTTCCTGAAAAAATAGATTCCAAAAGTTGACACTTCATATTTGAATTTTGGATATTAAAATACCTCCAACAACATTTGAACTTTGGTCCTGGCTAAGAAGGGGGACTCAATCACCCATGGGAAAATGGATCCTAGCCCAAATTTTTAGGACACTCAAAGTCAAGGATAATTTAATGATTGGATGCATTTTTTAATACTCGTCAAACTTTGGAAAATAGTAAAAATTAGGCTTTAGAATGCATAATTTGGAAAACTAGAAGCTTAATCAAGTCCAATAATTAAGGGACCAAAACATAGTTTGAAATTCTACATGTATAAAATTTTCTACACTACCAAAATCTTGGATAATTGATGCAAGGTCATCACCCTTTACATCTGCATCGACTTATTTTGGTCTTGATTTTTGTGTTCCCTTTTTGGGTTTGAGACAAGTGGAAAGATCTGAAGTATTCTCCTTAATTGGTTTGAAAGAAAAGAAAAACAATTACAATGATTGGAGAGAAAGAATAAAAAGGCTCCGCATAGAGAAAGATAGTAAGTGAAAACTGGGCCAAGTTAGAGTGAAAAAATTGGCAGTTATTTAGAAAAAGAAGGCTAAGAAATGAAAAGAATTGGTGATTGGAAGTCTCTTCTGCTAGAGGAAGCATGGTTTCTTGAATAAAGAATGAATTCTTTTTAGTTTTATGTTTTCTCTTCAAATGAGGAATGTGTCTATGCACAATGTAGTCACCATGTTTGTGTTCAACCAAGTTGAGTGGAAGAACGGTAGAGTTTTGAACTACATTCTTTGTGGCTCCTCAATGTGAGAATGAGTGAGGATATTTTTCTAGCACAGGAAACATGAGAGGCAATTGTTTATGACTTGTCCTTGAAATCAATGCATTGTAATGAACAATCAGGTTTTGGAATGAGTTTTTACTAAACCTTGTTGATCTTGGAGTCAAAATCTGTAGTTAGATTACTGGTGAATATCAATTGAATTCCTTGTAGTGACTTTGTTGCATTTACTCTTTATTCTTGTTTTTTGATGGGTTCTCCATTGAGTGAAGTCAACTCTAGATTTCTTTGGTTTTGTTCTATTGTTGCTAAATACAAACTATGGAGCTATGATTTGTAATTTATTGTGTGGTACTATTGAATCATATGGGAAAAGAATTGGTTTGGTATCCTTCTCTAACACTTGCTAATGTATGACTATGTCAAAGAATAGAGAATGGATGCTTGTAGCTTTAATGTTTGTTTCAATAGCTTGAGCATGGGATTCTTTAATGTTTGTAGCTTGTGATGAGGCAACTTGATGTCTAAGGTCATCCAGTTGCCCAACTATATGTGCACCTACTGTTCTATTTTGTTTCGAAGAGGTTTGAATCATTGTATTCTATGACTAGGCATTGGGAATCAAAAGAGTAATCCATCAGTTTGGTATCAAAGCCTAAATTTTTGGGGTTGTTTAGGAGTGGGTAGAATGCCATTGAGAGTAATGAGAGGCAAAGGTGTTTGAGGAAGAGGAAGAAGAGGACATGATGATAGAATCCTTGAATTGTTACAGAACTTGACTACACAAATGGATAACATGGAGAGGGCACAATGAAGAGGAACACTAGTGGATGATGCCAGTGATGTTAAAGAGGAAGAGCAACTAAAAGTAGATGATGAGGAATATCAAAAAGAACCTAAAGGAGTGGAATAAATATTGATCAAATCTATGATGAATGTGGGAGCCAAGAAAAGGATTGAAGTTCCTACATACCCGGGAAGTCTAAATGGAGAAGAGCTTATCGATTGGATTAATGATTTAGACAAATATTTTTAATATGGAGTGGCAAAGGAAAGAAAAGTGAAGTTTTTTTTGTACATGATTAAAGGCCATGTTTCAATGTGGTGGGATTATGTGCATCTTGAGAGACACAATAAAAACAAGGAGAATATCTCTTCTTGGGATCGAATGGTTTCCAAATTGAAAATGAAATTCCTTCCATCAGACTACAAAATGAATCTTTTCAAAAGATTATAGAATTTGAAGTAGAAAGATATGTCATTCAAGGAGTACATGGAAGAGTTCTATAAGTTGGTGATTTGGTTAGGCCATAGCGAAGAGGATTTGGATTAATTTTCAATGTATTTGAATGGGATGAGATACATTTTTTAGGATGAGTTGAGTTTGGTGTCACCAAGAACTTTGGAGGAATCCTATGAATTTTCCATTAAGGTAAGGAGAAACTAATGTGGAGGCATAATCAACAAGGATGAGATAGAAGATGAGGCTATGTAGAAAAAGGACAGAAGCACCATCAAGATGGAGAGGCAAGTAGCTCCAAAGGGAAAGCTAAGTTATAAAAAGGAGATCATTAGGATAGAGGACAAAGATCAATTAGAAGTGATGGTTATCAGGGAAGACGTAGAGCTTTTGTAGTTAAATGTTTTAAGTGCAATCAATAGGCAGGTCACAAGAGTTGGGAGTGTCTAGAATTATCCCAAGGAGGCTACACTAGGACTAAAAAGAGGAATTAGGTGGTGCAAGAAGATTAGTAGAGTATAGGATCCATTTCTCCAAGAAAGGAAGAACATGAGTTGAGAGAATCACTTTTGTTCAAAAGAGTGTTGCTAAAACTACCTAAGGAGAGTCATGAACCAGTACAATCAAAAGCTCTATTCAAAACAAAGTCCAAAGCTAAAGGTAAGTGTAGTAAATTAATTATTGACAATAGTAATATGGATAATTTAGTGGCTATAGAAATGGTGGAAAAGTTAGTACTTAAGAGAACTGCACAGCCTATGCCATATAAGGCTTCTTGGTTAGAAAAAATTCATCAGTTGTTGGTAAATAAGCAAGATTTGGTTTAATTTTAAATAGGAAGTTATAAGGATAGTGTTTTGTGTGATATCATGTCGATTTATATGTGTCACATGCTACTTGGTAGACCTTGGAAGTTTGACCATAATGCCATACATTATGGGAAACATAACACCTACACTTTTGAGAAGGATGGTCTTAAACATACCTTGTTTCCCTTGCAAGAATTGATAGACAATAGCCATAGTAGCAGTAGTAAGGTCATGATGATAAGCATAAAAGAGTTTATAGGTGGAAGGGAGTTAATGGAAGTTGTAGTAGTAACCAAGGAGGTGGACCTTCATTTTGTTACAAATGAATGTGGAGTTGTAGAAGCTATTGGTCTTATGAAGGATGCAGAGATACGTGAGAGTTTGAAAAAGAGTGTGGAGATAAAAAAGAGGAAGACAAAGATGAATTGATTCTTCAAATTGAGGTCATTGAAAGAGAATTGCTTGAGCTAATAGGAGGTATGACAAATAGTCCATTCATTTATGGTGAGATAAGATATCAGTTTTCAAAGCCCTTGAATATAGTTGTAGTTGATTTTCATGAATATGCCATGATTGCAATGGAGAGGGAAATGCAAAGTGATGTGAAAAGGTGCATCAAAGAGAGGCTATTTGGAGAATGGGTGAAACATGTTGATGATGATGAGATGCAATGTGGTAGTAGCACTTTTAAATGGAAAACAAACAATCAAGGGGAGTTTGTTCTTCCATTGGTGTGGAGTGCAATAAAGTAGACCAGTGAAAGTAAATGAAGAGAAGTTGGATATATGGAGGACATATTCTGACCAAATGTTGGAAGCAAAGCAAGAAATAATGGATACAGGTTGTGTTTCTCATCATAAGGGGATATGTTGCAAGTTCCTAAAACTTGTAAGGGTAGTCCTACTGCCCGACCCCCTTTGTGAGCTATGATCACAAATAATTCCCTTAGATAGCCTAATGTAGGGGCATCACCCTTTACATCTACATCGACTTATTTTGGTTTCCATAATTTTTTTAAAATTATTTTGGTCTTTATTTTTGTGTTGCCTTTTTGGGTTTGAGACAAGTGGTAGGATCTAAATTATTCTCTTTAATTGGTTTGATAGAAAATAAAAGTAGTTACAACGATTGGATAGAAAGAATTGAAAGGCTTTGCATAGAGAAAGACAGTTAAGTGAAAATAAAGCCAAGATAGAGTGAAGAAATGGGTGGTTATTTGGAAAAAGAAGGTTGGGAAATGAAAAGAATTGATGATTAGAAGTCTCTACCTATAGGGGAAGCATAGTTTTTTAAATAAAGAATGAATTCTCTATATTTTGATGCCTACTCTTCAAAAGAGGAATGTTTCTATGCATAGTTCAGTCACCATGTTTATGTTCAACCAAGTTGAGTGGAAGAATGGTAGAGTTTTAAAATAGATTGTTTGTTGTTCCTCAACATGAGAATGAGTGAGGAATTTTTCTGGTGTGACAGCATGAGAGGTGATTGTTTATGAATTTTTCATTAAAATCAATGTATTGCAATGAAAAATCAATTTTTGGAATGAGTTTCTGTTGAACCTTGTCAATCTTGGAGTCAAACTTTGTAGTTATATTACTTGTGAACATCAATTGAATTCCTTGTAGTGACTTGGCTACATTTACTCTTTATTCATGTTTGTTGCTAGGTTCTCCATTGAGTGAATTCAACTCTAGATTGCTTTGGTTTTCTGGCCTTGTTGCTAAATATGAATCATGGAGCTATGATTTGTAATTTCTTATGTGGCAGTGTTGAATAGTATGGGAAAAGCACTTGTTTGGTATTCTTCTCTAACACTTTCTAATGTATGACTATGTTAGAGAATAGAGAATGAATTCTTGTAGCTTTAATGTCTATTTTAATGGCTTGAGTATGGGATACTTTAATGTTTGCATATTGTGATGAGGCCACTTGATGTCTAGGGTCATCCAATTGCTCAACTTTGTGTGCACCTAATGTTCTTTTTCGTTTCAGGGAGGTTTGAATCCTTGTATTTTGTGATTGAGTGTTGGGAATCAAAAAAGTAAACCATCAATAATTTACTAATTTCTAAGTCCTGATTAGGACCAACATTATTCATCCATCTTTCTAGTGTATTTTCCTCTTCAAAAAGGTTTTCAAATTCTAGTTGCGCCATATTTTTTATGTTATATATATATTTTTAAAACCATTTACTAATTGTTCTAAAGAATTAATCTTATCTTTATTCAGCTAACAAATTCATCACTAGCTTAATTCAAGTACCATTATTTTTTTAGGTTCTTTCTATTGTTCAATTGAATCCTTTCTCTATTTTCTAGCATGGGCTAGTCTTTGTCATTTAGTATTTCCTAAAACCATAGGTTTGTAATCAATGCTTTACAATGCTTAGTTATATTTCTTCCAAAATTTTAATTAGTGATTAAACACTTTCACAATCAATTTAAATTAGCACAATTAGTAGAAAAATCAAGGTCTTTCTTTTGAAATTGACTCTAATACCACATGTAACAAACCTCAATTTGTACCTCAAAAATTTCACCCATTTTTTTGTTAAAAAATTATCCACTTATTAAGTTATTAGTGTCATTTTAGTTGTGTACTTAGGTAATCATCTATCCATACAAGATATGCATCCATCCAAATTGGATAGAAAGATTAAAACTTTATCCATTATTTAATTATTATGTTCATGCAATTGTATATTCAAGTATCTTCTATGTATTTTGGATAAACATGCATTCAAAAAGATAGGCATCCATCCATACAAATAAGCATCTATCCTAAAAAAATTTGTAATTCTCTTGATAGAGATATAGACTCATCAAGACCACCTAGGTATCGAGTCTCACTTTTTCCGATAGTGGAAGTACACGAAGGTCACTATCTTATTTTATAATGAGTTTATTTTATCTTTATATTTAGTTTGAGATTTACTTTTGTTGAATGTTGTGGATGCATTTTTGATATGTGGTTCTCATTGATATCAACGCTACTAGCATTATTACATTGAAGGTTGTATATGTCAAGGATATTGAGAAAATTGTTAAAAGAAGAGTTGCAGGTTCCTAGTGGAACAGTGAAGGTCATGAAGGTGTATAGTTTTGTACATTGAATATTAGTTTTTTTGGACTAAAGGGTTTATTGCTAAGAGTATCTAGTTCATCTACTAGAAGTTTCAGAGGTCTGCATGAAGATTTGATCGTGCTATGAACAGTTGTGTTTTGACAATATTTAAGTGGGTTTTGTTAGTGTTCCTAAGTGAATTTTATGTGTATCTGGTAATTTATGATATTGTGTGCATTTCTCTATTAGTTCTTGTTGTTTTTGGATGCTTCTATATCATGATTTATCTTTGTGGTACATCCACATTGATCGGTGTGCTTGTGGTCAAAAATGTTTCTCTATGTGTTCAGTTTTTCATGTTCTTGACCGACATCATGGTTGTAGTATGTTGTTGATCTTCGAGGAGAAATTAATTAAAGTATTTTTGAGTTGGAGTTTTTAATTTGGGTCTTCACTATGTTGTGGCCCACCTTGGTGGATTCACATTGCAAATTTATTTGTAAATTTGGGCCGACATTGAAAATATGTTTTATATTCTTGGCCAACAAAGTTGTTGATGTAATTTCAAGTTGTGGATATATAAGAGTGATTATTTCATTGGTGTAAAGTGTGATTAGTGTGCTTATATGTGTTTATGTGTGAATATCATTCAATTGCAAAGCAGAATGTGAAGATTGAGCAAAGTGTGAAGAAATTTGAGAGAAGTGTGAAGAAGGTTTTTTGTGCTTAACTAGAACAATAATCAAGCTTGTGTAGAAGCTATTTTCTCAGTTCACAATTTGGATGGTTTTTTAAATCCAAACTTTTCTTTGGATAGTGAGTCCTCTTTTGTATTTGAGCAGTGAGCTCTTGGAAGTGTGTATGAATGCATGTGCATTCCCATTATTCTTATACCTTTAATAGGGTATAACATTGTGGACTAACCTCCACCATGGTTTTTCCCCTAATAGGGTTTCCACATAAAAATATTGGTGTTCTCTATGTTTTTGGTGTGTTGATTGTTCATGTTTTATTATTCATTCATCAAATTTGAGATTAAGTTAAGTAAATATTGAAAATTTTAAATTTTTTGTGACAACTGATTCACCCCCCCTCTCAGTTGTCTGTCCTTGTTTTGCCAACAATTGGTATCAGAGTAGGTTCCTCTAAAGAATTTTAAAAGCTTGAGGTGATCCGAGATGGAATCATACAAGAAGGATAGTCCTAGATTCGATGGAAGATACTACTCATTGTGGAAAACTAGGATGGAGTGCCATTTAAGGTGTATTGGTGAACCCTTCTAAAAGATTACAAAATATACATATGTTATTCCTGTGAATAGTCCTTCCACTGTTAATAAGATTAAATAAGCTGAGAATAATATCAAGGCTATGGAAGCTTTGCTAAGTTCTCTAATAGATTTAGAAATGAAAAATGTGATAGGTCTGAAGACAAATCATGAGATGTGGACAAAGCTAGAAACTTTGTATGAAGGAGATGTACATGTGAAAATGGATAAGGTACAAATTTTGAAAGGCAAGTATGAAAATTTGAAGATGGGTGAAGATGGGAATATTTCTTCTTTTATGCAAAGAGTAAATGAAATAGTGATGGGTATTAGATGTGTCGATGGCACCCTGGATGTGGAAGAAATTGTGGCTAAAGTGCTCAGATCATTTCCTCCCTCCTACAAAGAAAAGGCTCATGCTATTTAAGAAACCAAATCATTAACAAATGTGACAAGGGATACACTAATTGGTAAACTTGTTTCCTTTAAGTTGAGCGAATTTGGTGAATATGTTCCCAAGAGAAAAATTGCATTTAGGGCTACTGTATCCAAAAGAAACAAGCAAAGATTTGATCTAGGAGAGAGTTCAAGAAACACATTCAAGTATGAGGAAGAAATGAAACAACTTGAAGATGAAGAAAGATAGGTAGAAGAGTTGGAAGCATTGATTGTAAAGAAAGAAGGTAGAGGACAAGGTAAGTATAAAGGAAAGCTTCCTATCAAATATTTTTCTTGTAGTAAAATAGGTCATTTTGCATCAAGGTGTTCTGAAAGAGTTCCTAGGTCTAAGCCTTAGAAACCTAGATTTCAAAAGAAATTATATTTTGCTAAAGAAGGTGTGACTAATGAAGAATCTAATTAAGAGAATGGAAATGAACATGATTGATTTTTCATTGCTATCAAATAAAATAGTCTAGTGGCTACCGAATCGGCTAAAGTTGAGAAAGATCTTGCAGCCCAAATTGAAGAAAAGGATGAGTGGGTTATTGATTGTGGATGCTCACATCATATGATTGGTGACACAAGAAAATTTTTAAGTCTAGAGAAGTATGACGATGGGGTTTTGAGATTTGGAGATAACAATGTGTGTGTGATTCGTGGCAGAGGATATATTTGTCTTGTTGGTAAGCATAACACTAATTATGATCTTTATCTGAAGCACAATCTATTGAGTGTTGGATAGATGGTGGACAGGGGTTATGATCTTCAGTTCAAAAATGGAAGATGTGGGATACTTGGAAGTTCTAGAAATGTAATTTCTTTGGGTAAACAGACAAAAGGTAATATTTTTGACCTAAATGTTGCTAGTGAAAGTTGTTTAATTGCTCAAGTAGATGAAAGCTAGTTATGGTATAGGAGGTTGTGTCATGTGAACTTTTATAACGTTGTCAAGGTAAGTTCCACTCAAGCAGTAAGAGATCTACCTAAGCTATTGAAGCATGCTAATACAATTTGCAAGGAGTGTCAAATGGGAAAATAGACTAGAGTTTCTTTTTGGAGTAAACAACATCATTCAAATGAATTACTGGAGCTGATACATACTAATCTATGTGGTCCCTCCATATTCAAAAGTCTTCATGGAGAATGTTACTTTATGTTGATTATTGATGATTACTCTAGAATGATATGGGTTGCTTTCTTAAGAGAAAAATGTGAAGCATTAGAGAAGTTAAAAAGTTTCAAAGCTATGGTAGAAAATGAGAACATTCTAAAAATAAAATGCTTAAGGTCAAACAGAGGTGGTGAGTTCACCTCCAGGGAGTTTAATTCTTTCTGTGATGAGCATGGAATTAGAAGACTAAGAAAAATGGTTAAGAGTGCAAATTTCAGAGTTGATGAGGACTCTGCTAAATCATCTAGATATTGTGGATATGATTTAAATGAAGAAAATACAAAGGGAAAAATGCTTAGAAAAAAAAAAATTAACTTTAAATTGTGCCATATGTTTTGGTAAAACAATTTCCATTTGTTTTGGTGAATCAAGGTAGTCAAGAAGCAAAAACAAGTGCAAGTGCAGAAGAAAGAGTAGAAGAATCAAAATTTTGAGAGAATCCTAAAACTCTGAGGTATGTAAAGCTAAATCATTCTAAAAATAAAATTATAGGAGACAAGAATAAAGGTGTGTAAACTAGAAGGAAGATTGCAAAAGAGTATTGCCTAATTTCCAAGATTGAGCCTAAAGATGTCAATGAAGCTTGCAATGATGAATATTGGATGGAATCTATGAAGGAATAAGTGATGCAAATTGAAAAGAATGATACATGGATACTTGTTCCCAAATGTAAAGAGAAAAATGTGATTGGTACTAAGTGGTTCTTTCAAAATAAGTTGAATGAACAAGGTGAAGTGTTCTAGAATAAAGACTGGTATATAAAGGGTATTCTTAGATGGAAGGTATTGATTTTGAAGAAACCTTTACCCCTGTTGCTAGAATTGAAGTTAGATTATTTATTTCTTATGTTGCATAGAAGAACTACAAAGTCTATCAAATGGATGTGAAGTCAGCTTTTCTAAATGGTGAGCTAGAAGAAGTATATATTGAGAAGCTAGATGGATTTCAACTGACTAATGAGGAAAACATGGTTTGTCAATTGAAGAGAGCTATATATGGAATCAAGAAAGCCCCTAGAGCCTGGTATGCTAGACTAGATAAATATTTATTAAAGCTTGGATTCAATAAAGGTACTACTGAAAAAACTTATATTTCAAGTTGGACCATGATAAAGAGTTGATTATTGAGGTCTTTGTTGATGACATCATTTTTGGAGGAGATGACAATCTATGTATGAAGTTTGTTGATTAAATGAAGAGTGAATTTGAGATGAGTATGATTGGTGAGATGAAGTTCTTTTTAGGATTGCAAGTTACTCAGTTAGACAAGGGTATCTTAATATCTCAATATAAATATGTGAGAGAGTTGTTGAAGAAGTTTGGCATGGATGACTCAAAACCTGTTGGTACTCCCATGGTAGCCAAATGTAAGTTAACATAGAATGATGACTCTCCTAAAGCAAATCAAACAAGATACAAATCAATGATTGGTGGATTCATCTACTTAAGTTAGAATAGACTAGGCATTATGAATGTTGTATGTATGGTTGCTAGATTTTGGGCTGATCCAAAAGAATCCCATGTGACTACCATAAAGAGAATTTTTAGATATCTTAAAGGAACAATTGATTTTTGGCTTTGGTATCCTAAGGATGATGATCTTGCTTTGAATGCATATAATAATGTGAATTGGGCAAGAGATGTAGATGATAGGAAGATTACTAGTGGTGGTGCTTTCTTCCTAGGGAAGAAGTTGGTGTCATGGTTCAACAAAAAGAAAATTTCCATTTCTCTATCTACTATTGAAGCAGAGTATATTGTTATTGTAAATAATTTTACTCAAGTGATGTGGATGAAATAGATGCTAAAAGATATCAGAGTAGTATATGATGAACCTATTTTCATATATTGTGATAACTCAAGTGAAATTAACATATCAAAGAATTTAGTCCTACACTCTAAGACCAAGCAAATATCAATCAAGTTCCACTTTCTAAGGGAGAAAGTGAGTGAGAAAGAAGTCAAAATGGAGTATGTGCCCACTAAAGAAAAAATTGTAGATATTTTTACCAAGCGATTGTCGAAGGACACTTTTGAGTATCTCAAAGGGATGCTAGGGGTTATTACCCCTCCTAATATGAACTAAAGATGCATTAATTTGGATCAATATATGCATTTCATGATCGTATTCTAATTTGGATTTATGTTTTCATGGATGCTACTCAAGGGGAGTAGTCAAATGTGCAGATATGTGGTTCAGAGCTTGTATGTGTGAAGATAATGCTTATATTTTCCATTGATGTCAAAGGGGGAGAAGAGCAATGTGAAAAATCCTTTTAGGAGGAAAAGATCATGTAGAAGAGCTTAAGGAAGAAGAGTCAGAATCTAAGGAGGAGTAAGTGTTGATTGAGAGTTGTGTTGATTGTTTCATTGGTGTAAAGTGTGCTTGGTGTTCTCCTATGTGTGTATGTGCAAATATCATTTGATTGCACAGTAGAGTGTGAAGAAGATTGAACAGTGTGAAGAAATTTGAGTGAAGTGTGAAGAAGATTTCTTTGGATAGTGATTCCTCTTTTGTATTTGAGTCGTGAGCTCTAGGCAGTGTGCTTGAATGCATGTGCATTCCCATTATTCTTATACTTTTAATAGGGTATAATATTGTGGACTAACCTCCACCATGGTTTTTCCCCTAATAGGGTTTCCACGTAAAAATCTTGGTCTTCTTTGTGTTTCTGATGTGTTGATGTTTCATGGTTTATTATTCATCCATCAGATCTAGGATTAAGTTAAGTAAATATTGAAAATTTTAAATATTCTATGACAACTGATTCACCCTCCCTCCCTCTTAGTTGTCTATAATTTTTTTGCCAACAACTTTTGTGTTTTCAATGTGTTTCTCTCTTAAGTAATTTATTTAGATACTTGAATTTATGAGATGTTAACTGTGGGTTTGTATATCCAACTTTTGAAATACTAACCTCACCCCAAAAATATGAGTATTGGTAACATTCTTTGTTACACCAGAGACTACCTACATACCCATATTCAAATAGAATAAAAGTGTAATATATATGTAGTTATATTTTATAATGGGTAAGTGCAGAAAGATGGGGACCCAAAAAGGGGTCTTAAGTGGCCAATTTTTTTCTAAAATTAAGAAATACTGACCTTGGATGAGAAATTGAGGATAATTACACTCAAAATTTTAAGATGCAACAAAAACAACCTTCGTAGTGCTCTAAGTCTAATTTCTAAACTATTAATTATTTTTTAAAATGGTAGAGATTAAGAGGTACAAAAAAGGGAGCTAAAAAAATTGGTGTTGTTTTTGTCAAAAAAACATACAATAGTGTCTTTTGTGGCTCCCTCAAAAGGTTACCTTTCTCTTGGTATTTTTAAAATTGCTTTGGTGAGAAATTAGCTAAGAGAATGTAGTTTATGCCCACTTTTTTTGATAATTTGTAATGATTTTTTTTTTTTCTAATTTCCAAAGTGGACACATCCTGAAAAATAAAATTTTGGTCATGCTACCCTTATAATTTTTAAAAACTAATCAATTTTTTTTTTGAATATGTGTATAATAGAGTTTAGTTTATAAAAGTGTAATTTACTTGAAATGTCAATGAATGGCTATGTTGGCTAACAAATTGGGAACCTTGAGAAATAGTGATTTATTTTGATCAAAAGGTGCAATTGCTTCCAATAGCTCTAGAAATTTCATAATTTCATTTGTGAATTTCCTCTGAATTTTGGAGGTACAACGTCCTCATATGATATGCAATGAATTTAACTGGACTAACTAAACATAGGTATGTTTTTAACCTATAAGAAAGAAAGAAAAAACTCAATAAAAGGAAAATTCCTAATACCAAGTGCAAAAGAAAGTACTAAAGATACTAGCTCAAAGACTAGTTAACATATAGCAGATCATTAAAATATCGACACAAAGACTAGTAAACATTAAACAAATTATGAAAGTACTAGCACATAGACTAGTTTGCATAAGATAAAGTAACAAAACATCAACCTAATATCACTTGTGAACTAAAATCAAATATGAAGATGGATACATGCACCAACACACAAGAATAGCATATACATCCAGATACACCTTAATCACATAGATCTAACAATATCGACTATCTTCATAAACGAAATGTATATAGACAAATAGAGATTTCATTTCACAAAAAAAAAAATATTAAAAAAGGTATAATATTAAATATTTTAATAATTTCTAGAGAGATACAGTTTGAAAATAAATACATATATATAAATGAGGTGAGTAATCACTTCTTTTCCCTTAACTAATTTTAATTAAAAAGTCTTTCAACAAATAAAAAATCTAAAACTATGATCTGATGACACTTCACTTCTGGCTTCTGTATACATGGCATGTCATTTCTGCAATGCATGGAAAGCCTTGATGACATGTGGAAGTTCTTTATAGTGTGGAATGGCTATATTTCCCATTCGTAATCTCCATGCTAGCTGGCTATCCCAAACGGTTTTAATCCTATGGTTGTAAGTCTTCATGAATCTTTTAGCTTGAGATAAGATGATATCTATTTCATTGAATCTCCTCAAGTGCTCTTCATTGAAGGACTCATAATTGAATGTACCATCAATTATCTAGACTAAAAATCATTCTCCAAAACCTTAGTATTTTCACTACTTCCATCTCCTCCCTTTTTTGGTTGCAATCTAAGGGAAAAAAAGCTCTTATGAATCTCCTCTAGGATTACATTGCATTTAGTTCAACCTCTTCAAGCTTCTATAAGCCTTGCTTTGTGACCTATAACTTCCATTCTACACTTTTATTCCAAATCATGCAGTGAGCATCAACAACACTAGGTATAATTTTCTCATCAGCTAATTTTTCCATTCCAAAGCTTACCATAGCTTTTATCTCATTTTAATATTGATTCCATACACTTTCTTGCTTCTCAACAATGGTAATTTGCTCTTGAACCTCTGTTCTTGAAGCATTTTCCCTATGTAAGCATTTAAGAGACTCATAAATCATTTGATTACCTCTTTTGATTAATCCACTACTCCATTCGTCAATGGCCTTGTCAAATTTTTTATAGCTCCTCATTTACTTACTATCTCTTTCCCTATTAAATCCATAGGGTTAGAAGATGACTCGGCTTGAGATATTATTTGAGGTGTTAGATCAAAAATTGATTTCAAGTAGGAATGGGCTGATTGGCTATTAAATCTATGAAAATTGGGTCCACTAGGTCTAACACATCATCTTCAATTCCTTGTACATCAAAACTCAAATTATAAGTGATTATCTATCTCAAATACAATCTCATCTAGCTCCTTCTCACTTCAAATTCATCGAAACAGTCTTCCCAATAGTCCTCCAAAGTAGGAAAATAAAGGAAACTAGGATGCAACTTCAAATTATCTTTAACACAATCCTTAAGATCAAAAGGAAAATGTTCATCATAGGTCTATAGATTGTACCTAGTTATTTCCTTTTCTATATTAAGGGCATCTAACATAGACACACATTTATAAGAGTTGAAACCAATTGGGAATTACACTCTCACCCTTCTCTGCTCCTAGCATCTCTTGTTGACATCTGCCAACTACCTACAAACCTCAATCATCATGAACTTTTCTTTTAGATGTCTTGGGAGCTTGATGGGAAATCTAGTGAAACCACCAACCCTAATATAGGAAAATATCTAGAATTGAATGAAATGGAAACCATAATAATTAACAAAATTCATATCCTTAGGTAACAGCCGCATTACAATTTTACCCTATAGTTCTCTAGTCATTCTCATAGTGAAGGTGTTTGATATCCTCCTATGATGAGAAAATATCTTGTTCAATTGTAGTTTATCGTGGCACTCAAAAAATGGCACTTGATCATGAGGGAGATTACTTGGCCTCAAGCCTATCCAAGGCATAATATTTTCAATGGAATAAATCAAATAGGAGGACATGAATAATGATCTATTAGCCTGAAAGTAAACTAGCTAGTTATGTAACCTATCACTAATAAGTTTTTCCCAATCTAGAAATTGGGTTTCTTCAAGTATAATCTAGGAAAATAAATACATTCATTCTTGAAATTGAAAAGAATCTTCATTTTGACAAACTCTATGAAGTAGAAAAATCATGTCGGATATCTCCCCCACAAAATGGGTTTTTTGTAAATTTTGAGGTAGCTGAGATTTGTCTCTTCTAGGTCTTTCCAACCAGTCCCTTGTCATTATGTTTTAGTAATATCCCTTCTTGAGTGAAAACTCAATTTGAGCACTGGTTAAATCCATGGGCAAGTAGGGTTCTCTTTCAATAATTTTTAGGCACAAAACAAAAGTGACTCTTTGTATTTTAATCACCACAATTCTTAATTCCTAGGTTTGTGCATTATAATGTCTTATGCATTCTAAAATCAATTATGGGCACTGAACAACTATGGGGAAGGTGGCTACTTCTACCAACCCAATCTCAATTATTCTTTATGTGATCGGTGGTGGATTGGGAGCAATGAATTTTTATTTAAGCTCATTCATATTTACCAGCCCTAGCTTAGTATCTCCTATTTCAATCATGTCAAATGTTAACCTTGTGACGTACTCATACCGTTGACACTTAATTATAGCCATTTTTGGGCTACTAAGGTTTGAATGGATTTGCACTGGGTAATTTAAAATGCAAGGAAAAACAAGCCTAATAATTGTATGCTCATAAGGAAAAGACAATGACAAAAATAGCTCAGAACAACCCTAGATTCTTTGGGCAGAATTTTGCATTGGTGTGCTCCCTTTCTTCTCATCTCTTGAAGTGAATGTCATAGTTGAAGAATGTATATCCTTGGCCTAAATTTCCTTTTTAATTCCCCAAGAGAAATATGTAAGTAGATCAACATTAGATGCAATTCCTCCATCATGTTAGCATGTGTCAGCTTTCACGTCACTACCTCAATATAACCACTTTTCAAAAATTTAAAAAGG
This sequence comes from Sequoia sempervirens, assembly GCA_007258455.2. Taxonomy (NCBI): domain Eukaryota; kingdom Viridiplantae; phylum Streptophyta; class Pinopsida; order Cupressales; family Cupressaceae; genus Sequoia; species Sequoia sempervirens. The sequence goes on from VDFB02000017.1 coordinate 12,242,709, forward strand.
AACGGCTATGTGGGTGGAGAAATGGGTAGCTCATATAACTTTGTAAATCACCATGCAAGTTCATACATAACTGAAAAACACCACCCACTCCATGAAGTCGATTTTTTCATTGTGAGTGAAAAAGGAGAATTCAATGAACTTAGTACCACACCACCTGAACTACTTGGGCTTGAAAGTAGGCCAAAGTGAGAATTTCATAAGTTCACATAACTAGGTGAAACACTATTGACACTTCAAACAAGTGGGAAACATTACATAGTAGGCAAAGGGACAATTAGAGTAACTTAAGAAAACACCATCTAAGTTATACCAAACACCCAAAACATTTCTAGTATATGACTTAGCCAAATTTTGAAAGATAAACATCAAATTTTTTTGGGGGGAAAAAAATTAGGTAACAAATGACTCTGACTAGGGATCAAGACTGACAAGGATGAAAGAAAGAACCAATATATAAGATTACATGATCAATTTCTTATCCAATGGGAAATAGAGTCAAGAAAATATCAAAGCTAAAACTCTTAGACATGCAGAAGGCACAAAAAAATGAAAGTAAAATCCTAGACTAACTATATAAAAAGAGATAACCCCTAAAGGTCACTCAAATCTAGTAGAGCTTAAGATCCTACCCATTGTAAGGCCTAGGTAGGAAAATTTCATTAGGATATTCCAAATGGAAGGTATTAGGTCTACACTCCTAAGTGATTTTAAATGAACTAGTCCAAAGAGCATCAAATTTATTGTGAGCACCCATAGGTTCCCTACATTTGTCCCATAATAGCACTGAGTCTCCAATCATAAAATTCCTTGTTCTCGCTCTTTTATCCAAAATATTTTTGACCTTAGCCTAATGTATAGTTATCTTATCTACCATCTCATCTTGTTCCTCCTCAATATTGGCTAGTTATAAGATTATCTTCTCCAAGGCATCACAAAATTCTTGTTCTTCAATTACAACCTACAATTTACAGGTAGATAGTTCTAGCGCGAGAGGAAACACACTTCCCACTCTATAAACTAACTCAAAGTAGGTCATTTTTATTACCTTTTTAGGTTTGGTCGTGTCTTCCTATAAAGTTTCATAGAGACTATTATGCCAATCCTTCTAATTCTCATTCACTAGCTTCCTTATGATACCATGTTTTTATTACTAGACTTAGCCTAGTTGTTCCCTTGAGGGTACTAATCAACCAAATGTGATAAGGAGATCCCATAGTCATAGAAAACTAGTGATACCTCATAGGAATAAAAAATTGTTGCATTATTAGTCACTAACTTGTAAGGAACTTCAAATCTGACTAAAATGTTTTCTTTGATGAAGTCACAGACCACTATCAAAGTAGTTATTTTCACAAGAATCACTTCCATCCACTTGGTAAAGTAGTTTGATGCTATAATAATATGAGTGTGACCTCTGCTTGATTGGGGACTAATAGGTCCTATGAAATATAGGACCCATTGTTGAAAGGGTCCATTAGTTACAATGGGCCTAAGCAGAAGTACTCCCAAATGAGGTATGCTTGCAAACATCTTGCATTCTTCGCATCTCACCACCAAATAATAGGAATCTTTGAACATGCTTGGATAGTAGTAACCATGCCTCAAGATTTTAAAATTGGTCACAGCTAAGGAAAAATTCCCCCCACATGCTTCATTATGAAACGTTCTCAACAATCTTTCCTATTGACTTTTATCCACACATTTCAAGAATGCACTATCTAGTCCCCTCTTCTATAGAGTGTCTTCCGAAATAACATATTTGGCTACCTTAAACTTAAGGTTTCTCTTTCATTTCTTCAAAATATTATTTGGAAACTATCCATAAGTGATAAAATAGGCAATGTCTGAGAACCACTCATCCTTAAGGCTAATAGTTAGAACCAAAGGAAGGTATTCCACATCATTTTACCCCTTATTCTCTTCTACCATGAGTTTGCAAAGGCCTTTTCCCTAACTAAATTTGTAGGTTTAAGGTCCAAATCATATTCCTCCACTTTAGCAATCCAACTTCCCCTTCAATTGCAGCCGACATCCTATTGGGTAAGGATGCTTTTTTAGCAGGTTCTAGTACATATACAACTTAATGTGAATGCAATATATAAAAATGAATTTTTTTTTAACTTCCTTTACTATTGCAAAAGCATGATTGAGAGTAGTTGAGCTCATTCCTTTTTAGCGGGACACTCATAAAGGCTATGGGAACTTTCACATTATTTTTTTCAGCTTGGAGTAAGATGGAAAATACAGTGTGCTCAGAGGCATGACATTAAATAATTAAATCCTTTTTAAAATTAAGGTGTACCAAAATTGAGGCCTAGGAAATGGTTTCTTTGATGTCATTGAAGGCCTAGTTTCCATGTTTGTTCCATTTAAAGACCTATTGTTCTTTCATCATTTCCACTATATGTTTAGTTATCTCATAAAAGTCTAGAATAAATTTTCTCAAAAAAATAACTTGCCTAAAGAAATACTTTATGTCAGTTTTACTAGAAGGAGGACTCAACTAGATGATAGCTTTAACTTGTTTAGGATATATTCTAATCCCCTATTTGGATATTTTTATGGTCTAACAGGTTACCTTGAATTACTCTGAACACTCACTTCTTAGGATTGAGAGAGATTTTGTGTTCTTTACATCTTTGCAACACTTGCTCCAAGTTCCTGAGGTGATTTGCTCTCTTCTTGGAGAAAAATATAAATTCATCCAAATAGATTACAATGATATTATTCCTAAGGTCTCCAAATGATAGGTCTATGGATCTTTAGAACATTTATCCCACATTAATAAGATCAAAAGGCATCTTGTTGTAGATGAAATTTCCCTAGGGCATAGTAAACATCATCTTATGTTGATATTCTCCCACTACACTGATTTGGTTATAGCCAAAGAATCCATCTAGCATGAACATCATCTCCAAGCCATCAACTATCTATAGGATGTGATCCATGTTGGGAAGCATATAGTTATCCTTCAAAGACACTTGGTTGATATTTCTAAAGTCCACGCAAATCCTTATTTCACCATTATTTTTGTGTACTAGAACAATGTTGGCTACCCAAGTTGAATGATGAATTAGGTAGATAATTTTGACCTTCAACATCTTCTCAATTTCCCTAAAAATTGCATTAGACACTTTAGGGTTATAATTCCTTTGTTTTTGTTTGAAGGTAGATATTCCACCCTTTAGTGGAATGTGATGTTGAAATCTCCAATCCATGGAATTCTTAAGATCATCATAGCACTAGGTGAAAAATTCTTTGTACTTGATGAGAAAAGCTATCAACTTTTCCATTTATTCTAGAGAACAACACTTTCCAATATAGACCATTTTGGGAGATTCAAGACACCCGATGTTCACCACTTCAAACTCTTTGAAACTATTGATGGATTCATTCATTTTTCATTTAATGGATTGATCATGTTGATCAAAAAAATCTTCCAAAGAAACTAATCCATTAGGAATTCTATTACATTTCAATTGTATGACCCAATCCTTTAGCTCATTGATATCATTAGGGTGGAATTTTTAACACTCATTGGAGGTTCCTTCAAAGAAATTTTGGGAAAAAAATTTAGCAGTATCTAAGAAGGCTTGAATCTAATTATCATTCTTGAACACTTTCCAGTGATTGAATTGTCAAGGATGTTGGGACGATAAACTAACTCAATCCTATAATATTTGTCCTTGAAATCAGGATGAGATAGCAATAGGGAAGCAAAGATAGACAAAGAATTGTCCCTAGAATTCTTTTCTCAAGGAATAGCCTCTATTGAAAATGCCTCAAAACATTCAATAGCATCCCGCATATGATTCCTATAATTTCTTAACCTTTAATTTTTAATAATGAAAATATTTCATACCTGTTTGATTATCAATTTTGCATCACCCAAGACTCTAAGCTTCTTGATTACCATACTCCTTGCTTTAGCTAAAACCAAAAAGAGGGCCTCATATTTAGTGGTATTGTTAATGTTTTCAAATTCCAATTTATAAGAGAAAGGAAGTTGATCACCAAAAGCGGAAATGAGAACCACACTGGCTCCTGATCTAGAATTTGAGCAACTTCCATCGAATTCCATCATCCAAAGTTTTGAATTCAAACCTAAATCAACCACATTGATTTATTTATCATCTAAAAATAACATATAATTTCCAATTTTAGCTTCATCAAATAAAATCTAAGCCTTAAGGTCCTCTAATTTCAGTATTGTTATCTTAGCTTTAGGCTCAGGCTCCAAGCGTACTTTCCCTTTTCCAATAGTTATAGTAGTATAAGACCAATCCAACTAAATTTCATTGCCTAAGTCTTTACAAAAAATTCTTCTTAATAACATACCATAGCTAGCTAGTATATCAGCCACCAAAATGGTGAGCTTAAGCCTTTTGTTTGGATGGGCTAAAAGTGCCACTTTTGCATCTTTAATCTGTCCAATTAAGGGAATTTTTTTGGACTCCATAGAATAGCATTTCCCAAATTTCTTGGTTAGGTTCAATAATAGAATTATTCAACCTAAAGCCATTTATAAATAGTGACACATAGAAAGGATTGGGTTTATCATAAAAAATTGTTGAGTCCTAAGAACTAACATATGCTCATCTAAGCCAATGTGAGACTTAGGTTGTCCTGGTCTAACAAATTCAATTAATCTATCTAGCTCTTTAGGATTCATCCATAAATATTCTGCTTGTGAAATTTGTACTTTAGAATTCTTGCAAAATTACACAATATCAAAAGCACTAGGAGACTTTTTAGTATAGAACACGTTAGAAGACTTGCAAGAATCTTATGTGGTTGTATGTGATAGTTTTCTCCTTTTGAAGTGGCACTAGCTCTAGTAAGTAAAACTCTAGGGGAATTCTAAGTAATTTTTTTTATTAGTGTTTTGTTGTCCTCGTGTGACAACAACATAGGTAGGCTCATCCAAAGTGATGTAGACATCTCCACCTCTATCATATTCAAGTTCAAACTTGAGGTACCCATTTACGGATTCACCATGCTAATTGGAAGAATTTCCTTCCTCATTAACATCTTCAATGACCTCATTCTTAGTAGCCATCTACATGAATCTATTCATCTCAAGAAAATTCACTCCATCATGATCAAACGTAAGGTGAAAGGTGCACATATTCTTCTTGTTATCTCCCGGAGGAGCTTCTATCACCAACCTTTATTGAGTTGGAGGAAAGGGAATATTCTTATTGCTTGGTTGATAATTCACCTTTCTTGAGAATTCTTGATAAGGTTGATTACTTTTAGGTAATTTCCTCTTAAAAGCAATAATTTCATTCTCCAATCTCTATATTATAGGATCTGAGGAGGTAGTTAGTTTTAACTTATTTGTATGCATCTCTCTTTTCCACTTTCCCACTATGATAAAGTTATCTTCTAATTTCATAGCAAGTGTTTGTGTGGCCTTTAGAGTATTCACTAGTTGTATTCTCAAAAGTAAACCAATATTTGGATGTTTTGGTTTAATGAAGAAACACTTATTCATCTCTTCAGATGGTCTCTTTGTAGCATTGATTCAAGAAACCAATATATTAAACTTGGAAAAAACTTTCACATAGGCTCACTTGCCTCTTTCTTTATTTGCATTACCTGTGCTATCAATGAAATATCATCGAACATCTTCACTTTTAAATCTGGCTTCAAACTTACTTAACACGATTTCCCATTTGTTAATTGAACCATGTGATAGTTGATAGAACCATTGTGTCATGACATCCACTAGAGTTTTTGAAAAAATCATAGCCGCCACATCTTCTTCTTGTACTCCAAGTACATCGCAAGTTGCTAAGAAGGTGTTGATATACTCCTTGGGTGAGATATTTCCATCGCCCCAAAGCTTGGGTAGATTTTTGCAAGAGCTTTTAGGTAATTCATACAAATTATTTCCTAGATTCAAAGGACATATAGAAGCCACCCATGGGACATGCAGTTTATTTTCTATAATGTGAGGGAAGTTTCCAACTACCAAAAAGATAGTCCCATGTAACACTAGAGCTTGAGAAGTTGAATAATCAAGAGGTACCCTAGTTGGAGAAGTAGGTCTACTTCTAGCCCCAACCCTTCTTTGAGAAGGAATAGTATAGGAAAAGTTACTACTTTGCAAGGACTCAAAAATTAGGCTTGAGACACCCCTATTTCCTTCTCCCCTAGTGAATCTTCTCAAATATAGGGTGAGCTTAATATATTCAATATGCAAAACCCAAATAAGGAAAATCAAATTTTATCAAAATCATTTGTTTTCCCTGGTGGAGTCACCAAAAATCTGTTGGCTAATAGATTGGACACCTTGAGAAATAGTGTCATTTTCCTCGAAAGGTGTGATTGTTTCTAATAGCTCTAGAAATTTCACAATTTCATTTGTGAATTTCCTTTAAATTTTGGAGGTACAACTCCCTCCTATAATATGCAATGAATTTAACTAAACTACCTAAACATAGGTATGCTTTTAACCTAAAAGCAAGAAAAGAAAAACTCAATTAAAGGAAAATTCCTAATACCAAGTGCAAAGGAAAGTAATAAAGATACTGGCTTAAAGACCAATTAACATATAGCAGATCATTAAAATAATAGCACAAAGACTAGTAAATATTAAACAGATTATGGAAGTAGTAGCACATAGACCAGCTTGCATAAGATAAAGTAATAGAAATATCAACCCACTATCGCTTGTGAATTGAAATCAAATATGAAGATGGATACATATACCAACACATAGGAATAAGATATACATCCAAATACACCTTAAACACAAAGATATAAGAATATCATCTATCATCATTAACTAAATGTGCACAAAAAAATAGAGATTTCATTTCATGAAAAAAATTGTATTTAAAAAAGTATAATATTAGGTCTTTCAATAATGTCTTAAGAGAGATAGTTTGAAAATAAATACATATATATAAAGCGGGTGGGTAATTGCTTCTTTTCAAATAACCGATTTTAATAAAAAATTCTTTCAAGAAATAAAACAACTAAAACTATGATGGTGGTGCTTCGTTTCCAACTTCTACAAATCTAGGAAGTCATTTTTGCAAGGCTTGGAAATTCTTGATGACATGTGGAAGTTCTTTATGATATGGAATGGTTATCTTTCCCATTCATAATCTCCATACTAGTTGGCTATCCTTAACAACTTTAATCCATTGGTCATAAGTCTTCATGGGTCCTACAACCCAAGATAAGATGAGATCTAGCTCACTGAATCTCCTCAATTACTCTGGATTGAAGGATTGATAATGTGAGATTGGGTTAGAGATCAAATAGCATAGATAAAGTGATATCCAACACTTCTAAACTATTAACCTCACCCAAATAAGAGAATACAAACAAAATGGAGATATCAAAATGAAAACAAACAAAATAAAGCACTCCCCATATTGTAGTTGATTCCTTCTCTTGCTCTCCTTGTTATGCAACTTTTCCCTCAGATTTGGTGAAATATTTGTGCAAAACCTGCAAATGGTAGCAAGAAAGTTGGAGACAATTAGTTGTTAAAATGAATGATGGAGAAGGAAGGTTGTTTTTATAGACAACCTTTCAAATGGATGGTTGAGATTAATCTTCTAGAAAGATTCCAAGATCAATGGATGGGAATGCATGAGAGGGATGTTATGAAATGGATGGTTGAGATTAAGTCTCAGAAAAGATACCAAGATTAATGGTCCAGAATTGATGCACCAAAAATATGCCATGCATGGAAAAGCTATGACGTCGACGACTATGATGCCTGATAGTTATGACAAACATGCAAGACATGCATGCTATGACATAAATGAATGTTATGATAGGGGATTATGATAGAGCATCTTTGACCAAGTGGAGGTGCATAAATAATTTATTTTAAATTATTTATTCAAAATGGAGGAAAATGACAAGTAGCAAATAAATAATTTATCCAAATTATTTATTTAGAGAAAATGACAAAAGGGGCATTTAATTAAATTTATCAATTTAATTAAATGGAGAGATGAAAATTAGACTCTAAATAATTAATTTAAATTAATTATTTAACAGGGGAGGTGGCATGGGATAGTTAAATAATTTTAATAATTATTTAACTATGGAAGAATTAAAGGACCATGAATAGATAAATAATTAATTTTAATTATTTAACTATAGATGAAAGGTGAAAAAATAATTAAATAAATAATAATTTAATTAACTATTAAAGAAGAGGGAGAAATTAGTGACACAATTAGTTTATTTAATCAATCGGGATAGAATAAAGATTAGAAAGTGAATTAATTAAATAATTATTAAAAATTATTTAATTAATAGAGGAATATGATCAAACATAATTGAATAACTAAAATTATTCAATTATCGAAGGACGAGGATGAAGAAAAATGACACTCACAGGGCTAGGACATTTTTCATTGTCTACATTTTTCCCTCTTTGAAATAATGCAGTTCATCGTATTGTGCCAAAGAAATTTAATTTTGAAATATTCCCCATTGAAAGAAGAATGATGAGGAGGGTTGTGTATGCCCCCTCGAAAGGATAGGTGAGTTCAAAGAACATGATTGTGCTCTCGAAATGGATGATAAGACTAGAGGGTGAAGGATAGAAGAAATGTTAACTTGGAAGGGGATGGGTATTAGTGTGGAAGAGAAAGGAAGATGGAGATGGAGAGCTAGACAAGAAGTGATAAGGGAACCAACTTTCATACTTACATTTTTATATTTATCATCATTGGGCAGATTATTATATTGGCCAACAAACACCATGATATGATGTAGACCAAGGTGTACAAGGTTGTACAATCATGTGAGACAACCAGCCATAGACAAGGATGATCATGTCTCATAATAAGAGAGAGATTACCCCAGTCTTTTTGTCATAATCAACCACAAACAATAAAGAGAGGCAAGACAAATCATGAAACGTCATTTCTCCTCTAAATCCTATTGTCAGGATATCCTTGAGGAACTAGCATCATGATTTCCAAAAGACAAAAAAAACATCATAAAATTAAATGCCAAGTGCTTGCCAAGTGTCTAAATGTCAAAATGTCAAGTTTGTCAAGTGTGGCGGAATGTTAGATGTCTTGGTGTCAAAATGTCAAGGTTGACGATATGAAGATGCCATATTAGTGTTTAGTTTAGGAAGGACACATCCTAAATGATGCTGAGATGTTAGATTCAGAAAGGACACATTCTGAATGATGTCGATGCTAGAGTGATACCAAATTCGGGAAGGACACATCCCAAATGAAGTTGATGTCAAGATGTCAAATTGATGTCAAGTTCAAGAAGGACACATCCTGAACATTTTCGATGTTGAAATGCCAGATTGATGTCAAGTTTGGGAAGGACACATCCCAAACGATGTCAATGTCAAGATTGTCGAATTCAGGAAGGACATATCCTGAATAATGTCAATGTCAAAATGCCAAGTTGATGCCAAAATGTCAGATTTAGGAAGGACACATCCTAAATAATGTCGATGTCAAGATGCCAAATGACTATGACAATTCCTAAGGACACATCCTAGGAAATGAATAAGTGATGGGGCTACCCTTCAGAAGGACACATCTAAAGAGTGAGCAAGATTTGACTAGTTTGACTAAAATTGACTAAGTTTGACCAATTTTGATATGCCAAGATGATTGTCGTGCTTGATTGATAGACTACAGAAGTTCACTTGGGTAGAATCTTCATTCAAAATTTGACAAAGATCATGATAAATTTAAAGACTATTTCATGTGTGAGAAAATCATGGAATGAACCCTAATGGACTGACCTAGTGTGGCCTCAAGGGCTCGTCAACAGATGGCCTTGCCTATGTCATACACTTAGAAACCTCATAGTTCGACATGATCAATGACTTTGTCTTATTGACCAAAGATTGCGTCATGATTTTTTTTTCACAAACCTAATAGGACTGACCTAATGTCTCGGGGGCTCAAAGATGAACCTTGCCTACATAGCAAATGCGTAGAGACAACATAGTTCGATAATGACAAAGACTAATCAAGACATGAATTGACATGACTGTGTTGATAGACATGACTCCATTTTTTTGAATTTTTGTGTTTTCTTTATGACGTTTTTTGATTTTTAGGTCTTTTTTAAGGACATTTTTTTAATTTTTAGGTCTTTTTTTTAGGACATTTTATGATTTTTAGGTCTTTTTAGGACTTTTTATGATTTTTTGTCTTTTTTCAGGACATTTTATGATGTTTAGGTTTTTTTTCAAGACATTTTTTTATTTTTAGGACATTTTATGATTTTTAGGCTTTTTTAGGACATTTTTCTATTTTTAGGTCTTTTTTCATAACATTTTATGATTTTTTAGGTTTGTTTTAGGAAATTTTATGATGTTTTTTTCTTTTTGAATGGTTTAAGAGGATCACTACAAATTCATGTGATTGATGCCTACACATGAGAATCCAAGGACAAACATGATTGTGCCCCTAGTCAAGCTGAATACCAATTGATAGGTGATGACAACATTGTTTGACGTGGGAAGGACGCATCCCAAAACAACATGAGGACGATGATAATGTAATGAAAGTATCGAGGTCTATAGCTAGGCCAAGAACAAAGGCAAGTAATTTTTTGGATGATGTGCTCATTGCATTTGGAATTACTTGGTTAGGACCAAATGGGACGATGGAGTATCCTTAAAGCATTTGACAAAGGAAAGCCAAGATAGGAGACAAACATGAAAGGATGAGAGTTGGCCTTGGTAAAGGATAGGAGACATGAAACTAAATGAATTTTCATATGATTTTCAAGGACTATGTCACATAAGGATAATGAGGTTATGAAAGTAATGACATGAAATTTCATGAATCGTATATGAGCGAAGGATAGACATGTCAAGAATTTTCCCAAAGCATGATTTATGTGTGTCAGTTTTATGTCAAGACCTAGGTAGGTGGGAATTATATGGATGAAATAGATGGATGCCAATGTTAAGAGGAAGGCATAGGAGATGATACGACTTTCCCCCAACTGTAAAATTCCACATAGATGATTTATCTTACACATGACGCATGTTTTCCAGGTTTTCATCATGGTACTTATCCAAGGCGCCTGTTTGCTAGGTTTTCACCATTGGATGAAATTTTTCTATTTAATATTTTCTTGACTTTTTTTTTTTTGGCGTCACCAAGACACCTGTTTGCTAGGTTTTCATCAGGGTGACGATGTTTTACATTTTTCATTTTTCATTTTTTGTATTTTTGGATAGCATGGATGCTTTAGCTAACCATTGACTATTCTAAATCCACTAACAGTTCCAATGTAGATATTGGTGCCATGATATGCCAATAATGTCTTTTCTGAAGTAGTTGGCTTGTCAGAATAATAGCACTTGCATACAATTGATTGATGTCATCATGGTCATTTCTGATACTAGAATTGGCCTTATTAGAATACGCACATCATGATAAAGTGCCATGAGAATCCTTGTAATAAAGAGTTGCTACCATGATGCGATGGATTTGGTACATGAGATTTTTGGACTTTAGGCAAGATGTAGGATTATGACGGATGATGGTAGACATGGATGGATTTTGGGATGTTTGGATGAATCACTTTTTATTTTCCAAACTTGGTATGATGGATGACGGAATTTGGAGGGATGGAATTTGGAACCAACACCTTTAGATACCTTGCTTGATGACCATTTTGAAGGAGGTAGACATGTGTTATATATGGGAGTCCTTTTGTCTTGTGGCTCCACATTTTGATTAACTTTTTCTTTTGACATATTTTCTTTGCTTGATCCACTTTTCTGTGGGATACATTTTAATTTCATTTGTCTACTTATCTTTTTGTCTGATTCAAAGGCCTTTGACATTTGATTTTTGACTTTGTAATACTTTTGTTTTTGTTGGTTCCAAAGGGAAGGTTTAAGATGTTGAGAATGATAGTTTATGGTGTGGGTAGATGAGGTGTTGGTAGCAATCTTATGACAAGAATTTCTCATGAACTCTATTTTGATGTTTGTAGCTGACAAGGTTGCCCCCAGTATCGAGTAGGTTCCACTGACATCATTTGATTCACTGACTGAAGAATATCCAAGACCTTGACGTCTATAATTTTCTTGAAGTTGTATTGGTTCTTGAATTCCTTGCTTGTGTATGCCTAGTCCTTTTCCTTGATAATGCATGCTCTAACAGATTTTGCTTACAATGGGGTATTTATTGTTTTGAAAGAAAGATGCTAACCCATCATGATGTATGTGGACATTGTCACTTGGAATATTTTCATCTACAAGAAATCCTACTCTGACAAAGATAGATGACCCTAGTTGATAAAGTGTCTTAGCTTCATTTTCATGTGGGCCATATTTATAACTGATATCTTTGGTCTAATCTTGTGACATGTTAGGTTTAGATTATTCTATTGGTGCTTTCATGTTGATGTTGAAGCCATCATTATGGTCAGTGTCATGGAGTCCAATGAAGTCAATTATAGCTCAATCATTTGAAAATATGTCCATAATGGAAGACTCTTGTTCTTGAGGAATATCATCTATGTGTGTCATGGATGCAAGTATCTCATCTTGGAAAGTGTTGATAGTCGGGTCCTGAATAGGGTCATCAAGTGTTTGATCATAAATGGCATAAAGGTCAAGGAGTGGATCATTTTGGATTTCTTGGTCAATGGTAGGGTCTTGGTCAAAGATGGGTTTGTCGTGGATGATATATTCAGAAATGGAATTTTTTTTAAGGATAGGTGTGTTTTGGATGTCATGATTATTTTGAAGGACATATTGAATGGACTTTGAGATAGGGTCATGGGATGGACTAACTTGATCCTGACATGAAGGTGACATTATAATTTCATTCTTTGGGCTTTCATTTTGATATGTATCCTCAAGTTTAGACAATGGGAATTGACTTTAGATAATGATAGAATTTTCATGACTAAATGTGGCTTGTGAGGGAGTGACTTGAAAAAGATTAATGGATGAAGGACTAGGATAGGACGTGGAGACTTGGACTAGACTAGTATGTGAAGGACAAGGATATGACATGGGGATTGGACTGGATTTGTACGTGAAGGAATAGGATAGGACATGGAGACTTGGATTGGACTAGCATGTGAAGGACTAGGATAGGACATGGGGACTTGGATTGGACTAGTGGATGATGGCCTAGAACATGGCATGGGGACTAGCACTGGATTAGTTGGTGATGACATAGGATATGACATGGAGACTTGGAGTGGACTAGTGTGTGAAGGACTAGGATAGGACATGGGGACTTGGACTAGATTGGTGTAAGTTTGACTAAAATAGGAAATGGAGACTTGGACTGGATCGATATGGTATGATGTGGGGACATGACATGAATTGGTAGATAGTTGATAAGGCATGTAGACGTGGATACAATTGATATGTGAAGGACTAGCATATTATGTGGAGACTTGGAATGGACTAGTGGATAGTTGGCTTCCCTTGTTAAGGTTAGGATAAGGGTGATAACTGGACATGTGTTGGAGATTAATGATAGGATTTTTGTTAAGTGATTCTTGATAGTGAGGGTTGATGGATGGAAGACTTGGACTGATGGATTGTTCGTAGGAAGGGTATGTAAGTGATTGACCATGGGTTGCAACTGTTTTGGATTTGAAGTGGAGATAATCTCTTTTGAATTCTTTGGCTAGTTGAATGTGACAATTATAGATAAAGTTGTATTCAACTTGACTAGAATGCATATCAAGGTGACTTGAAGACATGATGGTGGATTCCATGAGACTACGACTATGATTTTGGATTTTTTGGATAAAGGATGACAATGCAAGACTATGTTTTTGGATTTTTTGACAATAAGGGATGCAATATGACAATGTTGTATAAAGAGAATGACTAATGCCAAAGGACAATGAAGACTAAGATGAAAAGTTATGACACTAATTTTTTTTTCTATTTTTGGAGGATCAATGCAAGGTGATAATGACGTTTTCCTAAGGAAAATTACTATTGCAAGGTGATAAAATTGTCAAGAAAGGATGTCAAATGCCAATGTGACATTGAGGACTAATGTGAAAATGTTGGTTAAGGAAATGACCAATGCAAATTCTAGATGCCAAATGAGGACTATGATGACAATATTTTGGATTTTAAAGAAATGCAAGGTGAGGACTAAAATGATTTGAATGTCTAAGGTATGAAAATGAAAAGGTATAAAATGATTTGGAAGAAGGTTTCCTAACCACCCTATGCTTGATCTATGTCTCAATTTTGGAATATCAAAGGACTTGTTTGAAGGATTAAATGATAAGGACAAAATGACAAGTCTTCCTTACTAGACTTTTGAGTCAGAAGGATCTCACAAGAGGATAATGACTAAAGGAGATAATGACGTTTAAGTCCAATGATAACCTAATTTTGAAAGTCAATATTTTGCAAAGTGAGGTAAGGTTGTCATAATCCAAAATATGCAAAATGAGATGAGGAACTAAGTTTTTGGTTTATGATTGAAAATGCAAATGGTGAAGCCTAAGGATGAAGCTAAATATTTGCAAAGATGACCCTATGGTAAGATGCAAGATAAAGTGTACAAGGAATGAGAGATTTGAGCGATTTTATGATATGGTTTCTAACACAGACCTCTTAAAAAAAAGGTTTGATAGCAGGTTGAAACTATTGTTTTGATGTTTTGTTGAAAATTCTGAGTTATCTGAGGTCAATTGTTTGTGTCTTGATTTGTGAATGTTGTGTATATTGTCAAAAAATCTAGAAAGCACTTGACAAACATAATGTTTTGGTGTATGCAAATGCACATAAGAAAAGAAAAATCCTAATAGGCCAATAGGCCAAGGGTTTGTATACTTGATATATCCCACCAATATACCCTGGATTGGTGTTAAACACCTTTCCTTCTTGAGAGCGGATAGCTTAGAAGTTTGGTGGTATTGGCTCCCTCCATGGCTCATTAATGTCATTCGAGCACACCAACTTTGGATTCTTGGGTAGTCACTTCCCAATAATTTCTATCTCTACTCAAGGGGATCAATAGTGAGTATCTTCAGGCATGATACTGTACCCTACACTATACCAAGCAACGGCTGAAAATGGTTGGCCTCTAAAACAAAAGGTGTCTAGTTAGGGCATCCATTCAAGTGGCCACACATGGGGTGAGAGATTAATCACCAATTAGGTGGCACTCCAGCCTAAAGAGGTTACACTCAATAGGGTTTATGGGAGTACTACTCCATCTGTGTGACACATTCGTACTCGTGGTACTTGAACTTTCCTCAAGCACCATTTTATATCCCAGCTAGAAGTGGCTTGGCTTTAGCATGTTACCGGTTGGGTCATCCCTTAAGGTGAGTAACTTTTCCCTTAAGACAGGACCATTTCTAGAAATAATAACTATTTCTCTTACACCCAGGATGGCTCAAAAGCGCAAGGGGAGAGGATACTTCGATTATTAAGTTGTGAGGGTGACAAAAAATAAGGTGGGTCTGGTGTTTTGATCACCTATTTTTCCCAAGGTGAGCATAATCACCTACCACCTTCAAGCAAAGTCAGACAAAATCAAGCACATGTTCATTTTAATGCACCAATGGAAGTTTTTTCAAAACTAGAAATCGCAAACACATTGTTTGAGAAATGAGTTTTTGACTTACAGAGCTACATAACCACAAGTTAGTAGCTTCATAAATGTCTTGGACCAACAAGAAAGACACAAAAAACTAAGTTGGGACAAGAGATTAAAAACTAAACTAAAACTTAAAAGTCAGTAAATAACTAAACTAGAAAATGAAAAGACTAAACTAAATTAAGAAAAAGAAATTAAAGAAAACTAAAAAATAAGAGCTCAATTTTTTTGTTGCTCCAAAAGAAGCATTTTTTGGGAGCCCCACTCCAAAGCCACATACTACAAATAAAAGATTAGTAAACCAAAAAAAAAAGAATAAAAACAACAAACTAAAATAGTGATAACTTTCTCAAAACTAAACAAAATTTTAAACCATAGATATCTATGGAAAGCTAAGACATAGACCTTTAAAACCCAATTTTTTTTTTGCAAATTCCTGCACAACAAAAACGCTATAAACCAAAGAAAAAATTGGGTCTTAATAACTAAATCTTAAAAAGATACGATCACTAAAACAACCATAACTTTCTCAAATCTTAACAAAATTTTACACCGTTTGAAGTTCCAAAAAAGTTGAGAATGAGGCCTACAAAATCTAGATAATGGTTTTAAAAGATTTCATATGCCCATTTTTCTATGCTCAAAAGAATATGATGGGATTTCATATGAATTCTTGGCTGTAACTTGTAAAACAACGAAAATAAACAAGAAAACACATAAATTTCTCTACAAAAATATCTAGTTCACCAATGTGAGATGGGGTTAGAGAATCAAATAGCATAGATAAAGTGATAGCCAACACTTCTAAACTATTAACCTCATCCAAACAAGAGAATACAAACAAAATGGAGATATCAAAATGAAAACAAACAAAATAAAGCACTCTCCATATTGTAGTTGATTCCTTCTCTTGCTCTCCTTCTTCTTGTTATGCAACTTTTCCCTCAGATTTGTTGAAATACTTGTACAAAACCTGCAAATGGTAGCAAGAAAGTTGGAGACAATTAGCTGTTAAAATGAAAATGGAGAAGGAAGGTTGTTTTTATAGACAACCTTTCGAATGGACGGTTGAGATTAATCTTCTAGAAAGATTCTAAGATCAATGGATGGGAATGCATGAGAGGGGTGTTATGAAATGGATGGTTGAGATTAAGTCTCAGAAAAGATGCCAGGATCAATGGTCCAGAATTGATGCACCAAAAATATGCCATGCATGGAAAAACTATGACACCTAACAGCTATGACAGACATGCAAGACATGCAGGCTATGACAGAAATGAATGGTATGATAGGGGATTATGACATAGCATATTTGACCAAGTGGAGGTGCATAAATAATTTATTTTAAATAATTTATTCGAAATGGAGGAAAATGAAAAGTGGAAAATAAATAATTTATCCAAATTATTTATTTAGAGAAAATGACAAAAGGAGCATTTAATTAAATTTATCAATTTAATTAAATGGAGAGATGAAAATTAGACCCTAAATAATTAATAATTTAACAAGGGAGGTGGCATGGGATAGTTAAACAATTTTAATAATTATTTAACCATAGAAGAATTAAAGGACCATGAATAGATAAATAATTAATGGTAATTATTTAACTATAGATGAAAGGTGACAAAATAATTAAATAAATAATAATTTATTTAACTATTAAAGAAAAGGGAGAAATTAGTGACACAATTAGTTTATTTAATCAATTAGGATAGAATAAAGATTAGAAAATGAATTAATTAAATAATTATTAAAAATTATTTAATTAATAGAGGAATATGATCAAACATAATTGAATAACTAAAATTATTCAATTATCGAAGGATGAGGATGAAGAAAAATGACACTTGCAGGCTTAGGACATTTTTCGTTGTCCACAGATAATATTATTTTTTGAAAATCGTTATCCAAAACCATAGTATTTTCATTACTTCCATCTCCTCCCTTGTCTTGTTGCAATTTGAGGGCAACAAGTTTTTTATGAATCTCCTCTAATATTGCATTACATTTAGTTCAAACCTCTTATAGATATTGTAAGCCCTACTTTGTGACCTATAACTTCCATTCTGCACTTTTTTTCCAAATCATGCAATGAGCATTAGTAATGTTGGGTATAATTTGCTCAACAATTAATTTTTCCATCCCAAGGCTTATAATGGCTTTGATCTCATTTACATATTGATTCCATACCCTTTCCTCCTTCTCAGTAGTGGTAATCTCTTCTTGAACCTCTATTCTTGAAGCATTGTCCCTATGTAAGCATTTAAGAGACTCAATAATAATCTAATTACCTCTTTTGATTAATATACTACTCCAATCCTCAATGACCCTATCAAAGTTTTTGTAGCTTCTCATTTTACTTACTGCCTCTTTCCCTATTAAAGCCAAAGGGTCAAAAGATGACTGAGCTTGAGATATCAGTTGAGGTGGAAGATCAAAAATAGATTTCAAGCAGTTAGCTAAGACTTGGATCTTCCTTTTTAATTCATCTTTACTTTCTTTATCCTTCTTGGACCTCTCAACCATTCTTGTTGCAGACACCTGGAAGATTTGTACATCTCCATCCCTTATAGTGGGTCCCAGGTTGATTATGTCAACATCAAAGTAATTGGTTGTTGCCTGAGTAAATTCTTTTTGTGCAGTGAGACGAGCAACTTCTATGCATAAGTTTCCTGATCCAACATCATAAATTAACCTAGTAATTTTCAACTTCTTCATCTTTTGAGTTCTTTGGAGAAAATTTCCTACCATATCCTACTTTGGGAGATCTAATTGCATCACTTTTCTCTTTCTAGACAAGTGTCTTCAAGCCAAATGGAAGCATTAGGGAAGTTGGTTGCTTTGGAACTGGAGGATTTGAAAGGTATTCTATTGGTGGGAGGAGTATTTTTTTGAGCATCTTGATATGGGCATGGAGAAGATCTATGTTTCATAGGTTCATCAGCCTCCCTATTAGGTGATGACTGAGGTGATGGGGAGGAAGAACCAATATCAATATTTCATAAGTTAACTCCTTCTCCCTCATCCCCATTATCCTCATCCAAATTGGGTAAATTTGGGAGGTCTTCTTTGTGAGTTGGTTGAAGTAAATTCCTATTAGGGGGTTCTTCATCACCATCACCCTTAGCTCTAGATTGCAGTGATTGTGGAGCATCCCCAAAGGTTTCTACAATTATAGAGGGTTGACCACTACCTCTTACTAATTAGGTGTTTTTTTTATCTACTATTAGGGCGGGATTGCTTTGTTTTCTTCTTAGTGACCCATTCTTGGGTCCTTTCCAAAACATTAGTAGTATTTTCCTCAATTGTTTCTTTTTCTTTACAACTCCAATCCATAGTAGGAATGGGTCGATCAACTATTAAATCAGTGTAAATTGGGTCCACTAGGTTTGACACATCATCTTCAATTCCTTATACATCAAAACTCAAATTCATTAAAATACTCTACCCAATAGTCCTCCAAAGTAGGAAAATGAAGGAAACTAGGACCCAACATCAAATTGCCTTTAACACAATCCTTAATATGAAAAGGAAAATGTTCATTGTAGGTATGTAGTTTATACTTGGTTATTTCCTTTTCTATATTGAGGTTGTCTGACATAGACTCACATGTATAAGGGTTGAAACCAACTGGAAATTGCACTTTCACCATTCTCTTGTTTACATCTGCCAACTACTTGCAAACCCTAGTCATCACAAACTTGTCTTTTGGATGTATTGGGAGCTTGATGGGAAAGCAAGTGAAATCACCAACCATAATATAGGAAAATCTATGGAATTGAATGAAATGGCAACCATAATAATTAACAAACTACATATCCTTAGGTGACAACTGCATTTCAATTTTCCCTTGTAGTTCTCTAGTCATTCTCATAGTGAAGGTGTGTGATATACTCCTATGATGAGAAAAGCTCTTGTTCAACTGTAGTTTATCAAGGTGCTCAAAAATTGGCATCTGATCATGAGGGAGATTACTTGGCCTCAAGCCTAGGCAAGGAATAGTATTCACAATGGAATAAATCAAATAGGAGAACATGAAGAATGATCTATTATCCTAAAATTAAACTAGTTGGTTGTGTAACTTGTCACTAATAAGTGTTTCCCAATCTATAAATTGGGTTCCTTTAAGTATTACCTGGACAAAGAAATACATCCTTTATTAAAAGACAAAAGCATCTTCATTTCCCCAGACTCTATGAAGCAGCAAAATCATGTTGGATATCTCCCCTATGAAATGGTTTTTGTGTAAATTCTAGGGTAGCTAAGATTTTCCTCCTCTGGGTTTTTCCAACCAATCACCTTCCATTATGTTTTAGTAGTATCCCTTCTTGAGTGAAAACTCAATTTGAGCACTAGTGAAATCCATGGGCGAGTAGGCTTCTCTTTTAGAAATTTCCAGGCATGAAGCAAAAGTCACTCTTTGGATTTTAATCACCAAGTGGTTGTCCTCAGTTCTTATTTCCTAGGTTTGTTCATTATAATTCCCTATACATTCTAAAACCATTTTTGGGCACTAAACAACTATAGGTAAGGTGACTGCCTCTACCAACCCACTCTCAATTATTCCCTATGTGATACGCGGTGGGTTGGGAGCAATGAATTTTTCTTTAATCTTATTCATATTTACCGACCCTAGCTGAGTATCCCCTATTTTAGGAATGTCACATGTTAGCCTTATAACATACTCATGCCCTTGACACTTAATTCTAGCCATTTCTAGACTACTAGGGTTTGAACGAATTTTCACCAGGTAGTTTAAAATGCAAGGAAAAACAAGCTTGATAATTGTATGCTAATAAGGAAAAGACAAGGAAAAAATAACCTTAGAGCGACCTTGGATTCTAAGGGTGGAAGTCTACATTAGTGTGCTCCCTTTCTTCACGTCTCTCAAAGTGAATGTCATAGTTGAAGAATGTCTATCCTTGGCTGAATTTCCTTTTTAATTCCCCACAAGAGATATATAAGTAGATAAACATTAAATGAAATTCCTCCATCATGTCAGCATGTGTCATATTTCACATCACTAACTTAATTGTATACCACTTTTTAAAATTTTGAAAAGGAATGACTATGCAAGCGAGGAAATGGGTAGTTCACATAACTTTGTAATTCACCACCCAAGTTCATACTTAACTACAAAATGTCATCTGCTCCATGAAGTTGATTGTTTCGCTTTGGGAAAAAAATAGAAATTCAACAAACTTAGTAACACACCACCCAAACTACTTGGGCTTGAAAACAAGACAAAGTGAGAATTTCATAAATTCACATAACTAAGAAAAACACTGCCAATGCTTCAAACAATCAACAAACATTATAGAGCGGGTGAAGGGAGAGTTAAAGTAACTTAACAAAACACTACATGAGTTATACTAGACACCCAAAACACCCCCAGTCTATGACTTAGCAAAATTTCAAAAGATTAACATGGATTTTGGGAGGGGGGAAATTAGGTAACAAGTTAAAAAATGAAATAAAAAATACTAAACACTGGTTTTTGACAAAAAACAACAGACACACAAACAAAAGAAAATAAAGATGAAATCCTTAACATTGTCAAAATGTGAAAAAAATACATTTTCAAATGGCCAAGAGAGATCCTATCATTACCCAAGTGTTTTATTTACTCAACCTTGAAACACGTACAAACTTGATGGTTACACAAATGAGATTATGTGATATCTTGTAGAATATCCAAAAACACATCTTTGGATGTTGGGAAGGCACTCCATTCCTTTGGGTTGGCAATCCAAAGAAAATTCCAAGCCTAAGGCTTGGGGATTCCAAAGAAAGATATAATGCAAGTGCATTATAACTCGCTCGTGTTATAATGTCCTCACTTTATAACATGCTCATGTTATATTTTGTTTTGTATTTTTCTCCCTTTTTGTAAAATTTTGGTGCATGTTTCTCTAGCTTGACATAACACTAGTACATTATAATGTGCTCACGTTATGTCTCACTTGGAATTTTGTTTGTGCAATTTTGTTAAGTATGTTTAATGTATGTATGCTTGCATATATGTGTATGTATGTATGTCTTTATGTATGCATGTATCCATGTATGTATGTATTTATGTATGTATGAATGTATGTATGTATGTGTGTATGCATGCTTGTATGTTTGTATTCTTGTATGTATGTATGTATGTATGCATGATTATATGTACACATATATACATATATACCTATATGTATGTATGTATGTATACATGCATGTATGTATATATGTATGTATGTATGTATGTATGTATGTATGTATGTATGTATGTATGTATGTATGTATGTATGTATGTATGTAATTATGTATGTATGTATGTATTTTTGTATGTATGTATGTATGTATGTATGTATGAATTTTATATACTTGTATGTATGTATGTATTCTTGTATGTATGCTTATATGTATGTATTTAAGGGTTTTTTTTTTAGGGTATATAAGAGTGAAGGTATAGGTTATAGGGATGAGAGTTGAGGTTTCTAGGTTTAGGGGTTAAGGTATAGGGTTGAGGGTCGAGTGATTAGGTCTTAAGTAATAGGTTGAGTGTATAGGGTAGAGGGTTGAGGGTTACAATTGAGGGATATTGTTCATCTGGTTCAGTGTATAATATTGTGTAAGGTATAAGGATTAGGGTTTAGGATATTGGGTTTGTGGTTTACAATATGGATTGAGGGTATAAGGCATAGGGTGACTTGGGTTGAGAGTACATAGGGTTTAATTTTTAAGTATATGGTTGAGCGATAATATTTAAGGTTTAGGTTATAAGGGTGAGGTTATAGGGTATGGGGATGAGGGTTTTTTAGTGTAGGGTTCAAGTTTTAAGTTATAAGGTTAAGGATTGAGGGATTAGGGATTAATTATATGATTGAGGGTTGAGGGTTGAGGGTTGAGAGTTGATAGTTTATAGTTGAGGGATAATGTTCAAGGTTGATTGTCTAAGATAAAGGTTTCAGACTTTAAGGTTAAGGGTATAAGGCATATGGATGAGGGTTGAAGGTTTAGGGCATAACTATAGGGTAGATGGTAGAGGTTTGAGGGATAATGTTCAGGGTTCAGTGTCGAAGGTTAAGTGTATAGGATATAGGTCCATTAGGGTTTAATATATTGGTTTGATGGATTAGGGCTTAAGTATAGGGTTGAGGATTGTGGTTGTAGGTTGTAGGGTTTAGGGTTTAGGGTTTAAGGGTTGAGGGTTTATAGGTTGATGGTTTAGGAATTATGGTTGAGGGTTGAGGGTTGAGTGATTAGGGGTTGAGGGTTTAGGATTTAAGGGTTTAAGGGTTGAGGAATTAAGGGTTGAGTGATTATGGGTTGAGGGTTTAGGATTTAAGGGTTTAAGGGTTGAGGGTTGAGGGATTAGGGTTTAAGGTATAGTGTCAAGGGTTCAGGGTTTAAGGATATGGTTTAGGGTTTAAGGTTTAAGGTTTGAGGGTTGAGGCTTTATGGATAAATGGTTTAGGGTTGAGAGTTAAGGGATTAAGGTTTAATGGTTTTAGGGTTTAAGGGTTGATGGTTTGAGGGTTTAGGGTTTAATGGATTAGGTTTTAAGGTTTTTGGGTTAAGGGATTAGGTTTTAAGGTATAGGTTGATGTATTAGGTTTAAGGGTTTATTGTATAGGGTCTAGGGGTGAGGGTTGAGAGTTTAAGGGTTGAGGGATTATGGATTAGGGTTTATTTTTTAGGGTTTATGGTTTAATGTATAGGTTTTATGGATTATGGTTGAGTTTCTAATGTATATGGTATATGTTTTAACGATTTAAGGGTTGAGGGTCCAATTTATAAGGCAGAGGGTTGAGAATTGAGGGTTGATGGATTAAGGGTTTAAGGGTTGAGGGATTAATTTATTAAAAGGTTTGAGGTATATGGATGAGGGATTAGGGTTGAGGGTTTAAGGGATTAAGAGTTTAAGGGTTGATGGTATAGGGTAGAGGGATTGGGGTTGAGGGATTAGGGTTGAAGGTCCAATGTATAGGGTAGAGGGTTGAAAATTGATGGTTGATAATTTAATGTATAGGGTAGAGGATTGAGGGATTAAGGGTTTAGGGTTTGAGGGGTTGAGGGTTGAAGGTTTAAGGGTTGAGAGATGAGGGTTGAGGGTTTAAGGGTTTAGGGTTGAGGGTATAGGGTTGAGTGTATAGGTTTTACTATATAGAGTTGAGGTATTAGGGTTGAGGATCAAATGTATAGGGTAGAGGGCTAAGAATTGAGGGTTGAGGGTTTAATGTATAGGGTAGAGGGTAGAGGGCTAAAGGTTTAAGGGTTGAGGGATTAGGGTTTAAGGGTTGAGGGATGATGGATTAAGGTTTAAGGGTTGATTTTTGAGGGATTAGGGTTGAGGAATTAAGCATTGAGGGTTGATGGAGTAGGGTTGAGGTATTAAGGGTTTAGGGTTGAGGGATTAGGGTTGATGGATTAAGTGTTGAGGGTTGAGGGTTTATGGTTGAGGTTTAAATAGTTTAAGGGTTGATGGCATAGGTTTAATAGATTATTGTTGAGGATTTATGGTTTGGGGTTGAGAGTAGATGGTTGAGGGTTTAAGGGTTTAGGGTTTAAGGATTGAGGGTTGATGATTTAGGGTTGTGGGTTTAAGTGTTTAAGGGTTGAGGGTATAGGGTTGAGGGTTGAGGGTTGAGGATAGAGGGCTTGGAGTTTAATAGTTTATGGTTTAAGGTTTAATGGTTTATTTTTTAGAGTTGATGGTATAGAATTCAGGGATTAGGGTTGAGGGTTTAGGGTTGAGGGTTTAAGGTTTCAGGGATTAGGTTTTATGGTTTTAGGTTTGAGGGTTTAGGGTTGAGGGTTTAGGGTATAGAGTTGACATTTTAGGGTTTAGGGGGGGAAGAGAGAGATGAGATAGATAAAAATATATATAGAGTGGTAGGGAGTGATTGAGTGAGAAGTACATATAAATATGGAGAGGGGATATAGAGACAATTAGAGTGGGTAGGAGAGAGGGAGGGAGAGAGAGGTGAGATAGATAGATATATATAGAGAGAGAGGTGTTGTTGTTTATGGTATAGGGTTGAGGGATTACAGTTGAGGGTTCAATGCCTAGGATAGAGGGTTGAGAATTGAGGGTAGATTAAGGGTTTAATGGTTGAGGGTTTAAGGGTTAAGGATTAAGGGTTAAGGGTTGAGGATCCAATGTATAGGGTATAGGGTATAGGGTTGATAATTGAGGGTTGAGGCTTTAATGTATAGGAGTAGAGA
Organism: Sequoia sempervirens; assembly: GCA_007258455.2. Taxonomy (NCBI): domain Eukaryota; kingdom Viridiplantae; phylum Streptophyta; class Pinopsida; order Cupressales; family Cupressaceae; genus Sequoia; species Sequoia sempervirens. Next base: position 12,267,497 of record VDFB02000017.1, read on the forward strand.
AATTATATAAAGTTGAAGTTTAAGGAGTTTTAAAAGTGTTGAGGATTAGGGTTTTAAAAGAGTACATTGGATTTAGTATTAAGGGTTGAGGATTGAAAGTATTATAGTTTTAAAGTTGAGGTTGAGAGATTAATAGTTGAGAAACTGAGGTATAGAGAGGATTGAGGTTGATAATAGGAGTTTATAGTTTATAGTTTAAGAGTTTGAAGTAACCGTTGAGGATTAAGGTTGATAGTTTGAGAGTTTAAGGTTGAGGTACTAAGGTTGAGGATTATGGATTAAGAGTTTTAAATTAGGTGAAGTGAGGTTTAAAGGAGTTGGGTTGGAGTTGAGGTTTAGAATTTGAGGAGTTTAAGAGTTGATGGTATATATTTGAGGATTAGGAGGTAGAGGATAGATGGAGTGAGGGAAAATATGTATGGACAATTAAGAGATAGAAAAGAAAGATAATGAAAAGTATAGATGAGGGTTGAGATCAAATGTATATAAGTAGAAGTTAATAGTGAGGGTATAGGGTTGAGATATATGGTTGAGATTTAGGTTATTAGTTTGATGGTAGAGGTTGAGGTATAGGTAGAATTAGGGTTGAGGTCCAATATTTATAGAGGTAGAAAGGTTGAGGATTAAGAGTTAAAAGGTTGATAGTTTTAAAAAGGTTGAAGTTTAAGGGTTTAAGTTGAGAGTTCAATAGTTTAGGGTTTATATAAGATGAGGAGTTGAGGTTGAGGTACTTATAGAGTTTGAAAGGTTTAGAGTTTTAGGGTTGAGGGTTGAGAATTAGGGTTGAGAATAAGTGTTCAAGTTTAGGAGTTTAAGGAGTTGAGGAGTTGAGGGATTAGAGTTGAGTTTTAGGTTTAGGAGTATAGGGATTAAGAGGTTTAAGGGTTGAGGTTATAGATTTAGGATTAGGAGTTTAGGAGTGTTAGGCACAAAGGAGTATAGGGTTGAGGTTTAGGGTTTAGGGTTTAAGAGGTGGTGGTATAGGGTTGAGGTATTAGGGTAGAGAGTGAGGGAGGGAGGGAGGGAGAGATGGAGTGGAGAAGTGAGAGAGAAAGAGAATAGGAGGGGAGGAGAGAGTGAGAGATATGATGGTTGAGGATCCAATGTATAGGGTAGAGGGTTGAGAATTGAGGGTATAGGGTTGAGGGTTTATGGTATTGGGTTGAGGGTAGAGGGTTAAGGGTATAGGGTCTAATGTATAGGGTAGAGAGTTTAGGGTTTAATGTATAGGGTTTAGGGTTGAGGGATTAATGGATTAAGGGTTGAGCGCTTAAGAGTTTAAGGGTTGAGGGATGAGAGTTGAGTGTTGAGGGTATAGAGGTTGAGGGTTTAGGGTTTAAGGGTTGAGGGTTAAGGGATTAGGGTTTATGGATTATGGTTGAGGGATTAAGGGTTGAGAGTTTGGGGTTTATGGTTGAGGGATTAAGGGTTTAAGGAGAGAGACAAAAATAGAGATAGAGAAAAATAGAGATAGAGAGATAGAGACAAAGACAAAGATAGAGACAAAAAAATACTGAGATAGAGAGATAGATAAAGACAGATAGATAGAGAGATAGAGAGAAACAAATGGAGAGGTATAGAGGGGGAGATTGGGAGGCGAGAGAGAGGTGAGATAAAGATAAGTAGAGAGAGAAGGAGAGAGAGAGAGATAGGGAGATGAAAGAGTTGATATTAGATTTAAGGGTTTACATTTTAGGGTTGATGGTTGAGGTTTTAGGGTATAGGGTAAAGTGTTTAGGGTTTATGATTTAAGATATAGGGTTTAGGGTTAATGTATAGGCTTGATCATTTAGGTAATTGTGGAAAAACTTCATATCGCACAAAAAATGAGACACACAAAGCACTTAGAAGATGTCATAATTCATCAAAGATAGGTCTCATTGATGTACCTTAACCCAATCTCCTATTGACACATGATAATATTTAAGAAACCTTTACAAAATCAACTTTTTCAAAATGCGAGGACATTTTGGAAAAGTTTAAATATGGTCATTTTTAGAGCAAGCTAAAACATGCTCACATTATAATGCAAGAACATGTTTTCTTCCTCTAAAAATAGTAAAAAATATAGGACATGTGTGATCCAAGCCCACATGCTCTATTATTCTCATTTATTTGCATGTGATCCAACAAAAAATGATTTTTGATGCTATTTAGAAGAGCACATGCAAATTTTACACATTGCACCACCTTTGCACATGAACTTTCAACCACTATTTTTTGGCTTGCCAACTTAATGAGGAAATAATAGAGTTTTTACATCAAATTTGATTATATCAACTCAAGTTTCAATATTTATAGTGTTGCAATGTTAATTATGATTGAATTCTTATAATATAACATTATACATTGGTTAATTGTATAGTTTTTAGTAATTCTATTAGAGTTATATACAATTGAACATTGAAAAGGAAGCAAGTTTTTGGAAAGCTCAAATTGTTGAGTTTGATGAAAGAAGAAAAAAGAATACACATAATTGGGTAGTTTCTCCATTTGAATCTTCATTTTTAAGGTATTTTAGGTCTTTATACATGTTTTTTACATTTTCCTTCATTCTATTATGTTTCTTTATCATCTCTTATCATACATGCTTAATACAATGATTTATTTTTGTTATCATGTTGATTTTGGGATTATATTTTTCCATGTATTCCAAATTATGAGTGTTCAACATACATAGCCTTAATCAAATGCATTAGATTTTGCTAAGGGATTAGATTATACTTTTTTTAAATGCATATTCCATGTTCATCATTTTTTTTTTTACTTTTTGACATCTAAGAGCATTCAAGGGGGTTTCTTTGAAAATTCTCAGTATAACCTTAGCCCCTCCTGGAACATTTTAACCTAGACAATTATTCACTCTTAGTAGTGGTTTGGCTGCTCTTATAGTATCGTGCAGCTCTTGGGAAACCAAAAAAAAATTGCTTGCATTGCTGCAATATCCACATAGTTTCTCCATTTCTTCCCTTCTCTAACCTTAATCTCTCCCTCTAAAATGTCCTCCACTAAACTCATTGCTATAGGATCTATTGCCATTATATTCATCTCTATAACTAGTAGAAGGTATTTCTTTAGGGATTTTCAATACCATAGTTTGAATTGAGTATATATCCAAAAAGACAACAAAAACCACTTTTTAACCTCCTTCAAGGCTCCCTTTATTGCAAAATTTCACTCATCTTCCTCACACTCTAAAGTAATGTAGTGCCCTCCGTTTCGGTCGTCGTTGATGTTAAGTAAGTTGTTGTTGGTAATGTCATGATGATGTGGTGATTTTATTATTTAATTTAATTTTAAGGTTATGAGGTAACACTAATAATATGTTTGGACCTGATTAATAAAATTAATTTAATTATAAGGTTACCTGTTTCATTTGGAATTAAATAAAGAATTAGATTCAATGATAAACGTCAATTCAATTATCGTTGGGAGTTAGTTATTTAAAATAATCAGATTAAATGAGGAAAGGTAATTATCATTTAATGATTAAATTCAATTAATAAATTTAAAAGTGATAAAATATTAGAAATGATTAAATATTAAAATTTTACTTAAGTTGAATGAAGGTAAAAACGAGAAAAGCCAGTAAAAGTTGGTACCTAATTATAATTGATAAGTTAATAATGTTATTATGGTAAGTAATGTGACGAAATAAATTCTAATAAAATATTATTAATGGTTTAAATGAATTAAATAAATCAAACTTGAATATTATAATTAAATAAACAATAAACATGCAAATAAATATTATTTGAAATTCAAGTTTCGGTTTGGGGAAGGTGAAAAGTCATTCGGTTGGGATTCGTTCGGGATTGGTAACTGACCAAGAAAGAAAATAAGAGGGTGATTTTTCTGAATGCCAAGGGGGACTTTGGGAAGATAATTGGCAACCTGTGAAGAGAGGGAGGAATTTTACTGAAAGCAATTTCCACGAAGGAAGGAACAAGAAAAGAAAAAAAAAGAAGAGGAATTCAAAAGGGAAAGCGACTTCCAGGTTTTCTTTTAAATATTTTCCTTCCTTTCATTTTATTTATACTTACATAAATATGGTATTCAATATATGTATTTTGAGACTATAAACTGTCTGTAAATGAACTGTTTCCTGTGACTCTATTCAAACAGTTTAGTTGTGTCATCCATAACATTTTTTATACAAACTAGTTTGCTAGTAAATTTAAAGGGTTTCTCCAAATTCCAGTTTTCTATTTGCTGTCCAAAAATCTCAAATACCCAGATTATAGTTTTGGCGTTATGCTTAAAATACGAGGCTGCTGTCAAGCTGCTCCCTTATGGTTGCGTTTTGCTGATAATAAATATAATCTATAAAGAGTTAAATTAAATTTTGGTCTGCTAGTATGATAGGTTTTGAGATAAATAGAGAAATAATAAAGATGTTAAGGGTTTATTATAAAATAAGCTGCATTTTGTTAATTATTAAACTTAGTGGTTAAAATAAATTGATTATTAGGGGAGTAATACTTGGAGGGAAATGATTTATTTATATTAAAAGAATTGAATAAATAAAATATAAAATCAATCATAAGTAAAATATTAATTTTATTTAGGTTAAGTTGAATGATAATTATTTATCAAACTACTGTGTGAAATAATCCATTAGTGTCGTCACCTTAGTATTATAATAAAGTTGTAAATTATAGAATTGTCATTGTAGTATTACATTTTAAAGTTATAATTAGGATTCGTATTAAACAGTGGATGGAGTTGGTTATCTTATAAATGATATAGTTATTTTAAATATAATTATTTGTAGTAATACTCTCTTAATTAAATTAAGTGGATATATTAAAATAAGTGGTAAAAACGTTGAAATAATGCTTAAATTAAAGGAAGGTCTTTATGGTTATAATGTGTGAGTAAATGTAAACAAAGTGCTTTGATTATTGGTTAAGTGTTATTTAATTGTTTTAAGATGGGTGTTATTTGTGGGATATTTATGGAGATGTCTCAATGGCCTGTTCATTGTAAGTGTTTTAAGATAGTGTTCTTCAAGGTTGATGTGTTTGATGGTTTCCTTGTATGGAATTATTCCTTAAGACTTTGTAATTAATGTGTTTATATTCAAAAAAATAATTTATTTATAGGAGTTAGAAAATTAGAATTATTAGGTAGTTAAGTTAGGTATTATGTTATTGAGTAGGTTAGTAAAGTGATTAGAGAGAGAGTTTCCTTATGTTAATAATTTGGGTAACATTGATAGATTAGTTTATTCTCAATTTGATTAGTTTCAAGTGGGATAGTTAACTTAGAAATAATGAAAAGTAGAGTTTTGTATGTTGTTGATGTATGTAGATAATATTGGCGATAAGGATTATTTCTATTTAGGTGGGAGAATTGATTTATAAGATAAATGGAAGTAAATAAATTTGAAAACTTTAAATAGTTGGGTATTACGATAAAGGCTAGTGAATGATTGTTGATTCGATAAATGTTTTGATTAATTATATTTAGTTAAACAAAGGGTTTATGTAAATGAATAAAATTAGATGATCTGTTCTAAGTCAATTTCCCTCATATTCTTTTAATAGTTGATTTGTGGGATTTCTATAAGAACAGTTCTAGAAAATACTTGTGATTGATATCAGGATCAAATTGTTGGTTTGAGTGGGTTGATCTTCGAAGGGAGATTGTTGTTATAATGTGTAAATTGGAATATATTTGTGTTTGAAAGAGTATACTTGTGAATAGTGTCTTATGGCTTAAACCATTAGATTTTATTTTCACTTCGTAATATTGTGCTATCCTTAAATGTTGGAAATGATTGATCTTTAAACTAATGTTCTTTTTAAAATGTTTCAAGTTACTTCTTATTGAATGAATGGATATATTATTAGAATGTGTGGTTTTATGGATTCTTTCAATGTGACTTTTCCTGAGTTGATTTTTGAGTTGGAGTTTTTCTCTCATTTTATTTATGTTGCTATTCGTTGGGAACCAGTATGTGTTCTTTTGTTCTTTACCTAAGTGGCAAATTGGTTAATGTTAACTTTGTCATGATTGATGGTTCTACTTGATGAGTCAAATTGAAAAGTTCTTTGAATTATGGGTATTCCGAGAGGAGAAAATAGAGGTTTCCCTTGGATTATCGATTTAGTTCGTATCGAAGTTGTTGGTGTTGTTGAGTGGAGTTGTTGATCTTATTTTGGTGTATTTGCTCATTATATTTATATTGGAAATAGTTCTTTGAGGTCTTGCAATTATTGTTGTCAGTTCCTTGATGGGGAAACCCTAGTGTAACTTTATGAGAATCTTCCAGAGGTTTATTTTACTATTGGTTAATGTTCCTCCTTTTATGTGCCCTTGTTGTGGCAAATGTTTTGGTTTCATGTTTTTGAAAGGGTTGTACGGGAATCATGGAGATTTTTGATTATGTATTTATGGCAAGATGGGTAATGCCTTGCATGCTGCTCTGTTGTGATATAATGTTCTTGTTATGTTGTACAACCCTTGGATTTTGGTTTTATGTTTTGAGTGTCTAGAGAGAGAGAGTGGCTCTAAGTGGGTGGTCGGCGCACAAAGGGGCGCCAGGATAGCCCTCGTTAGAGTGAATTTAATAAGTGATAATTTAAATAATTAACTAGGGGGTGGGTAGAATCACATTAAAAAGATAATTGATGCCTCATCCGCCTTTGAGTGCTACCATAGACTAAAGGGGATTGAGAAGGCCGTGGTTGGCAAGATCGTTGCCTTGTCTTCATGAAAGGTTAACGGTTCCGCATGAGCAACCCTATGGAGCGGTTCCTTGAGATAGGTAGCCTGGATAACCATAGATGGAGGCAGTTCCTAGTGCTTGGTTGCCTGGATAATCCGTCAGTAGATGGAGGCGGTACCTTGCAGTAGGTAGCCTGGAGAATCCATGTTAAGCCATGCGATGACACTCTCCTCTAACACTCCTTCTTATGTTGTTACTTTGGAAATCCTCTGGAAGTGGGTCTTTGTCTTGAATTGATGAAACATACTTGTTTGAAATGATTTATGATTTTACCCTATTTTATCTATGGTGTATTCTGTGGTCTTGTATAAATCTTGTTGATGTTTGGGTTTTGACCTTGTACTCTTTTGGTACTGTGATATGATGTTATTGGATTGGTTAATTGCAATTTGGAATTGTGTTATGTTTATTAATACGGTTTTATTGGAAGCATTTCATGATCATCCTTTGGTTACTTGGTTACTGGTCATTGCTTTTATTCATGTGATGAGATTTATGACTCTTGGATGTGGTTGGATTGTGTCATTGTAATTCCTGAGTGTTATGATACTTTTGTATGACGTTGAGTCTTGTGGTTCTCTGTTGGATGTTCTTGGTTGAGGTCTCTTTCTTGTTAGCTCCTAGCACGGGGGGTGGGTCTTCGGACTCACATGGTCGGGTGGAACATGCTAAGCACCCCGTTGGGTCCCCAGTCAAGGATCGAGAGGTGCGGATTGGTGTTGTTGCAGCGACTCCAGATTTGTATCTGTCTTGGAGCCAGTTTTGATACTTGTATTTCTCTAATTATTTGTATCATGTTATCTTATTGTATGGTTTCCGTTCATGATTGGAAACACTTTTGTATCATTGTACTTCTTGAACATTGTACTGTAATGTAATATTGGCCATGGTAGCTGTTATTCAATGCGTACCCAAATGGTTTCTTATCAATGCTTAAATATGAATGTGTTATATTTGTTATTGTTTACTTTATATCTTTGGATTTTATTCTTTATTGCTGTTGTATGGATCTAAGTTGCATAATGACTCTTCGTGTACCCCAAGGGATGTATGTGTTAGTGAATTTACTTTAATGAATTCATGTTATGACTTAATGTGTATTACATGTATGTTATGTGTATTTTAAAAAAAAATTTGCGGTAATTATTGTGTTGTTGTCCTTTGGGGTTCGCACGGCGGGGCGTTACAAATCACTTCAAAATTATTGTCAAACCCTCTATGGTTGGGAAAAAACTTCAACCTCACCCTAAACTAGAAAAAATCACTTAAATATATGAAAAAGATTCCAGATGAAAATGTTGGTTAAGGTCTAGTATGAAATGTGCAACCAAGTTAAGACCCTTTGAAATGGTATGATATGAAATGTGCAACAAATTGAGTTGACTACTATGTACATTTTCAAACCTACAATATTCAAGTTTTATTTTGAAACAACGAATGTATAGCTATCATATGTTTGGAAACAACAAATTTATAGTTGCCATATGTTGTAGGAATATCATATGGTGAATATCTAGAAATTTTGGTGGCTACACATGAATGGAAATATGCCATGAAGGTTGCACAATGTTAATAGTGTTCTTATTCATTAGGGTTGATGACATTAATTATGTGTAATTTATTATAAGGATTTTGTGTCAATCATCCAATATCATGCATGTTATTTAGTCTTATAGTGTGTCCTGATTCATTTATTCTAGTGTGTAAGGGATCTAATTAAATATGTCATATATGGTGTGAATTAAGGTTTAATGACATAGTATCTTATAATTTTCATTCTTTTTGAGTGAACCTTCCATCATGAATTATGTGCATCAAACTCGTACATTATATGTCTAGTGTACTTAAACATGCATCATGGTTAGCAATATTTATTATAGTGCATTTTGATTGTACATGAGTTTTATTTTTAGTTTTAATGGTGTATGTGTCATTGAGTTTTATAGGTTTTATTTGAATTTCATTGAGGTTGTATGGGTTATGTTTGAAGGTTGCATCAAACTCCTATCATGTTTTCTTAGTGTACTTTTTTATTCATCATGGTTGAGTGACATGTACTCTTCTACATGATGATTTTATGTATTTTGTATGAAGGGTTGAATGACATATATTTCATTTATTTATATGGATTTATTTTTTAAGAACTAATATTTATCTCTTTATCATGCTATAGATAAAATTATTTGTCATGCCAAGGAAACAATAAAGGATTAAACCAACATAAGAAAAGAAAGAAGCTACGAATGCAAAGAAAGCAGAAAATATGAGGGAACTTCGTGAGAAGAGGAAATTAGGCATGATTTTTGAAGACATGCCAATTGAAGAGGAACCTCAACCATCAACAAGAGATATGGTATTGGTGGCACAAAGCGAATGAACGCAAAACCTTTGTGTTATGAGAGATTTGAATACCATAGTTGGAGACACGTCCTCTACCGCAAGTGAAGATGGAGGGACACCATCTACCACATCTCAAGTTGAGAGTAGTTCATCACTCACATGTGAGGAAGGAGGTATGCCATCATTCCCATCTCAATCTCAAGGTATGTAATCTATTCCATCTTTGATCAAAAGCATCCAATCTATCCCATCTCATTTAAATATTGATGAAATTCCTAATGTTGAGAGAACTTTACCCTTGAGAACACCACCTAGAATTTTGTATAGAAAGCCCAAGTGTTTGATTGATATTCATGAGAATAATTTGCAGCCAATGGAAGATAAGATTTCAAAATGCACTTGTAGAAGATATGCTCATAAGATTTGGAGAGTTTTATTTGCGAAATTAAATGAGACTAAAAGATGTCAACTATTTGTTGAAATGATGCAAAGTATAAATTTTAGGTCCTTCATGTATATTGCTGGGTTGAGAACATTAGAGGCTTCAAGTGAAAAATCTATTGTAAAGAATATAATGAGTGCATATGAGATTTTGAGTAACACCTCACACACAAAATATAGTAATGTCACATGATGTGTCATTACATGAAAAATAGTAAGAAATCGAATGAAGAAAGATTATCTCATTAGAAAGACAACTCAAGAATTGAAAATATATAGAAAAAAATTATCAAAAGTTGTTGGAAGGCACCAAAGAATTGAGGACACCCATGACAATGAATTATGGGAATTCTCAAGGAGACTACCACAAAAAGATAAACCAAATATTGAAACATTGAGATCACTAATTAAAGAATTTTGCAAGAATTATACAAGGGTATCTTCAAATAAAAGGGATGTGGTAAGAAGGAGAATCAGTAGTCAAAACCATGAGCCACATCCAACGCATTTTTTGGATACAACTCACACACAATTTTTTAGTAAATTTCTAGAGATGTATCCTCAAGTTAAAATTTGTCAAATATATTTTGAAATGGTAAATCCTTTATATGTCAAAATAAATCACACATGCACTACGTGTTTTTGTAGAGTGCATATTGAATTTTCTAACCATTTTGATGTTTATTAGTCTCTATGTTTAGATTTACATACTAACAATGTTTTATAGGATTGTGGTATATATGCCCACCTATATCTTCAAGAGACTTCATATCAACAATTTTATGTGAAAGAGAGGAAGGTCAAATATTGTATAAGAAATTATGCTTGGATGGCTCATGCCAACATTGTGGTGGCTTGCAACATATGCCAATATGTGAACATATGGAAAGCACACATGCAATTGGAAATGAATTACTAGAGTTCGAAAGTATAAAATAGTGGAATACAATACAAAAGATGGTAAAGAAGCAAAAAGGTGTGATTTGGTTATTCAAAAGATTCCAATGTATCAACTTATGTCTACATTTTCTGATGGTATAGTGTATGAGTATGCAAGGCATACCCATAGAGCTCGATGGTTGGACCTGAAATTTAAGTTATGCAAGGACACATTTCCACTTGGTATAATTATTTCATTTGTTGAATTTTCAGAGACCTACAATGTACAACCACAACATGAGGTGCTATCACAATATTACAACTCCACACAGGTTTCTATATTTGTGCACATAGAATTTATTCATGCAAATAATAGTATAGAGGATGATAGAAATATCATAAGGGAATATCATTTTTTATATCAGTGATGATTGCACACATTCTATAGATTTCATGCAAGGTTTCTTTCAAGTGTTCTATAATGATTTTTCTAGAAGGGGCATATCATTCAGTTAGTATATCATATGGTCAGATAACTATGCATCACAATTCAAGAACTCATAGATGTCTTATTGGTTGAGAAAGATGCATAATATTAAAAGTGTTCAACATATGTGAAACTTTTGTGAGGTTGGGCATGGAAAAGGGGAGAATGATGGTGCAAGAAAATGTATCAAAAGAGACATATCATGAGAAGAGTTAAAGTATAAAGACAATGTAAAGTCGATAGATGCAAAATCAATCATTGAGTCATGTAATGATTCAATGGGTCCAAATAATGAAGGTAAGTCTTTAAATTTTATACTGTTTTGGTTGATAGATGATACCAACATTGTAAAATATGAGGATTTTTGTACACTAATAGGATCAAGTGAGCTATACTTTTTCAAAAGCTCAAATGCAGGTTCATGGGATATCCATACATAGAAGATGGCATGTTTTTGTTCTTCATGTACAATTCAATCCTAGAATGAGTGCAAGTCAAAGGATTTGGTTGATGAATGGTGGTTAAGTTTCCTTAGCCTACTTGACACATATCAGCTCCTAACAGCACTAGAACTAACACAGATTCAATCATTAGTTAACTTTGACCACATATCAGATCTCATTCTACTAGGTAATATATCAACTTGAATAGTTTTTGAAATTCCTAATGTTATCTAAATTTTTAGTGTTTTTGTAATGTTGACTAATTTCATCTAATTTGTTGCACATATCAATACAGGGCATGTTTATGTAATTATTGCAAATGATGACAATGAGGAGAGAATAGATTATTACTTGTGTCATTATGTTGAAGCCAAAAATAAATTGGAGGCCCCATTTATAGATGGAGAAAACATCAAATACCCTACAAGCTCTAAGGTTGTTACTTGAACATGGATTAGAAGGTACCCACATAAGAGTGTTAATGTTTGGTTGTTGTAGGAATTTGACACACATCAAAAGATTCTTCATTACTCAAACCTTTTCATGGAATCCAATGCTCATTTGATACAAAATTAGGGTAGAGATTTGAACAATACCTTTTGGAAGGTGTGTGAGTATGACCATGAGGTGATACTTGACACATAAAGAGTAGAGAAAACCCAGATGGTTCGTTGGACTAATTTGTAAGTATGCACATTGAATTTGTAAAGTCATGTTAGTGATGTTAATGTATTGTAGTTGATAGTTAAACCTTTCATTTATGTATTTTAACTTTACTTATGTTTTAGTTCCAAATTTCATATGACATAGGAAGGAATTACTACCCCTCTTATACTTAATTTTTTTCTTTTGTTTTGCTACTGCATTTTTACACATATATAGTGAATATTGGGTATATTATATGCATATTTATGGTTTCACCATTTGACCATATTGAGACCTCAATTTGAAAACTTGACCTTTGCAGCCCTAGATAAGACTCCGGAGACCCTTCCTCAACCATAATTTCACCTAAAACATCAACCATTTCCATCATATCCATCCAAAAATATATCAACTTTCCCTCATCTTAGCATTTTCATCCATTATCATAAGCTAGTCATCACAACCATCATCAAATCCTTGTTATCAAAATCCCCATAAAATCCTTGTTTAGGTGATTATCCAATCCTAAGTAAGCATATTCAAGCCTTCTCTAAGTTATTATCCAAGCTTGAGTGAGAAACTCCAAGCCTTTCCTAGAAAATTATAAAAGTCTATTCTATAAGAAAACCCTATTATCATCAATCAATACTCTAGTTTATCTTGAGACAATATTGGTTTTGTATCTCCATTTTCATCATTATCCCTTTTTCCATCTATTTTATCATTATCCCTTTTCCATCCATTCTATAATTATCCCCTCTACATCCATCATCTCAAATCCAAGGTCTACCTAATCATCCTTAATCATCCTCATTCCATTTTATCATTCATAGGTCTCTCTCTCTTGGATGCCTATCACAAGTTCCCAAGCATGAAAGAAAATTATGGCTTACCAATATTCCCAACCATTATATCATTATGATATTCAACATTATATCCCTTATCATTATATCTCAACATCTATCCCATTTAACCCATCACATCATCTCCAAACTTCTAGTCCCATCTCATATACCCTTCAAGTAAAAATTCATATTTATGTGATAAATGTCATTCATTATATTTTTTTGTGTTTCACTATTCAAGGATAAGTGCATTTTTATGTGATAAAAATTCTATTCACCATCTTTTTTTGTGTTGAACTATAAAGTAAAAATGAAATGATTTAGTTCCCTAAATGGTATGTAAGTGTTGTAATGCCCCGTCTAAATAACCTAAGAATGTTGCAAAGGTGATAAAAAAGTGTAATAATTTTTTTTTTAAAGTATTAATATAATGTTAAATAGATTGCATACATTCTTAGGTTACAATGACGTTACACTTTGAGTTTTCCTTAAGCGACTTATGTACTTCGCATTGCTCCCAATTTAAATTATAACATAAAGTAAACATTGCATAATAATTTAAATTTCCATTCAAGATTTATTATAGTATAAATACATTTCCATACATTGCATTGATTAAAATATTACATTGCTCATCCGTATGATGAGATAGTTCAAATAACAAATACATTTACAATTACATTGATCACCTCTTATAAATCGAGGGATGTATTCAATTACAAGTTACAATATACAATGATGAAAGTAAAAACAAAATCCATGTGTGAGCTCTCCATCCTTGAAGCACTCTATGCAACAATCGAACTGGGGACCCAACGGAGTAAGGTGCACGTTCCACCCAACCATGTGGTACCCGTAGGTCCACCCCCCGTGCTAGGAGATAGTAATAAGGCTACCTAGACCAAATCTACTAACCCTAGACACTAGTACATACACACTATTGGTTACATTGCTTCCAGATTTGACATTTGATTTGAAACACAAACACAAGGTTTAACTGTTATTCTAGGTGGAGTGTCATCACAACGATGCAATGGTTACCCTGGTGTTTCTTCCTAGGTCCCGGCCCCCAATCCTTGGGTTACCCTGGTAACCTCTTACGAAACTTGGCCCCTATTGCATGCATTTGCGGAATCGAATGCCTCTTAAGGAAACGAGACATCGATTTGCCATTCCAGGCCTTCTCGACTTATACTCATAATTGTAGAAGCTTATGAGTCATAAACGAGGCATAAGCATCTTATTACATGTTTTAAATCTATCTACTGTGTCATTTAATTATCACTAACTTAAATAACTGTTTGTAAGTTACCCTGACACCACTTTGTGTGTCGGCCCTTACAAACAGCCACTCCCCTAAACATAACGGGGTTCCAAGGTTTTCATGACTAGGGTTTACCAAAAGTATTTTTTTTATCTCATATTGACAAGAAATCTTAACAATAACAAACACCATATTTGGCTCTTACACGAACCCAAGTCAAAATGAATTCCATCGAAAACAATAGAGAAAACCCCATTAACCCAATTTAATTCTGGAAGACTTGATTTGTTTAAAAGAAACTTCTCCCATATTTGCCCCAAAAGAAAATACATAAACAAATCCAGAAAAGAAAATTTTCTAATATTTGGATATGTTAAATCCAATCACTCAGAATAAAATAAACAAATCATTTCATCATTTATTCCATCTATTTTCTCAATTTATTTAAAGATAAATAAAATTCTCAACTTGTTTGATAACACATCCAGCAATTTACTAGTGATATTTATAATTCTAAAAAAATATATTTAATTAATTTAAATTGCATAAATATCACATTCAAAATCATACAAATATATTTTTATAAAAACCATATTTCTAGCTTAATAAATATAATTAATTATTTATATATATATATATATATAAATACAATTAATATATATTTATTATAACAAACTCATATATATAATGAATATATATATATATATATAAGTATATTATAAACATTAAAAAGTATATAAAATAAATTACAAACATTAAATAACGCACCAAATAAAAACGCGTTTAAAATTTTTAAAGGAAATAAAATTTATTAACCAGGCCGCAGCCCCTGCTGCGGCTCCAATGGGAAGGGTGCGGCCCTCCCCAGGACAATTCTAAATTTCTACAGAAGCTTTTCTAAAGCATTTTGATTTGAGTTTCCTTTCTATTCTTGCCTAATTTTCTTGAAATTTGTTCAGACAGACAAGATTTTTTACAGAAGCTCTTTTCTTTTAAAAATTAACAGCAAGAAATTGAAATTCTATCTAATAGATTTTCTTTACAAATAGGACAAAAAAAACCAATTTCACAAGAAAAGTACCTGGATAATTAATTGCCTAAAGAATGTAAATCTCCAAAAGCTTTTCCAAGAAGATCCCGAGATCCACAAAATATCCAACCTCCAAGGATATCTTCCTCCAAAGAAAATCACAACCCAATAACAGAGAGGTAACAGATTCTAAGAATAATAATATTTTTCACAGTAAAGATATTTTTTTTCTCGTACACAGAAAATTTCCCCGTGAGGAAATTGAATAACCCCTGTCAATTTTCCCGAGATCCACAATAACCTCTCCGTAACCAATTTTTTTAACAACCTCATCAAAGCACTGGCACACTTGTCGAGAGGTTGTTGAGAAAATATCTTCTCCACCTCTCGGCAATTTTTGCCATTTAAAATTTTGCATGCAATTTATCTAATTAATTTAAATTCAAATTTTATAACTCTAATTTTTAAATCACATGCAATTAACTTATTTATTTAATTTAAATACTAAAAATAAATTTCCAAGCACAATTTAATTCACATGCAAATTATTTCGATTTATTTTCTAATTTTCTAATCTATTTAAACACAATATAATTTATGCATTTAATAATTTAATCTGATTAATTAATTTATTTAATTAAATAGTTAAATCCTTTTTAAAGATTAACTATTTAACTAATTAAACTAACTAATGTATTAAATAATTAAATAAATAAATTTCAATTATATTTAAATATTAATTTTAATAACAATAAATAAAATACAATAACCAATATTAAACATAAGCAAATTTACCTTTTCAAAAATAATTTAACCAACAGAAACACTTTACAACCTACAACTCAAAACTGAAAACTAACACTGTACTAAGACTAGGGTTAAAGACCGGACTAGGATTAACCTAACTACTATCTCCCTTTCAACAATTCCGTTGAGTCTTGACACGCTCAGACCTGATTACACAGGTGGAGTCGGTGTCATGTTCCTGCAAATTCTGCAACCAAGCAAACAATGTACATGCATGTATATATATATATATATATATATATATATAAAGCAGTAAACAGGCACACCGTGCGGAGAAAGTCACAGATATCGCAGGGCACTCGCAAGCGAGTGATGCGATTCTGTTCTCCACACCAATACACTCACAGAGGACTGACTCAATACATATTGTTAGTCCATCATAACATGTGCATATCCATAAACAACTGAAAATAACCATCTACATTAAATCATGTCATGTCTGAAAACAATAAACGTCACACAGAGTATCAACATGTTACAGAATAATCCATCATCACTCAAAAACAGCGATCCAAGTATCCAACAAAATAACATAAGTCTAACAATGTGAGAAAGTATCAACAGAAAGCATAGCATAACCGGAGGGGTACTACAAGTGTTGTCAAGATCCATTTAGGTATAGTGCTAAGTCTCTATATGAGTGTAGATGGGTTTTTGTAATCTCAACATAAGAGTGTTACTGAACAAAATATAGTTATGGGTTCGAATAGTGTTCTTTATGACTTTTTAGGTTTTAGATTGAAATGTATATGCATCATCCACATTCCAAAACTAGAGGCAACGGGTACTAGAATATATGAAATGAAAAATGAATCAACTAGAAAAACACTTGAAAAGAATCATATCAAAGTGAATGAGATAGATAATGTATTTCACAAACTCAAGAGGTTTTGTATTTCATAATAATTTGTGAAGGAAAAGAAAGTGAGAGATGATATTTTAGCTAAATTTGAACAAATGAATTTAAAGATTTTTGAACTTAATACTTCCATGGACCAAATACAACTAGAAATAGATGAATTTGAAGATTATTCAAATTGAAGAAAAACAACCGAAGACTAAAATTAACCACTTAGAAAAGGAAATAAAAGACAAGAAGATTTTATAGTTAAAGAAAAGGAGGTTAAAGTTGTTGAGAGAGAGTTTCAATCTAAAAGACAGGAAGTTGCAAGGTGGTGTAACTTTTGTTTTGTTCATTTTGTGACCAAAATGTCAGTTCCATCATGTTCAAATGGGTAGATTTACACTAGGCATGGTCTTGTTTTGCACCCAAACATGTCAAAGTGGTTTGAGCTACAATGGACCGTCAGTATCTCTTAAGATACCAAAGTGTAAAAAGGAAGAAAACTTTGAAAAGTTGTTACTCAAAAATTTTGGCACTTAGAAACATTTTTTCTAAAGGTATTGGATTAAATAATGCCCCTCTACAATAACCTCTCTTGTTTTCTTATATCTTTGATCCATTTTCTTGTGGTGTCGAGTTTTTAGTTGATGGAAAAAGCATCAGATGCATGCAATTTAAAGTTTTCAAGTAGTGTAACTTTATTTCTATTAATTTTTCAACCAAACTAATAGTTCCAACACATTCGTATGAGCAGTTTTATGCTAATAAAGGTCCTATTTTTCACCCAAAAATGCCAGAGTGGTCCAAGCTACAATGCATCAGTGAGCTTTTAAGAATCCAAAGTGCAAAAAGGAAACAAACTTTGAAAAGTTTTTGCTCAAAAATTGTGTCACTTAGAAGCATTTCATTTGAAGGTACAGGATCATGTAGGGCCCCTCCATAATAAATTCTCTTAGTTTTTTATATCTCTAAGTCATTTTCCTATGCTATCAAGATTTTAGTTAATGGAAAAAATATCAAATGCATGTAGTGTAAACTTACAAGGTGGTATAACTTTTCTTTTATTCATCGTGTGACAAAACTTATAGTTCCAATGCATCCAAATGGGTAGGTTTATACTAGGAAATTTCCTTTTTCACACCCAGACATGGTGGAAACATTCGAGCTACATTGCACCGGTGATATATCTTAAGAGACCAAAGTGCAAAAAGGAAAAAAACTTCGACAAGATTTTTCTCAGAAACCATGGCACTTAGAAACATTTTATTTGAAGGTATGGGATCACATAGGGCCCCTCTACAATAAATTCTCTTGATTTTTGATATCTCTAAGTCATTTTCCCATGATGTGTAGTTTTCAATTCATCAAAAAGTGTCAAATGCATGCAGTGTAAAGTTGCAAGGTGGTTTAATTTTCATTTTTTTTGTCATGCAACCAAACCAAAAGTTCCAACACATTCAAATAGGTAGGTTTACACTAGGAAAGTTCATGTTTCGTACCCAAACATATTGAAACAGTTTGAGCTACTTTACATCAATGAAATTTTTTAAGAGACCAAAATGTAAAAAGGTAGCAAAATTTTATGAGGTGTTACTTTGAAACCATGACACTTAGAAACATTTCATCTAAAGTTATGGGATCATGTCGAGCCCCTCTACAATAACCTTTCTAAATTTTTTATATCTCCAAGTCATTTTCCCATGGTGTCGAGTTTTCAATTGATGGAAAAAGTGTCAAATGTATGCAACACAAAGTTGCAAGGTAGTGCAACTCTTGTTCTATTCATTATGCAACCAAACTGAAAATTCCAACACATATGAATGGGTAGTTTTATGCTATGAAAGGTCCTATTTCATACCCAAACATGCCAAAATAGTATGAGCTACATTGTATTGGTGAAATATCTTAAGAAACCATAGTGTAAAAAGGAAAAAAATTTGACAAGTTGTTACTTAGAAACTATGTCACTTAGAAATACTCCATCTAAGGTTATAGGATCATGTAGGGACCCTCTATAATAACCTCTCTTATTTTTTAATATCTCCAAGTCATTTGCATGTGGTGTCATTTTTTCAGTTGATGGAAAAAGTGTCAAATGCATGCAATGTAAAGTTGGAAGGTGGTGTACATTTTTTGTTATGTTCGTTGTGTGACCAAACTAACAGTTTCAACATGTCTGAATGGGTAGGTTTACACTAGGAAAGGTACTATTTCACACCCAAACATGCTGGAATAGTCTAAGCTACATTGTACCGAAAAAATCTCTTAAGAGACCAAAGTGCAAAAAGACAATAAAATTTGATGAGTTGTTACTCAGAAACTGTCACTTAGAAACATTTTTTCTGAGGGTAAGGGATCATGTAGGGCCCCTCTACAATAACCTCTCTTGGTTTTTGATATCTCCAAGAATTTTCTCAATGGTGAAAGTTTTTTAGATGCTCCAAAAACCATCAAATGCATTAGTGTAAAGTTGCAAGGTAGGCTAATTTTTGTTTTGTTCTTCATGGGGCCAAACCGTTAGCGTCATGTAAAGTTGGGCACATCTACACTAGGCATATTCACTTCCCTTCACTATAAAAGGTTCATATTCTTTCCTATTCAAAGGGTCACAACATAAATCATATCATCACTATTCCTAAGAACCTAAATTAATTTATTTGAAATATTTCCTAAGGTTCTATTCTTAATTGAATTCTTCAAGGATATTATGGATGTATTTTCAAATGAAATGCTCTCCCTTTCATGCTATTGCTTATAAACCTACAAAGCATTTCGACAAATGATTTCAATACACATGGAGTAATCTTGTTGAAGATACATCTGATCATGAAGCAAACAAATATATATATGTAATGCACAAAGTATGATGCATACATATGAATAAACATAATACATGAAGCATGAAGCATACATGTGAATAAATGAAGTATACACATGAAGAATTAAGCATACATGTGAATGCAAGTAATACGTGAAGTATACACAAGAATTATGAAGCATACACATGAATACACATAATACATGAAGTATACATAGGAAGCATGAAACATACACATGAACACATGAAGTGTACATAGGAAGCATGAAGCATACGCATGAATACACATAAGACATGAAGTATAGATAAGAAGCATGGAGCATACACGTGAACACATGAAGTATACATAAGAAGCATAAAACATACATGTCTACACATGAAGCATACATGAATGGTAGATGTCTTCCAAGAATTATATGAAAAACTTCTAGAAGATTGAGGTCACATGTAATAATTTCATTCTCATTTTTTTTTGCATACTTGAAAGTGCATTTTATAATTACATGAATTTCCTTACCATTCTACAATGATCCTAGAGAGTATGGGCTTAGATGTGTAGTGGTAGAGAGACCTAGGAGTTAGATTGCAT
The DNA here is from genome assembly GCA_007258455.2 of Sequoia sempervirens. Taxonomy (NCBI): domain Eukaryota; kingdom Viridiplantae; phylum Streptophyta; class Pinopsida; order Cupressales; family Cupressaceae; genus Sequoia; species Sequoia sempervirens. The sequence continues at coordinate 12,287,662 of VDFB02000017.1, forward strand.
CATGCATTATTATATTTATATGATTGATTTAATGTTCAATAATCATAGAAGAGAATATTCAAACTTTGTATATTTACAATTATATAAAGGAAGAGTACATGTAATACAATTAGACTTTAAATATTTGAAGTAAACCATCTACAAATATATATTGAAGTGTGGATTTATAATGAAAATAACACCATTAATAGAAAAGATTTGTATTACCCAAATAGCCATATAGGATTACAAGAATTCCATATAGGCATACAACAAAGGAACCCAATAAAAATTTATTCCCCTCTGGGTGAAAAAAATATATCACAAGTGGCCTTTGATCTTTGAGGGGATGGAGATGCATATCAGAGTGGTCTACTTTGAACCCAAGGGATGCTCCTCCTATTTAGTCATCACGGAGCCTTAGTTGTTACAATAAAAGGTATAGATATTAATACATATAAATTACATTATAAAAAATGAAATATTTAACAAAATAATCACTTAATACCTCGAAATGATCTATCTCCTTATTTTCCATAGCAACAGGATCAGGTTGTGGTGTTGTAATGTCCTATAGAAACCATATAGATAGAAATTAAACTACAAATCAATAATCATTTGATTTTTCAATGATAAACAACTATAACAATGAATGTAATTTAAAATTTACTAATCTACCTCATACCATCGTCAAAGGCATCAAGCTATAAATCGCAAAAGACACACCATGCTCCCTTGCAATATGAACATCGAGAGGTGCCTCCACCTGCATCGTGTAAAAATAAAAATATATTATTCAATCACCAAAACTAGAATAGCAATACAAGTCTTGGCTTATAATGTATGAAATAGTCAACAAAATTTTCAGTACGTTGGTACACATGTATAAAAAATGTGCTAGCATAGGTAGTGAATTGTTTTAAAAAAAAATAGTTTACTTTGATAAAATTCTTTGGTAGACATGTATGGAAAATGTGGTAGCATAGACAAGATAGTGAGCTATTTAAAAAAATGCCTCAAATAAATGTGGTCTCATAGTGATGTCCATCGCCATGAGAACACATTTATTTGACGTATTTTTTCAAATAGTTCATTATCTTGTCTATTATATTGCTTATTATTATGCTTTGATAGAATTTTTCCAAGCATCCATAGTTTGTTTGAAAGCACCTATTTTAGGCTTTTAGCCATAGCAGCAAGGAAGTGAATTGTTTGATAAAATGCTTTGGTAGACATGTATGGAAAATGTGGTAGCATAGACAAGGGAGTGAGTTGTTTGAAAAAGTTCCTCAAATAAATGTGGTATCATGGTGATGTCCATCACCATGAGACCACATTTATTTGAGGCATGAAAAAATGCCTCAAAGAAATGTGGTCTCATGGTGATGTTTCATGCCCCAAAGAAATGCGGTCTCATGGTGATGGAAATCACCATGAGACCACATTTCTTTGAGGCATTTTTTCAAACAACTCACTTCCTTGTCTATGTTATTGCTTACTATTATGCTTTGATATATTTTTTCCAAGCATCCATAGTTTGTTTGAAATCACCTATTTTAGGCTTTTAGCCATAGCAGCAAGGAAGTGAACTATTTGATAAAATGATTTGGTAGACATGTATGGAAAATGTGGTAGCATAGATAAGACAATGAGTTGTTTGAAAACAATGCCTAAAACAAATGTGTTCTCATGGTGAACACATTTCTTTGAGGCGTTTTTTTCAACTAGCCCATTGTCTTGTCTATGCTATTGCTTACTATTATACTTTGATATATTTTTTCCAAGCATCCATAGTTGGAAATGTAGTCTCGTGGTAATCACTACCATGAGACCACGTTTCTTTGAGGCATTTTTTCAAATAGCTCACTACCTTGTCTATGTTATTTCTTACTATTATGCTTTGATAGATTTTTTCCAAGCATTCGTAGTTTGTATAAAAGCACCTATTTTAGGATTTTAGCCATTGCAGCAAGGAAGTGAACTATTTGATCAAATGCTTTGGTAGACATGTATGGAAAATGTGATAGCATAGACAAGGAAATGAGTTGTTTGAAAAAATAACTCAAAGAAATATTGTCTCATGGTGATGTCCATCACCATGAGACCACATTTCTTTGTAACATTTTTTCAAAAGCTCATTGCCTTGTCTATGCTATTGCTTACTATTATGCTTTGATATATTTTTTCCAAGCATCCATAGTTTTTTCAAAAGCACCTATTTTAGGCTTTTAGCCATAGCAATAAGGAAGTGAACTGTTTGATAAAATTCTTTGGTAGACATGTATGGAAAAAGTGGTAGCATAGACAAGGCAGTGAGCTTTTTCAAAATATGCCTCAAAGAAATGTGGTCTCATGGTGATGGACATCACCATGAGACCATATTTCTTTGAGGAATTTTTTCAAATATCTCATCTCCTTGTCTATGCTATTGTTTATGATTATGCTTTGATGGATTTTTTTCGAAGCATACATAGTTTGTTTGAAAACACATGTTTTAGGCTTTTAGACATAGCAGCAAGGTGGTGAAATGTTTGATAAAAATTTTTAGTAGACATGTATGAAAAATATGGTAGCATAGACAAGGAAATCTCCATGAGACCACATTTCTTTGAGGCATTTTTTCAAATAGCTCACTGTCATGCCTATGCTTTTTCGTACTATTATAGTTTGATAGATTTTTTCCAAGTACCCATGATAGTTTGTTTGAAAGCACCTATTTTAGGCTTTTAACCATATCAACAAGGAAGTAAACTATTTGGGGTGATCCCACAATAGTAAGTTACACTTTTTGGCTAAACATGACATTGAACTGAATTTTTTAACTAAATCTTCACTTTCAAGCACCTATAGCTGCTAAACCATGAGAAATTTCAAGATGATGCAAACTAGTGATTTGTGGCATTTTGTCTATAGATTCTACATATATATTTTTTAAATTTTTTGAATCAAATTGAATTTCTTTTTCCATCTCCTTTGAAAACTCATTTTTAAAGAGTGATGTGTATTTGAGCTAACACAACTTTTTTCTATGAAGGATAAAATTCTATTTTTTTTAAATTTAGATTTGTAACTATAATATCCAGGGTGTGCATTTGGTTTCATAGTGTTTTATTGAATATTTTTTTCTTAATTAAGTTTTGAATTCAAACCAATTATAATTTAGACATAGACTTACTTGCTAACACAACTTTTTTTGTATGTATCAAAATTCAAAAAAAAAATGTTGGATCAAGGACATCAATATTAACGCTATAGATATTCTTCACTTTTTTTTTCATAATATACTATTTTTCCACATGTGTAGAATAAAGAGCTTGATTTTTAGTGAAAAACCTCTATTTAATTAAACTAAAAAAACATATAATAAAACCAAAATATATTAAAATTATACTTGATGGGTAGCTCATTTCGAGGACTATAATCCTTTAGTTGGGTCTATGAAGTTGATTCAATTTTCATCTTCAAACTGAGCTCTGAAAGCCAAAATTTTGCAAAAAATTGCTAGAGGGGGAGAAGGGAAAAAATGGGGTGTTCGAGCGAACCACATAGACCCCTTCAAGTGAAGGGGGGTTCACTTGAACCCCCATTTTTTTTCTATTCTCCCTTTGATTTTATTAAGAAAATCTCGCCAAAGCAGGTTCAAGTGAACATGGCATCAAAAAAGGGTTTGATCAAAGGGGGTTGTTCAAGAGAACCCTTTTTAGGGTTTGTCTAAACACCCCCTACAAGCGAACCCCTAAAAAGTTAAAATTTATTTTATGGGATCATTTTTGCAATTTTTCTTCATGAAGGAAATTGTAACCCACTAATGTGGGATCACCCTTTGATAAAATGTTTTGGTAGAAAGGTATGGAAAATTTGGTATCATAGACAAGGCAATGAGTTGTTTGAAAAAATGCCTCAAAGAAATGTGGTCTCATGGTGATCGTCTATGTTATTGCTTAATATTATGCTTTGATAGATTTTTTCCAAGCATCCATAGTTTGTTCAAAAGCACTTGTTTTAGGCTTTTAGCCATAGCAACAAGGAAGTGAACTATTTGATAAAATTCTTTGGCAAACATGTATGGACATCACTGTGAGTCACCCTGAGACCACATTTCTTTGAGGCATTTTTTCAAATAACTCACTACCTTTTCTATGCTATTGCTTACTATTATACTTTGATAATTTTTTTCCAAGCATCCATGGTTTTTTCAAAAGAACCTATTTTATTCTTTTATCCATAGCAACAAGGAAGTGAACTATTTGATAAAATGCTTTGGTAGACATGTATGGAAAATGTGGCAACATAGACAAAGCAATGAGTTGTTTGAAAAAATGCCTCAAAGAAATGTGGTCTCATGGTGATGTCAATCAACATGAAACCACATTTATTTGAGGAATTTTTTTAACTATCTCATTTCCTTGTCTATGTGATTGCTTGCTATTATGCTTTGATATATTTTTTCCAAGCATCCATAGTTTGTTTGAAAGCACTTGTTTTAGGCTTTTAGCCAAGAAGAAAGGAAATGAACTATTTGATAAAATTATTTGGTAGACATGTATGGAAAATGTGGTAGCATAGAAAACATAGCAAGTTGTTCAAAAAAATTCCTGAAAGAAATGTGGTCTCATGGAACACCATGAAAATAAAATGTAATTGGAAGCTTCTCCTATTTATTATTTATGCAATGCAAAGTAATTGCATAACTGCTTATGTTGACTTTGTAAAAAACTATATTGTAATTGAAATTTTATCATCTATCAGCATCTAATTATTAGTTATGAAATGTAAAGTAATGCTTTAATTTTGAATGATGCCCAATGTAATGTAATAAACAATATGAATATAAACTACAAAAATCTATTTTCTACAATTCATTAGTTAAACTCTTTATTTTATTACTTGAGTGAAGCTTTGATGTCCACCTCCACTGGGAGGTGTTTCTATCAAATCTCCAAGATTAACATATTCAACATGTCCAAAATAGGATATAAGAATACCAATCATATAACCATTCTATTCACATGTGAACACAAGAAATAGGTGTTCCACCTTTTGGGAGATGGAACTAGGGACAAGGGAACCTATTTCACTAGGAAGCCAAGATCCCTCAACCAAGTGACTCAATTGAGGGAAAGGTTGCTACTAATAGTACTAGTAGGAGGTTTCCTTAGGTGTGATTAAAAATGGGTTCACCATTAAAATGAAGTTTCAATGATGAAATGAAAACACTAATGCACTAAACCCTAGAAACTTAAAACATGAATTCAAATCACTAAATAGAAAGATATAGAAAAGTACATGGAGAATAGGAGAGGTTTAAACAAGATCTGAAAACCCTAAATTTTGTTGTTTCTAAAGTGCACAGGGACTCATACATCAGTCTAGGTGATTTAGTCCTACTACTAGAATCTGGGAAAAATCTAGAATCTTCATATGGAAAACCAGGATCTACAAAAAATTGCTAAAAAGAGGTATATTGGGATTCATACACCTAGAGGGGCGATTTAGTCCTAGTACTAGAGTTTGGTTGAAACTTTTGTATCCTCTAGTGATCTTCTATAGCTTTCCTTTTGTCCAATCTTGAATTTTGAAAGTTTGAATTCTAGCTTGTAGGTGAGTTTTTTTGAAGATGACAACTTTGACAACTTTGTTCAATCTTGCAACTTTGTCTTCAAAGGATCTTCAAGCTCCAAATCACCTAGATTTGAAATCACACATGAAGAGGGGAAAAATGTTGTTGTGTTAGGGAATAGGGGTTTTCCTTAGTCAAACCTTGTTTTGGTAATTAAACCTTGAAATTAAATGAAATTAAATTATTAAGTGAAGGAATGATTAATGAACATATCCAATGTTGTAACTCACCAAACCCTTGAGATAAATGTTGCAAACTTGTGTTAAATGGCCCCAATGGATGTGGATCTTGACTCTTGATCTTGATATGAGATAAGGTTTTTGAATACTTGATTGAACAATGATAACCTACATCACAAATGTTAGCTCAAAAATACAAATGATGCATGAATACTTTGGCATGATGCTTGAATCTTGAATGTTTGCTCCAAAATGTTTAATAATCAGCACTTGAAAGCTCTTGTAAACTATTCAAAGCTCTTGAATTCTCTCTTAAAAATATTAGGTTGCTTGTAAACTTTGCTAGGATACTTGAATGCTTGAATTGCTAGGATAAATTATATGGAATAACCTTGTATTCATACTTGTTTATTCCAAATTTCCTGAAATTACAACACTACAATCTGACATTAGATCTAGGATGATAAAATCCTACCAAGAATTTGATTTAAAATAGGTCCTCATTAAAGCGAGACTCATACGCCACCTTGGGCATATGAGTCCCAGTGTCTTAAACATAGGGCACAAACTCCAAGAAATGTTAATTCGAGGTAATGTTTAAAATTAGGCCTTGAGACCTAGGTGGGATCCATACACCCAGAGGGGCATATGAGTCCCTGATCACAAAATATGGAACACATAACCAAATACACTAAATTATGATTGGTCATTCATGAAATTTTGGGATTATCCTAAGAAAAATGCATTTAATAACTTGGCTTGTGGATGCAAAATAGGACCAAATAAGGCATAAAGAAGCTAAATTTTAACGAGGGCCCAAAAAAGTGTGAAAACGTAGAGGGATAAATTTTTCTACACTACATTTAGACCCCGCTTTAGTGAGAGGAGGAACTCACTTCAAAATCACACTAAAGTAGACAAATTCACATCAAGAGGGGTCCAAGTGTACCAATTCTAGTGAGATAGGACAACAATGATCAAGAGGGATGATCAAGCCCCCAGGATCAATATCATATGGAAAACCAACATAGGCACAAAAGAACATGTATGTAAATGATGTATGCAGCAACAAGGTATAAACAAACATTACCAAAGACAGAAAGAAGAGGGAAAATAAAAAACAAAAGGGATGGATCAAGCCTCGACTATTTTTCCAACACGATGTGGATCAAGCCTTAGATTTTTATCCAAAAAAATGTTTACAACTGGAACAAAATATCCACTATGCAAACACAATGTACAATCACAAGGGCTAGTGGAACTTTAGGTCATCCACAAGGTGAGTCCCCCAGTGAGACACATACTCACATGGACGGTATGCGCTCACACAAACAAGAAAGTGGCTATGGTAAATTCATGCCTAGGTTGAGTTCCATATGATAACCATACCTTTTGAAGCTATACCTCATGATAACTTTGATAAGGTACCACACAACACAAATAACAAGATCCATGAGGCAAGAAAAACTATGTATGCTAACACCCATGAACAAACAGGATGGCTCCACAAGCAAGAAAAGTGTGTTATGCAAGGTGGACATATAATAGTTATTGTAAATGTAGAATAGTGTAACACACGTTCAAAGGGGTTTTTCATAGTTCATGTAAGGCATTAACTTAGGGAACATCATGCCTAAAATATCTCCAAGAGAAGACCAATCGAAGAATAGAAGATTTAGAATTTAGGGGATGCAGTGTGTTGAATCAAACCACTAAGAGAAATATTAAATGCTAAGAGAGATCATGCTCTTGAAGGACATCACACCCAATGTCACCACAAAGAGAAATACGTGTCACATGAAGTAAGAACACCACACAATGACACATGATTAATGTAAAATAATAATGCCAATGTATGCCCCCACTTTAAAGAAAATGCTAAACACCTTGCTATGAGAAATTAGTTTAAAGTAGCAAATGATAAATGCTAACAATAAAGAAGATATGAAAGCTTATTTGGAAATCCCTATGCTAAGTCATATGTTTCCAAATAAACATATTTCATGAAAAAGGGGTTTCCCCCACAATGAAATCCAAAAATCACATAAGGGATCCATGGATTCGAGGTCAATGTATGTCTTTGCTACAACATTATTAGAGAGCTTGGAAATGTCATCATTCCCCAAATAATCATGAAACAAGGAAGAATGACACAAAAAGAGAGAAGAAAAATAAGAGGCTTTTGGGTCAACATGGAAGAGACCTAAATGTCTCAATGCCTTGCATCATTCCCAAAGGGAAAACATAAGACAAAGAAAAGATAAAAATTTTACGAGATGGACAAGAATATAGATACAAATAGAGGAATTTCACAAAGAGAGATGCATCAAAAAGAATGGTTATGGGGAGACCGCATTACATGCATGCAAGCACACATAACATGAAAAAAACAAAAATAGTAAGGCACATTCGAGTCAACCTACAATAGCAAGTCGTTTGTATCCCAACCTTGTTCATCATATGCAAAAGTCAGACAACTAGCCAAAGGGACAACAACAGGTGTTGTACTAGGAGTATCACCAAGTTCAACACTCTTCTTAGGATAATTGCCATATAAGCTCATAGATTAGGGAAAAAATGTATTCAATTCATTATGCACTTCATCATCAATTTTAACAATCTCATCATCATCCAAGTTAATCAGAATGAGAGGTTGAATGATGATTTTTAAAGAAGGTTCTACTTCCCATTTCAATTGTGATATAAGATCTTTTTGTTGTGGTGAAGAGGGAGACTCATCGTGTATTGCTTCACTTAATTTTGGATCTTAATTTTGTCTTTTTTTTCTTCATTTAACCTTGGAATAATAACACAATGTCTATGCCTACACTCTCTACTATTTTTATTTCTTTTTTTATCATTTTCAAGTTGTGTTTGTGTAGGAGTGGGTTTTTCAATCATAGGTTTCTTTTCTTCACTTAGAGGAGGAACGAAAGGAACCATGGAAGGTTGGTCAACCACTTTTCTCTTTAGCTTTGTAAAAAAAAATAATCTTAGGAGGCACAATGGGATTGTTTAGGTTGTCTTGTGGTATTTTGTAGGATATAGAAAAAAGATCTATTTTTTGTTGATCTTGGTTACTTTGAATGGCTTTCGGTTCAATCATAGTTTCATTAAGGATAGGAGGCTCAATCATAGGTTGAGTCATGTTTCGAAGGGATTGTTCTGCTATGCGCTTTACTTTAATCTTTTAATAGGATTTTCAAAATAAATCTTCATGAGGTTTGATAGTTTTAATAGGCTCAATCCAAAATAAATTCAATTAAAAACTCCCATGGAAGACATAGGATTAAAGCCACTATGGTGCACAATAAAGATTTTATTTCCAAGGGGAAATTTTAAACTTTTATTCACAACCAACAAGACTGCTTCCATGGAGCGTAGCCATGGATAGCCAAGCATCAAATAGAATTGATCCAACGTCGGGATGATGGAGAATGACACATCTAGTTGTTTTGGTCCTAATTTTAAAGGAAGATGATCAAACCTATCGTAGGGAAAGAAAAACCATTATGCATTTTTATCCATTCTTTGGGTTTATCATATGTATCTTGATAGAGTTCATGCACAAGTAAGAATTCTTCAGTGATCACATTCTCTCCATAGACAGGATCAATTAATATCTCATTAGTGGGCTTGTCATTGATTTGGTCAGTTATGTAAAGAGGACCATCAAGTTCCTTTTTTATTATATCTTGTGATGAGAAAGCAATGTCAAATGGTATTTTAGTTCATCCCTTACAAGGTTGAATCTCAATCAATCCAACCATATTATCTATAGGAACTTGTTCATTATTATCCATGTTGTCATCACCTATGCCAACATTCATCACATCATTCTTAGGTTCACTAGCTTTGAAAAATGAAATATCATGATTTGGCATGGGTTGTAAATATTTGCAAGTTTTTGTTAGGAGGGGTAACGTACTTATTACCTTGATCATTAACACCACCAATTTTAATATGATTAGAATCAATGAGGTCTTGCACAAGACGTTTAAGATGCTTACAATGTTTTGTACCATGTCTATTTAGATGATGAAAATGGCAATAGGAATTTGATCTAAAGTTCAAAGGTAATGTATTATTAGGATCAAGAGCTTTAATGGAAGGTAAGGAAATCAAGTTCTTCTCTAGAAGTTGTAACATGATGTTATGGAGGGTATCGAGTAAGGGAGTAAATTATCTTTTTTGGATCCCCAGATGTAAAAGGATTTGTCTTCTTTATAGTAGCCACTTGAGTATCAACATGTTGAGTTAGTTGAGATGGATTTACTTGAAGAAAACCTTTTATTATGTCTCATAAAAGGTTGGTAATTGTTTTTATTTGTGAATTCAAACTTTTTAGGACAGCTAGAGGTGGGTTTTGTTTCACGACTACTAACTGAGTTTTGATAATCACGAAGGATAGTACACAAGTGTACGAACGAAGGAAAACTCATCATGCCAAGCTTATCTTGTATCTTATTTTGTAAGTTATCAATGAACATCCATTAAAGGTGAGGATCGAGAAGTTTTATGTCAATTTGGGAATAAAGCATTTGGTAACATGAAATGAAGTTAGTAACTTTTTCTTCATCATTTTGCTTACATCTCATCAAATCAACTAGTGTCATCTTAGGGAACATATGAAATTGTAAATGGTTGATAAAGGCCTCAAAAAATTTATTAAATGAACAGATTGAGTTATTTAGTAAGAAGGAAAACCATTCTAAAGTGGTATCTTTCAAGGACCTAGGGAAAAACTTAGCCAAGAGTTTATCTTCAAGGATGAAATCACTACATAAGGCAATGTAAGTGGAAATATGGTTAGAAGGATCTCCTTTCTCTCCATATTTCTCAAACCTAGGAATCTCTATACCTTGTGGTATTGGTGTTCTTAATATCTCCAATGATAAGGGATTTCTTTTTACATAGTATGAAGGTTGGCCATTTTAATTTTAGTTTATGGTGGAAATTTATTTTTGAAGGGGTGAAACATTTTATAAAAGTTGGTTAAGGATGGCATAATTGGTCATGTTTTGATATGAAGGTGAATATGGTGGAGGTGTATATGAGGGGTAAGTGAATGGAATTCTTATAGGAGGTAAAGTAGTAGGATATATTACATGAGATGCCACAAAGGTACAAGGATTGCTAGTGGAAATACCCAAGGTAGGAATGGCATTACTAGTAGGTTGTATCATTGTGGAAACTTGAGGGTTGGTGTAAGTAGGAATAGAAGCAATGATTGTACGAGGAGGAATTTGAGTTCCTCCTTGACTTTGGGAATTATTTGAATTTTGAGCACAACTAGTCATTGAGTTAAGATGTTTACTAAAACTTTGAGCTAGGTTACGTGCAATCTCTATTCCTTTTTCACTTTCAATCATGCCATGTATGTTATCTATGGTAGGAATGGCAGTGTTGGAAATGTTTTCAGTACTCACTAAGCTAATAATATAGTGATTACTGAAAACATTTTCAACACTATGAGTGAAAGAGCTAGATAATCCAAGATCCACGTCGAGTGTGTTATCACTTGATGAAATGAGTCTTGAACTACGTCTCACTATATTATTAGCAATAGAACATCAAGTTGTAAAGCTCATACAAAGGACAATAAATGCATGCAAGATAAATGCAATGAACACAAAATAAATGATATGCTTTAATTCCAATTCTTATGTTTACAAATGCACTTGAAACAAAATAAAATTAAGCTAGATCTAATGTAATGAATGAAATAGAAACTCATCTAACTAAAGTAGAGGTCTGATAATAGAAAATAGAACCAAAAAAAATGAAGTTGTTAATGTTGTAATGTAGATTTAGGTTTGATATGGGACTAAATTTCTCAGATGGGTGAATGAGTCCCAATTAGGGTTTTTGGAAGGGTCAATTACTAAAAAAAAAATCAACATAGAATTCCCAAAAATATGGAAACACCACCTATACAAGGACTAAATTTCTTAGGTAGGTGAATGAGCCCTAGATTAGGGTTTTTAAGCCAAATTCAACGAATTTTGAGTTGGTGTTAAGGTTTGTAAGTTGTATGCTCAAATGAGCATGTGAAATTATAGTTTTTTAATGAAATTCAATAATGCAAGATGCAAAAATGCAACCTATATGCACTTTTCTACTAATGCAAGATTTAGGAGTCCTAAATGTAAATTATCTAATGCAAGATCAAATGCAAAGTTAACATAAGCTAGATCAAGGAATATAATATTCTCTAAATAAAAAATGCAAGTGTCCAAAGGTCAGGATCACCAAAATGAACACAAGGAAATAGGTGTTCCACCTTTTTGGAGATGGAACTAGGGACAAGGGGACCTATTTCACTCTAGTTCATTAGGAAGCCAAGATCCCTCAACCAATTGACTCAATTGAGGGAAAGGTTGCTAATAATAGGACTAGTATGAGGTTTATGTAGGTGTGATTAAAGGGGGGTTCACCATTAAAATGAATTTTTAAGGATGAGAGTCATCCCACAATAATGGGTTACACTTTTTGGCCAAACTTGACATTGAAATCAACATTTTCAGAGAAAACTTCACTTTCTGAAACTTATAGTAGGTAAACTATTAGGAATTTGAAAATGATGTAAACTAGTGATTTGTGAGATTTTGTCTGTAGATTTTAAATGTATTTTTCTAAAAAAAAAATTGAAATTAAAATGTAATTTTTTTGTATCTCCCTTGATAACTAGTTTTTAATAGTAAACAACATTTTTAAAAAGTGGTGTGTACTTTGGCAAGCATAACATTTTTTCTACAAAGGATAAAACTATAATTCTTTTGAATTTAGGTTGGTAACACAAGTATCTAGGGCTTTCATTTTGTTTCATAGCATTTTGTTCAATATTTTTCTTTTAATTAAGTTTTGAAGTCAAAACATTCATAATTTAGACATACGTGCACTTCGGCTCGCATAACTTTTTTGGCATGTATTGAAATTCAATTTTTATTTTTTTGTTAGAATGAGGACATCAATACCTAGTGTATATATATTTTTCAAAAAAAAATTCCTCAAATTTACTATTTTTCCACAATGATTTTTCATCAAACTTGAAATTCGGTGAAAAACCTATGTACATTAAAACTAAAAATAAAATATAAAATAAAAATAAAATCTATTAAATTTATAGTTGTTGGAAAGCACGTTTCGATCACTACAATCATCCAATTTGTTCTATCAAGTTGACTCCATTTGCACCTCCTTCCCAAGCTTCGATAGTCAAAAAAATACATAAATTTTGAAATGGTGGAGGGGAAGGTGAAAAAAGGGGGTTCATTCGAAACCCCCCTTATATGGTGCAAAAGGGGGTTCATTAGAAGGGGGTGGTTCATTCAAACCCCTTCATTAGAAGGGATAAACCATTTTAATTTTTTTGATGAGCATTTCTAATTATTCTTCGTTCAAAAAATTGTAACCCACTATTGTGGGTTTACCCATGAAATGCAAACACTAATGCACTAAATCCTAGAAACTTAAAATGTGAATTCAAATAACTAAACAAAAATATATAGAAAAGTACCTAGAGGATAGGAGAGGTCTATAAAAGATCTAAAAACCCTAAAATTTGTTGTTTCTGAAGTGCATTGAGACTCATAAGCCAGATTGGGTGATTTATTCCTACTACTGAAATTTGGGAAAAATCTAGAATCTTTAGATGGGTATGTGCAACATCATCATGGAAAAAATAGGCCCTTAATGGAAAAAAAATCAAAGTTAGGCAACTTGATGTAAAATTTTGAATAAGTTATCTATATTATTTCAAAAATATGTAAGAATAAAATCTGTAGAAAATTGAATGTTGTTTTCTCAACTAGGTTTTCTTTAAAAAATCTATTGGTGAAATTTTAGAATTTCAATGCAATAATTATTAAATTTAGGAAAATAAAATAGGTGTCCGCTCACCACCACCAACCACAATAAAAGTTTAATATTTTATAATATTTGAAATATGAAGACTGTCCGATGCGATGCATATTTTGTAATTATTTTCTAGCATAATTCATGATTTTGTTACAACTTTTAAAAAACTCATATGTCTAACCTTAACTTGGTCAAAACTTCATAAAATTCATTTTTTTTTTTAATTCTATAGTATGTGAAGCATAGAATGTGATGCATGTTTTGATTCCAAAATGTGATACCATTTGAAAGCTATAGATGTTTTTCAATCAACTATTAATCAGACTTTAGTCATAATTCAAATAGAAAATGAATAATAATTATTTATCAAATTCAAAGTAAAGCATAATTTATATTGGTGGAAAGCTGAGAATCTCCTTTAAAAACCCTTTTCATTTCATCAATTTTAGGTTAAAAAAAAGTCGCCAGCCACATAACCTACAAATACCCATCATATTGCCACCTTTCGGCCTATCATGATTCTGCACATAGCTAGATGGAAAACTAGGATGTATAGAAAACTATTGAAAGATGTATACTGGGACTCGTACACATAGAGGAGTGACTTAGACTCAATACTAGAGTTTGGCCGAAACTTTTGTATCCTCTAGTGATCTTCTATAGATTTTTTCTTGTCCAATCTTGAAGTTTGAAAGTTTGAATTCTAGTCTATAAGTGATTTTCTGTGAAGATGACAACTTTGACAACTTTGTTCAATCTTGCAACTTTGTCTTCAAAGGATCTTCAAGCTCCAAATCACCTAGATTTGCAATCACACATGAAGAGGAAAAAAATATTGTTGTGTTAGGGAATACGGGTTTTCCTTGGTCAAACCTCATTTTGGTAATTAAACCTTGAAATGAAATGAAATGAAGGAATGATGAATGAACAAATACAATGTTGCAACTCACTAAACCCTTGAGATAAATGCTACGTAAATTTGTTTGAAATGGCCCCAATGGATGTGGATCTTGAATCTTGATATGAGATAATGTCTTTGGATACCTACTTGAATAATGATAACCTACATCACAAATGTTAGCTCAAAAACACACATGATGCATGAAGACTTTGACATGATGCTTGAATCTTGAATGTTGCTCCAAAATGTTTGATAATCAGTGCTTGAATGCTCTTGTAAACTATTGGATACTCTTGAATGCTCTCTTGAAAATATTAGGTTTCTTGTAAACTTTTCTAGGATACTTGAATACTTGAATTGCTAGGAGAAATTATGTGAAATAACCTTGTATTTATACTTGTTTATGCCAAATATCATGAAATTACAACACTACAAGCCAACATCAAATCTAGGATGATAAAATCCCACTAAGAATTTGATTTGAAATAGGTCTTGGTTAAAGTGGGACTCATATGCCACTTTGGGCATATGAGTCCCAATATCTTAAACATGGGACACAAACTCCAAGAAATGTTAAGTTCAAGGTAATGTTTAAAATCAAGTCTCAAGACCTAGGTGGGACCCATACACCCAAAAGGTCATATGAGCCCCAGATCACCAGATCTAGAAGACATAACCAAATATATCGAATTATGATTGGTCATTCATGAAATATTGGGATTATCTTGAGAAAAATGCATTTAATAAGGCTTGTGGATGCAAAATAGGACCAAATAAGGCATAAAGAAGCCAAATTTTAGCAGGGAGGGCCTAAACAAGTGTGAAAATGTAGAGGGATACATTTTTCTACACTACATGTAATATTTATAATTATTTAGTAGTTACATACCTCGACAATACATGTCATCATGTAATAACTAAGTGAAGAACCACTGAAAACTAAATGAACACTATGACCCTAAAATTTCATTATAATCATTAAACTAATTAAACTAATTTAGTTAATCTTGCATTTCAAAAATGGAATTTAATAAATTAAATTCAATGAAATTGCTAACATTTACCTAACTATCAAGGTCGAATGCCTCATTAAGGAGGGAATCTGTCATCACCTTCTGATTAGTTGCACATGTGCCCTACACACCTACATCCTGACTATGTGTGGGTTCATAACCAAAGGGTGCCCCTCAAGCCTAACAAATAGGAGGTGGAACTATACTACCTGAAGACTTGACCCACTCACCCTATTCTACAAAACTAGCATGTGGTATGATGATTTAGGTCAAGGAACTAATCGACTGCAGTGTCTCAACCTCAACACTCTCCTTCACAATGGAAGGGATAGTCACATGCTTGTATATTGGTCTATCAAGTGCTTGTCTCATTAATCGCTATGGTGCCCCCCCTTTATCCTGTATGAAGCCTCCACCTCTACCCTGGAACTCCCATATATAAAAATAGTTTGGTATTTTATTGAGGATAAACTCACAATAGAGTTTCCTCAAAAATATTTTAGCACCTCATTGTTGTTGCATGGTGGATAGGGAAAACTTTAGTGGTGAATCTTCACCAATTGGAAAATATTTAAAATCAAGACCTCCAAAAATGGTGAATAGTACAAGCTAAAAATGATGTAGAATCACCAAGCTCTTACAAAAAATTAATTTCGTCTTGATTAATTCGCTTATGTAAACAATGTGTCATTGGAACTGAATCTAATTCGCCAGTAGTTTCTACTATAATTACAAATATTAATTAAATTTGTTAGTAATATTATATTACTACCATTAATTTCAGGGCAACATCGCCACAATAATAAATTACCATTTAATTAAATTAGGAATATTTTAGCCTTGAATAGGTCTTTAATTTATTGTCATCAAATCATCAAGATTATCATTTTAATCAAATGGTCGTAAGTTGATTTCGTGCCCTAATACACATGTTCCTTTTAAAAGGCTTGTTGAGGCCCAAAAATTATTTTGGTCCACACGATTAAAAATATAATCAATGGTCTTCATTGTTGACCTATCACCCAAAACTTGAACCTTGTAACCTATGTCATAGGGTTCTGGAAGTTTGAAACCAGGCAACAGTGTGTTGTTCGAGGGATCACTGACTTCTCTAACCTTGGAACCTTGTCATGGTGTTTAGAAGTTTCTTAACTTCCCAACTAGTCGATCTTCTTTGTTGTCGTGGCATCTTGGAGTTTTCTAACCTCCGACTGAAGTTCGTGAAGTTTATGGTTTCTCTAACTAGGTGACAAGCTAATGGATAGTGATGACCATGTACGGTAGTGACTTGGATGCCGACTTGGAGGTTGGGAGTTAAATATTTAAGTCTTTTTCGAGAGACTTGTTGTGAATATTGTAGATTCCCATCTTGATTCTTCAGAATTGCACAAGTGGTGTTTGTGTGTCTTGGTGGAGACCACAAGGAATGGTTGATAGTTTGGTGTGATAGTCAAAGGCAATGGATGAGTGATGTATCAACACATGGCACAATTTCATTTTTTGATTTTACATCACTATTGTAAATCAACAATCATTAGAAATTTTTAAAAGGAGATATTCACCATTATAATTACTATTTTTAGTGATTATTTGCTAGGATTCACCATAGTGATTATTGTTTTTACCAATTATTCACTAAGATTTGCTAAGATTTTATAAAAAAAATTAATAATGAGCATAGATTCACCAGAAAAATTAATATTTTTTTTCAAATAAAAGGAAAGATTCACCAGAATTTTACACCTTCACTGAGGGGGGGTTTCTTAAAGTATCCCTAATGGTGGATGGTCAAAAACCATCTACCACCTCTACCAAAAATGGTTCTTCATCCCTTGGTAGTTACACCAATGGATAGAGAGCCTCTTTCTTGAAGGGTATAAAGGTTGATTTTTTTAGGGTTTGTGAATAGGTAACACAAATAAAATTTTATAATTTTCTCATCTTTCACTTGTTTATAAGATAATTTATCAACATAAAATTTTATATACTTTCTTCTCTTATCCAACCAACTAGTTATTTTCTTGTTAATTGAATCTACATTTGATAACATCAATTCAAGTGATTGAGCAAGTGCTGCTCTATGTGAAGTTAAGCTTACAAGATCTTTCAACCTTGCAATTATATCCTCAATTTTTTTTTTTGTTTTCAATTTTACCCATTATACTTTCTTGAGTTCCTAGAGCATATAGAAGAATTGTTGGTGTTTGTTGTTGGGGTTGTTCTTCAGTAGGTATTTTAGGTTGAGGTGAAGGAGGATTTCAAGGATTAGGATGTTATCATTTCTTGTAAATTAAATGATTTTACATCAAAAACTATTAAATCTACCTATTTAAAAACAAATTCACACAAAAAAAACAAAAATTACTCCTTTGACCTCCTCAATGTCGTAGAATTTTGGCCAAGATTCAGAAATTATTTGATGAAAAAATTGCTCTCTAATAACGCAAATGAGGGTTTGAAGGTTGCGGGTTTGTAAGAAAATGTAGAAATGAGAATGATCAAAAGTTTTTATTTTGTTATAACAAGATATAGCGTGCTCACGTTATCATGCACGCATGTTATGACTTTAAAAAAATAAAGATGGTTGGCCACTTTTTGGCCCCCCATATTTTTGCACCCACCCAATCTATATTTGATGTGACTATTGAATGCAAGTATATAGCCCTTTCTAGGGCCTTTTTCCCCAAGATAATTCCTCTACGATTACTACCCATGAAGGGAAGCATTGAATCATTAAGTACTTTAGTCCTATTCACTATTACTTGTTTACTGTTGAATTCTAATCTTAGTCCTAATAGAGCACTTAGTCATCTTGAGCCAATCAATTTTCATAGAATATTGCATCTAGATTCATATTGGTTTTCTTCAAAATATTTTAGAATGTTTTAACCTCTGATATCTTCCCCAATCTGATATGTTATAGAATTTAATTTAATAAATGTTATGTCTAGTATTTTCAAGATTTTTTTTATTAACTCCTTCAATTGAATCTGATTAGGTTAAAGTGGCATGGTTAGGATAACTATGGGAAAAATAGAAGTTTAGTTTAATTACATATCATATCCTGATTTCATTGGAGTGAAATTTGTTTTTAAAAAAAATCTAGTCAAATAATTTTTTTAATTATAAAAAGTAGTCTTTTGGAACATTCTAATGGACAAAAAAATTGAAAGAATGGTTGAAATAGATCATACTCAAATTCATGGTACACATACTTCTATGCTTAATAATAAGAACATCTTTAAAGGTATTTCTTGGGACTATGTCAATTTTAAAGAAGTTATAGATTTTTCTTCAAGCCTTGGGGAGATTCTTATGTTGTAGTTCCTTTTGGGCCCTGCGCCCCAATGTGGACTAGGAACCTTATGTGCCAGTTCCATATTCATCCTTGAGGTCTTCCCCTGGTCAATCTTCTTTAGTTCCTATTGCACCACAAGTCCTAAGGTGAACCATGCTTTTGGTTTTGGGTTCTCATTCTTTATTTCTTCTTGGCTCCTATTCCTCACTTGTCTAAGTCTAGTGGGTTCATGCATATACTTAATAATGTTTCCATCAAATTTTCATTGTGAATGAATAAAAAAAATTTAAAAATATGTTCCCCTTGAGTAAAAAACCCTTGAAAATATAAATATAAATATAAATTAATATTTTTTTTATCTTTATTAGTGTTAAATGAATGCTAGTTATCCAAGAAGTATTTTTCATTCCTTGATTTTAATATCTAGATTATTCTTTATTATTTCCTAACAATTTATAGGGATAATTTCATGGACATTGTTGTAGCTATATTAGACAATAGATTGGCTAGTGTAAGATCATGGGGGTCTAAACTAGGCCCTTAAGTGGCAATAAAAATTTACAAAAACAACATTGTGCAACATGACATAAAAATTTGAATAGGTTATTAACATAATGTTAGAAATATTTAAGAACTAAATTTGTAGAAAATTGAATGTAGTTTCTAAGATATGAGTAATTTTTTGAAAAAAGTAAATCTATTTTGTAAAATTTTGAAATTTCAATGCAATAGGTACTAAATTTTTAAGAAAAAATAAAAAGCAGGTGTATGTCTAACCAACCTAAGTACAAAAAAAAAAATTAAAACTTTAAATGTAAGTAGAGGACACATACTCGGATGTGTTGTATTGTTTTTGTAATTTTTTTGCAAGTAAATAATTACTTATGTATTTTTTATTAGAAAGTTTTAAAAATATTAAAACTTATTTGTCTGACCACCATAACTTGGTCAAAAAATTATAAAAATTTATTTTTTATTTTTCTCATCATATAGTATGGGAAGCATAGAATGTACCACATCTTTCATATTTGAAAAATGTGAAATTGTTTGAGAATTATAGATTTTTTTCAATCAGCCTATCAATCGAGATGTTAGTCATAATACATGTAGAAAATCAATAATAATTATGTATTAAATTCAAAATAAGGCATATATTATATTAGTGGAAAGCTAACAATTTTCTCAATAAACCCTTTTCATTTCATCAAATTCGGATTAAAAAAAGGTCATCAGCCACTTTTTGTCATATCCCACTTTTTGGACTCACATGATCTTACACTCACCCAGATGCAATCATTCAAAGTATGATGATATCATCCATAAACTTAAACTAAAGAAAACATAAATATCAAACACTATGAATAGTTTAGTTTCAATCTTGTTTAATATTTACTATATAATATAAAACTAATGATAATTATTTTACATAATAAATTAAATTAAAAGTATATATTCAATTTAAAACTTTAAAAAAAATCTACTAGAATTGCATGTAAAACTTAAAATATTTAAAATAAAATAAGATTAAAAAACTAGTAAAATAGTCTAAATAAAATTATATAATACTACAATTTTCAATAACTAATTTATCCTTTAAAAATAATTATATTAAATAAAAGCTTTAATTTAAAACTTACTAAACTAATTATATAAAATGAAAAAGATTTTAAAGTAATCAATGGCTTGCCCAAGCAATTTTATTGCAAAAAGAATCAATGGTCCTTCTCTTTTCCTAGTTTAGGTATAAATTTGGATACTCTTCAAAAGAAGGTTTTGTCAAATTCTCTAAATCTATATAATCCTTCCCTATCAGCTACCTCATTTAATCAGATTGCTAAAATAGTTAAAAATGTAATATTTAATGGAGGGTCAATTAATTCTTCTCACAAAATTTTGAATAATGTTATAGAAGATTGTAGGGAAATTCAGGAGGATATTCATGGTTAGTATTCAATATCAGATAAAAGGAAATGGTTAAATGGTGAGGGTTCTGGCATACTGTCTTCTGGGAACTGGAACCATCTTAAAAAACTTGATGAGTTGGAAAGGCTAGCTGATAAGATCCTATTTTTAGTAGGTTCAAATCTTTTTGATGTAATTGAAGATGAGATAATGAATGAAGATGATAAGAATTTTTAATTTGAAGTGGTTTCAATTTCACAATATCTAAGCAATGACAAAGAGGTAGATATGGAGTAAATTGATAAAGTGCATGTTGATGGGGCATAGGATTTTGATTTTTCTCAAACTTTATCAATATCACAATCTCTAAGCTCTCAATTAGTAGTGAAAAAATCACCAGGAAAGAGGTGAAGGAAATCTAAGATTACTAAACTAAAGGAGGAGATAGAGATTGGGTTCCAAACAACTCTTGATGGAAGCATAACATTTTCTCCATGCAAACATTTGAGGAGAGCCTGCTACTCTGCTCGAATAAAATGAAGATATTGTCTTGGAATATTAGAGGCATTAATGCCTCTAAAAAAAGAGCTCAATTCAAGCATCAACTGGATGCTTGTGGCATAGATATTATATTACTATAGGAATCTAAACTATCAAAGTCTTCATATGCATCCTCTATTAAAAATGGAAAAAATGGGGATTAACTTCTTCACTAGCACAAGGTGCCTCTGCAAGATTAGTAACTTTGTGGAATATAAATTCAGTTTCAGTTGAAGAGGTTAAAAATGAAAAGTATTGGCAAGTAATGAAAGGTTCAAATTTTGATGTGAAGTTTTTTATCATAAATGTTTATGGCCCAACTTCTATTGTTGATAAGAAAAGTCTTTGGGAAAGTATTACACAAGTGTTGGATGATATAGGAGCAGAAAAAGTTATTCTTTTTGGTGATTTCAATGCAATAATCTCACTTCAATAAAAACGAGGAATACTCCCTCCCTCAAAAAAATGGAGGATTTTGCTACCTTTATCCAAGATAATCTCTTAATAGATATTAAGCCTATTAAGGGGAAGTTTACTTGGACAAATCGAAGAAGAGATGCCTGGATAGATTTTTAGTATCTCCTAGTTGGTTACACTACAACAAAACAAGCAATTAGCACCTAAATTTTTTTTGGAATTTAGTACATTTGAATTCACCAATTGGACACTTCTATCAGTGCAAAACTCGACGTCAAAGTGCATGTTCTCTTCGGCACCATTTTTTGCACCACATTTTGCACCAAATTTAACTTCGGATTTTGTGCCCAAAAAGTAGAGCAAGCAATAACACCTCCTTTAGCGCCTAGAATAGCACTGGGAAGCATGACCAATTTAATGTCAAAAATAGCACCCAATTTGGCTTCCATTTTTTCTTCCATGTGTTGCTCCCATCTTTGCTTCTAGTTTTTGTCGCAGTCATGCTTCTTATTTTTCTTCTAGTATAGTGCCAAAAATAGCTTCTTTTTTGGCTTCCTAATTGACACCAAGTTTTGCTTCCATTATGACATCCTTTGTTGCTTCTATTTTTTCTTCCATTATGATGTCCTTTGTTGCTTCCAGTTTGGCTTCTAATTTTTCTTCTAGTTTTGCTTCTTGTGTTGCTTTCAGGTTTGCTTCTAGTTTTGCTTCCAAGTTTACTTCTGATTTTACTTCCAATTTTGCTTACAATTTTTCTTTAGGTTTTCCTTCCAATTTTTCTTCCGATTTTTCTTTTGATATAACATTGCTTGTTGCATCTAGCTTTGTTTCCATTTTTATGCCTTTTTTTGCTTCTAATATGGCTTCTATTATTGCATTTTTTTTTGCTTCTAAAAAGGCTTTCATTATTACTTCTTTGTATGCTACCTGAATTGCTTCTATTTTTGCTTCCTAGATAATGCCAAGTTTTGCTTCCAATATTGCTTCTGGTATGCTTCTAGTTTCACTTCCATTGTTTCTTCCTTTTTTTCTTCTAAAAATGCTTCTTGTTTTTCTTCCATTTATTAATTTAATAAGTTTTATTTCAATTTAATTAGTTAAATATATCATGCCTCTTAAATAACTCATATGATTATATAATAAGTCATATTGCATTTGAAATAATGCCTTAAATTTGTTGGCAGAGGGCAGTTCTAGTTCAACTTACTCATAAATAATTTCCAAAAAAAAATTCTATAGGAGCAAGAAAGGAGGAGATGATCAGTTGATTCTTCATTGTCTTTACAAAGAGGGCATCTACGAAGACCTTGAATCCCTACCAATTTCATCCTATCCTTTGTAAGCATCTTCCTTTGCAAAGCCAACCAAGTGAAAACTCTAGCCTTAGGGAGGCAAGATTTGTTCCAAAAAAGGAGAGTGTGCCAATATTGCTTTCTAACCACCCCATCTTTCACCTTATAGCCTAGCTTAACCTGATACTCCCCAGTTTTTAAGCAACTCCATCTTATTCTATCCTCTTTGTGAGACAAGCTCACATACCTGTTTGATAGAATACTCTATAACTCACTGATCTACACTCCATCCACTTGAAGACCCTAAAGCATTTGAAATATTTTATAGGATAACATTTATAAAGAATTTTTAGGGAAATGGAAATCCATACAACTTAAAAACATCATTATACTTCTTAAATCTCCATCAAAATAAAATCTACAACAATATCCAATATATATAAAATAACAAGATAATTATTATAACATGATCATCATCTATAATTAAAACAAGTGAGTCAAATATCTATAATTTAATTGAATTTAACAACATCCATCCTAAGTAGTAAATTAAAATCATCATACGTAATAAATATCCATCCAAAAATCATCGACCATTTTCAATATGTATAAATTGATAAGTCAATACTGATCAGATCATCATCATATATAACTAAAACAAGTGAAAGACAAATATGTCATTAGATCAATAACATGTCAAAATGATACATATACAAATGATATGAGTAAAAATGATAAATTATGTAACTCAAAATGATACAAGTCAATATGATACAATTCCAAATGATATAAGTCAAAATGATACATGTCAAAATGATACAACTCAATAATATGGCATTGCAGGCCATGAAAATGATACATATGACAGTGTAAGAGAGGGGGACCAACCATGTTCAAGGCCCTAGGTCATGGAGATCCAAGAGAAGAAGGCTACGCTAACTTACCTCACCTTAATGGGTTGTTAGGAAATGAAAGATGAGAATGATGAGGACTATAAGGTCCCTAAATCACTCTGCAAACCTGAAACATAGAATGGGGCTAGGTGAGCTAGTTTTTGGGGTTAACTCTGCACCTCAAGGAGCTCTCTTCTCGAGGATAGAAGCGTGATTCTGGGACAACACCATGGTGTACTGGCCTCTCTCAGGTGTGCTAGCATCTGTACAACTAGATGACTAAAGAAGCAAGGTCAAACATTAGAAAATGGACTAACAGCCTAGCTAACTACTTCCAAAGGGCCAAAACAAGGCTATGAAATAGGAAAGATATGTACGAATATGATAAAGCAAATAAATAAGAGTTAGGATAAAAAGAATAACCTCATAAGGATACTCATTCACTAGCTAACTCCAAGCCATGTGTCCACCTACACACAATGAAGAGGAAAATTGCAGGGTCATTGTATAGGGTTCTACCTCAGTAAGACCCCTATTTAGGTGTTTCCACCTCCACGGATAGTCAAGAAAGTGATAATGGAGAAATAGTATGATAAAGAAAGAAAGTAGAGAACACTAAAACACTACAAACAAAAATGTGCTACTCAACCAAATAATAGAGAGGAGTAGAAAGCTTACCACCTCCACTAGGAGCGCTCAAAGCTAATGGCGAAGAAAATGAGAGGACTTAAGCCCCTATTGAAATGGTGTTGTCCCACACTTGCTCTATTGAGTTGATGGAGTGATGTTGTTCATGTCATGGAGTGTAAGACTCCTGCTAAAATTCTTGAAAATTGTGCTAAGAGATGAAGTTGAATACTAGAAGGTTGCAATGATATTGTGAAGAAGTTGAAATACATGTAGGAGGAGGGAATTTGAAGGAAAGATGAAAAAAATGGCCATATTTAGGTCAATCAGCTGAATGGGGTGTTACAACTCAACGCCCAATGAGAATTGTGACACCTCTATAGGATTAGACATGGGAATATTCCAAGGACATACGTGCATTGTGCGGGTGTCTACACATCGTGCATGAATCCCCGATAGTTATTCCTCTACCGACACACAAAACAACCTCCAAGTGGAACAAAGGTAGCAAGCTTATGTGGAATTTATCCTTCGAGTTTGGTTTTCTAAAGTGAAGAAGGTAATGAAAACTCAAGGTGAAGAATAATCAAAACAAATCCAATGTTAATCCAATAATAATGAACTCTTCCTTGAAACACCTTCAACCTATAAGCATCAACTCACCCTCAAGGGTCTCAACCCTTCAAATTTGCAAAACAACTACCAATCTCCACCAAGACCTTGAAAAAGTCACTCAACATGCCAATGATGACAATTTAGCCATTTAAATGCAATCTCAAAGTCAGATTCAATATAACCTTCAAAAACTCACCTTCTACCACTAGCATTCCTTATAATACAAGAAAACCAGTTTTCCAGTCTTTTGGCCAAATCCTTCCAAAAAACTTGAGAAGTAAATCATATAATAAAGCACCCATTTCAATTTCATTCAACATATCAAAGACCCATATATCACTCCTTTGGATCAAAGGCTTCAAACTTAGGAATTTCACAGTTTTAGGCCTCTAATTAGGCCACTTTTCCAAAGAGACGCCTCTTTAATCTCCTCTCCAGGCTCCCAAACCCAAAAATAGTCTTGAAAAATTATTCAAAACAAGATATTTTCTAGGTCTCAAGACCCTACATGGTCATTTTCCCTCTCAAACACAAAACCCTCCTGAGACATGCAAAAACTAAGGGTTTTTTAAAAAACCACAACATAGAGCCTTTCCAAACAAAAAAAACATCAAACACTTTTTTTTGGGTCTACACAAATGTTTTACACCATTATAAACTCAACCCTATTCATAGTTCATCAAAACTCAACTTAAAACCTTTATTTTCATAGGAAAATGGACACTTACAACCATGGTTCTCTCACATTGTACAAAGAATTACCTTTATTCTTCTTCCAATACATGTGAAATCCCTATACTAACATGGATCCATGCCACTCCATTGAGAAACAACACAAGCAATAGGTGTGTGGCATCAAAACATAGTTACAAACTCAAGATTAGTCCTTATAGCCCTGTCATAGATAGTCCTAGAAAATTTGGAAATACTCCTCACTCAAAGCAGATCAAGGCCTCCAAATAGATGCAAATGAAAGATATTAGAGATTTCTACACAATCCACAAGAGGTTAGTGCATTCTACAACTGTACAGGTCCATACAGTGGTGACCAAGTTCAGGAAAAGTGAGAAATAACCAGGAATAATAGAGTAGAATGTTGTTTTATTATTCCATATTCAATGTAATCTTTATTCAAACTCATTCGAGCCTTTTGTAGGCCTTAAATATATTTTGAAACCAAATTCAAATGGGTAACTTCCCTAACCTCCTTATAACAACTTTTGGAAACACTAAACTCCTATTACAAGACAAAAATAAGTTGATAACTTAGAGCATCAACTTGTAAACAATAACCAAATTCCTCCAAGGAACATTTCCAAATGGTTTATTACATATCAAGTGGTCTTTTGTGACCTTAATTAAATCAACAAAACTTTGAATATTCCCTAAAGACCCAAAGTTCATTTTATTACATATCAACCTAGTAATTTGTAAACATGATTATAGGTGCCCCTACACCATACAACCCCCCCTAAAATAAAATCATGTCTCATGAGTGGAGGTTGATACCAACCCCACCATCCACCATACAAGTTCCTTGGAGCAATAACTACTGGACACTGGTTCAGATCTTTAATTCCAAATTGTGTTGCATATAAAGGTGTTCTCACACTTCCACATGGTTGTGTTTGCATTCCTAGACCTAAGGTCTTCCTTTTATCCATTATTAACTCAACATTTGGTTGCTTCCTATCACCTGTACCTATATACAAACAAGGATTAACAACATCATTACCGTAAACTACCTGTATCTTAGTCTCATCTCTTTTCCTTTGTCTACCTTGCAGTGCACTCTATGTCTTCAACCCTGTCACCAATTCCAAGGACCTATCATCTTGTTTTCCCTGCCCTTTACTGACTATCTTATTAACTTGTTGTACCACTATCTTCACGGCCCTTCCAACCACTATACCTATAATTTTTTCTTGATTCTCAACTCTATTCTCAACCACAGGGCATTCAATGCTCCCTATCATCACACTATCATGCAAACTCATTGTCTTTGTCTTCTTTACCCCTATTTCAAACATTATACCTTATGTCCCTCCATGATTAGACTTAAGATTGTTCACAATAATAGAATATTGGTTTTCTTTTATAGGATCCTTGCTCCCACACATTATTACCCTTGCTTTTCCTTTCTCATCTTCTACCCAAGGAGTCAAAACAAACCTCTTTCCACCTTTCATGATTGTGTACTTATTTGTTTTCCCATCATAGATGACACTCCTATCATACCGCCATGGTCTTCCAAGGAGTATGTGACAACAATTCATTGGCAAAATATCACAAAGAAAACTATTATTATACTCACCTATTTGAAAATCTACCATAGCTTGCTCATTCACTATCAATGATTGACCATTTCTTAACAAAGAGAACTTGTAGGGAAAATCATGAGGGATTCTTTTAAAATTGAGTTTATTCACCATTTCACAAGAAACCATGTTTTTAGTTGAACCTGATTCCACTACTATCTTACATACCTTACCTTGCACCTTGCAATTGATTCTAAAAAGTTATTTCCTTTGTAGGGGTTCTTCAAGAATTGACACCTTGAGAAATGTTCTTCTAATCATCAAACTCTCTCCAACCTCTGATGTGAGGTTCACTATAGGTGAAGTAACACTCTCTTAATTTTCATGGACTAATTGATTCCTCCTTTCTCCTCCATGAGATCTTGAACCTTTCCTTTCAGGACATTTGAAAGATGGATGTTCAGGCTGGATACAAGTGTAGCATCTCCCTGAAAATGCATTTTTGGAATTCCTACCTCCTCCAAATCTACCTCTTGTGCCTCTCCATCCACCTTTGGAATCAAATTACTCTTGAGCTTTCATGGCATCTTCTTGATTATCATTGGTTGGCTTTGAACTAGACATGAACCCTCTTCTTCTTGATGCATTACCTCTGCCTCTAACTGCTTTGTATTTCTTTCTCTTCATTTTATCCTCCACCCTGATAGCCATTTGATAACATTCTTCTATAGTTCTAAGGTTATCCAAAACCAATTCATCTTGAATGTTTAATCTTAAACCACCCATATATCTTGCAACTTTTTCATCTTCATTCTCATGATGACTAGATCTTAAGCTCAATTTATAAAACTCCTCAGTATAAGACTTAATATCCATTTCCTTTTGCCTTAAACTTTGCAGTTTCTTAAACATTTGAACTTGGTGATCTTTGGGTAAGAATTTACCTTTCAGTTTTGATATCATCTTGTCCCATGATGTGATCTTAGACTTTCCTTGTTTCTTCCTCTCATATTGAAAGTAATCCCACCATACCAAAGCATGACCTTGCAACTTAGTCTTTGCAATTTTGACCCTTTGCTCTTTAGGAACTTCATTACATTCAAAATAATTATCTAATGTAGTAATCCAATCAAGTAGTTCTCCATCATTTAAACTACCAAAGTATTTAGGAACATCAAGTTTTACCTTAGGCTTGTGAGTCTTCACTGCCTTCAGCAACTTTGCAATTCTTTCATCCTCTCGAGTAAGCTCTTCTTCCACATCTTCAAACTCATCATCTTCCTCTTCTTTTGTCTCACTACTCTCTTCAGCATCTCTTCTCTTGTTTGTCTCCAAGACTATGATCCTCTCTTCCAACTCTCTAAGTTCTCTTACATGTCTTTCTTTCATCTCCTTCATCTCTTTAGCCATATCATTCTTCTTTGGAGGCATCTTGTCAACCTTGCCTCTTCTTCAACCTGCAAAACGCAAACAAAATCTACTCCCTAATTTCATACCACTATGATGTAGAGTCAAGGTGAAGAATAATAATAAAAAAATCCAATGTTAATCCAATAATAATGAACTCTTCCTTGAAACACCTTCAAGCTGCAAGCATCAACTCACCCTCAAGGGTCTCAACCCTTCAAATTTGCAAAACAACTACCAATCTCCACCAAGACCCTGGAAAAGTCCCTCAACATGCCAGTGATGACAATTTATCCATTTAAATGCAATCTAAAAGTCAGATTCAACATAACCTTCAAAAACTCACCTTCTGCCACTAGCATTCCTTGTAGTACAAGAAAACAGTTTTCTAGTCTTTTGGCCAAATCCTTCCAAAACATCTAAAAAACAAATCATACAATAAAGCAACCATTTCAGTTTCATTCAACATATCAAAGACCCATATATCACTCATTTGGATCAAAGGCTTCAAAATTAGGAATTTCACAATTTTAGGCCTCTAATTAGGCCACTTTTCCAAAGAGACCCCTCTTTAATCTCCTCTACAGGCTCCCAAACCCAAAAATAGTCTTGAAAAATGATTCAAAACAAGATATTTTCTAGGTCTCAAGACCCCACATGGTCATTTTCCCTCTCAAACTCAAAAACCTCCTAAGACATGCAAAAACTAAGGGTTTTTTCAAAAACCACAATACAAAGCCTTTCCAGACAAAAAAAACATTAAACACTTTAGTTTGGGTCTGTATAGACCTTTTACACTATTAGCAAATCAACCCTATTCATAGTTCATCAAAACTCAACTTAAAACCTTCATTTTCATAAGAAAATGGACACTTCCAGCCATGGTTCTCTCACATTGTACAAAGAATTACCTTTATTCTTCTTCCAATACATGTGAAATCCCTATACTAACATGGATCCATGCCACCCCACTGAGAAACAACACAAATAGTAGGTGGGTGACATCAAAACATAGTTACAAACTCAAGATTAGTCCTTATAGCCCTGTCACAGCCAGTCCCAGAAAAATTGGAAATACTCCTCACTCAAAGCAGATCAAGGCCTCCAAATAGATCCAAATGAGAGGTATTAGAGATTCCTACACAATCCATAAGAATTTAGTTCATTCTACAATTGTACGAGTTCGTACAATGGTGACCAAGTTCAGGAAAATGGAGAAATAACTAGGAATAACAAAGTAGAATATTGTTTTATTATTCCAAACTTCAATGTAATATTTATTCAAAATCATTTGAGCCTTTTTTAGGCCTTAAATAAATTTTGAAACCAAAATCCAATGGGTAACTTCCCTAACCTCCCTATAACAACTTTTGAAAACACTAAACTCCTACTACAAGACAAAAATAAGTTGATAACTTAGAGCATCAACTTGTAAACCATAACCAACTTCCTCTAAGGAACATTTCCAAATGGATTATTACATATCAAGTGATCTTTTATGACCTTAATTAAATCAAAAAAACTTGAGTATTCCCTAAAGACCCAAAGTTCATTTTATTACATATCAACCCAGTAATTTGTAAACATGATTGTAGGTGCCCCTACACCAAAAGGTAAATAGGGGAATTTTCATAAGGGGTGTAAATTTGCTCCTATACATTTTTCCCCCACTTTAGCGAGCAGGAATATTGATGAGTGTTTCAGTAAAGTAGATCAGAGAAGTAGTAAGGTTATAGATGTATACATAAACCATTGACGAAGCAGACCACAACCTAGAGAACTCAAGAGTGTAGGACAAGAAAAGGACTTCATAGCCCGGAAAAACTATGAAGCTAAAGAATGAAAGTGTCTTGCAAGCGCACAGACCTGCAAGGAGGAAACCCCCAAGATCTCTCACATGAAGGAAATCCCATGAAGTAAGCGCCTTACAAGTGCATAGACTTGCAAGGAAGGTTTCCCCCAAGAAATCTCACATGGAGGATACCTAGAAAAGCACCTTACATGCTTGCAAACCTACAAGGAAGTGTCCCCCAAGATCTCTCACATGGAGGAAGCCAAGAAAGCGCCCTACAGATCTGTAGACCTGGAGGGAAATTTTCCTACAAGATCTCTTGCATGAAGGAAACCCAAGAAAGTTCCCTACAGACCTGCAAACCTATAAGGAAGGTATCCCCCAAGATGTGTCACATGAAGGAAACCCAAGAAAGTGCCCTATAGATGTCATTTTTCTCAAATCGATTCATCATCAAGAGATCCTTTTGAAAGATATCCACTTCATCAAGGAATTCAAAAGGAAGAATATGTCCCCACACGAGGGTAAGATCAAAGTTGTTCCCACCTCAAAGGAAGGCTCTCAAGTTCTTTCTTTATGAACCCATGATGAAGGAAACACATTCCATTAGGGTTTCAAGTCGAGAATGTGATTGTCTAAAAAAATTTTGTGAAGACTTTCGAGAAAAGATGTGTTGACAAAAAATGCATTTTTTTAAATTCAAGGCATTCAAGAAGAGGAATTGTCACACATAAGAGGGACAACTCAAGCAAAGAAGAGAGAAATATAAAGGAAAAGTGAAAAAGAAAATACAACACAAACAAAGGGTGAAATGGTAGCCTAATATCATGTGTGTGTGTATGTATAGTAATAGTATATAAAATGAACTGTCATCAACCCCTTACTATATCAAACCACGTGAAGAATGCAAGAGAAGACAAAGCAAAAATAAAATTGGGTCAACATGGAAGGGAATCCTAAATTCCCCCAACACTTTGCATCATCCCCAATTTATCAAAAATAAAGTCACAAACATGGAAGAATGATGGTACAAATAGAAGAAGGTTTACGACACAAAAACCATACCTGTATCCAAGCACCAATAGGGGTGATGAGGGTCATCTAGGAACACATAGCATGATCATGGGGGAACACATCATAATACACACACACATATCTAATCTAAAGATAAAGAAGAGGTCTCCTCCTAACACTGATCGACCATTAGGTCATTCGCTTCCCACTCTATATCATCGTAGGGGGAAGGAGGATGATCCTGCAGTGGTGAAATGTTAACAGGGGGATCATTTGTCCCTCCCACAACAAGGGCCCTACAAGGCCCTCTCCTTCGAGCTATTGTGGAGCTAAGGTTAGTTATTTCGTGAAGATCACCAACAAGGTTGGAACCTCATCTAGAGAGTTGAACATACACTTCACAGGAGTGTCATGTCTTACCTCAACGGATGGGGAAGGTTGCACCTAAGGTTCACAACTAGGCTCACCAAGTGATTTGGGAGTGGTGACAAACTCAAGGGAAGTTGGGGCTAGTTTTGTCACTAATACCAAACAAGTCAATGTGAGGCCACCTTTTGGGGAAGGTGGGATCTTCTTACATCCTTCATTGTTAAAAGGACCGCATTCAACCTTTTTCTTTGTAGGAGGAGGTGAACTACCCATAGACGAGGCAAGAGGTGTGAAGGAAGGGGAGGAAAGAACTACAGTAGATATGACTGAGGTGTTAGTTATAACCATGCACTTCAGGAAAGGTGGGACATTCAAGGGTCAAGTGCATTTGTATTTGTAGTGGAAGCAAGAAGTGATATGGAGCTGGTTTGAATGGAAGCAGAGGGGAGGAGAGAGTACATTACAAAAGGCCCTAATACAGGGGCAGTCGGCTCTTCTTCCTTCCTCTGTGAGGTAGCCTGCTCAACTATGAGAGTCTTTCATCAACACTTATTCTCATGCACAAGGAAGTTTCTATGACTCTTTGAACCAAAGGCTGGAGGCTATGAAAGAACATAAGGCTCCTACTCAGCCATGGGAGTGTCCACTACAAAAGTTTCTAATGGAGGAACAAACTCATGAATGGGAGAGGGAGGGGCAAGTTGAGTAGCAACAAGGGGAGTCAACTCAAGTGCCTTGGCAACAAGCCTTTTCTCATTCACTACTTTGGGAGTAGGAGTAGTAAGAGGCCGTGGAGGTCAAGAAAAAGAGGACTCTCCATGGGGACCTATTCCTCTACTATACAAGTAGTACCAAGGCCTAGGCAATTGGGTAGGAAGGTCTGATATCCTGATCTTTGGTCTACACCAAGGAGGAATCGTTGGACTCAACAAGTAGAAGCCAGGCTTGCTCATCCAATTCTCCTCCCAAGAGAGGGAATTAAATGAGTCATCCTAAGGGGAGGTCACCTTCTCCTTCCCTTTTTGGGAAGGGAAGGCAATCGGTTGTTGTGCTACAAGAAGAGCCAATTTTGGTTGTCCCTTTCCCCCAATCTTGTACTTTACATAATTCTTGCAAAGTAGGTCCATTCTTGGAGGAAGCGGACCAACTAGGGTAGACCAAAAATGGTCTAATGGATATCCCCCACAGGATACCAAGGGCTGGTATCCACTGTCATGCACTACATGCATAGCACCCTCATGGGAGAACTTTAGACATTTGTGGATAGCAGAGGCAATTCCACTCATAGAAGCTAGCCAAGGTATACCTAGCTTCATTCTAAATAGATTTGACTTTGAAATGACATCGAAGACTATGTCAACATCCCTAGGTCCAACTAGGACAGACAGAGTTATCAATCCATAGGACTTCAAGGAGAGACTATCATGTGTATGGGTGGTAGATTTCATTTCTTCATATTTCTCTTTATGTAGCGAGTTAGACCACAATGTCTCCTCTGTGATAATGTTCACTTGACTCGCAAGGTCTACTAGGACCCCTATCCCAATGTTACCATTGAGGCGAGCGGGAATATAAAGAGGCGAGGGCTTGTTATTCAAGGGTAAGTCCTGGGATGTGAACATTATATCCGGTGAGCCGATCATAGGTTGTGTAGTAAAACTAACCATGACCATATTAACATAGGCCTCAGGCTGAGTAATAGAATCAATGGGATTGACAATCATGTTAGTAGAATATGCTAGAAATAGGTTCGTGTATATCTGCAATTCATTCTTTTGTCTCACCACCAATTTGTTCACATTTTTTTTTCTACCATCGAGATGAATAGTTCCATCCTCGATGTAGTCTTGTATCTCATGACATAGGCACATGCAGTGTTCGGTATCATGTCTGTTAACTCAATGGTTCTGACAATAAGTACTTCCATCATACCAACTAGGGTATGGTTCTTTAAGGGGTTTGGGGCTTGGTAAGGTTATGATCTTATCCTTTAACAACCTTTGCAAGATGGAGGAATAAGATTCTAATAACTTTGTGAATTTTCAGTTGCATCTAAGGCCATTGTCATCTACAGTGGCTACTACATTCACAACATCTTTTCCTTTTCCAAAGATCAATACAATATATTTTCCTTTAGAATGGGAGCACGAGGAGGATCCCCAGAACTGAACCACCATATACTAATACTATCGTAGGGTTGCACACAAATGCACTAAAGAATGGTATTTCATAAGGGTGAACTCATTTTGCACATCACAATTGGGAAATGGATACAAGATTTGTAAGAAGAACATCTAATATTGCACTATGAAATCAATAATATTTTCATTGTCTCCTTGTTTGCATCAGATGAGATCCGAAAATGTCATATTCAGTCAAATGTTAGATTGAGATTGTCATAAAAATTGGTTTACAAGTTAGTCAAATGAGAAAATTAAATAGGCAAGGAATAGTACCACTCGAGTGTTGTATCCTTGAGAGATCAGGGAAATAGTTTGGCCATCAATGCATTGTGATGGAAGAAATCTATGCATAAGGTGTTAAAGGAAAAAATATGTGTCTATGGGTCCCCTTTGTCATTGTATTTCTCAAATTTAGGAATCTCCATTCCTTAAGGGAAGGGAGTGTTTAGGATTGCAACCAACAATGGGCTATGTTAGAAGAAGGGTTGGAAGATAGGTTGGGCACAAGCTTCGGAGAGACTCACTAATTGGCTCTACATCTTACCCATATTATGAAGAAGAGTATTCAAAGTAGGGTAATTAGAAGATAGAGGTCTAGAGGAACCTCTTCCAGAACCGCCATCAGAGCCACCTCTAGAACCATCGGTGTGACCACCACCAGAACCACCACTAGAGCCACTGCCATTAGTAGGGCCTCCGCCGAAGCCACCTCCACTTTTGAAGCCACCACCATGACCTCCACCAGAACCACTTCCACCAGCACTGCTTCCACTGCTGAAGCCACCACCACTACCAAAGCCCCCATTGCTCATCCCGCCAAAGCATCCATTGCTAGAGGTGATAGGAGGGGTGAAGTCAAAACCCAAGGGGATCTTGTTCACTCTGATAGTTTCAAGTCCCTCAGGGGTAGAGGGGATACTGATCGAGGGTATGACATCAGCCATGTATACAGACATAGGAGGCATCGACAATCCTAACTGTATCTCATGGTCTTCAAAGGTGACTTGTCATACAATGTTAGGATTATTTGAAGGAGCACACACATCAGTAAAACTATTGAGA
The DNA here is from genome assembly GCA_007258455.2 of Sequoia sempervirens. Lineage (NCBI taxonomy): Eukaryota > Viridiplantae > Streptophyta > Pinopsida > Cupressales > Cupressaceae > Sequoia > Sequoia sempervirens. Next base: position 12,322,883 of record VDFB02000017.1, read on the forward strand.
CTATCCAGGAGCTCTATGCCTATTTGATCATTTTCTACCATATACTTCAACTCACTAATGACCCGAGCGGCCCTGGCCATCTTCAAGCTCCTTTCTAATTGATTTGTTAAGGCATCCAACCCTTTGCTAAGGGTGGAGACATATTTCAAAGGGATTTATACAGCCTCATACTCATCCACCAATGATGGCGTAGGAGATGCAGGAGGAATGGGGACATGATTGGTCTCATAAGAGAATCCTATCTCGCCCCTCGACAACTACTCCTGCATGGCCAAACTAACAATGAGACTAGAGAAAAGGCATGTAGAGAAACTAGTAGTGACCTTTTTCCTTTCCACTCGGATGTGTCGTATACTTCTACTAGTGATATACCAAGAAGTTTTGGATTGGGTTGTGATGCTCATAAACCTTCACAACACTCAGGAGCACAACGATCACAAGGTACAAGAAGAAAGTCTCAACACCAACAAATGAAAAGACATTGGTTCATGTAAGATTCACCAAAAATGTAAGAGAGGTGGACCAACTAAGTTCAAGCCCCTAGGTCATGGAGAGCCAATATTGGAAGGCTACCCTAACTTACCTTAGCTTAATGGGGTGTTAGGAAATGCAAGATGAGAATGATGAGGACTATAAGGTCTGTAAATCACTCTGTAGACTTAAAACATAAAATGGGGCTAGGTGAGCCAATTTTTAGGTTTAACTCTATGCCTCAAGGAGCTCTTTTCCTAAGGACAAAAGCATGGTTATGGGACAATAATGCAACGTGCTAGCGTCTCTCAGGTGCACTTGCATCCTATGACCATAGGACTAAAGAAGCAAGGTCAACTGCTAGTGTGAACCAAGATTCCAAACCTGCATAAACACAAAAAACAAACATTATATTAGATCAAATGCAAGTTAGAATCATGATTCCCCAAGAAATCCATTTGAATTGCAAAGGAAAAGAAATGAAATGAAGAATATAAACAAGCATAAACCAAAAATATTAAATCATATTCAAATGCAAAGAAAACTCCTAATCTCTTGGAGGAATTGATACTAATTTGATGTGAAAATTGGCCCTTTCCCAACTCCAATGATGCAATTTTGATTGGTGATGAAGAGTGATCCACTTTGTTGATGATTGAAGCATGCTCCAAAATGAAAATCTGCATAACCTAGCTAAGATTGGATAAAAATGGATGATAATTGCTATGGATTTGAGTATAATAACTTTTCTCAATTTGTGGATGATCTAAACATGACTATAATAATTCTACTTGGATTGTGTATGATCAAATGAGGAATGAAACCTCTTATTTATAGCATGAACAGTTAGATGAATTTAATCAAATAATGGTATTCAATTAAATGGTTAGACTAAGAGATGATTTAGGATGAAATGGTGTTAATAATCGGGATCAAGTATGTTGGTATACTTTCCATGTCTATAGCTAGAAAACTTACTAATAGCCTAGCTAACTACTTCCAAAGTTCATGAATATGATAAAGCAAATAAACAAGAGTTAGGATGAAAAGAATAACCTCACAAGGATACTCATTTGACAGCTAACTCTAAGCCACACATCCACCTACACACAAAAAAGAGGAAAATTTTTGGGTGGTTGTATACGGGCCTGCCTCAGACAAACCCTCATTTAGGTGTTTCCACCTCCATAGGGAGCCAAGAAAATGATAATAGAGAAATAGTATGATAAAGAAAGTAGAGAACACTAAAACACTACAAATAGTAATGTGCCACTCACCCAAATAATAGAGGAGAATAGTAGAAATCTTACCACCTCCACAAAGAGTGCTCAAGGCTAATGGGGGAGAAAATGAGAGGACTCAAGCCCCTGCTACAATGGTGTTGATCCACACTTGCTCTATTGATTTGATGGAGTGATGTGGTTGTTGGTATGGAGTGCAAGAGTGCTACTAAAATGCTTGAAGAGTGTGCTAAGAGATGAAGTTGAATGCTAGAAGGGTGCAAAGAGATTATGAAGAAGTTGAAATGCATGTAGACAGAGGGAATTTGAAGGAAAGGTGAAGAAAATGACCATATTTGGGTCAGTTAGTCGAAGGGGGCATTACAAGTCAACTCCCAATGAAAAGTGTAACACCTTTGCAGGCTTAGATGTGGAATCTGCCAAGGACATAAGCATATTGCGCAGACATTTGAGCATCATGCGGGTGTCCTTAATAGTTATTCCTCTGCCAACACACTAAACAATCACAAAGTGGAAAGGAAATGGGATTATGTGGAATTTATCCTTCGAATTTGGTTTTCTAAAATGAAGAAGGGAAAAAGGGGAATTTGCATAAGGGGTGAAAATTCACTCCTATACAAATAGTAACCATGAAAAGTATATTAGCAATGATCCATGATGCAATCTATGTGATCATGAATGTCACTGGCTACTACCAACAACTACCTCATCATCATAAACACCATCATGATCATCATCTTCATCATCATCATCATCGTCATCGGCCTCGATGTCTTTTGTATCTACATCATCATCTTTTGTTGCCATGTGATTTGTACCTTTACCAGAACCAACATATTTTGGATCTATATTATGAGGATCATCTTGATCTTATAGAAGACTCATGTTCTGCAAAAAGAAACATTTAAATTGATAAGTTATTTATTTATTTATTTAATGCAATAATTTATTTTTTTGCTATATATCTAATATTACAACATATATGAAACGAAACCATAATCATATTACATCATATCAAAGTGCACATACCATGATAAATTTTTTAAAAAGTTACAGCTAATATGTCATTCCAATGATGTAAAACATGCAATGGTTCTAATAAACATTAGTGAAAATCATTAAAAAAATTGTTATACAATTTAACTATAAACTATAAATTTTATTACATAACCTTAAGTACCAACCCTCTACATTTTGTGCTATATATGGGTATGTGCAGAATCATGATGGGTCAAAAAGTGGTGATATGATGGGTATGTGTAGGATATGTGGCTGACAAAATTCTTTTAGCCAAAATTGATGAAATGAAAAGGGTTTTTAAAGGATATTTTCAGCTTTCCACCAATATAAATTATGTTTACTTTGAATTTAATAATTAATTATTATTCATTTTCTATTTGAATTACGACTAAAGTCCTGATTGATAGGCTTATTGAAAAACATCTATAACTTTCAAATGGTAGCACATTTTTTGAATTTGAAACATGCATCACATTCTATGCTTTGCATACTATAGGATTAAAAATGAAAAAGTTCAATTTCATGAAGTTTTGACCAAGTTAAGGTGGTCAGACATACAATTTTTTATATTTTTTAAAAGTTGTAATAAAAATTTCATAATTAATTATTTACTTGAAAAAAAATACAAGAAAATATGTATCACATCCAAACATGAGTCCTTTACTTATATCTAAAATCTTATAAAAAAAAATATTATCATTTTATTGTGGTTATGGTGGTAAGACAAACACCTACTTATTTTTTCCCTGAAATTTAAGTACTACTGCATTGAAATTTCAAATTTTCACCAAATAGATTTTTTATTTTTTTTAAATAAACCTAGTAGTTTATAAACTATATTCAATTTTTTACAAATTCTATTCTTATATATTTTTTAAATAATATAGATAACTTATTCAATTTTTTATGTCAAGCTGCCTAACTCTGATTTTTCTAAATTTTTTGCCACTTAAGGGTCTATTTTTTCCACAATGATCATGCACATACCCATATGATTATGTTTTTTTAATAAAACCTTTGAGATTTAACCGGTCTATATATCTTCTTCTCCAATATTTCAAAAATAGATATTTTTTAAGGACATTTTGGCACTGTAATATGCTTGAAAGGTTCTTTGAGAATTAACTAGTCTATATGTCCCTATATTTTAGAGTCACTATTGAAAGTCAAATTTTATTATGATTTTAACTAGAGATTAGATCAAGGATAATGAGCTTTTAAGATATGTTCTTTCTAGTTGAACATACAAGGGTGTATATAAATCCTCAAATTTGTGCAATGATACTCAAATATTAGTGTTTCTATTTGCATAAGATAAGTAAATCAATGGGGTAATCATAGCAACCACTTGAGTATATAATAAAATGCCTAGTGTTAGGTAAAATGATATTCCTTGAAATTGCATTTGTAGAGATTCCATACCTATTGAATGAAGAAACCCATTAGCCATGGATGAGATACATAAAGGTACTTATCACATTTCTAGACACACCCAATGTGGAAGTAATGACCTCGCTCAATACCTTGTTACATAGAAAACTAGCAGTCCCTCTTAGCAGGGAGTTACTTTGGCTAGAGCTACCTCCTCCATGATCTATGTCTGCTACTACTACTACTCCCTTTGAACTGGAGCAACTTGCTTCCTTTGAATCTGGAAACTCGACCTCATCTATATAGTGGCTCCTGCTAATGCTCTACTGAAGTCATGTGAGTATCCCATCTCTTCCAAATGGGTCCATTCCCACCAAGTGGGTCTACTAAGGTAGTCCTCCTACCACCTAAAAAATGCTTCATAACTAGCTATATGTCCCTCTCGATGAAGAGGTCGACCCCATACTCGATACAATCATCTCTCTTTGATCTCTAGTATGATGGAGTCCTCAACATACATAGATACCTTTGTCTATAACTATACTAAATGTCCTATAAACTAAACTATATAGCCTTGATCCTCTACGGCTAAAACTGAGAGAACATTCATTCTTAGATGAGGAACATATTGAACATGATGAAAGACTAGATTCCATCCCAACTCTAACTCAAATACAATTGAACCCTGATGAGGGCACAGCCCGAAAAACAAAAAATAACCCACAAACAAGAGAATAATTTTATTATTCAGAAAATGGAGCTTCTTACATGCAGAGGATCTCAAATCCCCAAGTTCTACAACACATGCAAGTTACAGAAAGCTACAGAATAACCCTTTCGCAATATGTGAGCTTATCCCCAAAAAACTACCCAAAAATTAGAAACCTGCCCATAAATAGAGCTCCTCTTTAGTTTGGAGCACGGACAACATTCAAATTTTAGTTTAGGCAGTTTGGCGCCGAAAATTACAACTTGAAGTTCAAATTTCAAAAGAACATTTGCAATTGTATCTTCTAGAAAGTGTGCCAACTTCCCGGGGCCATAACTTTTGATCCGGGACTCCAATTCATGAACCGTTTGAATCGTTGGAAAGGTCTCGAAGTCAACAACGCACTTGAAATTTGCTACGCTGCTTTTGGCAAGTTTTGGGGCCATTCTGAGAACTCTAAGTGCCTCAAATCTAACTCAGAAGATTTTTAGGTGCAAATCTGGGAAACTAAAACTACAATATCTTTCAACCCAGGAATAGAAAATAAAAACCATAAATTGGGAATTTCATTATGACGAAAAAGGTATCCAAAAATATAACAACATCTAAAACCAAGAAACTTGAAATTTAACTATTTTTGGGTGATGCAAGATTGCCCTTATACCACTGGATGCTCCTGCATCAGACACCCAGGGTAATTTGAGAAGTGACCCCGTCTCGGATGGTTGAGGAAAACCCAATGGTCAATCATTTCCTTAGATGGCCAAGATGAATCTTCCATAGGCCTTCCTCTCCATTTCACCAGATATTCTTCATATTGCCTATTTTTGGTACTCCTTCCCACACAACTATCCAAGATTGCTTCAATCTCCTCCCTTTCTGAAAGTAGGTGCTGGAATGTCATACTGCCCTATTGCTGGTGCTTCCTTCATTCCACCTTCATGATACTCTATCAAATCTGAAATGTTGAACACAGGGGAAATGTTGATTCCATCAGGCAACTCTACCTCATATGCATTCCCTGAATCATGCTTCTTCAAAATCTTACAGGGACCAAATTTCTTCATCTTCAATTTGTTATAGGTTCCCATGGGAAACCTTTCTTTCCTCAAGTGGACCATTACTTCATCACAATCTGAAACTCCTTATTCCTCCTTTTCTGATCTGCCTTAGCCTTATATTGCATATTCATCTTATTAATGTGTTCTCGTACCTTCTCATGTATATTCTTGATGTGCTCTGCAAAATCTTGGCTTCAGCACTTATTTTCTTCTCTTGGTCCATCTTTCTCAATTCTGGAGCTGTTATGGGGCTACCTCCATACACAATCTGGAATAGTAATCTACCAGTGCTTTTGTTGATAGAATTGTTGTAAGAAAATTTTGTCTGGGGTAAGATCAAGTCCCATCCCTTGGGTTTATCTCCTACCAAATATCTCAGTAGGTTACCCAGACTCATGGTAACAACCTATGTCTGCCCATCTGTTTATGGATGGTGTGCAGAACTGAACTTCAACTCTGTCTTCAGCTTCTTCCACAAGGTCCTCCAAAAGTACCCCACAAATTTGGTGTCACGATCTGAAACAATACTCTTTGGTAGACCATGTAGCCTCACCACCTCTTTGAAGAACAAGTCAACAATGTGGACTGCATCATGGAGTCTTGACATGGAATGAAATGTGTCATCTTTGAAAACCTATCAACCACCACAAAGACTAAATCATTCTCTCATTGTGTCCTTGGCAAACCAAGAACAAATTCCATACTTATATCCTCCCATGGCCTCTCTGGTACAGGTAAGGGCTGATATAAGCCTGTATTCTGGCTCACTCCTTTAGCCATCTGACATACCCTGTAGCTTTGTACAAACTTCTTCACATCCTGTGACAACTGAGGCCATTAATAATGCTCACTGATAATGGCAATGGTCTTATCCCAACCAAAATGTCCTACCATTACTCCACTATGCTTCTCATTTATCATTTTCTCCTTCATGGAACTCCTCAGGATACACAATTGACTTCCCTTAAATAACATTTCATCCTAGATTATGAAATCTAGCCACCTTGTCCTGTCCACTGTAATAGGTTCCTTGCAAGCTTTCCAAGCCTCTGCAAAATTAGGCTCTTCTGCATACAGTGTCTTGAGTTCATTGAACCCAACCACTTCAATCTGCATCTTTGTCATCAATGTATTCCTCCTATTTAAGGCATTTGCAACCCTATTTGACTTCCCACTCCTATGTTTCAAAATAAAGGTATAACTCTGCAAAAACTCTACCCATTTCATATGCCTCTAATTTAATTTTCCCTGACTATTTAGGTACTGCAAGGCTTGATGATCAGTATATAGAACAAATTCCTTCAGCAACAAATAATGTCTCCATTTCTTTAATGCTTGAACTTTTGCATAAAATTCATGATCATATACAGAATACTTTATCTTGGCATCATTTAACTTTTTACTGAAATAGGCAATGGGCTTACCTTCTTGGCTCAACACTGCTCCAATGGCACAACCACTGGCATCACAATCCACCTGAAACACCTTGTTGAAATTTGGGAGGGCTAGAACAAGTTGCTCTATCACCTTCTACTTCAACAGTTCAAAACATTTTTTCGCTCCAGTGCTCCACTTGAATTCTTTTCTATCCCCTCTCATTGTTTCAGTCAAGGGTCCACAAATACTACTGAAGTTTCTAATGAACTTTCTATAAAAACTAGCCAAACCATGGAAAGATCTCACCTCGATAGCATTTCTTGGGGTAGGCCATTTCAGAATAGCCTTCACCTTCTTTGGGTCCATCTTGAGACTTTCTGCTGAGACAACAAACCCCAAGTACACTAACTCCCTCTTCACAAAACTGCACTTCTTCAGATTAATCAACAGTTTCTCTTCTCTTAACTTTCCAAAGGCTTTACAAATATGTATGAGATGCTCATCCAACGTCTTACTGAAAATCAAAATATCATCTAAATACACAATAATAAAACTCCATAGAAATTCTTTTAGTACCTCGTTCATGAGCTGCATGAATGTGTTCGGTGCATTGGTTAGCCCAAAAGGCATGACTAACCACTCGTACAGGCCCTCTTTGGTCTTGAAGGTAGTCTTCCATTCATCTCCCTCTCAAATCGGATCTGGTGATATCCACTCTTAGATCAATCTTTGTGAAGTAATCTTGAGCTCCACTCAAACAGTCCATCAGGTCATCCATCCTTGGTAGGGGAAATCTGTACTTGATTGTTATCTTGTTTATGGCTTGGGAATCTGTACACATCCTCCACTCTCCATCCTTCTTGGTGCTAGTACTGGGGACTGCACATGGACTCAAACTCTCATATCAAACCCTTTCTCAACAACTCTTGAACTTGTTTGTTCAACTTCTCATTTTCTGCTGGAGTCATTCTATGAGCTGCCTTATTTGGCAAACTGGCTCCAAGAATCAAGTTAATCTGATGACTGATCTTCCTTATTGGTGGTAAACCCTCAGGTACATTATCAGAAACAATATCCTGAAACTCATCCAACATCCCAGAAACTTCTTCTGGAACCTTCTCACTATCCTCCTTACTCACTCTAGGAATCAATGCATAATACACATGCTCATGCTTCATACCTTCTAAAAATTTTCTTCCATCTACATAACAAATTCTAGCACTACTGCATACATTTTCTTCGGTCTCCTTCAGGGGTTTCAACTTGTGACAAACCCCATCCTTTGTCAAGGAATAAGTGTTTGCATGGCCATCATGTATAGCTCGCCTATCGAACTGCCATAGCCTCCCCAACAACATGTGACATGCATCCATGGGGATGATATCACAGAGTACCTCATCATGGTAGCTCCTGATCTTGAACTTTATTAGGCACTACCCATTGTCCAAAACTTTGTGGTCTTTTTGCAACCAGGCAATCCAATATGGATGCAGGTGTCTTTCTCTCTTTAGCTTCAACTTTGTGACCATCTCCTTTGACACCAGATTATTGGTGCTCCCACCGTCAATAATGACATTACAACATTTTCCTTCACACTTGCACCTTGTGCAAAACAGATTCTTCCTATGTTCTGGTTCCTTTTCCTTAGTCACCAGGGCTCTCCTAATCACTAGGGCTTCTCCCCTTTCAGCATCATTTAAATGTTCAGATTGGGCCTCCTCATCTGCATGCGCAACCCTTCAATGACCTTCTGGCCTTTTGTCTTCCCTTCCTTGGTGTTGTGGACATTCATAGGCTCGATGCCCTTCTTCACCACATTGGAAACACGTTCCTCTAAAACCACCTCTTCCAGAACCTTGTCCATATCTCCCTCGTCCTCTACCTCTTTGATCACCACTATTTTGATCACGAGGGTGGTAGAAGTTGTCATTCCTTTGGCTCCAGCTGGTACCCACATCTTCACTTTTCTTTTCATCATCATTTTGGCTTCCTAAAGGTCTTCCTCTGCCCCTTCTTCTTTGACCTCCTCATCATTTTTGCTTGCCATCAAGTCTTTTGTACAACTTCTCTTCCACCTTCAGAGCAAACTGATACACATCCTCAATGGTGGTCATTCTGACTAGGCTTTACTCCTCCTGAATGCTCGGTCATAACCCATTAAGATATCGGGCTACCTTCTCCTTATTGGCCTCTATGTGACCTGTTCTGATGATTATCTTGTGAAAATCTTCATTATATTCTTTCACAGATCTGCTTCTTTGCTTCAACCCTTGCAATTTCTTCAACAGATCTAACTCGTAGTCCACTAGTATGAATTTATTTTTCAGTTTCTCTACCATGCGATCCCATCTGGTGATCTTGCCTTTTCCTCTTCGATTTCTTTCCAACTGAACCTCTTTCCACCAAATACTGGCATGGCCCTTCAGCTTCATTTTCACAAACTTAACCCGATCTAGGTCCTCTATTTCCTCATACTCAAAATATTCTTCTAGTTTGTTGATTCAGTCGATCAACTCTTCTGGGTTCAGACTTCCGGAATAACTGGGGACTTCTGCTCTAGGTCTTTTCCCGATCTTCGAAATGGCCCTTATTAGCCGCATTTGGTCTTGATCAATCGCTTATTCTTCCTCTTCTACATTTGAACCTTTTTCCTCTCTTTCATCCTTACTTTCCTCCCTCGAGTTTAACCCTCTTCTCAACTGCTCTTGTAACACATCAATTTGTCTCTGGAGGGCTACTAGTGCATCTCTTCCACCAGCATTTCTGCCGCCTCGACCACCTCTGGCACCACCACGCCTACCAAGCATCACTCTTGGAGGCATCTTTCTTGACCTCGACCCACAACCATGGTCCTGGTGCAAACTGCCTCACGATCGGCGATCTGTCCACATGCTCAAGAAAACCTGCTTTGATACCACTTGATGAGGACGCAGTCCAAGACATAGAAAATAACCCACAAACAAGAGAATAATTTTATTATTCAGAAAATTGAGCTTCTTACATGCAGAGGATCTCAAATCCCCAAGTTCTACAACACATGCAAGTTACAAAAAGCTACAGAATAACCCTTTCGCAATATGCAAGCTTATTCCCAAAAAGCTATCCAAAAATTAGAAACCCGTCCATAAATAAAGCTCCTCTTTAGTTTGGAGCACGGACAACATTCAAATTTTAGTTTAGGTGGTTTGGCGCTGAAAATTACAACTTGAAGTTCAAATTTCAAAAGAACATTTGCAATTGTATCTTCTAGAAAGTGCGCCAACTTCCCAAGGCCATAACTTTTGATCTGAGACTTCGATTCGTGAACCGTTTGAACCATTGGAAAGGTCTCGAAGTCAATAACACACTCGAAATTGCTACACCGATTTTGGAAAGTTTTGGGGCCGTTTTGGGAACTCTAAGTGCCTCAAATCTAACTCGGAAGATTTTCAGGTGCAAATCTGGGAAACTAAAATTGCAATATCTTTCAACCCAGGAATAGAAAATAAAAATCATAAATTGGAAATTTCATTATGACGAAAAGGGTATCCAAAAATGTAAAAACATCTAAAAAATGAGAAACTTGAAATTTAACTATTTTTGGGTGATGGAAGATTGCCCTTACACCACTGGATGCTCCTGCATCAAACCCTCTCTTCTAACCACTGCTCCTTTTGTGTCGACCCAACACCTCACCAAGCATCTAGTAGCTACTAAGGTAGGTGGCTGAAATATATCACACTCCCCTATTATATTGCATGTGGCACCACTATCTAGATACCACCCATCTCGGGAAATATCCTCTAAAGCATAATGACCAAATTTAACCTTTGTAAGGTAAGAGGAAACATCTTCACCATCAAGCATCTAAATCCTCTGAAGCTTCTCCTTTAGAACCATGATTCTGCTCTCATGCTTGGCCTAAAATAGTGAAGCAAGGGATATTAGTTATACTCAGTTATACTTATTAAATTACTATAGAAACAAACTTTTACTATTTTTTAATACCACTCCCATTGATCTTAATTTTTCCACCCCTTTTAATACCACATTTTTTAGTGAGGACTACTGTCAAACATTTCACATGCCATCTATGTTTGCTGATTTTAGTTGGCTATTGGTGTTGGTCTAATTTTAAAGTATTAAGTAGTGTCTTTTGAGGTGTTAATCCACCCAAGCATTTATTCATGATCATAGGATTGTTATCCCTAGATGCAAGTGTTTTTCAGCAAATTGTGCCAAAAACCAAACCTCCCCTTCTCACGACAATCAGCAGCCACATTCCTAAGACAACTGTCATGCAACATGACAGCAGGCCAAGGTACATAGGCACCTAGCTCACAAGTCCATCTAACTCCAATTTTTAATGCCCCTCACTTCTATGTGGGTTGTTTTTTCCCCCCTCTAGCACTGGCGGTGATGACGAGTAAATGTTCCTTCAGACAACATGCTTCGATGGCTTTTGTGTTGGATGTAGGTCTCCCCTTTTCAATAGATTAAAGCTCAGCATGGGGATGGTGGATACTCTTCTATATTCGGCTGGAGCTAGTGATGGGATCTACCAATTCAATGCAAGTTATAGTTTGTGGCATTCTAGATTCTGTCATGGCACCTCATTTGCGATAAAGAGTGGTTCATAGTAGCGTGGGGCGAGGAGGCAGAAGTATCAATTATTAGTCTTGGGAATTCTACTGGGATTATGACCTAAGAATCCCCATGCACATTAGTGAGGAGATTGACAACTGTGAGGCTACTTATTTGGAAATGCAACAAGAATTTGCAAATCCCCTAGGGTGGTCATCCCATATTGGGCACTTAAAAACATTCTAGGATTGACTCTCTTGGCTTAGCAACAACAAGAAGCATGGGATACTCTAGCCCATGATCTCCATTTTTCTCTTGAGCATGCTAGGCCACACTTGGACACCTTGGCAAATATATTGGGTGCTCACCACCCCATTTCACCATAGGCTTCACTAGTAGTTCCCACCCATCTCCAACACCAGTTTAGGCCAAGGGAAAAGAGCACCTTCATCCTGTTGCTTAGAGCAGCGAGCCAAATGAGGATTGGGTGGAAGGGAAGAGTGTGGAATCAAAATTGGAGCGCAAGGAGGAGCATGGATGCATCATCACCTTCGAGCCTCTGCCAAAATTTGGGAGCGATCCAACCCTGGTTCCTCTGAGATTTCCCAGCTATAAGCCAACAGTCTAATTTTTCTCTGTCAATATTTTTATATCTTTTTTGTTTCAGAATCTTAAATTTCATGTCTTGTAGTCATTGTCAGAATCATGTATGTTAGTTTCCCTATGAAGGGCAGTGGTTTAAAATTGAACCATCTTTTTTGGTTGTGTCATGCGGAGAATCCTGAATTTCATATACATGCCTCCCTAACTATTCTCTAGTTCGACTTTTTTTTGTGCCAACATGGCCAAAAGGGTCCAGTTTTGTAATCTATGTACTTATTTCCTTTTTCACCAATAGAATTATGAGCTTCACCTAAAAAAAATCATAGGATTATTGTCTAATTCACTTTTTCATACAAATAACAATAAGGAGTGGCAACAACATAACTTTATATATTTAGAAAATCCATTGTTATTTATAGCAAATTTTAATACACATGAGAAACAAGAAGAATAACACCTAGGGATTTGATTAGAGTTGGCTCCCCTTTCCTTGCACCTAGATGAAATATTCAACTCCCTTCTTGACTACTATTCGACTATGTTTAGTTCCCAAGAGCTTCATGACCCCTCCAAACAAATCAGGTAGTACCCAGCACTAAGATAACAACCCCCACATTCTCCCTAAGCATCAATTTTATGCCTAGCAAGGAATAATCTATTGTAATGTGGAAAATGCCCAAGGTAAATTCTTCCATATGTGCCCATCAATGGCAATATAAGTCCCACACACTAGTAAACAATTACATCCAATCGTTCTATGGATAAAAAGTGCCCAGATTTAAGTAGTTTTGGCCCACGCTCTATTACTTGAGGATTAAAGTTGCTTAACACTAATATTGAGATATGTTATGGCCCTTTGCTGCTCCAAATGGAATGAAATATGCACAGCTAAGGAGAATAAGTTCCCACACACTTAGATAATGATGGAAATGTGCCCAAGTTTAAAGGTAACTCACCCAACAAAATAGATACGGTTCCCACACTTCCAAAATAGAAACTTTCATGCCCATAGTGAAGGAAATGGTGCCCAGCTTGTCCACAAGATAATAGAGATGAGAGAGGCACCCTCTATTGCTCAAGAAATCTCCCTCACAACAACCTTTAATATCAACCAATAGTCTATTGTCCTGAAAACATTGAATCCAATTGAAAAATTTGAATGATCTTCCACTACTAACCAGCTAGGGTGTGCACCACCGAAACCAGTGAATAATGCAAGGGTTTCTTCCAAACCTTAGCCTCTCTAAGATCAAGAGCTCTCCAAGTAATTTTTAAAAAGTGATTAGTGTAGAATGAGGAGAGAACTCCTCTTTTTCCCCTTTTTATATTTCCCTCGCCACTTTTGGCCCTTTTTTCCTTTTATTTTAATGAAGTTACTTTTCCCTAAGTTTTTAACCTCATTAGAGCTCTATTTCCAACATGAAGCCATCCAAAGTGACAATATATTGAGGACAACAGTGTGATCTAGGGTTGGATCAGACTATATAGTGCCCAAGACTCACACATACTAGAAATCAATAGTTTGATATTGTGATGGAATGGGAAAACCTATTAAGGTTGAAGCAAACCTTTCTTTCTATACCTAAATCAACCCTTACTTATAGTGACTTGGCAATATATTTGGAGGCCAAACTTTAGAGCTTGTTAGTACAAAAAATGTAGGGAATTTTTGAACTTTTGAGGCTAGTGTTCATCACACCTTAGCTCCTTAATTCCTTTTATAGATTATTGAGATTTGGTGGTTGGTGTGGTTTCTTTGGAATAAATCCCTATGTTATGGTGTCTTACTAAGCATGCATGAGAAAAAGTAAAAGAGTTTGTGGTATTTTCAGCAGCATATACTTGCTAGAACAAAATCAACCTGAGGACTATCAAGGGCATATCTATGACCTAATTTTGAATGAATCTAAGTATGGAAGTAGAATGGCATCTCCAACACCATTAAGAATGAGAATTATGGAAACAGCTCTAGTCTCTTGTAGAAAATATAGATTTCATGTACATCCAAGATACTAAGCAACCATGATCAATATTAGTTCTAAAAATTGAATGCCCCGAGCACAATAAGGTCCTTCTATAGATTGCTAATATTAAAGAGTTTAGATTGTTTGCAAAAAAACTAGATGCTTTTGAGCCACCGGAAGATACCATTTTTGAAGCCTTAGGTTCCCTACATGAGACTTCAAATCCAAACAATGCCATTATTATAGATGTGACATAGACATGAATAATCTAACTGCAAGAAGCATGGGCTACTTCTTTAGCCAAACAAGAAGTGTCTAGTAATCAGAGGTGTAGACATTTAAGAGAAGAGCTCATCCATATGTAAATAGACCTTGCAAATAAAATTATCAATACTATGAATGGTACTTCCAAAAAAAAATTGCAAGCATTAGGGATAAATGATAGGTATATTGGATGCTTGGAGACTTATTGGAAAGCATCAGATAATGGAAATTGTGTAAAATAAGGCAGATCAACTTTTAAAGAAAATGGTAGGTTTCAAGGCTTGGTTCATTAATATGTTTAAGAAAGGTTTTCCATCATTTTGGGATGATTGCTAGTATTTGATTCCTCAAAATCTATATTTGGAATTGCTAGCCAAATACATAAGTGAAGACTCCAAATTTGAAGATCTTAGAAAATCACTGAAGGGGCAGTCTATAGTAGATAAGTTGAAAGATTAATTTGATCTATTTACTGAGCTAAAATTATTAGTTCACTCCTTGCCTCTATTTTCATATGCTCAATATAATGACCTGTAGTTTTTAACTAGTGAAATGATAGCTTATAATTTCCCAAGTGCTTCTTGATGGGCCAACATTATTAAATATGGAATGAATATTTTCCTACCTTCTAGAAGATAAGTAGGCCTTATTTTGTGCAACTATCCACCAATTTCTCAGCAATGATCCAAATATCTCTTTGATTTGTTTTGTCAAAGCATCTATTTGATTTGGGTTTTCCACACTAGTTGTCTTGGGTGTGGTTGTTTCCTTGAGTTGATTAACATCAAATTCTTTAGGAAGCTTAGCACCTTTTTCAGCTAATAATATAAGATATTTTTCCATATCTTGCTCTAGCATCTTTTCCATAAATTTATGGAAATGAGGGTCTTGTTGAACTTTTTTGATTTCTTCTGCAGTTATTTCTTTCTCATGTGAGTTAGTGAGAGGATCAGTGTTGCTATATCGTCCCCAAGGTTTTTCTTCAGCCATGGCTACTATTCTTTCGTTTTCCTCTTGTTGTTTTTGATATGCTAATCGTGTGAAGATAGGCATACAAACGTTAGAGATTTACTCGACTTTGATCTTGGATTTTTGATTGAAGTGTCGAGGTTTTTGATTTAAAATCTGATTTAGTTGTGTCTAATTTCGTGATGGAAGGATGATAAAATCCTTGATAGGGAAATTTTGACAGAAAATCTCAGATTTGGTGGAAATGACACTTTACAAGATGTTTCAAGATCTAGGTGTAAGGGTAAAGTTTTCCCTTTGTATGGCCTAAATGTTGTGGACTGTGGAAAAGAAATGTTATGGATTGGTGAAAACCTTGTTATCGATATAGGCAAACTGACATTATCTTACCAACTCTCTATTTTTCTGACTTTCTGGAGCGCTAAAACAGAGACACTACGCATTAGAACAAATACCCAAAGCGCTAAAACAGAGGAGCTACGCGCTGGAACAGAGACTGAAAGTGCTAAAACAGAGACTTGACGCACTAAAACAGAGGAGCTACGCGATGGAACAGAGACTGAAAGCGCTGGAACAGAGACCTGATGCGCTAAAACAAAGGAGCTACGCGTTGGAACAGAGACTAAAAGCGATAAAACAGAGACCTGACGCGCTAAAACAGAGGAGCTACGCGTTGGAACAGAGACTAAAAGCGCTAAAATAGAGACCTGACGCGCTAAAACAAAGGAGCTACGCGCTGGAACAGAGACTGAAAGCGCTAAAACAGAGACTCTGCACGCTGGAACAGAGGAGCTACGCGCTGGAACAGAGAATAAAAGCGCTAAAACAGAGACTCTACACGCTGGAACAGAGGAGCTACGCGCTAAAACAAAGACCGAAGGTGCTAAGACAGAAACTATCTTATTCTATGAAACTCACTTGGTCTGGTATCGTATTGTATTGCAGGTTGTGGGATGTATTCTGGAAGAATTCTTTGACTGTGATTGTGGTGTTGCCTAAGAGCTCTTCTTTGATAAAATGCTTGTGAATCTAAGGGAGCTACAGCATAGTCGTCTGTATAACCTCTAGAGAAATCGTGATACCTATGAATAAAAGTTCTATGTTGGAGTAGAACTTTCCTGCTTTGATACAGAAATCGTTGCTTTCTTAGAAGTTGTTTGTACGCAAGTGTTTTCTTTGGTTTTCTGACTCGTTTGGCAAGAGATTTCTTGACAAACTTGGTGGATACCCAATCTCGAATCATGAGAATTCCACAAGTGTTTTGATTTTTTGAAGATTTTCTTGTGATGATCTTATCTGAGTTTAATGATAGAAAACACAGCAAGCAAGAATAGAATGGTTGACTTTAAAATCCTAGAATCTAAACAAATAGTGTATGTTCTCAAGAATCAAGCATGATTCTTTTTTATTTTCACTGGTTTATAACAGATAAAACACTTCAGATAGACTCACTCCTAGAGACAAAAGGTCATTTTTATATACTCGAACGGCCCACAGCTTGGAATTGTGTCGACTCACACAGCCATGTCACCCCCTAGAGGGCGCCCGTGTTTTTGTCTTTTCTAGGTGCGTACTCAGAGTGATGGAAGTGGATACCGGATCCCCTGAGCAAACAGTCCTTGGCAATTATATGGTGAGTTCTTGATGGTAGATTCTTCCCCGCCCCTGCACCGCCGAGTATTACAATGTTTAGAAACTGACAAGCGTGCTTCTAGTTCTAGGTTCTTAGATAGGGTTTCCGTTCGGAGCGGCAAATGGATAAACTCCCTCGAGATACCTCCCAATTTTTAGAACAAATATTTTGGGGATGGTTATCCTGCACACTTCCGTTGAAAGAGGGTTTCCCCAAATTCACATAAATTTTTAAGTGGGTTGGAATACCATGGCTTTTGGTTGTCCCCACTCAGGTCGTTCCCGTAGGGTGAGTACTTTTTTCCACTACGGCAGGCCTGTCTAAAGGTTTTAAAAAGCTTGAAAAGTGCGTAAAGTAATGGTGAGTCTGGTATTCTGATACACCCAGTTAAGGGGAGAGCATAAACCTATCACCCAATCACAGCAGAGAAATTGTTCTTTTTAAACCCCAAAAGACAAGTTCACTAATCTATATGGAGATATTGCTCCATAAAAACATGATGTTCAATTTTTAATCCCACAAAATAAATATGAAGTTTATATCCTAGGATTGGTCAATTTTTATCCATTTCTATCTTAGGATTGGTAAATTTTAACCATTTCTATCCTAGGATTGGTAAATTTTATCAATTTCTATCCTAGGATTGGTAAATTTTAACCAAGAAAGTAGACAGAAATAGAATCTGGCCGCAGACGTGCAGATCCAGATAAAAGAAATGATTTTGAAGATAAGAAAGTGGCGCGCTAAAACAGTGACTCGGCGCGCTGAAATATAAACCCGGCACGCTGGAACAGTGACGTGGCGCGCTAGAACAGTAACTCGGCGCGCTGTAATAGGAACTCGGCGCGCTGAAACAGACCACTGGCGCGCTGCAAAAACTCACGATTCCGTGAAAACTTTCACACCGATACCTGTAGGACACAATTTTCAAAATTTTAGCAAAATATGGAGTTAGGCCCCACGGTGGGCACCAATTTGTAAGCGGTAGAATGGGGAAAACAAACTAAACAATGCAACTACGCTTCTAAATAAGACATAATAGCAAAGATTCAAGAAAAATTAAACTAATTTAAATACAGGAACCTCTGAAGCTGTCCTATTGCTCTCCAACTCTAAAAATTTCCTCTAATCTACTTAGCTCTCAGATTTAGAAGCTAATTAAACTATTGAAATGACACTTAGAGAATGAGAAATGAAGTAATTTCTATTCTAATATGGTTAACTATGCACCTAGAATGATTCTACAATAAAGCTTCTAAGAATGAAACTACTGTAAATGGCCATAATTAAAATGCAGGATGGATGCTAGATGAATGTTGAATGCTGGAGATGCTGGATGAATGCTGGATGCTATGGAAACCTACAGAGTAAGATTGCATAAGTTGGGATCCATTTTTTGTAGCCCAAGAGCTGTATTTATAGCTTTCACAGCAGCACAATTGCATAGGAATACGGGATGAGGGGTTGTTATTCCATCTGGAGAATCCAAAGGCATGGGATGAGAAGATGAAGTTGATCATGGAGAATGGTTTCTCCCCATGAAAACACCAGGCAAGATAAGAGGGAAGGTGGGTGGAAGGTTGTTGAGAGAACTTCCTGCAGGTTTGTCCCCGAAGCTTTTCCCGTGAATGACAGTGCCATTAATTAAATTTTGAAAAATTTAATTTTATTGGTGAGTGAATAGTGGTAAAATTTATGCATAAATTTAAATATTTAAATTTATTTAAATTTAGCAAAAAGAGGATTTGAATAATTTAATAAATCAAACTATAGGGTTTGTTTATTAAATTAAAACAAAGGGGAAATGATAATTAAATAAAATATTTTAAAATATCTTTATTTAATTAAGAAGAAATGTGACAAGGTAATTAAATAACACAAATTATTTAAGTTTGTGTATTTAATTTATGATAGAATTATAAAGGAATCAATAATGATAATAATTAAATAAAACAAAGTTTTTAATTTTGTTTATTTAATTACGAGAGAAATGATATAATAATTAAATAAAACAAAGTTTTTAATTTTGTTTATTTAATTAGGAATAGAAGAATTAATAAATGAACTTAATATAAATAAATATTTCCATTTATTTACTAAGTAGAAGAATTTAAGATTAATTAATCAAATAAGTCGTATTCAATTAATTAGATTCTCCAGACCATTTTTAGGTGTCTACATTTTGCCCCTCTTTGAAGTGATAGGTTTACACATTGCTTCGAAGAATGATTTTGCCTCAGCTGCCAGTACTGATGAAAAGTTTAAAAATATGTCCCTGATTTGCCCCAGATGTTGAATTTTGAAATGATAGTGATGTATGCCCCCTCGGGAGATAAATTGATGAATTTTGGATTTTTTATGATTTTTCAAAAAAAAAAAAAAAATTATGATGATTTGATGATGAATTGGTGAAGAAACAATTTATCTCCTGACAAAATTGTCAAAAACATCCCTGTGATAGATAAGAAATAATTCCTCAGAAGGAAAAAATAAATAAATCCTGTAAAAACCTCCCAAAAATAACCTATAAATGCTGCAAAGGTCATTTTCAAAAGTCATTTGTGCATTTGACTTTGACAATCTTGTGATAGTGACCCTCAGAGTACCAGAGCTTCAGGATGTCGATCCTTTACCACACCCACCGACTCGAGCGTGTGCACCGTCACCAGCGTCCGACTGACTATGGACCTCTGATATGTATCCCAAACCTTCCTCGTAATTCGTGCCCATAATTTTGATGTATTTTTGCACATTTTTTATCATTTTAGCGCGCGGAAAACGCGGTTTAGAGCGTCTGTGAGCTGTTGTAGCGCGCCATAGTTTTAGCGCGTTCATGAAGTTTTGTAGCGCGTCCATGCAATTTTGTAGCGCGCCAGAAATTTTAGCGCGCAGGGTCAAATCTGTAGCGCGTACAGGGAGTTTTGTGGCGCGCCAAACTTTTTAGCGCGTTAGGTTGATTTTGTAGCGCTTTGGGTATACATTGATGAAAAATTGTGTACTTTGCTTTTCGTCGATTTGTTTTTGATTCCATCTATTTTAGTTTGATTTTTGACTAAAATATATGGTAAACGATCTCATGATGAGCGAGATCTATTGATTGATAATAATTACCCTCATGATAGGCGAGTAATAATTAAACTTTCCAAAGGATTGAACCCGATTGATAGATGAGGGTTCCTTGATAGATTCATAGTTTGATAGGTAAAGCACAAATTTTGAAAGTTTGATCTCCTGATGTTTGATATTTCGATTAAAAATGTTTTGTTTGTATGATAACAGGAGCATTTAGATGTTATCCAGGTACGAGAGCAGTTCCCCTGGCCCTTTGATATGATACCACAACTTACGCCAGATGAGAGACAGCATATTACTGATTGTGGCTTAGCGACATTATTAGATATGCCCCATATTAGACTTAATAGGGGTATGTTGACAGCTTTAGTAGAGCGGTGGCATAGTGACCACAACACCTTTCACTTACCTACTGGCGAGATGACTGTGACGCCAGAGGATGTATGGCGTATTCTTCGCATTCCTTTTGTCAGAGAGATAGTAGTGCATGATTCAGAGGAGGTTGGTGGGGTAGAGGCTATGTGGAGAGTCTTTCAGGATCCGCAGATTGTGCGAGAGTGGATTCTTTGGGTAGAGATGCATGATTCATACGCCCCACTTCCTTCAGTTTTGGGCGGCTTTATTGGTGGATTCCTTTGTCCTGATAAGAGGTCAAAGGGTCTATCTCTTGGATGGGGTCGAGTATTAGAGGGTCTAGTGGCCCACAGGACGAGATATGCTTGGGGCATGTGCATGCTTGCTTAGCTTTATCATGATTTGCATTGGATTGTGTACATCGGCGGCAGCAGTTTATCGACGGGAGCTACCCTTCTGTAGGTATGGGCATGGGAGCATATTGTTGTTACGCATCCCGTGCCAGTGTTAGCCAGACCAGCGACGAGGCCTTATGTGTTTCGGTATAGAGGCAGGCCTACCCAGCATATGATGGGTAAGCTTGATTATTGGAGGCGGATTATTGATGATGTGGAGACAGTGACCTGGCGTCCCTATTTAGATTGTGATGACTGGGACGATGATGATATTGAGTTGGGGTTCTTGTCCGATTTGATGTATTTGATCGGGAAGAGCCCCAGGATCCTGGAGCAATTCCTGTTTCGTCGCGTTTACCGGCAGTATGGTATTGTGCAGTGTATGCCACAAGGAGTGGCACATTATGGACCACGTCGGATAGATGTCAGTGATTGGGGCCCTAGTTTTCCTTATGGGGCACTTGTTGAGGGTTACCGTGCTCTACAGCCATCAGCATGGGATGTCCGACGAGACATTGTCGAGGCATCTATTACCCCTGAGTATGGAGAGTACCTGGCTCTGCACCCTCCACGTATTACCATTCCGGATGAGCCTGTACCAGCACCAGCACCAGCACCACCAGCAGGGGGTGTTTAGGTTGGTCAGAGACGAGGGAGGGATGATGATAGTGAGAGTAGCAGTGATGATGAGAGTGAGAGCAGCGAGGAGAGCAGTGATGATGATGGTGGAGATGGGGGGAGACCGGGCATAGCAGGTACCTCAGAGCCATCCTCTAGTGCATCTCGTAAGAGGAAAGCTGTTACTTCTCTGTCGGCAGATCCATCAGAGGTTGCAGGTCTACAGGTGCAGGTTCAGACCTTACAGGGACAGTTAGCACAGGTGCAGGGCTTACTAGCACAGACACAGGCTCAGATGCAGGCATAGCTAGCCACTGCACATACTCAGATTACCTCTCTGATTGGTGAGAGAGATGGGGCTAGACAGGGAGCAGCGACGGCACAGGCTCAGTTAGCAGGTGTACGAGCGCAGTTGACCACCGCCCAGGTACATATCACAGCCTTGACTGCAGAGCGAGATACCATTAGACAGACGGTCGAGACCGCACAGGCGACTGCAGAGAGATTGCAGAGAGTGGCAGATGGGACTTCCGTGGCAGACTACATGCGAGAGGCCATGCGGGCAGGTGCCGAGATTGAGTTCTATAGGAGCCGCTACCATGAGCTTTGCCCCCAGGGCAGAGAGTCAGTTATGCTCAGTCTCGCTCAGAGAGGACTCGTTTGAGGACAGTGAGAAGAGGTGTGACACAGCCTCTTCCGAGAGATCCTAGAGATCCCAGGACATCTGGTGGTGGTACTGATACTGGTGCGAGACCTACTCCTTCTGGTGGGAGTACTACTTGATATCAGTTGTGTACCCCTTGAGAGACATACACAGCCATTTTTGATATGATGTTATTCTCATTCTTTTCAGACATCATTGTATACTTGACACTCGATGAGATATATATGTGCAGCGGTTCGATTGATTTATGATGATGGATGCATTGATTTTATGATGTATTCTATATGGTTGATGTGATGGATGCATTGATTTTATGATGTATTCTATATGATTGATGTGATGGATGCATTGATTTTATGATGATTTATTTTAGTAGCTTGTATGGATGCAGTAATGATGATGTGATATGATATTGATGATGTATTTCTTTTCTTAATGAGATGCAACGTATGATAAATAAAATGTGATGTTAATGAATGATGTATGGATATTGGATATATGATGTATAAAATGAGATATAAATTTAATGATGTATGTAATGAGATGATAGATATGAATGATAAATGTAATAAATGATGAGCGGTAAATGTATTGAGAAATGAATGATAAATGTTAATGAATGATGAGATCCAAATGTAATGATGTATGTAAATGAAATGTAAATGATATGATGTATGAATGAAATGAAATGATGTATATAAATGAATGATGTATCTAAATGAAATGATGTATGGATGTATCTAATGACAATGTAAATGAAGAAATGCCCTGATGTATCTAAATGTAATGAATGAAATTTAATGATGTGTGATGAAAATGTAATGATGAAAACGTAAATGAAATGATGTATGAGATGTAAATGAAATGTAATGGATGAATGATGTATAGATGAAAATGATGTGTAATGAATGAATATGTGATAGATGAAAATGATGATATGTGATAGATGGATGAATGATGGATAAATGAAATGTAATGATGTAATGTAAGTGTAAATGAATGAATTGTAAATGAATGATGGATGAATGAAATGTAATGATGTAATGTAAGTGTAAATGAATGAATTGTAAATGAATGATGGATGAATGAAATGTAATGATGTAATGTAAGTGTAAATGAATGAATTGTAAATGAATTATGGATGAATGAAATGTAAATGATGTACATAAATGTAAATGAATGAATTGTAAATGAATGATGGAACATAACGTGTATATGATGCCACGAAATGAGATGTTTATTGTGAAATTTATGATGAGATGAAGAAATGATTTGTATGTGTCAAGTATACTCAATCTGTAATAAGAAGAGATAACATTATTTGCAAATGAATCTTTGGAATTTGTGCAACCAATATTCTGCAGGTGTATTATTATGAATGCAATCTATTTTTACCATGCAAACCTATTTTATCAATGCAAAACCTAAGTGTCATTTCAATAATTATTTTATTCTACTTTGTATCATCACTGAGCTTTATTTTAAAATGTTGAAAGTGAATACAAGCATCAATGATATGAAATAGACCAATGATGACCTGAGTATTTATTTCATGATTTTTGATATTGCAAGCTAACACAAGCATCAAGGTATGAGATAGACCAATGATGACCTGAGCATTTCTTGCGTAAACAGACAAGAATTAATCATTTTCTTAAAGTGAATTGGAATGTCATCCATGATACTTGGTAGAGCATTTCCCGCGACAATTCACAAAATAATAATGACTAACTCACAAACAGCAAACAAAGAAAAGGTATCATTCTCCTTCCTTGCTTCTCTAGTTCAATACATCATCGAGTAGCTCCAAAGAAATGATAAGCAAATGATAAAAATAAAAGCACAACAATTCAAATTCTACTTAGTGCATTTTCAAATCATTATTCAGATTAGATCATCGATGTTGAAATGTGTGTGTTGATGTTTGCATGATATTCTCAGATGTTCGACCAAATGATGTAACCTAAAGACCTATCCTAGGGGTCTCGGGGACTGATCAAAGATTAGTCTTGCCTACGTTATACACGCAGAGACCACGTAGTTCAACTGACACAGACTCTACTTTTGACTGATGCAGACTCTATTTTTGTGTTTTTGATTTTATGTATGTTTTTGGATTTTGGATTTTCTGATGTTTTTGGATTTTTGATTTTCTGATGTTTTTGGATTTTTGATTTTCTGATGTTTTTGGATTTTTTCAAGTATCGTCACTTGGTGTTGTCATGTTTGTCTGCCTTTTCATTTAAGCTGAAAGTCCATTGTACCAAATAACACTAGGATGTTGCCCCCAAGCCAGGGTAAAACATGATATCCTTGTCATGACATGGATAGTAGTAATGATTATCCCCAATGATATAAAAGGAAATAATGTGACAAAATTATGTCCAAATAGATAGAAGAGCTAGAGAAAATCACAAGTAGCGCCTATTTGCCAGGTTTTCATTACTTGCTTTTATTGTGTCCTCTTTCTTTTTCTCTTTTTCTTTTTATTTTTTTATTTTTTTGTATATTTATTATTTATTTTGTCATCATGACGCCTGTTTGCCAGGTTTTCATCAAGACAACTTTATTGACCGTGCACTAGATATCGTCAAGTGTAGAATCACCTGAGATGAATGCTATTCATAGGTTCCTCCAACATGTCTCCTTCTGGTGTAGACAGCCGGTATGCTCCTGATCCATAGACTGATATGATAACATAAGGCCCTATCCAGTTAGGTTCAAATTTTCCCTTCTTTTCTCTGTCTGTTTGATTTCTAGGATTTTCCCGTAGGACCAAGTCTCCGATCTGGAAGACTCAGGGCTTAACCCTATGATTATAGTTCCTAGACAATCTTTGTTCATAGGCTGTCAAATGATTGACAGCTTGTTGTCAACGTTCATCAAGTATCTCTAATTCTTGAAGTCTAGAGATCCTATAATCTTCATCTGAAATGAGTCCCTTTAGTGAAACTCGAAGGGATGGAATTTCTACCTCGATAGGTAATATTGCCTCTGATCCATAAACAAGAGCATATGGTGTAGCTCCTGTTGGTGTTCTGATGCTAGTCCTGTAAGCCCAAAGAGCAGGGTTGAGCTGAACATGCCAATCATGTCCTACTTCATTTACAGTCTTCTTGAGAATCTTTAGGATTGTTTTGTTGGAAGCTTCTGCCTGTCCATTGCCTTGAGGGTAATACGGGGTTGAGAAGCGATGTTGGATGTGGAACTTTTCACACAGCTCTTGGAAATCTTGGTTCTTGAAAGGTCTACCATTATCGGTTATGATCGACTGGGGTATCCCATATCTACAAATGAGATAATTAAGTATAAAAGATGATATTTGCTTCCCAGTGATTGTGGTTAAGGGAACCGCCTCCACCCATTTTGTAAAATATTATGTTGCTGCGATAATGAACTTGTGTCCATTAGATGAAGATGGGTTGATTTTCCCTACCAGGTCTAATCCCCACTGATAGAAAGGCCATGTAGTTGCAAATGGATGTAGCTCCTGTGCTGGTGCATGTATAAGATTGCCATGAATCTGGCATTTTGGACATTTCTTGACAAACTGATAAGATTCTTGCTCCATGTGTGGCCAGTAATACCCCAAACGAAGGAGTTTCTTGGCTAAAGACAATCCACTTGAATGTGTACCACAAATTCCTTCATGGACCTCATGTAAAGCGGAAGCGGATTCGTTATGTTCTAAACAATGCAAAAGAGTACCATCTAGGCCTCGACGGTAAAGGGTGTCAGCAATAATGGTATGTTTGGCGGATTGGCGTATGAAGTTGCACTTTTGGTTGCGAGAAAGATCTGGTGGTAAGATATTATCTTTTAAATAAGTATAAATGTCTCCATAAATGGAAGATTGGGCACTATCCAAAAGGCTTATGGTTTGGGATTTGGGATTTGCGTATGCAGGATTTGATACTTGTTCTACAATAAATCTATAACGATCTTGTGTTTCAGGCATTTGTAGAAGATATGCTATTGTGGCCATGGCATCTGCTACTTTATTCTCTGATCTTGGTATCCGCTCAAATTTAATTTCTATGAAGTATTTTCTTAGGTCATCTACCAACCTCTTGTATAAAATTAGTGTATCATCCTTAGTTTGGTAATCATTGTTGACTTGATAAATGATTAACTGGGAGTCTCCATATACCTGTAGTTCTGTGATTTTCCAGTCAATAGCCACTTTAATTCCAAGGATCAAAGCTTCATATTCTGCCACATTTTTAGTGCAACGGAAGGTAAGCCTGAATGATCACGGGATTGTGTGCCCAAGAGGTGTAACAAATAAAATTCCTACCCCTGATCAATGTTGTGTGTAGGATCCATCGAAGTAGAGTTGCCATGGTTGTGTTGTAATGTTGAGGATATCCGCATCAGTAAATTCCATGGTCATAAGATGACTGTCTGATAATGGAGCTTCTGCTAATTGGTCGGCGATGACTTGTCCTTTGATAGCCCGCCTTTCAACATATTGAATGTAAAACTCACTAAGGAGCATGACCCACTTTTCCAACCTTCCTGTCAAAGCTGCTTTGCTCAGTAAATACTTGAGAGGATCAATTTTTGCAACAAGCTTGACAGTGTGAGTGAGCATATAGTGTCTCAATTTTTGTGTTGCAAATACTACTGCTAAGCATGATTTTTCAATGAAGGTGTAGTTTACTTCATGTCCATTGAGTGTCCTACTGATATAGTATATAGCTTGTTCCTTTCCTTCTCTATCCTCTTGTGCAAGCAAGGCTCCTAAAGAAATATTTGTTGTTGCGACATATAGCAACAATGGCTTGTCTTCACTGGGTGGCACCAAGATTGGTGGTGTCATTAAATAATGCTTGATTTGATTGAAAGTACTCTCACACTGTTCATCCCATTTAAAAGGCACATTTTTATGCAAAAGATGGTTGAATGGATGACATCGATCTGCTAGTTGAGAGATGAATCTTCTGATGGACTGTAGTCGGCCTTGTAGGGATCTTAATGTACTGATATTCTTAGGAGGTGGCATTTCCATAATGGCCTTAACTTTTGCTGGATCTACTTCAATTCCCTTTGTAGAAACTATGTATCCTAGGAGTTTTGCTGATGTTACTCCAAAGGCACATTTCTTAGGATTCAATCTAACTTTGAATTTTTCCAACCTGTCAAATATTTTGGCCAATATCTCTAGATGTCCTTCCCTGGTGTAAGACTTGGCTAAGATATCGTCCACATAGTCCTCCATGAAGGTGTGCATCATGTCATGGAAGATTGTTGTCATAGCTCGCTGGTATGTAGCTCCTGCATTCTTTAACCCAAAAGGCATGACGTTCCAGCAAAAGGTGCCCCATGGACATGTAAATGTTGTCTTTTCTTGGTCTTCAGGAGCTATCTTGATTTGATTGTATCCTGAAAATCCATCC
Organism: Sequoia sempervirens; assembly: GCA_007258455.2. Classification (NCBI taxonomy): domain Eukaryota; kingdom Viridiplantae; phylum Streptophyta; class Pinopsida; order Cupressales; family Cupressaceae; genus Sequoia; species Sequoia sempervirens. The sequence goes on from VDFB02000017.1 coordinate 12,350,631, forward strand.
ATGAGTGATAGCATTTGATGGCCGGCTGTTAGATCTACAATCATGTCTATGTTTGGCAAAGGAAAATCATCCTTTGGACATGCCTTATTTAAATCCCGAAATCAGTACATATTCTAATGGTGTTATCTGGCTTTGAAACAGGTACAATGTTGGATATCCATTCTGCATAATCAATAGATCTGATAAATCCAGCATCTAGTAGTTTCTTCAAATCATTTTTTACTAATAATGCAACATGTGGATGCATTTTTCTCAGCGCTTTTCTGGTTTAGTGCCAGCTAGTAAGGATAAGTGATGCATAATGAGATCTGTGTCCAAGCCTGGCATGTCAGAGTATGACCAAGCAAAATTGATGCATCGTTCTTCAAAGAATTTGATAAAATTTGGCTTTTCTGTATCTGTCATGGATGTTGCCAGGTGTAGGATTCTTGCTTTCTCTGCTGTGCCAATATTAATAGATTGTGTGGGTTCTATCAACACTGATGATCTTTCATGGTAATGTTGTGGGAGGATGTCAAACCTTCCATCCTTTGGTGCCTCAACGAGGTTTTCACCATTGAATGTGTTCTTTGTTTTTACTATTTTAGGATCAAATACTGCCATAGAATGGTTTTCACCATTAGATCCATTTTTTAATTTCATATTTTTGCAACTGGAAGGCTTGACATCCTCCTGCCTAAAAGCATCGTTAAAAGAAGTATTGGTAGAACAAGTATCGGATTCCTCACAGCAAAGGTAATTAATAATAGCGAAGTCATTGTCAAAAGCAAGGAGATTGATAGGGTGTTGAGGTTCCCACTCTATAAGTTCGGGATGCAGTAAAGGTAACGAATCATTAGATGGGTTGAGGTCAGCGATTGTGAAAGCTCGGATGGAAATGTCGTCTAGGTTGTTAGTGGTTATGTCGAGGCCTACAAAGGTATTTTCTTCCACATTATTTATCTCAATCGATGTTCGTTCATCTTCACTTGAGTCATCGAAATTTTTTGTTTCACAGACAATAGGATTAAAACTCGAGTTTTGACCCTCTTCACGTTTGGGGGTATACTTTTTGACAATGTCGATCTGAATATCTTCATAGGAAACATTTGATAAGTTGTCCCACTCATATTCATTTGAATCCGTTTCAGAGTTATCTCTTATTTGAAGAATACGCTCCACAGTTTTATTGGTTATTTCTGCTCTTGCTCCTTCGGTGTATCCTAGTCCAGTTCTATCATTCTGCTGAATTGTGAGGACTTGGATTGGTTCTATCACACTTTGTTTCCCTTGGTCAAGAGATCCTTGTTCTACTGCATATCCTAGTCCCGTTTTATCCTTATGTTGGAGTGTAAGAGGCCGGATTGGTTCTGTTATGCCTTGTTTCCTTAACCCAAGAGGTCCCTGTCCTGAATATCCCATCTTTTCCAAAATAGTTTTTCCCTTTCCATATTGATTTGTCTCTATGAGGTTACTTTTGGAAGTGGATGCTTCCTCATCCTTATAAAGCCAATTTAGTATGGCCTTGTCTTCGGATTCTTCATCTAAGCTCCCAGCTTTTACAAATCTGCCATCTAATGTCGTTGTAGATTGTTCTGAATTATGGGTGTTTGTAGATGGTTGTCCATACGTTTGTAAGGAAGGTAACATTTGTGATAGATGAAATGAGTGTCCAACACCATATTCACTTATTCCTTCGTCACTTATCTGCACTTCCTTGGTGAATTGATGTGAGAGCGGAGCCAATTGTTCTTCGACATTTGAAGGATTATATTGTGCCACCCTTATCTCTTGTGATTTTTGTTGTTTTGGAAACCACTTTGATATGAAGTTCTGTTGTTGCTCACCATTTGATGTGCTAACTTCTCTATTGTGAGGTATGAAGGTATCCTGAGATGTCTTCAATGTATGACAAGCTTGGGTGTCATTATAGTATGTTGTGATTGTTACCTCCTGTCCATTGACGGGAAATTTCAGGCATTGATGATAGGTAGAAGGTACTGCTTGCATATCATGGATCCAAGGGTGTCCCAACAGTATGTTGTATGTCAATTCCCTATCTAAGACTTGGCAAACCACCTTTTGGACAATAGGTCCCACTTGAATGGGTAATATGATCAACCCTTTAAAGGATCTTTCTTCCTCATCATATGCTTTGATTGTGATTTTTCTCCTTGTATCGATGGCTTCATCTGAGTATCCTAGTGCACGAATCAACTTTAAGGTACAAATATTTAAACCAGCCCCTCCATCTATCAAGACACGCTTCACATGGTGTTTATGAATGAGGACTTCAATGTGAAGAGCGGAATTATGTGGATGGGTGAGTGATACATCATCATGTTCGGAGAATGAAAGGCAATGAGGTGCGGATAGATGTCCCACCATAGCTTGGAACTGACACACATCCAAATTGTTAGGTACCGTGGTTGATACAAGAGCTTGTTCAAGAACCTCTTTGTGTGACGGGGAAATCTTTAAAAGTTCCAAGATGGATATTTGTGCCAGTATTTTCTGCAATTGATCGATAAGATTATATTGATTAGAGGGAGGATTCACAGATGGGGATGATATTGATGCTCCTTTCAATATAACTTTGGATTGTGCCCTTGTTGTGGCATTAACCGGTTGGTACTCTTGTTTCCCTTTGAGTGTGATTACGTTGATTTGGTTTTCAATTTTATCCATATGTTGTACCAGATTGGTAGATGTAATGTCATTGTTCTGATTGATTTGGTTGCATAACTCTTCATCCTCCTTGGTAGCGGACAAACAAAGGATCCTTGTGTCATAAACATAACCAACGTTTTTACCTTTGGTGTTTGCAGAAGAAGATTCTCCCTTCTGATAATTGGGTAGAGGATTTTTGAATGTTGTATGATCTTTGTTTGTTTGGGGACCCTCTACAAATACTTTCTTTTGATCTATGAGGTCTTGTACCGCATGTTTTAATTGCCAACAATTTTCAGTCATGTGACCTTTATTTTGATGGTAGTGACAGTAATGTAAGTCATTCCACCATAATGGTTTGACTTGAGGGTCCCAATTTCTAGCCTCTTGTACTTGAATGAGTTTTTCATTTAAAAGTTCTTTGAGGACTGATTCCAATGATTGTCCTAACGGTGTGAATTTTCGTTTATTGGATGGTCGTTGGAATGATTGGGTTTTTGTCTCTCCACTGTTTTGATTATTCCCTTGATCACTACCTTGTTTGACATTAAGACCATTGTTTTGTTTGTTTGTAGGGGTTGGCGTCAAGGTGAATACTGGTTTAGATGTGTGTGTATCGATCATGGTATCAGTATTCTTGTTCTTTTGCCAAAATTTTGGCTTTTCGTTGTTGTTGTTAGAGGAATTGTTATTGTTCGAACCTTCAATGAAGTGTTTGATTGTTCCTCTTTTGATTAGAGCCTCTTCGATTTTGAGCCCCTTTTCAATAACTTGTTCAAATGTGGATGGACATTGTAAGTCCAATCTGTAATTCATGTCATCCACTAAGTTATCAATAAACATCTCTATCTTCTCCTCTTCGGGAATAGATCTAGGGTATTTAGCAAATAGCCTTCTTCCTCGTTGGAGAAAGGAAAGAAAATTTTCACCCTTTACTTGTTTGGTGTTGTAGAGTTCTTTTAGGGTTACCCCATGTTGGATGTTGAATGAGAAGTGTGTTATGAACCTATTCATTAGTTCTTCAAAGGATTGAATCCCAGGTTCCAATTTAGAAAACCACTCCATGCAAGTATTTCCTAAGCTCCTTGGAAATAATCATAGTAGGTAAGAGTCCTCGTGTGCGAACTCTATGCTCATGGCTCAAAATTCTCGTACGTGATCAAATGGATCGATTCTTCCATTGTATTTTTTGTATGTTGGGTATTCACAATACCGTGGAAATGGTATCATGTTAATGCTTGGATCGAATGGATAAGGGCAAATGTCTTGCAAGGAATATCTCTTTGTTGGCCCTTGTTGGATATTTTGGAACTGTAATTGTAACTGTTGGATTTGTTTTGTCAAAGCATCTATTTGATTTGGGTTTTCCACACTAGTTGTCTTGGGTGTGGTTGTTTCCTTGAGTTGATTAACATCAAAGTCTTTAGGAAGCTTAGCACCTTTGTCAGCTAATAATAGAAGATACTTTTCCATATCTTGCTCTAGCATCTTTTCCATAAATTTATGGAAATGAGGGTCTTGTTGAACTTTTTCGATTTCTTCTGTAGTTATTTCTTTCTCATGTGAGTTAGTGAGAGGATCAGTGTTGCTATATCGTCCCCAAGGGTTTTCTTCAGCCATGGCTGATATTCTTTCGTTTTCCTCTTGTTGTTTTTGATATGCTGATCGTGTGAAGATAGGCATACAAACGTTAGAGATTTACTCTAGACTTTGATCTTGGATTTTTGATTGAAGTGTCGAGGTTTTTGATTTAAAATCTGATTTAGTTGTGTCTAATTTCGTGATGGAAGGATGATAAAATCCTTGATAGGGAAATTTTGACAGAAAATCTCAGATTTGGTGGAAATGACACTTTGCAAGATGTTTCAAGATCTAGGTGTAAGGGTAAAGTTTTCCCTTTGTATGACCTAAATGTTCTGGACTGTGGAAAAGAAATGTTATGGATTGGTGAAAACCTTGTTATCGATATAGGCAAACTGACAAATTATCTTACCAACTCTCTATTTTTCTGACTTTCTGGAGCGCTAAAACAGAGACCGTATGCGCTAAAACAGAGACACTACGCGTTAGAACAGATACCCAAAGCGCTAAAACAGAGGAGCTACGCACTGGAACAGAGACTGAAAGCGCTAAAACAGAGACCTGACGTGCTAAAACAGAGGAGCTACGCGCTGGAACAGAGACCTGACGCGCTAAAACAAAGGAGCTAGAACAGAGACTAAAAGCGCTAAAACAGAGACCTGACGCGCTAAAACAGAGGAGCTACGCGCTGGAACAGAGACTAAAAGCGCTAAAAAGAGACCTGACGCGCTAAAACAAGGAGCTACGCGCTGGAAAGAGACTGAAAGCGCTAAAACAGAGACGCTGGAACAGAGGAGCTAGAACAGAGACTAAAAGCGCTAAAACAGAGACTGAACAGAGGAGCTACGCGCTAAAACAAAGACCGAAGGTGCTAAGACAGAAACTATCTTATTCTATGAAACTCACTTGGTCTGGTATCGTATTGTATTGCAGGTTGTGGGATGTATTCTGGAAGAATTCTTTGACTGTGATTGTGGTGTTGCCTAAGAGCTCTTCTTTGATAAAATGCTTGTGAATCTAAGGGAGCTACAGCATAGTCGTCTGTATAACCTCTAGAGAAATCGTGATACCTATGAATAAAAGTTCTATGTTGGAGTAGAACTTTCCTGCTTTGATACAGAAATTGTTGCTTTCTTAGAAGTTGTTTGTACGCAAGTGTTTTCTTTGGTTTTCTGACTCATTTGGCAAGAGATTTCTTGACAAACTTGGTGGATACCCAATCTCGAATCATGAGAATTCCACAAGTGTTTTGATTTTTTGAAGATTTTCTTGTGATGATCTTATCTGAGTTTAATGATAGAAAACACACCAAGCAAGAATAGAATGGTTGACTTTAAAATCCTAGAATCTAAACAAATAGTGTATGTTCTCAAGAATCAAGCATGATTCTTTTTTATTTTCACTGGTTTATAACAGATAAAACACTTCAGATAGACTCACTCCTAGAGACAAAAGGTCATTGTTATATACTCGAACGGCCCACAGCTTGGAATTGTGTCGACTCACACAGCCATGTCACCCCCTAGAGGGCGCCCGTGTTTTTGTCTTTTCTAGGTGCGTACTCAGAGTGATGGAAGTGGATACCGGATCCCCTGAGCAAACAGTCCTTGGCAATTATATGGTGAGTGCTTGAGGGTAGATTCTTCCCCGCCCCTGCACCGCCGAGTATTACAATGTTTAGAAACTGACAAGCGTGCTTCTAGTTTTAGGTTCTTAGATAGGGTTTCCGTTCGGAGCGGCAAATGGATAAACTCCCTCGAGAGACCTCCCAATCTTTAGAACAAAGATTTTGGGGATGGTTATCCTGCACACTTCCGTTGAAAGAGGGTTTCCCCAAATTCACATAAATTTTTAAGTGGGTTGGAATACCATGGCTTTTGGCTGTCCCCACTCAGGTCGTTCCCGTAGGGTGAGTACTTTTTCCCACTACGGCAGGCCTGTCTAAAGGTTTTAAAAAGCTTGAAAAGTGCGTAAAGTAATGGTGAGTCTGGTATTCTGATACACCCAGTTAAGGGGAGAGCATAAACCTATCACCCAATCACAGCAGAGAAATTGTTCTTTTTAAACCCCAAAAGACAAGTTAACTAATCTATATGGAGATATTGCTCCATAAAAACATGATGTTCAATTTTTAATCCCACAAAATAAATATGAAGTTTCTATCCTAGGATTGGTCAATTTTTATCCATTTCTATCTTAGGATTGGTAAATTTTAACCATTTCTATCCTAGGATTGGTAAATTTTATCAATTTCTATCCTAGGATTGGTAAATTTTAACCAAAAAAGTAGACAGAAATAGAATCTGGCCGCGGACGCGTCGGATCCAGATAAAAGAAATGATTTTGAAGATAAGAAAGTGGGCGCTAAAACAGTGACTCGGCGCGGTGAAATATAAACCCGGCGCGCTGGAACAGTGACGTGGCGCACTGGAACAGTAACTCGGCGCGCTGTAACAGGAACCCGGCGCGCTGAAACAGACCACCGCGCGCTGCAAAAACTCACGATTCCGCGAAAACTTTCACGCTGATACCTGTAGGACACAATTTTCAAAATTTTAGCAAAATATGGGGTTAGGCCCCACGGTGGGCGCCAATTTGTAAGCGGTAGAATGGGGAAAACAAACTAAACAATGCATCTACGCTTCTAAATAAGACATAATAGCAAAGATTCAAGAAAAATTAAACTAATTTAAATACAGGAACCTCTGAAGCTGTCCTATTGCTCTCTAACTCTAAAGATTTCTCTAATCTACTTAGCTCTCAGATTTAGAAGCTAATTAAACTATTGAAATGACACTTAGAGAATGAGAAATGAACTAATTTCTATTCTAATATGGTTAACTATGCAGCTAGAATGATTCTACAGTAAAGCTTCTAAGAATGAAACTACTGTAAATGGCCATAATTAAAATGCAGGATGGATGCTGGATGAATGTTGAATGCTGGAGATGCTGGATGAATGCTGGATGCTCTGGAAACCTGCAGAGTAAGATTGCATAAGTTGGGATCCATTTTTTGTAGCCCAAGAGCTGTATTTATAGCTTTCACGGCAGCACAATTGCATAGGAATACGGGATGAGGGGCTGTGATTCCATCTGGAGAATCCAAAGGCATGGGATGAGAAGATGGAGCTGATCATGGAGAATGGTTTCTCCCCATGAAAACACCAGGCAAGATAAGAGGGAAGGTGGGTGGAAGGTTGTTGAGAGAACTTCCTGCAGGTTTGTCCCCGAAGCTTTTCCCGTGAATGGCAGTGCCATTAATTAAATTTTGAAAAATTTAATTTTATTGGTGAGTGAATAGTGGTAAAATTTATGCATAAATTTAAATATTTTAATTTATTTAAATTTAGCAAAAAGAGGATTTGAATAATTTAATAAATCAAACTATAGGGTTTGTTTATTAAATTAAAACAAAGGGAAAATGATAATTAAATAAAAGATTTTAAAATATCTTTATTTAATTAAGAAGAAATGTGACGAGGTAATTAAATAACACAAATTATTTAAGTTTGTGTATTTAATTTATGATAGAATTATAAAGGAATCAATAATGATAATAATTAAATAAAACAAAGTTTTTAATTTTGTTTATTTAATTACGAGAGAAATGATATAATAATTAAATAAAACAAAGTTTTTAATTTTGTTTATTTAATTAGGAATAGAAGAATTAATAAATGAACTTAACATAAATAAATATTTCCATTTATTTACTAAGTAGAAGAATTTAAGATTAATTAATCAAATAAGGCATATTCAATTAATTAGATTCTCTAGACCATTTTTAGGTGTCTACAGAAGCAATGGTAATGGATGTAGATGATATGGATCTAGTGGCTAGGGCTACAACTAGGGTTGCCACAACATAAGCAAATGAATCAAACATCCTTAAAATGACATGAGAAATGGAAGGGCATGAGAAGGAAATTAAGCACTTGAAACATCAAGTGGAATACTGCAAGGCTACAAGGTATGACATAGGTGATTTCATGGAATATGCATTAGAAATCCATGATGACTTGACCTTGGTGCAAATGGAGTTCTACAAGGATGTTTTAGATCTATAGGATGCCTACCAAGATGCATCAAAACAATATTACATGTTAAAATAATGGAAGCATCGTGAGGAAGGATGAAAAAGATGCATGTGGATCACTTAGTAGAATGGTAACATGAATTCAAGGAAGCACTCCTTGAGATACCATGTTTGAGAGAAAAGAAAATAAATCAAATCAGCATGGGACTAAGTTACTCAAATGATACAACTCATAACAAAAAGAGGACACTTAAGAGTATTAAAATACCATGGTCATTAATTAAAAGATGCGATGAAAATAAGGCAGGAATGACACCCACTGCCCCTTAAGGAAAACAATATTTTTTTCCTCAACATGAAATAATGGGACAATTGAGTGGGATCTAGGGCCAATAGAGAAGCACTTTAGAACTCATCCTATGCATCAATAAATAAATCAACACAATAAATGCAATTTTACATATTAACACAGCAATATCCAACTAAGTTATTGAAAGTCAACTATTGATACCTAGTTCTCCATCTAAATTACAAAATTGGTCCACTTTTTGTTTTGTAACATTTCCTTTTCAAATTGTGTTGGATGACATCCATATTTTTCCACCTATCAAAACATGGAACATAGACAAGTTAAACTAATTAATATGCAATCAATTAGTTTTTCCTAGAAATAAAAAAATATCATTTAACATATTAAATATACTTACAAATGTACATATCAAGGCCTATAAACCTTTATGGCCATTGTGATGCATGGCACGAAGTTTTTCAAGCCTATCCTTGCAGACCTTGTCCTGAAACATATACTAATTCAATTTAACTATGCACAAATAAAATTTAAAAATTGTTTAATAAATTTGATATAATCTTATGAGAAAATTCAAATACCTGCGTACTCTCCTCACTATACTTCCTCTGTGCATCCAACTTCTCATATGCTTTTACAAGCTCTTTCCATACTTTCACACTTACATCAATTGTCCTTTTTTTGAGCTTTAGCTTGGGAGGGAGTTTTTTTATCTTCTTTGTTTGGTTGCACCAAAATCTCTTGCAGTTTTGAGACATTCGTAGCTTTATCTTCTCTACAAAACAACCTGTGCCAAATTCAATCTCCATGTCATGGATAACTACTTTTTGTAGGTGCATTAGTATCTTTGAGAATGGAAAATGTAGATGGTCTTTGAACCGTTGAAGGCATGATTCCTTCAACCTATTCACAAATATTTTTTCCAGCATCTGTCATTCAAACTCCCCCTAAAACCGCATCATATTCTATCTTGGTATTGTAGCTACCAATGCAAGATGCAAAACATGTTGTGGTGGAAGAAGTTTGTGTCCCAAGAGTGGCTGGGACATTGGAAGTCTCTACTCCTTGTTCCACATTCTTAGAGTTTATTGTTATTGATTTCCTCCTAGATCTTTTGCTCAATCCAAGACTAGTTGGGGAATCCATTGATTCCCTTTGACACAGTTGATTTGGTTGCAATGTTTTAGGGGCTTTACTAGATCATTTTTCTATATATTTGGCAAGCATTTTCAATTCCACACCATCCAATTTGTTCATTGCCTCCAACCCCAATATGGAAGCCAATGCCTCTTTATCTTTTTCAGTCTCATGTCCCTATATGTATATATATATATATAAAATAAATTTCTTCTTTTAAATTTAGAAATAAAAAACTAAAAACTAAAAAATCAAAGAAACAATGGAAACATTACAAATCTATAAATTGACAGTGAATTACCTCATTGTGACCAGAGTCTGCTCCCTTTGCTCCCTTCCCTCTATTGCTTGACATTTTGAGGCGACCTAGGGAAAATTATTTTTTTCCAGTCTATGGAGGAAAATGAAGTACACACTGCCAAGTATGAAAGTTTTCATCTACTTCGTGGTATGACAATTTTGTTTTATGGTATGAAAGCAAGCCACTAATCAAAGAAATTAAAAGAAATGGGTGATTTAAAAGAAACGGGTGATTAATGAACAAGATTTACCTTGAATGACTCTCTTTCTAGATTTAAATGCCTATGAGATATCTCCTAAGAGTTCAAACCCTGTAATGGAATGAATAATGCAAAAATAAGACCATCAAATAACATAAATCAACCAAAGCCCGACCATTATCTACCAAGTGGCATCCCTTTTGTACAAATCTATTAGTAAAAATTCTATCTAAATATCTTTATATGGATTCAAATTGAACCAAAAGGAAAAACATACTTGGTTTTCACGTTTAAAGAAAAATTAGGGGTTTAATTTCTATCCATCTATCCTCTACTCTATATCTTGCAAAAAAAAAAAATTGGGCGACCAAACACTGTAAATGTCCTCTACCCTATGCTTTGTATCTAGAAACAAAATAAAACCAAGTGACCAAATAATGCAAACACACAAGGAAATGAAAACTAAAAGATCAACAACAAGACCAACCTAACAAACGAAAAACAACTAAAATAGAAAATGAGAGAGACCTACATTGAAAATTATTTCCATTAAGTTTGTGGTATGAAAGTTTTGTTTTGTGTAATTTTGTTGTGTGGCATGTTGTACCGCAATCGGGAATTTTTAATTTTCTTTTTTTGATTCATTAGTCGACACTATAGTCTTTGTAGTTAACGCTAACTTTAGTATTGAATTTCAGCCCTAAATGTAATCTATTTGGGGTGCCAAAGGTAGTGCAAAGTGCACCTAATTTAGTGCCTAGTTGTGCCAAACCAAAATGTTCCTAATGAAAACATTTTTAATTGAGGTAAATGTTTAAATAGTAAGGGTTTTATAACATTGGAATCTAGTGTGACAACATACCACCAACTAGCTTGGAAAAAAATGGATACATCCTAGAAACTTTACATAATAAAAACATAATTTGATGGAACTTAAAAAAAATTGTATTGTGTTTTAGTAACTTGAAAACCAAACTCTTTTACCTATCAAACAAATAAATTTAGATCTCATTCCGTTTCTTGGTTAATGAAGATATACATGATAGCTAAATCAATCAAGATTTCAAAGGTTTTAGCTAGTAGCTAGACTTCCATGCAATCCTAATTTTGAAAAAATAAAATATTAGGCTACAAATATGACTTACATACAACATAAAGTAGGTCATGCTATGTATCAATCTTTCATCAAAGTTGTAGTAAATTATTAAGTTTTATATGGGTTGAGCCATTTGTAAATATTTGTTGGATTTTATGTGATGAGGGGATTTCTACATAACCAATCCAACTACTTTCACCACAGACTCTATGGAGAATAAAGACCAATCATGAAAAATAAAAAATCAAGAATTAAAGTTTTGGATCTTATCTAAGATGAATATTCTCACACTATCCAATGTAAAGTAGGTTTCCATCAAGAATAAGGAATCCAATCTCTAGTTTTCAAAGAGAAAATATGTATAGTTTAAATGAATTTGTGGAAGAAGTGTATGGTAGAGAACCAACTAAAATTATTAGTAATAGGTTTTCTTTCATCTAGGATAACAAGGGACCATGGAAGTGATGCTCAACTAAAATTATTATTAATAGGTTTTATTTGTAGTCAACTTGTAAATAAATTTCATTTTGATGTAAATTTGTAGTCATCTTGTAATCATAAGATTTGTGCTCTAGTTGTCAAGATTTCACATGTAAACTTTTTGTGAAGAGAAAAATGTTGCAATTTCCTAAATTTTGTTTTTCATAGTGTATCTTAATAAAAAGCGAATGTATTAACAAGATAATTTCAACAATATTCTCTTGGTGCACAACTGTTATGTGACTATTGTCATTGTTGTGTATTACATGATTCAGAGGAGGCCATGGAGAGAGGACATGGATGACATAGAACTACTAAATCACAGAGAGGAAAGTGGGTGGAAATAGATATGACAAAAGAATTTGTAGATACAATACAGGTAATAAGAGAAAGCAACCTCAAACAAAGGAGGAAGGTGTTTATGAATTCACAAATGCTACAACATAGAGGAGATAAGGTCATTTTTTTTTCCATGAGGCCTCTGACGTCATACTTATTGGTTGAAAATGCACATGAATGGTGATTAAATGTGATTCTCTGATCAAGGGAAAAGTTTGAAAATTAGGATGGACAAAACATGATATCAATATGTCAAATATATGACTAAAGTGAGGTTTTGTGTTAGATAGCATATTCGTTGAAATGATATAATTGGTGTACTAAACATCATTTACTATTTTGTGTATTATAAGGGCTAGACGAGGCCATGGAAATAGATCGTGTCATATCAAATGAGGACACAACAAATGAAGTGGGACATCAGGTACTCAAATTTTGACTTAACTTAGGAAAAAATGATCTAATGGAATTTTGTGATACTTCCATCTTTTTTCACAGTATTATTGAAATTTATAATGTGTTATCCAATCTTAACATAAATTAATGCATGCTGTTGATTATTTTAGATGGAGATTGGAGCAAATGTAGAGCCTAAGCATTCAACTAGCAAAAGAATAAGATATGTGTGTGGATGTCGACCTAAAACTATTAAATCACATAGAGGATAGTGGGTGAAAGAGGATATGACAATGGATCCTATAGACACAACAAATGATTGCACTAAACAAGAGGTTGGTTAGGACTATAGTACATGGGATGAATACTTTGAGAAAATTGTTGTTTGTGGATGTTTTGTATGTCGTGGAAAGAAACAATTCAAACGAGCAATTGTACAAAGACATTACATATATGATGAGCTTCTAGTCACTAGTATGCCTCCTACAATCAATTCAAATCCAATAGAAATTGTGGTAAGGAATCTTCTAATTTCATATAAATAACATGTATACTTCATTTAAACATTGTTTTATATTATTTAAATAACTAATTTTTTTCTTAATGAATACTTGTAGGATAAATTTCTTGGTTTAAATTTCCTTGTATAACCTACTTCCATCCTAGAGGGCAATGACCATTTATCAGATGATACATCTAACAAAAAGATATTCCAATAGACTAGCTCAAAACATGAGGAATTGATGAAAACAAGTAACAAAACAAGAACTGGTTTAAAGATACATAATTTGCTTAAAGACAAGGGGAAGATGGACTACATACCCTATGAGAATGAATGTGATGGAGATGATGACTTTCTCTTGAGTTTGAGATCAATTTACAAAGAGACATTTGATTGTCAACTATATTGTGCTTGGACTAGAGGGTACAAAGTGTTCAATTTTGGCGATACAACTATATGATACAACCCTCCAATATTCATGGAGTGAATCTAGGCCTCTTTATTGTCAAAAATGTACATGTGGGCTCTAAGCATAGAAACAATTTAGAACAAACCAATAGGATATTAATGCCATAGTATGTTCATCATATTACAATAGTGAATGGAGAAGGCTAGCAGAAGATAAGCCTAGCATGTCAGCATATGGTCTAAATTTGAATATGTATACACATCATCTCCAATTGGAAAGTAGAAAAGAATTTAATAGAGTACATCTTATGTATATAGATGGACGTGCATACACACAAAAAAATATTGTAGAATTTATAAATAGTAGTAAGGGAAAGGACCCTACTATAAGACCGAATTGTCAATTTGTTGAGGTTATAAATGATAAATATGGAGATATGGAAAGAGAGGTTAATAGTTTGATAATGGTTGAGGCTATTATAGACCTTACCATTGGGGATGATTTATTGATTGATTACCCCTTCTTAAAACACACTCTTGTGTGAAAGAAAAGGGAAGAACAAGGTCTCCCTAAGGATGTTCCTAAGGGAAGAAAACCAAAGAATAATAAATGAGTGTGGACTAATGTTTTATAAACTATGTTGTCAAAATTGTGTTTTATTCAAATTATTATATAAAAAAGGTAGTCTATAAAATAATATTCCATTATTCAATTGATGTATACATGTTCATACAATTTATATTTATATTTTTTAAGCCATATTTGATTATATTTCTTTGAAATTGATGCATTTATGATTTATCCAATTGTTTCCAAACATTAAATAATGCTTGCATGTGTTGATAGGTAGAAGATGTTGATGAAACACATACTAATACCCAAGATCCAACTGGGTTATTAAAATTTGGACAGGATGATCCAAACCATCCTTTAAACAATACCAGGGTGAAAAGAGAAACATTGAAGACAATACTACCAGCTAAGAAATTTGAAGAGTTGATGATATACACATACACTGATGACATGCCACCTAGCCTTAATGATGATGATCATGATATTGAAAATGCAAAGCATGAAGAAGGATTGAATGAAATTCTTATAGGTTTCTTTGGGGATGGAAACAATGATGACAATAATGATCATATGGTTGATAGTAACAATGATAGCAGGGGTAACTACCACCAACGTAATGTTGATGATAACAACCTAAAAGACTCCATCAAGCAAGCAACGAAGACACCTATGTTCAAATCGGGTGCAAGTAGAACCCCAAAACTAGCATGTACATTAATATTATTAGAAATCAAGTCACTATTTGGTTGGTCAAACAAAAGATTCATTACCCTAGTGAAGTGAGTTGAAATCTATTTCTTACTTTGCATTGTCAATTGGTGTACATAATTCGTAAACATTCATCAACTTCATTTATATTTCTTTAAGGGGATTTTAAAACCATATATGTATATAAATAGTCCTAGTATAGATTGACATATCAAACATGTTCATCATAAGTCAAAAATTCAATTGATTTAATCTTTGGAAATATTACAAGGCACTAAAAAGTAAAATATTCCCTAAAGAGAATGTGTTGCCATAAACTTGTAGAGAGGTTTGTTTATTGTTGGTTGAGTTGGGGATTGAATATAAGAAAATTCATTCATGTAAAAATGATTGCATGTTATAAGATGAATATCAAAACAAGGAAGAATGCCATGTATGCAAAGAGAAGAGATATCATACAAAGGTACAAGGTCCTACAGTTCCAAAGAAGGTTTTACATCACATTCCAATTATACCTAGACTTAAATGAATGTTTCATTGCAAGTCACTTGCACAATTGATGGGTTGGCATGCAAAGAACAAGAGAAAAGATGGATTCATGCGAATTCCACTTGACTCCAAAGCAATGAAACAAATAGAGGAAAAATGGCGAAGAAAATTCAAAGATGAACCCCACAGTATCAGATTTCGTCTTGCAATTGATGGAGTGTGCTCATTCTCTTTCCTAAGCTCAAATTATAGTGTTTGGCTAGTAAAATTGATAGAATAATATATTCCCCCATGGATGAGTGTTAGAAAGGACGCCTTATGTTGACTCTCATTGTTTTAGGAAAACATCAAGTTAAAAACATGGATGTTTATCTTGTGCCTTTTATTGATGAGATGCAACTGCTATGGAAAGGAATAAGAATGTATGACATGTCACATCCTCCATCAAATAGGTCCTTCATGTTGTATGGTGTGCTATGTTGGACTATTCATGATTTCCCAAGACTTGGTGTTTGTTCTGGCAAGATAAAATATTTACATATTTACACTCATAATTTTCATCCCAACTTTCATGTTATTAACATTACTTATTGAATTACAGGGTTTCAAACAAAAGGGATATTTTCATTTCCAATATGTGCAAAACAATTTCAAGGGTGATATTCTAAAGATCTACATAAATTTATTTACACAAACAACAGGGTTTTTCTACCACTAGATCATAAGTTTAGAAATCGTCTAAAGAATCAATTTGATGGAAAAGATGAAAATAAAGGCCCTCCCATGATTATGGGTCCAAGTGATTGGCTTAAGAAGTATGAAGATGTTGAATTGAAAGCTTGGGAGGATTTTTTTGATTGGGGTGATTCAATTGAAGAACCAGAACAATTTGTAGTTAATATTCCAAAAGGAATGAAAAGGAAATCCATATTTTATGAGCTCCCTTACTAGGAGGATCTAATAATATCTCACCTGTTAGATCTTATGCACATCTTCAAAAATATCCCAAATTCTATATTTCAACATATATCGGGCAAAGAGCACACCTTGCCTTCGAGGAAAGATATTGCTCTTTCATGTACCAAATTTGATAGAAAACATTTGTGGCCAACACAGAGAAAATGAAACATATGCAAAAGCTCCATAGATTTTGAAAAAAAAAAAGAGCTAGACCAACTAAAAGATGTCACCTGTTCAATAAGGACACCTACTAGCTATGGGTCATCATTGGCTAAATCTTTTACAGTTGATGGACATATCACAAGATTTAAAATTTTCACATGATTTTCATAATTTTATGAAGGTATTATATATCATCATTTAACATTTACTGGTAACATTGATTAAGTACTAAATATATTTTGGTATTTTGTTGTGTGAGAAAAAATTACTAATGACCTTTTCATAAATGTGTTTGATAGCATATCATTCCATTAGAAATTAAGGGGGATTCGTGTCTTATAGTTGACTTAAGGAATGCCATAAGTTGATTCTTAGCATTTACAAGGTATGTGGTTATATGAAATGTTCATGTGTGAGAGACATAGAGATGTTATATTGCATTCTAATTTTTGACTAAAGGTTCATACTAATTTACTAATCTTATATTAGGTGGGTGACCTCCAAAGAGATCCACGAATGTGAAGTGCCAAAATGGAAGAAAGAAATTGTAGAAATTGTATGTGTATTTGAGAAGGAGCTCCCTACAAGTTTTATGGACCTACAAGTCCATTTACTTAGACACCTAGTCGATAACATTGAATTGGCAGGTGTCGTATCAACAAAGTGGATGTTTTTCTTTGAGAGGTATATGAAAAATATAAAAAGATATGTTAGACAAAAGGCACATCTAAAGGGTTACATGGCTGAAGGATATGTATTGAATGAAGCATTTTTCTTCCTGTGTGAATTCCATGGTAAGGATTTTGAATATGGGCCATGCTTCTGGGATGCAAAATGAGCATCATATATTATTGATGGAGAAAAACCACAATCTAATGGTGTTCAGTTAGAAATTAGTAAGTAAATTCATGATCAGTGTGGTTGTTTTTCTTGTAATCATTAATTCACTTTGTAATTTATTTGTCAAATTAATAGCATGACATTTGGAGTTTGAAATAAACATTTTGACATGTAATAGGTGTAGACAAAAGTGCTATACTTGACAAGTACATTCTATACTGCATGGACTTTATGAACAAATGGACTAATTTGTATGATAAAAATATAGAAGCATTAGAAGCAAGGAGACAGTTTAAGAGATCGAACCCAAGGAATACTCCACTTCCCACTAATCTACTTGGGGAATGGGGCAAAGATTGCACACTAGAATGGGTTACTGAAAAAAGTCAAAAATCAAATAGAAGATGCAAGTATAGATTCAAACATAACAAAAGATGAAATCAACATGTCTAGAGGATGTGAAAGAAAGGTATAGTTGGAATTTTACAAAATATTGTTTCCTTACAATTTTGACACTATTAACTATTTTAATATTCATCATTATATTTTTTTCACTGAAATAAATGGTCTTTCATAGGCGAGGAAATATCCAACAATGTGGGCATATGGTCAACATTATCGTGTAAAAAGTGTAGATGTAAAGAGACGATCCTTCGATTGTGGCATCATGGTTGACTTCAAGCAATCCAAATGATCAAGCTCAAAAGATAAGAATATAATCGAAGGGAATCTACAATATGTTGGGAAAATACGAGAAATTATTGAGTTGGATTACCACTCTTTCAAATGTTGTATTTTTAAGTGTAAATGGTGCGAAGCATTTGAGAGGACACGAAGACATGATACCCATAGTGGATTGTTTTATATAGATTCCTCATGGTTCCTACCGAAGGATAAGGAGCCTTATGTTCTACCAATTCATTGTGAGTAGGTATTTCTTTAACTCAAATAAGAAACAGTATTGCTCATTAATCTATTAATTCATAGTTTATTGTGAATATATACGTGTGTTTATTAATCAATAAAAAAATTATAACATATGTCCAATATATGGTTTTTTTTCATGTGTAGGTATTTTTCTATGAATATATTTTGGACCCAAAATGGATATTTTTCATACATTATGATCCAAGATTAAGGCATGTATTTGATGATGCATTAGTGGATATTGACCAAAATGATGATGGCCAACAAAATGAGAGAGAGGGATTAAGGAACATCGAAGAAATTGACATCCATGATGATATTGAAGATGGTTATGTTCAAGCACAAGAAGACAAGAATCGAGAGTTAGATGAGGTTATAGAAGACAACAATATGGATGGTATAGAAAATGATGATCCAAATACATTTGGTAACAATATAGATGGTATACAGTCAAATTTCAATGATGATGAAGATGATGTAGGTCAAGATGAGGATGGTGATAATATTAAATACTTGAAAGAACATATGAACATTGACAATGATACCCTAAATGACATTGTAGTAGACGATAATGTTAATGACGACTTCTAAATTTTTTAGAATTATTTGCAATCCATGTTTAAAAAAGGATGATTCTTATGATTCTTTTGGCCTAAACTTTGAAATGCTCCAATAATATTATTTGTGTCGATACAAATTACCTATTACAATATCTTAAGTTGTTCAATCTTTGGTATGAATTATTGGCAAAAAAAATTAGGATTACTTGGATGCTTCTTCCATTCATTTTGTATCAATATATGTTCGTGAAAATACAAAATTCAATAAAATATTAATGCACATAACTAACAATTATTTCAATAAGCAACCTTCTTAACTTTATTATTTTTAAATAGTTTCCATTTTTATGTTGAACATAATTTTGAACATGTAACTTGTTAGGTCTCAAAAGTGCAGGTTTTGAGCCTTAAGAGGGTGTTAGTCTCTTAATACACTTTTGGCCAATGATCGAGGAAAACAAGATTGATCACCTCCTACTCTTCAGGCCCTGCTAAACCTAGGCGGGTGTACCTTAATGATTAGACAAATTCGAGAGTTTAAGACAAATCCTACTTTACGAAATCTACTCATGATAGCACATGGGAGTGAAGCATATACAAATCTTGATAACTAATACCTACTGAGAGTGTTTGAATTATCAGGAATGTGAATTGAATTTATATAAAATGTTTTCAAACTAACTAGTGCTTATTCTATTGGGTGAATGGAGTTGATGGATGAATGATGGAAATGGAGATAGATGTGTACGATAGGTAAACCTAATATTCAACTTAACTCTAATTGTTGGACACTCTAGAATGCTTACACCTTGTGCAAATGTGTAGGTTTGTCTATTACAACACTCTTCTTTAATGATCCCAGTGTTATTCCCTCAAATTATTGTCATGTTATGAAAGGATGTTTAATTCTTATTTTAAGGGAAACCAATCTAATTAATTGCCTTAAAAGGATTTTAATCCCTGAGGGAACCAATTAAAATGAATTAACTAAAAGGATTTCAATTCTCTCTCACCATAACCCAATCAAAACAATCACACAACAACAACAAATGTGCCCTGATAAATTTTATGAATTTAAATAACTCGAAGAAACCACTTTGGAGATAACACAGTAATAGATAAGCATGAAAATTAACACAAAAATTGTACACTGAAATAGATCACCAATTATGAGCAATCTTCTCCACTATATTGCTTCAAAATATATACATTTATAGCAGAATTATTTGGTATGATATGGATGGGTGGAATGTATAATCTATCTTCTTACTATTGCCTACTATGACAGTGATGAAATGGAATATGATATGATGATCCCAAAATTGGCCTTGGATTCCTATTTATATAGGAAGCGACAAGCTACAGGCCTTTTACAAAAAGAGACGACCTTTCAAAACTACTCCTTTTACTAACTATTTAATTAGCATAATCAAATAAATAACAAGGCTTAAGAAATTTAGACATTTGTTTCCTTTAATCAATGTAGAAATCGTGTAATCATCGAGCTGGAAAAGCTTTCCTCTCCATGATAGACATCTAGATTCCCTCGCCTTAGTGACCTACTCATTTGAAGCCAAATACTTTTATTCCCACTGATACACCATAAAATATGATGGCAACTGATATTCCTGGATCTTTGGTATGTTTACAAGATGAGTCTACCATCAACTATCTAGTAATGTCTTTGTATCATTGAAAAACTTCATATATCTAGCATCAAGAACAATTAATCCATCCATGATCAAATTGAGCCTGTGAAGACCTGTGTCACCATCCTTTTGTACATGGGTTATACACTTATGAATAACTTGACCAAATTCCCTCTTCCACTCATCCAAGTCTTTCACTTGACCATCATCTTTCACAATTTCTAGTGTATACCATTGTTTTTAGGTATGGAATGAATCCATTCGTGTCACAATCCTCTTATCTTCCCCTTGTATATACTGAAATTCATCTAAAATCATCTTCATTGTTTTCTTAGTTGGTTTTAATGTTGTAGGAGCATCAGGACTCCTTTTTAGAACTTTGCATTACTTAGATAGAGTATGGTGAATGGGTTTCCACCTTTTGAATAGGGGATCCAATAAAAGCATATGTGCTTTTATTTGATCAATTTCCTACTAAAGTGATTGAAAATGGTCATGCACACTCTCCAGTTTATCAATAAATGACTATCCTATACTCAAGGATGTTTTCTATAACTTTATAGACTTGTTTCTTCACTTCATCTTGTGTTTTAGTATTGGCTTCTTGTACTTCTTCAACCTTCTCAGGGACCTTCATTTGTTTAGTAAAAATTATTTGTGCAACTACCATTGGAGCGCTAGGAGGCTTGTATAATACCATCTCCCTAATCTATGAGGTGCCCGCTCCTTTTAGCTGCTCCTTTAGTTTAACATTTTGTATAAATAGTTTATTTACCTCATCATTCAAGAACCTTTGTTCCTTCTCATATTCCTTTAATATATCTTCCATTCCTTTCACAGTTTCACAAGTGAACATGGTTGAATGCATGGTCATTGTGGCTGCCTCCATAGGGGTGTTGTCCTATATTGTTCTCACCATAGCAGCACCTTTCATTCCCTGTATTACATCTAGTAATTTTGGTTTATGTGTGTTCTTTTTCTTGATCCATATTGCAAAGGTTTCAATCTTTGGGTTATACCCTATTCCACTTACTCCCTCATCAAAATCAAACTCTACAACCATCATTAGATCTTCTTGAGCTCTTACTTGATCAAGCAAGAACATTTTCCTCAACTCTAAACTTCAGAAGATGAGCATGTTGCTTTTCAAAATCATTTTTTTGGCTTTCTGAGGATTGATGTCAATATGGTCAATTTTTAACTCTTGGAAAGTCTATGCCACCATTTGGTTCTTTTGGGATTCATCAACTCCCACTTCACTTATCTCTATTCTCTCTTGAAATTATTTTACCTTCATCTTCATCCAAAAATCTTTAAACTCTAGAGTCTTAATGAATTCATCATCCTCAATGAACCTCTTGGTTGCAATCTCTCTTTCATCTTCATGAATCTTTGAACTCGCCTTCTCTGTATCATCCATCATTTCATGATGTTGATGAGCACTAGTTTCACAAATTGGTTGATCAACCTCAACATCTCCTTTTAGTGACTGCAACACAATGACCACTTCTTCAGTGTTTCCCTCCTCTCCACTTTCTTCATATGAGACTAATGGCTCAATGTTTTCTATTTTTTATCTCTTAGGAGGTAATTGTTCCATAGGAGATTCTAAGGTTTCACCTAGGGTGTGCTCTGTAGTAGTGCTACCACTGTGTTCTTGGAGATAGGGCTCCCTTTTGTTATATAAGTCTTCAAATTTACCAATTATTAGATCAATTCTCTTGATGGGTCCTTTCTCCTCAACAAAATACCCAAGAAAATCTTTGTGCTTTTGCTTCCTCTCTTCAAATTTCCTCATGCATGCCCATTTTTTCCTTCTACCGAACACCTCCTGATAAGTGAGGTAGTTCCTTATCACATCTTCTTCATAGTCAACTTGGTGTGCAACAGTTGACTTGGTGAGAAGATTATGCCTTATGTTATTCATATGGTTTTTAGGATCAAAAACCCTCTCTTTCCTAGAACTCAATGAATATCTTTCCTTCAAATAATATTGCAATTCTTCCAAGGTGTGTGAACCTATAGTCCAATCTTCACATTTGGTTAAGTTAGGTAGGAATGTACCTTTCTTTTGCTTGTGCATTATATCTTTCTCCATCCACATTATTTTCCACATGAACTCTAGAAATGCTAGCATGAGAGGAAAAAAATTGGGCAATATGTGTGGAGCAACAGGACATCCATAAACTCTTATCATTGTCACTTCAGGGAGGAAGAACCAATCACCAAAATTATGTATGTGGCCTTGTTCTAGTCTCAAGGCTAGAGGTCTTAACAACTGTAGCATTTTTCTTGGCAGTCTTGGTATTGAATAACCAACGACCCCTAGGATTATATGAACAAAAATCTTCATAGAATATATTGAAACTAGAGTCCTTACGAGTATCCCAAATATAATACCATTTTTGCATAGGTGTTGGATTCCCTTACTCATCAACTCTGGCTAGGTCTATTCACTTAGTTCATTT
The DNA here is from genome assembly GCA_007258455.2 of Sequoia sempervirens. Classification (NCBI taxonomy): domain Eukaryota; kingdom Viridiplantae; phylum Streptophyta; class Pinopsida; order Cupressales; family Cupressaceae; genus Sequoia; species Sequoia sempervirens. Next base: position 12,373,401 of record VDFB02000017.1, read on the forward strand.
CTCTCTACTATGATATAATATCAAATGACACAGTAGGGAATCGTGCCTAAATGTAATCGGTGCTCTATCCTCTATGACTTGTGAGAATTCATCATTCAATTCTCATTCAAGGTATGAGGAAAAGTCATATTCTATGTTAGTTTCTAGATTCTCATGGCCATCATCATCAAATTTATAGGCATCTTACCTTGGGCATCCATTCCTAATACTTAGCACAAGGAAAAATATGTATTCATAAAGTAGTACTGAAAATCAGCCATAATGATTGGCTCAGTGGTGGAGGGAGAGATAGGAATTGTTTTGTTGTTAATTCCCCTTTTCATGTACAAGGGAAGTTCATCACTTTTGTAAGTTATCCTCAACCTTTTATAATCTTCCTCACTTTTCTACAAGTCTACCTTATTCAGGGCTTTCTTGTTCAATCCAAAGCACTCAATGATAGCTTCCCTAGTTACCACAACCAGTACCACACCATTTGGAAACTTTATAGTTCTAGTAGAAAAATGATAGTGCTTAGCTAATAATATGATAAACTTGACATCAATGGATACATTAGGGGCAATCAATCTTGCTAAATCCAACATCCAAGGGTTTGAAAATGGAATCTTCTCATTCCTCTTAATGTAGAAATACGAAAATAAGTCCCACCCAGATTTGCGAATGAGAGCATCCCTACAACCCTGTGTGATGTCTATGAGTAATTTATTATTTCCCTCTTTGGTGGACCCTGGAAGTATATCTAGTATAGACTGGTGCAATGATCTCTTTTTTACCTTAGGTTCTTCATCTTTAATTTTAGCTTTACTCTCTTTTGCCTCTGATTGTTTCCTTTTGGGTGGCATGATTTCAACCTCTAGGACTTCAAAATGATAGAGTTCTACAAAATTTATATTCCAATAGAACTTCTTTTGTGAGTTATTCATGCACTTACCTAGGTCTTTGATGCTTGTAGGGATTCTTTATGCTAGTATCCTAGCTCCTTCCACAATAATGTATCGCAATTGAGCACAATTTTGAGCAAATTCACTAACTTTTAATGGCATAGTATTCAGTCACTTCAATATTAATGCCAACTTGCTGCGAAATGTTTTGTAATAAGCCCATATCCTCAAATTTCACTATGCACCATTGGATTCATGTGTCAAGGTGGCTGACGTCATCCATGCATTTACTGCCACAATCTATAATGATGTTGTAGACACCTAAATTTGGATAATTAATTTATCCAAATTTATCCCCTTTCGTTTAAACATTCCCTTATCCGCATTAATTCAGTAATATTGTTATTATTTAATTAATATCCTTAATTCTATCAAATCTGTAAGGTATTTAATTATTAAATAAATACCTTATTTTTTTAATCCTATTTTTCATCAAATAAATTAAATAAATATTACATTTATTTAATTCTTTATATGTCACATCCTCCATCATTTTTATCTAATCCTAATCCATCTTATAATCTTATTATTAGGGATGTGCACATGCCTAATCCTTCATTAGGATGTGTCACATCCTCCAACTTTTGCAAGTTGGCCTCTAATCTCTCTTAGTCACCTAACCCTCCTCTAATCCTTCATTAACTAGCCTAATCAACCTCTCAAGGAATTTTTAATTCATTTTATCCTTCCAAGGAATATTAAATTCCTTTTACTCTTTCCCATGTGATTTTTGACTTGTCACATCAAGTCAAATGTAAGATCTAACCCTCTTCTAATATGTCATTAATTTGTATAATTAAATACTTGCACAACCTTAATCACTTAATTAGGTCTCTATGTCATTTATGGAATGTGTCCTAAGTCAACCCTATTAAATATTTTTTCCTTTTGGAGAAGGCACTCCATTCCCCATGTGAATTTTTAATTCACATTTAATCCCCCAATGTATCCCTTGGAATTTAAAATTTCTTTTTTCATTCCCATGTGGATATTTGAGGAATTTTTAATTCCTCACATGTCCTCTCACCCACATGGGGACAAGGACCTCCTCTATGAGGAGATTTTGTCTCAATCCCAACGTACTATGTACTACCTCCATGCCATCTACTATCCTTCCACCTCATGTACACATCACCTCTTTTAAGCCACTTCACATGCCACATGTCAAAATGTGAGGGCTTGTGAGTTCTCAACTCACCTTAGCCCTACATCTTGATATTGGTGGTTCAATCTTGACCATCCATTTTTCTAGAGAATTCCAAATTTTCTATAAATACCCTATCTTTTCTCCCATTTTGAGGAGAGATCATTCATGCTAGCCAAACTCTTGCAAAAAATTTCTTTGAGCCATATTTGGCCAAATTTTCATAATTCCATCTATTTTCACCCATCTTTCCATCTTCATCTCATCTCATAGCTTGCATCTTTCAATCCAAGGAGCATATAAACATCGAAGATCGAAGGGCCAACCAAACAACAACTCAACAAGGTGAAATATTTCATTTTTCTTGGTTTAATTAATCTTTATGCCAATCTTGAGGTGTAGGTTGTTTTTAGCGTTGTTTCGCACTCTTTTGTTTCCTACTCGTATTCTAGCAAGTAAATTCACCCTATCACATTTTTGGCACGCCCGGTGGAACCCACAAACGGGTCTCTTGCTTTTACGTTTGCTACTTTTTGACTTTTTGTAGGTGTAGGTTATAGAGGGGCAGACTAGACCTACAAAAGGGCAGACTTGACCTTCCTAGGGTGGACCCGACCTACAGGGGTGGACCTAACCTGACAGACAGGCGGACCCACCCTCCACAGGCAGACCCAACCTTGACCAGGGGAAGACTTGCCCTCCACCTCAGAAGGTGTTTTGGAAAACTTTTCACAGAGGGACAGACCTGACTTGCAGACAAGCAGACATGCCCTCTAGACAAGCGGACCTAACCTCCAGACAAGTGGATTTTCCCTAGACAACTTTTTTCAAAAGGTAAATTTTCACTTTTTAACAATCTTTTTGGCTATTTTAAGGGTTTTTAACCCCCTAACTAGGCACATAGTTTAACTAGGAGGTGTCAATCAACCTTGTTTGTCGTGTTTGTGGGTGAGCTATTTGACGTATCCAATCCCCTTGCGCCATTCGGCAATCTTGGGTGACTAGAAATTGTAGCTTACCAAGTCCTTTGAGTCATCCTTTTTTATTTTTTATTTTTCTTAGCAGGACTTGCTTGGGGATTTCATCACCCCAAGGGACGATTCCAACCATGCGTACCAATGGGGTATATAAAGGAGGGAGAGCAAAATTTGTACCTCAATCCAACCACGTTATAATTGGCGAAGTGTCGAGATGATGTGAAGAGTTGGTCCGAGCTTTTTAAGTTCCCGACTCACGCTTGTAACGGATTGGTGTTCATGGTTTGGGCCTCACGTATCGGGTGTATATCAAGGACTCCCTAGTAACCACATTCATCCTAGATTATAAGACTTTCTCAGCCATACCCTTTCTACTAGACTTAGGTTTGTGTTGTCTGAATTGTCTTCTTTGTGTGCAACCAGTGATTGTCTAATTCATTTTACTCATCCATATCCTCTTCATTGATGATTGTTGTTTTTTGAGTCATTTACCTTAGTTTTTTTTATCAAAATTCAAGTTTAAACCTATCTAGGGGCAAACTTGACCTCTGAATAGGTGAACTTGACCTTGAACCATCCTTTTCCAACCTTTTTCAGCCAATTTTGACCAACTTTTTCTCCATAGGCGAACCTGCCCTCCAGGGGTGGACCTGCCCTCTAGGGGCAGACCTGACCCATCCAAGGTCAAACCAGTCCTTTGGAGCCTATTTTAGCCATTTTTGACCAACTTTTACTCCATAGGCAGACCTGCCCTCCCGACAGGAAAACTTGACCTTTGGACAGGCGAATTTTCCCTCCACAGGTGGACTTGACTCATCTAGGGGCAGACCTGACCTTTGACCCACCCCTTTCAGGTATGTTTTGAAAAAATTTGGCCATCTTTTGTTCCTTGGGAGGACCTACCCTTCATAGGGGCGGACCTGACCCTTGACTGATCGGTTTTATTATCTGTTTCATCATTCTAGACACCTGTTTCATCATTTCGTGTGCTCGTTTCACCATTCTGATCACTCATTTCCCCGTTTCGAGTAAACGTTCACCTATTTCAAACCTTCATCTATTGTCTTCAACTCTCATTCTTCCATTTTGATTATTCATCTTCTCGTTCTAAGTAAACATCCATCCATTCTAAACCTCCCTCTCATCGTTTCAAGAGTCGTTCACCCATTTCGAGTCATTGTTTACTCGTTGAGTAAACATTCATCAATTCTAAACCTCTATCTCCTCATTCTGAGAGTCCTTCGTTCATTTTGAGTCACTGTTTACTCGTTATAATTACTCATTCATCCATTTCGAGCACTTGTTCACTCGTTATGAGTACTCATTCGTCTATTTATAATCTTCCTCCTCTCGTCCCAAGTAATCTATCATTGATTCCAAGATTTTGTCTTCTCATTTCAAATAATCTTTCATCTATTCTAAACCTCCTCTCATTCTAAGTAGTCATTTGTCCATTTCTATCATCCATTTCTCTAATCAAATCATTGTTTTCCCCATCCAAGTCCTTTGAACTTCGTTTCAGGTTATTATCCAAATTGACCTAAGCATCTAATCTAATCGTCATCATAAACATCCACTTAGGATTCTCATCCATCCTAAGTTAATCATCATTTTTCGGCCCATTCAATCTATTTTCAATCTCAAAGTGGATTTGGTGTCATAATCATTCATTTATCCTTTAGTCTGATCATTCAGTATCCTAAGTCACCTAGGGTAATCTTTGAACGGGGGTTTCCAATCCTTTTCGTCATCCCATCCAATCCATCATTTGACCTTATCAATCATTGATCAATCCAATCCAATCGCATCCCTATCTAATCACCTTCGACCCAATCAATCTACTTCCATCTCAAACCAGATTCGGTGGCATAATCATCCTGTGATAATCAAATCTAATCATCAGAATAAATCACATTGAACCATCCAATCATCCTAATCTGAGCTTTAATCCAATCCCGATTAACCTAAATCTTGTTTGAGCTTTAGTCCATTCATGTCTAAATCTTTTATCCATCCTCTTTATCCTTTCATCATCATGAATCCTTATCCCCCATCAATATTAGTCAAGGGAAGCCCTAATTACATCAATGACGATAATGAAAGTCTTGTCGATCAAGAGTTACATGACATGGATCCCCTCGACATTGTCATTGCTAGTAAGCTTTCTCCACTCGCTTTCCAAAATCCAATCACCCCTTCAAGTTATCTTGTTATGTCTTCATCCATGCCTAATCATGCTCCTTATGCTACCTTTGACAAAGGATATCCATCATATCCTTCGTCTACATCATCCTCTTATCCAACACCTGCATCCTCTTATCCTAGTATACCATCACAATACCCTTATCCTAATCCCCCGTCCACATCCTCCTATCTCAATCCTTCATCTACATATACCCACTACCCTAATCTTCCATGCCAATCTGCTCACCCTAATCCTACATTCACACCTTCATATCCTAATCCAACATTTGGACCAACCTATCTCAATCTACCATCTCAATCTTCCCATTCTAATCCACCATCCCAATACTCTTACTACAATCCACCACCTGCATCCTCATGTGCTAATTCACTATTCCAATACCCTTGTCTTAACCCTTCATCTAATATTAATCCCCCATCTATTCCTAGCCCTGCATCCAATCCCATTCCCCAGTCTAATCCTAGTCCCCCAATCGCTAGTCCTAATCCCCCACCAATCCATAATCCCTCATCCACTCCTACCATGCCATCTCAACCTAGAGTATTCAAGTTTCTCATTCCAGAAGTTCTCTAAGGACTTATAAAGACATATCCCACTCCACACCTTCAAGTCGTGGAATCATTCCATTCCAACCCATCATCCATAGTCATTAGTGACAAGACCCTTCTCCACCCAACACCTATCATTGATAATACCACCCCCAGCACCACTCAAACCATTGAAACCATCACATCCTCTACGTCCACTGAGCCCCCATCTCCTACCATCACATCTACCAAATCCATTGAACACCCACCTCCTACTCCAAGAGTTGTCAAACCCATCGATGACACCCAAATCCAATCCACTTCTTCCACTCCTAGTGTCACTAAAATCCATTCCCATGAATGTTTTGAATCCTCCATCCCTCCATCTTCTTCACTTGAAGAATCCCACCAAGACTCCATTATCATGCCTCCCGCACATGATGAGTCATGCCAAGAGCCTAATCCAAAGCATGCCAACATATCCCCTTCTCCAAATCAAGATCCCACCATCCCATCTAGTCCACCTCAAGATCACAGTCCCTCATCCATTCCATTACATAATCCCCTTGTCATTCAATATTCCACCACTCCATCTCCATCTCCATCGCATGAGCCCACTACCAAAAATCCAAATCCTATCATATCCCATGATCCCTCTCCCGATACCACCCATCCAAATGTTGTTGTCCCATCATCTCCCTCTCATGATCCCCCGCCATCACCTAAAGCTACTATCCCCACGTCGCTTACATATCCCCTTGGTACTCTCACATTCCTCCATGGTGGCCTCCTTGCAGAAAAAAAACACAGTGTATATACCACCCATCATCATCCCCCTAATAATGTACTCACATCATATTTTCAAAATAACAAAAATCCTATCATGGATCGCATGCTCAAGAAAATGAACGTGGAAAAGGTCTAGGCCTTCATGAGCAAGGTATTTTAGAGCCCATCTAGGTCAAAGAACAAATCTGTATGCAAGGTCTTGGACCTATTTCCCAAGACTCACAATCTAAAGATGTTGGTATAACCTCTGAACTTCTTCAACGAGCCTCTTCCAAAGAAAATATAGGCTCTTCCCATCACTCTGCAATATCATATGTTGCCATCCCTCCTCCTCCATCGTATCACCTCAAAACAACCATCCATATTCCTCCTTCATCTGCTCCATCCATTTTGGGTCCTTACATCCCTCCATCCACCATCTCTCATTCTTCATCGACTCCATCCATTTTGGGTCCTTATGTCCCTCCACCCACTACGTCTATTTTGGACCCTTATATCCCAAAATTACCTCCTACATCTCATCCTTTCATCCATCCAAAACCTATCCATCTCATCCACCATAAACATCCCTCTTGCATGTCCCCTAATCAGGATCAACAAAGGCACATACCTACACAACCTCCATCTACACATAATCCCCATAATCCTACCTCTATCGCTCCACATCATCCATCTCCTCGCCCCCATCTCATTGCTACTAAAAGCACTTTGTATGTTTAAAAAAAAATGCATAAATCCAAACATCCACATAAATCTAAAGCTCCCCATGTCCCCTCTAAAACACATGATGAAGAGAATAAAAATCTAAATCCAATTGAAATCCATAGGCCACATAGGCCCACCAAAGCAAAGATCAAAACCATATGGATCCCAAAGAAAAAATATGCAATGCCATCAAATGAAAAATTTGTAACCACATCCAAAGTTACTAATCCAAAAGCCAATCATACACCCCCTTCATCTCCTAAATCTATTTTGGGTCCTTAGGTTCCAAAATTCACTATTCCATCTCCATTATCCCTACATTCTCCATCCATTAATCCTCTTATCTTTTCACATCCACCACCACATGTGCCAATGTTGGTCTTGAACACATCTGCCCACTACACATCCACCCCATCATTCCATCCATCCACTTTCTAACATCCTGTCCATTATCCTTCATATCTCCCCCATCAAATCCCTCTAATTCATCCTCTTGCATAATTCATTCATCCTAATAAGGTTGTACCAACATCCACCAGTCACTTCGAACATGGGCTCTTAATACCTCATATAGAACTTAATGCTTGAGTCTTTCATCCATATCTTTATTTCATGTCTTATAAATCGACTTATTCACCTCCCTATCCTTATCCATCTCCTTCTACATGCTATCAAAAAATCAAAAAAATCAAAAAAGTCCATAAAAAAATTTTAAAAAAAATAGTAAAAAGAAATAATTCGTCCAATGGTGAAAACTTGGCAAACAAGCACCCTGGATAAGTACCATGATCAAAACCTGGCAAACAGGCATCATGCATAAATCCCCATCCACACTTGGGGGCAGCTTCCTGATATGCATTCCCTCCATCTCTTGGACTTTCTGCTATGCTTCCAACTATGCACCCATCTTCTTGCTATATGTCATTTTCATTCTTCCCCTCCATCCTACTTATCTTACACATCCTGCTTGGCATATTTCATTTATCCCAATCCTTCCATCCTCCTTGTGATCTTGATAATGATAGAGGCAAACATATAAACATTCATTGGACACCTCTTAGCATACATTCCCCTCGTCCACACACTATCCTAATCCTCACTCGCACTTGTTTACCTTATCCACCCATCATGCTACCCTCAATATCCCTTCCTTATCCATGCATCCTATCTTGGTCCATCTCACTCCTTTATTTTCCTATCCCTCTCTATTGCATCCTTCATACCTCCTCGCACATGACATATCTAGAGTGGGGGCATCTATATTCCTTTATGATATAGTCCTTGGAGACATCATTCGTTCCATCAAAACAATCCCTTCCATTTCCCTATCCTCATTTCCTTATCGTTATAGCCATCTCCCCATCCTTATCTTTTATTCCTCCAAACAGTCCTTATATCCATCACCCCATCCTTATCTTCTTATCCTTCCATCATAGCATCCATTTTCATCTATCCATCTAGCCATCTTTTCCTCATCATCAATCCAAGCAATCATTTTCATCTTCCAAATCCCCCCATCCTCTACCCTCATCCTGTCTCATAATCCCTTGTCATTGGTCTCTAACTATAGGCTACTCCCCATGCAACCCAATGTCATCTATCTTATCGTCATCACTTCCACTTCTTTTACACATCTTGTCAACCTCCTATCATGTCTCATCATTCTTCTTTCCCTTTTTTTCCGGTTCACCCAAATCCTTGACCCTGCTTTGGGTATGGGAAGACTCACCCAGGCCCACGAGTAGACCCACCTTGGTCCCTGGACGAACTCGCCCTGGGCCATGGGCGGACCTGCCCAAGCCCGGGTTGATCCGTCTGGGTCCCAAGCGAACCTGCCCAGTCTCCCAGGCGGACTTGCCCGAGCCCCCTAGCAGACCCGCCCGGCCCTGGGCGGATCCGCTCATGCTTGGGCGGACTCACCCATCCCCAGGCAGACCCACCCCAGGTTTGCGAGTGAACCCACCCCCATCCATGGGCGAACCTACTCGAGCATGAGCAGACCTGCCTCCGTACGTGGGCGGAGCTACCCATGCACGAACGGATCCGCTCTTCCATGAGACCCAAGCAAAGGTCCCCTACTCCTCTCATTCTTTTTCCCACCCACTATTTAGCCCTCTTTTGCGGGAATACTTGACTAATTTATCCATCTTGTCGTCCTCCCACTTCATCTTTGTTGATTGATTTTTATGCTGAAACTTCCTGAGGCCATAACTTTTGACTCGGGTATCGATTTGAGCTGAAATTTTATGGGTGGTTTCGTTATGAGGTGGCATGGGGATTCCCAATTAACTTTGAATTGGTTGAACACTGTTTCGCCACATTTTCGGGGCCTCAAAATTTCATCTTGACCCTCAAAATCACAATTTAGTGTTTTTTTTCAAGTTTTGAAAAATCATTTTTGTCAATAACTCGAAATGCATGTCTCAAATTTGGGATATTAGTTGGAAATTCATCCTATCTTAGTTTTTGGTATATTTTGGGAAAAAACTAAACTCTCAAACGTATGACCGTGAAGTTTCCTAAAATGGAAAATTTAACAATTTTTGAAAATTGCCAAATCTAGAAAAAATCTTATTGTCAACACCTTACATCCCTTAAACTTCGAAACTTGGTGTAGAATCAATCCCATCACATCCTCCAATCATTCTAATCTAGGTTTCAATACAACCCTAATCTGAGCTTTAATCTAATCCCAATCTGCGTTTAACTAAAAACCTAATCTGAGCTTTAGTCCATTTGTAGTCAAGATCTTTGGATATCGAAACAAATCTTAAAATCCCTCCCTCCATCTTCTTCCATTTTGTCTTATTCATCCATTCTAATCATCTATTCACTCATTTCGAGTAAACATTCATCTATTTCGAACCTTCATCTATCATCTCAAACATCTATTTACTCATTTCGAGTAAACATTCATCCATTTCAAACCTCCTATCATTTCGAACTCTCATTCAACAATCCTGATTAATCATTTACTCATTTCAAGTAATCTTTCATCTATTCCAAACCTTCATCTTCTCATTCCAAGAGTCATTCATCTATTGTGAGCAATCATTTACTCATTTTGAGTAGTCGTTCATCCCTCTCGATCATCTATTTACTCATTCTAAGAAATCTTTCATCTATCCATCTTGTCTTCCTCCCACTTCATCATTGTTGATTTGGATAACTATCCCATCCCTGAGCTTTGTGTAGTCACCATCCTCCAATCTTATCCAACAAGTCTATCTTGTCCCATCGTCTCAGTCCCATCATCTTATCCCCTTATCTTATCCCCTTATCTAGTGTTATCTCATCATCCTTCATCCATTATCTATCGTTAGTCTTTTTGCAAACTACGTTGCCCCTACGCTTTCACATAGGCAAGGTCGATCATTTGATCCACCCTCAGGGTTCCATCCATCATCGATCTATATTGTCCATTTTGCTCCTTTTCTCCATCCTATCTTTATCATCCATCGAAGTCTCCATCATGGTCTATCATTAGCCCTTTATCAAACTATGAGGGCTCTACGCTTTCACATAGGCAAGGCTAATCTTTAATCGGCCCCTAATCCCCTAGGTCGTTAGGATGTGTCAGTCTCATATCTTGTGTCATGTCTCTTGTGTTGTGTCATCAAGCTATGCCCTTATCTAGCTGGTTCTTAACAAACAAGATCCTCTTGTATCAATAGATCCAATCGGTTTTGAATGTCATGGATCATATCGATCTTTTAGTTTAGTATCCATCATTGGTCTCAACAGGATGCATCATTCCTAACAGGTCTCATCAATCCCATCCATCTCCTTGATCCTATGGAAGGGAGCTTTTTGAAATTGATTGCGATCTTTTGATGCTTTTGGATTTTGTTTATCATTCAAGCTCCCTATCATCACTTCTCAAGGCCAACATGATCCATCATATTATGGTGTGTTTTGATTGGTCAACATAGGGGCATATCTTGATATTTTTATGTCTATTTCTATCTTCTTGGTTGTCCCACGTAGTACCAACCAAGATCTCTGAGGTCTTGCGTTATGCTAGGGCATCCTTGTGTGCTTGTGGTTATCCCAATACCTAGCTCGACCAAGGTCATCACAACTTTGGGGTGTTGGGATAGCCTTCTTATTTTTTGTGTTTGTTTCATGCATTAAACACTAATCTTCCTTGGTCCTTTATACCTTGGTGTATCATGTCTTCTGTTATAGCAAAAATTAGTGCTCCTAATGATGGAAATTTGCATTTGGATTGCATTTCATCTCCATCCTCTCATCTAACAAAATCCTCCCCATCCATTTATCCTTCATCACTCTCCCCCCCATTCAATCTAACACAAATCATCTAATCATATCCTTGGTCTTGTTCCCAATCTTGTTACAAGCCTCGATCCAATCGTCCCCATCATCATCGTCGTCGTCCATCTCTATCCTTCCCTATCCCTTCGGTGTTGTTTTGGGATGTATCCTTCCCACATCAACAACACTTTCATCATCATCATCGGGAGGTATTCTTCCCTATCCTTTAGTGGTGTTTTGGGATATATCCTTCCCTTATCAATACCACTCATGGGGGTGTATCCTTCCCTATCCTCATGTTGTTTTGGGATATCTCATTCCCTCATCAATACCACTCCATCCATCATCAACCCCTTTTGGCTTGTAACTTGACTGGGGCAACATCACCTTCAATCCATTTGTGCTTCATCCATCTCTTACCGCTTATCATTCCACTCCTTTGCATCATCTTCTTCATCTCCCTTTGCATCATGTCATCCATTTCGAGAGAACACCCGTGTTCTTTTGAACTCGCATGTCCTCTTGAGGGGGCATCCTCAATCCCTGACTTTCATCTTCACCCCCATCATCTTCCTTCCTAGTCACTCATTTGAATGACTGGGGCATCTTTCTCAATCTAACCATCTTCTTCTAAGTTCTATATTTTAATAATTCTTTGAAATGATGCTACTTTATAACACCATCTCAAAGAGGGGAAAAATATACACCTAAATTTGGACACTTAATTTATCCAAATTTATCCCCTTTCGTCTAAGCATTCCCTTATCCGCATTAATTAAGTAATATCATTATTATTTAATGAATATCCTTAATTCTACTAAATCCATAAGGTATTTAATTATTAAATAGATACCTTATTTCTTTAATCCTATTTTTCTTCAACTGAATTAAATAAATATGACATTTATTTAATTCCTTATATGCCATATCCTCCATCATTTTTATCTAATCTTAATCCATCTTTTAATCTCATCATTAGGGATGTGCATATGTCTAATCCTTGATTAGGGTGTGCACATGTCTAATCCTTGCTTAGGATGTGCACATGTCTAATCCTTGATTATGATGTGTTATATTCTCCAACTTTTGCAAGTTGGCCTCTAATCTCTCTTAACTACCTAACTCTCCTCTAATCCTTCATTAACTAGCCTAGTCAACCTTTCAAAGAATTTCTAATTCCTTTTATCCTTCCAAAGAATATTAAATTCCTTTTACTCTTTCCCATGTGATCTTTGACTTGTCACATCAAGTCACATGTAAGATCTAATCCTATTATAATATGTCATTAATTTGTCTAATCAAGTACTTGCACAACCTTAATCACTTACCTAATTAGGTCTCCATGTCATTTATGGAATGTGTCATAAGTTAACCCTATTAAATGTTTTCCCCTTTTGGATAAGGCACTCTATTCCCCATGTGAATTTTTAATTCATATTTAATCCCCCAATGTATCCTTTGGAATTTAAAATTCTTTTTCTCATTCCCATGTGGATATTTGATGAATTTTTAATTTCTCACATGTCCTCTCACCCACATGGGGACAAGGACCTCCTTTATGAGGAGATCTTGTCCCAATCTTAAGGTACTATGTACTACCTCCATGTCATGTACTGTCCTTCCACCCCACATACACATCACCTCTTTTAAACCACTTCACATGCAACATATCAAGATGTGAGGGCTTGTGAGTTCTCAACTCACCTTAGCCCTACATCTTGATATTGGTGGTTCAATCTTGACCATTCATTTTCCTAGAGAATTCCAAATTCTCTATAAATACCCCATTTTTTCTCTCATTTTGAGGAGAGATCATTTATGATAGCCAAACTCTTGTAAAAAAATTCTTGAGCCATACTTAGCCATTTTTCATACTTGCATCCACTTTCACCCATTTTCCAGCCATACTACAATCCACATTTGCACCTCTTGCCATCCAAGGAGCATACAACATCAAAGATCAAAGGGTCAACCAAAGGATTGATTCAAGACAAGGTAAAAGGTTCCATTTTGTTGTTTTTATTTTGTGTTGAACCTAACTAGACTAATCTCGAGGTGTCAAGTGTTTTTAGTGTTATTTGCTCTCCTTTGTTTGTTGTTCAAATTCTAACACCGAAATTTTTCCTATCATAGATGCCACAACAAACCATAATGTATTACCACTACCAATTATTTCATTTGCTGCAGTATGTAACGCCCCGTCGCGCAAACCCCAAAGGACAACTACGTACACAACAATTTTTTTGTTTTGAAGCATAAAGTAAAAATACTATGTTATATATTGCAACTAACATAATTACAAATACAAACTAACTCCTAAGTCCCTTGGGGTACACGAAGAGACATTACGTTATTTACCCATTAACAATTTTGACAAATCTAACATTCATTTCCACTGATATAAGTTCTCATATAAATAGTGATAAACATCAAGCATTAAAATAAGAATGAACCACATAGATGCTATACAAGATTACATAGCCTTTAAAACTTGGGAACAATGAGAACTAATTTACTCAACATATATCAACATCAAATATATTTATATCTGAGAATAATGTTTTGAATTACAAAGTGTGATAATACAATACATCATGATACAACTAAATGTCAGTAACAATTATTCATGTTACAAAATACATTTTCCCAACACATGGGCAAGTTACATTATAATTTACAAGATATGACAAGGGTACAAATATATATATATATAGATATATATATATATCTGAATGAACATAAATCTGGTACATTTTGTCTCCACAATCTCTGCACAAAAGGTACATCTGTCAAATGGGAAACCTAATGGGGTGCGAAGCACATTCCACCTGACCACCCCTGTGCTAGGAGTAGTTAAGAAAGGATTCCCGACCAAGACATCAAAAGAACACATAGGACTCAACTCCAAACATGGAAAGAGAAATCACACACCTAAGAACAAAACGACAAAAGTCTTCCAACAAAACATGACAACAAGTGACACCAAGTCATAACAATAAACCACTTCCAAAGGATTCCAATAAAATCAACTAAGGGGGATTGCTAGGGGAGAGTGTCATCGCATGGCCTTCATGGATTATCCTGACATCCTATCACAAGGTGCCACTCCATCTATGGTTATCCTGACTGCCTATCTCAAGGCGCCGCCCCATAGGGTGACTCATGCGGAATCATGCATTTCTCGTGTAGACGAGATCACGACTATGTCGACCACGGCCTTCTCGGCCACCTTTAGTCTTTGGAAGCCCTAACAGGTGAGCGAGGTATCTATTATTATCTTTTAGTGCTTAACTACCCATCCCCTAATTAATTAGTTAGGTTTCCACTTTTTACACTAACTCTAATGTGGGTTATCCTGACATCCCCTTTGTGCGTCGGCGCCCACATAGAGCCACTCTCCCTAGAACCCCTAACATGCTACAAGATCAAGGAATTGTACTCTCAAGTTCTCTAAACACAGAGTAAACAATTGCGAGGCAAAACCATTTCGCAATAAACATAAGACTCAATTATCTAAACAAAATGATACAACTCAAGGTATACACAATATCGCAAATGAAATCACAATGAGATCGACATCCAATATAGAAACCACAAAACTTAAAAAAACCCAAATCAAAAACCTCTGGAAGCTTAACAATAAACCTACCCCTTATGGAAAGAAATCCAATCTCAAGAGCCTACACATGACTATAATCCCATCGCAAGAAAACTCAAGAAATAGCTTATTGTTCAACATCAGGGTTCATTTAAGAACACATATCTACTTTGCTTAAAACGAACACAATGAGACCACACTTGGTATGAAATCCATCATAAGAGTTAATTTAACAATAACTCACGTATTATAACAAGTAAAAGAAATCACTCGGAAAATTTTGGTAAAATTTTTTCTTCCAATTAATTTAACAACTCATCTACCACTACAATTAACTTTCACAATTTCTCTAGTTTAAACAAATGTTTATATATATATATATATATATCAATACATATATATATTCATATATACATATATACATTACATATGTATATATCAATACATATATATATATATATATATATTAACATAAAATAAATTTAAAATTTTTGAAATTTGAATTCACAATTTAAAAAAAAAACGAATTTAATATACATATATATAAAACATTTGTTATATGCAAAACAAAAGAAACTAAGTATGAACCCCACTTGGAGGCTGCGTACCTCCCCATAGGGGAGGACGCAGCCCCCAAGGGCTGCGTACAGCAGTCCTTGGACTACTGCGCAGCAATCCACGGACTGTTGTGCGCAGCTCTGTGGGCCGCGCACGGGGTACGGCTGTAGGCGTTCCCCCTCCCCATCCCCCCCCGCCCTAACATAAAATTTCCTACAAATTTTTTTTTAATTTTTTTTTAAACAAAAAAAAAGATCCAAAATCTAATATAAATATATATATTTTTTTTTTAATAGAAATTTTTGCAACGATTCCGTACAGCGAAATAAATAAAAACCAAAAAGAGACATCTACAGGCTACAGTATTGTGATAAACAATATATATATTTATATATTAATTTTAATTTCCCAGATATGGAGGATACTCAAGAACAGAAATTTTACCAAGAGTCAAATTATGAATATTATTTTATTTCCAGACAAATGGAATAAATGAGGAAATGAAATATCATAGCTATGCACAGGTAAAATAAAATTTGCACAGAGGCTCTTCTAACTCCCTGTATTTTTCCCAATTTCCCTTGCACAAAGCTTTTTTCCTAATTTCCTGAGTTTAAATAAAGAGGTTTAAATTAGAAATCTATAGAAGTTTCAAGAATTTTATTTAACTAGATACTCTAAGTTTAGTTATGTGATTTCCTACAGAGGCAACACAAAATTTTAACGACAGCAGTCGGGAAAATGGTTTTCTACAGAAAACTAATTTCCTCAAAGGAAGTAGACAATTACTCTTATACAAGAAAACATAATTTCCCAGAAGAAAGCATTTGCAAAGAAAGCAAAATGAAAACAGTAAAGTACCTATTTCCTGTAGCCTGTGGAAGTAAAAATTGTGCCAAGCCTTGCCACAGGAGCCTCCAGCTATAAAACTCCTCCCAGAAGCTTCATCTCCAGCCAACAAATAAAATCTTCTGAAACTCCTGCAGCCTATTCTCAATTCTTACCCAAGTATTCACCAGAAAAACCCAAAATTCATTCACACAGAGCTTTTTCCCCACTATTCTCAGCCAAAATTTCCCATGAAGCACTTTTGTTACCCATGCCTCTTTTTCTTCTGGGAATCATTTCCTTAAAAGAAATTCATTATTTTCCACTACTTCCCGTACAAATCCAATAAATAAAAATTTAATAAATTTAAAAAATCAATTTTAACTAATTTATTTATATTCCATATTATTTATTTCTCTAATAATAATAATATAGTTTTATAAGCTATTTAATTAACTCCAAAATTAAATGACAAATATAACATTCTACAAATCCACAAAACAATTATATTTTATTTAAACTATCCATTAAATCAAGAGTATTATGCAATCAACTTAACCATAATTAATTATAATAACACTATTAATTAAACACAATAATTAATCACACTAACAGAAATTAATTAAATCACCACTAAAATATTAATCAACACTTCACAATTACACACAAGGACAAATAGAACAAAGACAACCAAAGACTCACAGTAGACGGACTTGGGACGGGAATTCTTTCCTAACCACTCCTCTCTTTTTTCAACATCAATCCCGTTGAGTTTATGAGGCACGCTCAAATCTGACAAGCAAGTGGAGTCGATGTCCAGTACCTGCATCCTGCATAGAAACAAATATCGTGAAGCATATAAATCACCATAGCAAACACCCCATGAAAGGTAATCACAGGGTGACAGGGCACTTGCAAGCAAGTGATGCCACTCCGTCCTTTCACCAAAACACACTAACAAACACACCAATCATTACAACAGCATAAAAATCGCAACATCGCCATCTATGTATATTATTAAAGAACACCACAAAATAGTCATATAACATGATCACCATAAGATATACCATCTAACAGCATAAGTAAAATCCAGTATAACAAAGTAACCAAACCATAAATCCATGCACAACCAAAATGGTGAACTGATCACCCACACAAACAAGTATGAAATCCACACATAAGAGTAACAACAACATGAGGGGTATCACACAGTATGGCAATATCAAGTCTTATTCTCTTTAATATACTTTGTCTTCAAGATTTTATGTTTTTGCGGGACAATGACATAATACCGCCATACCATAGTCACATTATCCTCCTCACGTGGTACTACGGTGACCACTTTTCTTCCAATACTTACCACTATACCACACTGCTTAAGACTTCTTGTTGCAAGGTTGCAGTGTATACCGCTCTACTGCATATGTTTATTACCCTCCTAGCTATATAGTGATGTACGCTTTATTTCTTTGTTATTTACCATCTTATTGCACTCCCTTGAATCTCCTTATGTGTGATAGTGATATGTGTTGTATTACCGCAGTGCCTTACAATTTTCCCCCGCGGGGTAGCAATGAGTACTGCTTTATCGCGTATGCTATATAATCTCCTAGCGGTATGGCAGTAAGGGCTTTGATGTTGCAGTACTACGGTAAAGGAAGAATTTGTTTTGTTTATCATTTTCTAGAGGAATAAATGGGTACATACAAAGGGAATGTTGTTAATAGTATGGATCTTGTCACACAAATTATTGCATTTCATGTTTAGACACAATGTAAAACCAATGGTAATGGACTTTTGTATGGGTAAAATGTGAATGGAAAAGTGAAAGCCAGTGGATGTTTAAGGAGGAATTTTTTGCTCCATAATTGAAAACATGCACAATAAATGTTTTACTGTATCAACATATTCATTCACATAAGCACAGTATTGAAGCACAATAACTGAAATTCATTCAAATATAAGAAGAAATAAGTATGGAAAACATAAGAAAAATACAAAATGATAACACAATCATGGAGAATCTCTGCTAATAAGATGTTCTATTTCAATCATAAGCTCAAAAGTTACACCAACAAAGTTTTGGTACACCCCTTCCACTCATACATTTATTTATTTTTATCAAATTTTATATAGAGATTACATAATATGAACCATAATCCCTAAGTCGTTAACCATTAAATTGTCTAACCCCTAAGCACCAAATCCCTTATCTTTTGACCCTTAATCCCTTAAATCCTAACCCTTAATCCCTTAACCCTTAATCCCTAGTAGATTAGAACAATTAGGCACTCAATTAGGCTCTAAAGTAGGTGTTACATTAGGTGCTAAAGTAGGCTCTAAAGTAGGTGCTAAATTAGGTGTTAAATTAGGTGCTAATGTAGGTGCTAATTTAGGTGCTAATTTGGGCGCTAATTTAGGCAATAATTTAGGTTTTAATTTGTGCCTAATTTAACTCCTATTTGTTCCAATTGGTACAAAAAATTCCAAAACTAGTGCCATCCTGATAAATAGTATTGACTTTTTCAAAAAATTGGAGAAAAATACATTAAAACAGTGGGTGGAAGCAAAAAATGGAGAAAAAAAGGGAGCTAATCACAAGGATTTGTTGTAGTGTTAGCTAGTGGTTTCAACCTGAATTCTATTATCTTAACTCTAATTGGTTCAGATCATTTTGCAATTTCAATAGATGTTTTGTAACACCCCTCCATTTTGTTCTTTTGATCGAACAATGTTCGTTATGTATGTTTTTCTTTGTTAGCACGTTGGGTATAAACTTAATTACTTTTGTCCGCTAATTGTTAAGCGATGTAAACATTATGTTTTGATGTGATGGCACTTTAATCAAATGTTATTATTATTTCATATTATGGATTAAATTAGCATGTATGTGAATTATTGATGTTTATGCTTTGATTATATCAGTGATGATTAGATGCGTCAGTTAGCGATATTGTATTGGTGAAGGGGACGGGATCACATCACTCGCATGTGAGCGCCCTGTGATTCTGTGATTTCCTCTTCACGGTGTGTTTTAATATATATATATATATGCATGTTTCGACACTCGGATTGTGTGCAGGATGCAGGTACAGGACATCGACTCCACCTGGTCTCACAGGTCTGAGCGTGTCCCTTGTCCAACGGAAATCGATTGGGAGATAGTAGCTAGGTTTTCTGTGTTGTGACATCACCCTAGCCATAGTGTGTCATCGGGTTGTTAGTTGGGATAAGTTATTTTGTTGCCTCTTCTCTCCTTGCCTGCGTATTTAAATTTGCAAGATAAAGGGTGCTTGTTTTATTTAATTGCATTGTCAAAATAAATAAATGAGTGACTATTAATTAATTAGTTAATTTAATTCAATCAATAAAATAATCTAATCATGGATTAGATTTATTTATTGATAAATTAAATTAAAATATTTGTGTTAGCATTATTAAATATTGAGATTAAATAAAAAAAAAAAATTATGCCTTGCATTCCCTTTGGAAATAAAGTTAAAAATGATTTTTAATGTAAATTGGTAAATTCAATTTTGTTGAAGAAAGAAAATTTAATTATCATTTGGGTTGCAAAAATAGATCTTTGTTTTAAATTAATATTGTGCAAATTACACTTGGAAATGGAAATTGTTTTATGAAATTGCAAAAATAAAATATCTTGTTTTAGCAATAAGTTTGGTGGGTGAGTCCATTTTAGGGGTTTGACAAATTTGGGGGAAAAATTGCATAAGGTAATTCATTTTATTTTTGAATTTTAATTTGAATTTTGGTGGAGAATTGGAAAATTGGAGAGCAAGCTTGGATGGGATTTTTGAAAAATTAGTGAAGGGAAGATTGAAAATTGGTAAAGCTGAATTGCAAAGCAAAGGAAAAACCTCCATTGAAAGACTTCAAGCTTGGAGAAAACACAAGGTTATTGTTTAAATTTTGTGCAATTTCTTTATTTTGAAAATGATTTAGAAGCTGTTCAAATTGTTAGAAGATTTAAAACTGTGAATGAAAGGAAAAAACCCATCAAGAAATTGCATTCAAATCTTGAATCAAAAACTCTCAAGATAGTGTGAAAATTTAGAGATTAAACTTGGTATTATCAAGCTTTTCAACAGAAATTGTTTGAACAACACATGGTGAATCCAAATGAAAATCTCTTGTGAAATTTCTATGTGTTTGAGAAGAGCTTCATTTAAATTTGGAAAAGAATGAGAAATCTTCATATAGCTGGGTTAAATCAGGTGTTTTCAATGATAATTTATTTTGTTTCTGAGAATGAGCATTTGCCCAATCTGGGTATGAAGAAATTTTGTATCTATGGTTCTTTCAATTGAAACTATGCATATATATTTAGTGAATTCATTTTTTAAACTTTATGAGAAAATAAATTCGTGATTTTTGGTATTCTAGTTTTTACCCAGAATCTTTTTTTTTTTACCAGTCGAAAATACTATCATCTCGAATGGCGAAATGTTTTTTTTCTATTGTTGTGCGTAGTATATGGGGGGGGGTTTCAACCCCTGGCAGCCCCCATGGCTGGGACAGCAGCCTGTGAAGGCAGCGTCGTCGCTGCCCTCACAGGTCGCAGCCCCTAGCAATGGTGGTTGCGTCCCTGTTAGGGCAGGGCGAGACCCAAACCCTGCTTTAACTTATGCGTTTTTTTTTTAAATCCATATATATATATATATATATATATATATATATATATATATATATATATATATATATATATTAAATATAATATATGTATAATATATATAATATATTATATATATATCATATTTAATATATATCTATATGTTCACCAATGTATTTTTGTGTTTTAAAATTATTTATTATTTAAGTATATAATTAATATATTTAATATATATATATATTATAATGTATTTATATTATATTTTTAAATAATAAAGTAAGGTCTTATGATTTAATTCTGAAATTCAAAATATTAAAGTAAATATTTAAGTATTAATTATAGATATATAAAATATATGTAATAACATATACATCGAGTATATGCATATATTATATATATATTTTATATAAATATAATGATATTTGAATATCACTACTATAAGTTATTTTTGCAATGTATATATGAGAAAACAGTTTGCAAGTAAATGCTTTGATTGTGAAAGGACGGTTGTGTTTATTATCATTATGGAAAATTTTGCATTATGATTAAATGATTAAGTGTAGATTACAAAAAGATTCCCAACGTGTTAGACCACTCTCATGTGATTGTGCAAGAATTTATTTTATTTAATTTGATTAGTGCACTAATGCGTTGAGTGAATTGGATTTACGAAATCCTAATGTAGCGTACTTTATATTGCTTGTAATGCTTCCTCTTGGTGTGGGGCAGTCTAGTCAGTACTATGTAAGTCTTCCAGATAGGATTTTCTACTATGTGTTTGGGGTTGTTATGTCGGTCAACCTTGTTTGCCTTGGGTAGTGCATAATTGTGTCCAGTATTGTACCCGATTATCATGAACGAGCTATGTTGACTTCATGTCGTGATTAGGGATTCATTATCCCTAGGTTGCACTTGAGTACCCTTTGGTTGTGGTATAGTTCCACGTGTTGTCTTAGAGAAGTAGCTTACATTGAGGGCTGACACACAAAGTGGTGCCAGGAGATCTCAATGTAAATTAGTTAATTCAGTGAAAACTTAAACCAATTGATTAGTGTAGGTGGTACCAACATTTAAAAAGATTAATTTTGCCTCGCTCATGGACGCAACTGCTTGTATAGATTTGGGATGAGTCGAGAATGCTTGGAATGGCAAGATCGTTATCTTGCCCCTTCGAAAGATAACTGATTCCACATTGGTTTGCATGTGGGGTCGAGAGTCGTTAGAGGTTACCAGGATATCCCGAGATGGGGGTCGGAACCTAGGAAGACTTGCCAGGATATCCCATGCGACATTGTGATGACACTTCTCCTAAGTCAACAATATGTTTGTATTCGTGATGTGATCATTTACTTAAAATCTGGAAGCATTGTAACCTTTGTGTCATGTGATGTCATGTTTGTATCTTTTTCAATTGAGTCATGTTGCCTATGTTTAGAGGTTGTTGGTCTTGACCTGAAATCCTTGTTACTATCTCCTAGCACGGGGGGTGAGCCTTCGGGTATCACTTGGTTGGGTGGAAGGTGCACCTTACTCCGTTGTTTTTTTGGTGTTTGCTTATGTGGATGAGACTTTCGTGTTGGAGAGCTCGTGGGATCCAGTTGCTAACTTGGTTCTTTTATGTTAGTCATTCTTGTATTATTTTTACCCCTCATTGTTATCAAGGTGGAAATTATAATAAGCAATCATGTTATTGATTTACCTCATTCTGGGAATGAGTGATGTAATTGTAATTGTATAACTTTTGTTATTGGTAACCATGAAGGATCTCATGGACTTAAATGAAAATGTCATGCATGGAATTTATGTGCTTTAAATTCTGTAAGTGAATGTTGTTATGTTTCATTACATGTATGTTGTTTTTAATTTGGGATTTAGGTAATCTCAGTCTCGTAACCTTAGGGGATTGTTGGCTTTGTGTTGTGATCTTGCATGTATTTGTTATTTAAAAAAAAAAAAATTGTTGTGTTTTTGTGTAGTTTTTTGCAACTTCCCCTAGGGTTGCGTGGTGGGGCATTACATGTTTCACATACAAATCCTTTCCCAAAGAGAAAACCATCCTTCAAGTTCAAGAAAATGTGGTTTATGCATCTTGATTTTTTGCCTATGTTGTGTCATTGGTGGGTAAATGCTCCATATATGAAAGTGTCAAAAAAGTTCCAATTATGTAAAAATTTGATGTTTATCAAACAATAGGTAAAGGATTGGAATATACATGTTTTCAAGAACATTTTTCACTATAAAGAGCAGGTATATAGGGAACTGACAATGATTAATGAAACCATTATTTTGAATGGCCTAGATGCAAATTTTTATGAGCAGCAAAAGAAACTATAGGGAAAGTGGGAAAAATTGCTTGCAAGAGAGGAATTTTATTGGAGGCAAAAATATGGGGAGATTTGGCTAAGAGACGGGGAGCGTAATAGAAAGTTTTTTCATGTCTCCACCCAAGTAAAGAAAGCTATAAATTCAGCTTTTTCCATTCAAGATAGCTCTTTAGGGGAAGAACTTATTAAGGAACAAGATATTCAGCGAGAAAGTGTAAAGTTTTTTTGTAAGCTACTAATTTCCCCTGACAACCAATTACCAACTTCTCATAAAAGTTTTCAACAGTTATTAGAAGCAATTCCCACGTTAGTTACTGATGTTGATAATGAAGTTCTTTTGAATATTTTTACTTTGCAAGAGTTAGAGATAGTGGTATTCTCTTTAGCTCTAGATAAAGCTCCTGGTCCTAATGGTCTAATAGTTGTTTTCTTTCAGAAGTGTTGGGACTTTATTGGTTTTGACCTCCTAATGGATTTGGAAGATTCAAGAAGAATAGGTACTATGTTGAAATAGTTCAACACTACAAACATGGTTTAATTCCAAAAATCAGCAGTCCCAAGACTTTTGTAGATTTCCAACCTATCTCTTTATGCAATATAGTATATAAGATTTTTACAAAAGCAATTTATCTTAGGTTGCAGCCTTGTATTTCCAAGATAATTTCTTTAGAACAAGGATGTTTTTTCCCAAGTAGAGAAACAACTGATGGAGCTCTCCTAACTCATGATTTTTTTCAAGTATGATAGATTTAATTGACAATACTTAATGCAAGTATTGGAAAATTTTGGTTTTCATAAAAGATGGTGTAAATGGATACTTTCATGTATATCTAGGGCCAAATTCTCTATGATTATCAATGGATCCCCAGCTAGGTTTTTCAATTCAACCCAAGGTGTTCGCCAAGGGGATCCATTATCCCCTTTTCTCTTCATCATTATGGCGGAAGCATTGAGCAGATCCATTCATAAGGCACACAGTAAAGGGTTTTGGCAAGGTATTCCTATTTCCCAATCAAATATTTTTGTTACACACTCTTTATTTGTTGATGACACCATTTTATTTGGGTACTCTTCTCTAGAAGAAGCAAATCAAATTAAGGGAATCTTAGATAAATATTCATTGGTATCTAGTCAAAAGATCAATGCACAAAAGTCTAAGGTGTATGTTTTCAATACTAGTGTTGTTAAAAGAAGAATAGTTAAATTTCTAGGTTTTCAACTAGCAAAGCCTCCTTGTACATACTTGGGAGTGCCTTTTTTTATAGGTGCAAACAAATTGCATATTGGGGCAAGGTTATTAAAATAATAAAGCCCAGAATACTATCATGGAAAGCTAGATGGCTCTCACTCTCAGGAAGAATATTGATGGTTAAATCTATTTTGGCATCTATTCCTAAATATTATTTTTCTATCCTAAAAGTACCTAAAGCAATTATTTCACAACTAGAAAAGCTAATAAGAAGTTTCTTGTGGAGAGGTAACATTGATGATCAGAGAAAGATACCCTTAATTTCTCTAGATAAAATGTGTACAGAAAAGCTTAAAGGGGGAGTTGGTCTTCACAATATGATGGCAAGGAACATGGATTTAGGATCCAAATTGGTTTGGAAAATGTACAAAAATCCAAATGTGAAGTGGTGCTCAGTAATGCAAGCTAAGTATCTTGATAATAATCAGCCGATAAGAATTCTAACAATTGCAAATCCCCCAACTGGGTCAGTTATGTGGAACTTCTTGGTGTCATGCAGAGAGGTCATTTTTCCCTTTATAACATGGGAAGTAAACAATGGGGAAGATGTTAATTTTTGGAAAGATTCTTGGAATGGGTATCCGTCTCTGAGCTTATTTCAAGAGCTACAAACATCAGAAAGGATTCTTTCATCTTCTTAAGGAATAAATTTTATTGATTATGTATAATTAGTGGATGTAAGTATAGGTGGTGTGCATTGGAAATATTTTTCACAATTAGCTATTCCCAATAATGAAAAGGTTTTTTCAATAACCAGCTTGAAAAGTAGATTGGTAATCATATAAAACTCAAAGGATAGAATAATTTAGGCACTTTCAAAGAATGATCATTATACAGTAAAGTAGGGCTATAAAACAGTTATTAGTGGGAAAATGCAAACTCAAAAATAAAGGGCCTATTCTTTTTGTTGGAATATGATGGTGTTACCAAAAGCAAGCAGTTTTGCTTGGTTAGCATTAAGAAATAAAATCCTGACAAGTGATAAATGAGTCAAAATAGGATTGTCAAATTCATTTAAATGTGTTATGTGTCTTGAGGAATTTGAATGTGTGGACCACATTTTTGTCCAATGCTCATTTTCACAAGACTATTGCAATTACATCATAAAGAAGTTAAATTATTGCTACACTTTCCCTAGGACTCTTTGGGATTTGTTTACAACTTGGCCAGTCCTTTATAAGCCAGCTTTTTTTGCTTGTATTTGGAAGATTATACCAGTCGTTTTAATATGGGATATTTGGTGGGAATGAAACAAGAGAATATTCAAAAAGGAAGTCTCATCTCTTGAGCAAGTGCAAGAAAATTTTGAAAAAGCAATTTCTGAATAGACAAACTTGTATGTGCAAACTCATAAAAATATTGCATCTCTTTCTACAAGTTGGGATAATGTTATCTTGAAGGAATGGAGTTATATTGTGCTCCCATGTAAAGGTAATATTTGTCATTCTTTAGCTTGAAATGTTGATAGGAAGTTAGTAAAACGGCATCCTCCTCAAGAAGGTTTCTGGAAACTAAACTTTGATGGGGCATCAAGAGGCAATCTAGGTTTGTCAGGTGTTGGAATTTACATTTGTTCTAGTAAAGGTGAGCTAGTAGTAATAAAAGCAATCCACCTCCCTTATGGAACAAATAATTTGGCAAAGGCTCAAGCTCTTCTTCACGGTGTGAATTTGGCGTTTCAGCTTGGCATTAAGAATTTGCATGCTGAGGGAGACTCTTTGTTAATAATAAGTGCTTGTAAAGAAAAACATATACACAACTAGCAATTGAATTACATTCTTCAAAAATTTTGGTTGATGTTTGAGAATTTCCAGTTATTAGTTTTATCCCATGTATACCGTGAAGGGAATCAACTGGCAGATTGTTTAGCAAATTTGGGTTGCGATCAGCAAGATTTCAATTTTGCAATAGGAATGAATTCTATTTCATCCTTCCCCAAATTGGTAGAAATAATTCAGAAAGAAGGTTTCCAAAGTATAGGCAGGTGTTAGTAATTTTCTTTATGTTGTGTTATACATCTCTAAATCTTGTCTTAGCTAAAATTTGGGAAGCTTATCTGCTTCTAAGGACTCTATTGTTGCTAGTATATCATCACCAATTCTGTGTGAAATCTAATGTGACATGGGAATATCCTTAGTTCTTTTCATTATATGGTGGGAGATATGTAGTAGTGTCAAAAAATTAAGAGCTATCAAAGGTTTAAGTTGCCAGTGAATTGATTGAAGGCTAAAGTCACATGTGCCCAGATATTTATCCAATCCTTCTTCAAAAGTATTTCAACTAACTATTTTTTGAATGTTGATATTTATATCATATTCTTGCAAGGGTACAGGTCAGAATGAAGTGAATTTATCATTTGTGTGGGTGATTATAAACTTGCATAGCCATGAGGACAAGAATGTTCAAATGCAATCACTTTAGACGCCAATCTACTCGCAAGCATGTGGTGGGAATAAGTTATACATTCCCCTTTCTTTAAGTATTCATTCATAAAGCAATGACAAAAGGTTGGGTACATTGCACATTCTATAGTCCTTTGTATATAGTGCCATCAAAACATTCTGGAGTAGCAGAATTCAAGGTATTTGCAGCAGCTATTGAATAGTTATGCAATTTTGTAATCTTTATTTTATGATAGTATCAATTGGGAGAACATTCAGCTCAGGTTTTGGGTTGAAATTTTGATGGATCCATATTTGGATATACATGGA
This sequence comes from Sequoia sempervirens, assembly GCA_007258455.2. Classification (NCBI taxonomy): domain Eukaryota; kingdom Viridiplantae; phylum Streptophyta; class Pinopsida; order Cupressales; family Cupressaceae; genus Sequoia; species Sequoia sempervirens. Next base: position 12,400,863 of record VDFB02000017.1, read on the forward strand.
TTCTTTGTAATGGGATATGGGATTTAGGGGAGCTAGTTTTCTCTGTCATTCAATTTTGGTTTGAGCATCCAAAAATATGAACTCAGGATGATAAGAGTTATTGGTCAAACAACTTATACATGTATAAACTTATATTTATATTAATATATACAAGCATATTGCCTTTTTCCAAAACAAAAAAATATTTTAAAGTAAAAGGCTATCAATTACATAATAGAATTGCATACTCATAATACAAGACTACATCTATTTGTATAAAATAATGACTAATATAGTCATGAATAGTACAAAATTATTTTGATTAATCTATCATTAACAACTAATTATATATATTGCTTAGTAGCCGGTTGGCTTGAGGCTGTGGGATGGCTCCTCATGGTCTCGGGTTCGACTCGCTCTCGGGTTTTCCAGGGGTATGGGCTGGCCGGCTGTTGCCCCCAGAGGATTAGTCTCGCCCCCGCTCGCCGGAATGTCGCTGGGCCGGGTTAATCGCGGGGACACCTCTTGGTTACAAAAAAAAAAAAACTAATTATATATATTAGTTTTAAAATAAAAGGCTTAAAAAGAAAACAAGAATTTTAGAATAATTATATTTAATATTAATATCAATCTTTCTAATTAATAAACTATATTATCAAAACAAAATTATAGATTAGAATTATTTTATTTCTATTTATTATAATATAACTCATATTTATTATTATTTTTTTTTGTTTATATCCTAATTATTCTATATAAACTTCTATAATTCTATATTAGATTTATATAAAAGTATTAAAATAATTTTTTAAATAAAAAAATTATTACATAAAAAAAGAAAGTTATAAAAAAATGTTTTAAATAACATTTTTGAATAAAGTAGTTTATTATATGTTCATGATTATAGTTTATATGAGTTTTTTTTTTTGATCGCTAAGGAGGGATTATTTAGATTGGCCCCACACCAATGAAGGTCACAAGGGGGACCTCCTCCCCTTTAACATATTCAACTTAGAACCACTCATTCAACTTTATTCAACTAAGAAGTCACAATGGAAGTCCAAGAGCCACCACTTGGAATTCCAACTTAAGATGTCACTTTTGGCGATTCAAACATGGATCTTCATTTTGAAAACCATATGACCTTGTCATTTAAGCACAACCCCATTGACATGAGTATTTATTATTATTTATTGTTATGGTAAAAATTTCTATAATTGTTGTGTGAAAAATAAAATTGAGATTTTAAACCAAATTATTAAATTTTATACTATATTTAAATAAAAAGTACAATTAATTTTTTATTTAAATTATAATATATAATTTGAGACTAGTCTACAATCTTATTCATGTTCTTGACTTCACCTTGAAAATTCATCTAGTGAGTCCTCTTTGATATTTTTCTTATACATACATATATATACATATAATCTTATTATTTTTAATTAATTATCACTATTTTTTTTTTTTTTATAATTTATTAATTAATTACTATCATCATTATTTTTTATTTTCATGTATATATAATAATTATTTAGAATAATATTATAACTAGCAATTGCACCTTAATGTGCAATGGGTATGCCAAAGAGGTGTGGAAAGTCAATTAGGGAAAAAATTGGTCTATTTTTTGAATATGTTTGTGTAGTACATGAGGTCAATTGGTAGGTCATTTAGCAAATGATGTTGTTTGTGCAAAAAAGGTCTCATTGGAGAAGTGATAGGTGTAAATCAACTATGCATCCACTTATAGGGATCCAAACGTGACTAAAACAAAACCTCTAAATTGGGAAGCTAATCAAGCTCCATTAGCAATAAGCTCATGTTATGTTTGCAATCGAGAGAAAGGGAGTGAGAGGGAGAGGTAGGGATAGAAAGAGGGAGGAATAGAGGAGAGAAGTGCGAGAGAGAGAGAGAGGGGGTTAAGGAGATTGAGATAAAGAGGAAGATAAAGATGGAGATGGAGGAGGAGAAGGATATCAAGAGGAGATGGAGAGATAAAGAGAGAGAGAGAGAGAGAGATGGAAGAGATAAATATAGAGAAAGGGAAAGAATGAGAGAGGGTAGAAAGATAAAGATAGAGATACGAGGTGATGTATAGAGAGAGGTTGAGAGTGGGAGAGATATAGGGGTCAAGAGAGATGGAGAGATAATGAGATATATATAGAGGGAGAGATGGAAAAAGAACAATGGAGAGATAAAGATAGAAAGGCAAAGAGATATACATATAGAGGTCTACGAAGATGGAGAGAGAGGGAGAGAAATAGAGAAGGGAGAGTAGAAGTAGAGAGATATAGAAAGAGAGATATAGAAAGAGGGAGTGGTAGGGAGAGAGGGAGAGAGGGAGAAAGAGGGAGAGATAGGTATAGCAAGAGGGAGAGATAGGAATAGAAATATTAAAATTACTAAATAATTAAAAAAGCACCATGCACAATGATAATGAAGACTTTAGCATCCTTGAATTGAAATGATCTTTAAAATCCAATAAAATATAAAAATAATATAATTCATTTTGAGTATGCCTTAGAAAATATAAATAAATAAAAAATAATTCAACTCACCAAAATTCAAATTAAACCATATTATGATTAATGATAAAATTTGATGAAAATAATAATAAATTTGATGCATATAAAACAATCATAATAATATCATTAAAACTTTCATGACTTAATCTAGGAATGATTGAGTTTGATTTTACTGATTTGTATGCTTTCTAAATAGTTAGAACTATTAACCTGGGCAGTGCATGGACAATTGAGTTTTATTATCCTATATTGTTTACAGTAAGTATCTACTCTCCCTCCCTCCCTTCTATCTATTCCCCCACCTTCCACCTCTATCATTTCATCTCTCTAAAAGACTAGTCAATTGGTAAGCCATTTACATGATTGAAACAAAATCTTTGAATCAGGTGGATAATAAGGCTCCATTACTAATAGGCTCAATCTATGTTTTCAATAAGGAGAGAGAGGGAGAGATAAGGATATAAAGAGGGATAATAAAGGAGGGACGTGTTGATAGGTGTTTTTGCACCTTCTCAACACATGTAGTACACAAGTGCAATGCCTCTCTTGAAAGGTGAAAATCTGCAACTAAGTTCCAAATAATCACCCCAAGGTATCTCAGGTGTTAGGTCATGACTTCCAAAAACAACTTTGTCGATTGATGTGATTTGTTGGTAATCACAAAGGGCATTTATGGTTCAATAAACTTGGAAGGAATTGGATCTTCAAATGGAGTTTTGTGGGATTTTGGAAATGAAGTGCAATTGTTGTAAGTTCAGAACAGTAATCTAAAACTCCATGTTTGTCATCAGATTTGGCTTTACAATGATGTTGGAACTTTACCTTAACTTCAATTTTCAAATAAAAGTCAAAAGGGAAAAGGGATAGAAGGTTTCCTAGACCTACAACTAATGTTGAATAGTAACAATGGAGGATGTTACAGTGGATAGCCTTCCTAAAACTAAGTTCCACTTGAACAAAATAGCCTATAGTCTCATGAAACTAGTGCAATCTGTTGAGGTCTGTAGATTTTCAACTATCCATTCACTGTGAAGCATGAACAATAGATGAATTTTAAGTGTAGCAATAAAGTAATGTTCAGACTAACTTTGCACTATTGTTCATCATCAATAAACAACAAAAAGTATTAACAAAAGAGGCATCAACACCATAATATTCTTCACCATTAAAGTGCAGTATAAACACTAACAACTAAAAGTACCTTAAATTTAGAACAGCAAAGCTAAAATCTAATGTTGAGAAGAAGAATCATGCACACATGTGAAGAAACACAAGAATCCATCAAAACAATGCAATTCTCATTAAATTTTTGTAGCATGTCTATACACAACTCAACTCTCTTTTAAAATGAGAGGAGACCCCTATTTATAGTTTTCCAAAAGTGAAATGAATGGACAAGATTTACTTTCATTGTGTGGCCAAGATTCATTTTACACTAGAGTTTCACCTACCCCCAAAAATATAACATTATAAAATACATCTTTGTCTTTTCTCTATTTTGTCCTCTAGTGGCTCTGACACTGTAGCAGTTTTGTCTTCTAGTGACTGTGTTCTCTTTTCAGCTATACTGTCAAATATTCATCATCAATAATTGGCTTTCCTACATTTTTCTGAAGGGTGGCATATTCCACAAATTTTCAAATCAAATCCTAGAGCTTATCCCACTCCATGATGTTGGATTGGAGGATCTGAAAAGTCAACTTCTTGAATCTTCCGGTGATCTACTCCCAGTTTTTGGTGCATTTGGGTGTGGCTTTGATAACCTACTTAGACTAAGTAAATGCCCTTGCAGTGAAGTCCATGAAATCCAACGATAATGCATTTATAGCCCCTTGCTCTATCTTCTTGTGGAAGAATAGCTTGTTTTTCTCTGGATCCAGCTCTAGGGCAATCATGTCATAGTCTGTCATCATTTTGAGGTAGTCCTCGTTGTCAGTCCAGTGCTCCATAACTTATTCAAGGTCGAGCTCAACTTCATGAAAGACCCTCTCCAGAACATCCTTTTTGTGATCGAGGCCCATCTTCCAAGTTTCCACCTATCCAATGATCATCTTTTATAAGCTCTAATTCCTTCTCCCATGTTTTCTCAGGCAGCTTGAGCATGCTCTCAAGTTTAGGATACATGATCCTGTATAGCTCGGTGAACCTCTTACATGTCTTCTCCATGGCCTCTAACTGCTTTTGTAAATCCTGGAATTTGTTGAACATCTAGGCAACGTGACGCATTCCCATGTAATCATTATACCTATCCCGTTAGAACCAATATGCAATGGCCTTGGTCAAATTCTCCATCTTTTCCATTCTGTTTAACTCTTCTTGGGAGTGAAGGAACACAAAGACCACTAAAGGGGGGGGTGAATTTGTGCACTACAAATTTTAACTTTCTAAGCAATATGGCAATAAACACTGAAAGAATAAACTAGGAGCAAAAGAAAGGTAACTAAACCAAACACACAAAATGCATCCCATAACACAAGATATACGAGGAAAACCTAAGATGGGAAAAACCTTGATGAGAATAGCTGTTAGAGATTGCTGCTCTAATCCAGCCTCACAGTAAAAATGTTTTCTGTTACAATTTATGGGCACCAACCCAAAGGAACACCAATTCCAAGTTTATGAGCACCAACTCAAAGGAGCTTCTACCCCTAATCTAAGCACCCACTCGGATGATTATACAATAAGAGATTTCTGATTACAATTTGAATATCATGTTACAAATGAATTTTTGTAACTTCAACAGATTTTTGCACTTGAAAGACTTTTGTTAACTTTTTGTCCCCAAACAGCTTCTAGTCTTCAATCATTCACTACCTCTACAAGTATTTTTAATTGCCTCCTTTCTGTTCTTTTTCAACCTCACAACACACTCTGTGATCTCCTCTTCATCAACACAATAAGTTTCTTCAAAAACTTATCATATACCTTCACACACTTCTGCAAAAATAAAACATTCAACACTCATAAATGCATACTTTGTTTTACAGAGTTATCTTCTCTCTTTCTCTCCACTCATACCCTTTCTCTCTTCTCTCCACATAGAAACACAGACTTGTACCTTCTCTTTCTCTTTGAAAAGGTTACAACAAATGAATAATTTCTTTTTTATATATTATTACTATAGAACAAAGAAATTTTGTAGCCCTAGTCTTCAAACAAATATTTCTAAAACTTTCTATCAGTAACATTCTAACATTTTTGGATTATGAGGGGGTCCCTTTCCGCTGTAGAAGGTGCTTCAAAACAGGACATGCTGCTGCGCAATGTGGATTCGAGAAGAAGACAAAGACAACTACTTGGTGGAATGGCGCTTCTCTACAACATTACACAGTTGAGAAGAAATCTGATCAGCCAAGGAGCTTCTCTGAGGTGGTGGTTACTGATTCACTAGCTGCTGGGGCTTCTGATTCATAGGTTGTTGGGCTTTCGGCTGCTAGGGTTTCTCCTTCCTCCGCTGGGGGAGCTACCATGATAAATCATATTGAGCAAACGATAAGACCGGTTTCTGCCTCTATTGATGGTACTTCGTTTCCCATCTCTGGTGGCTCTCCGGTCATTTCCACACCTGTTCAGGCAAACTTTGATGTTACCTCTAGGGCTGCGGATTTTCATCCTCAGGAAATTGTTGGGCTGGCTTGGCAGGCTAAGGCGGCACAAGTCGAAGAAGGCTGGACTACTGTTACTGGAAAAAAATCTAAACCCTCTGGGCCTTCTTTCGATATGACTTTTCGCTCCAACAAGCGAAACTCGAATTGTAAAACCTAATGGTGCTTGTTTGGGAGTTGGTTTTTTGTTGACTGCAGGCTGTCTTTTCTGCAGTCTGGTCTTTTTGGCTGTTTTAAGCAGTTTGGCTTTTTGGTTGTAAAGGGTTCCGGATCCCTTCAAAATCTGTTTCCCCAATATCAAAAACATTCTAGCATTTTTGTTGCAACTTTCTGCACATTTTTGATATTCTTGTAGCAATATATTTTTAATTGGAGATATCTTATCATCCTCCTCTTATCCCATCTACAAGATTTTAATTCTCTTCTTGAGCAACTAAGTGATTCAGTGTTGCTACACATATTTAGACTAGTTGTCATTAATTAAAAATGCCTCTTCATTATTTTTTAATCAAAACAACAATCAGATTCTTGTAGCATCGATTTTCCCAATTTAACTATAGCTTGCAAATCTGATTTCAATATCTAATCTGCAATAAATAATAAATCTTATCTAGGGCATCTCCATCAACTGAACAAACTCTGCAACAGGTAAGTTATTCAAATAGAAGATTTAAAAATATTTTCATTGAGAGCTACTACAAAAAGAAACTTCTTCACTAAGCAAAGAATCAACAAAAATATGATTTCATTGACTGCCAAAGAAAGAAGATTATAAAACCTGATTAAAATCTGATATGCATCGATCATAGATAACCGCCTTGTTGAATGGAAGAGAAAACAAAAAAATCTGATGTGTTGACTTAGGGTAAAACCGCCATACCTCATGTTGAAGGAAGAAACAAATAAAAACTTTCTTTGCAGTCCTCAAATTTGCACGTTATCCTTTTGTTGTCATAACATTTGAGCAATACATAATACAACCAATCCCCTTTAGCCACACAAAACCCTAACAAATAAAGAAAGAGTTAATAGGCCAAATCACTACATATTCACCAAGTTATTACTTAGCACATCATTGTTCCACAAACTTTTTGCCACGTATATGCCAAAACAATATTTCCTCATTGGTCCAAGTTGTAAAGTTGACTATTGTTGACAAGCCATTAAGATGTTATTTGAACTGTAAAGTTCCTATCATCGTGAGGTTCCTGTAGCGTGAACTACACACAACTATAACTGCAAATTGTGAGGTTCCTACAACATGAATTTCTTGACACTGTGAACTTCCTATAGCTACATACAATGGTTTCTATACCATGAGTTGACATCAATGACAATCTAATTCCAACCAACAAACTCAATGCCAACAATCTCACCCTTTGGAATTGATTTCAACCAATTGATTGATATGCTTTCAACTAAAGTATCTCCACATCATACAGATAAACTTCTCCATCTAGATAACTTTCTCCCCCTTTGACAACAATGGAAAAGGGTGTCATAAAGACCACTTTCAGATCAAATACCACTGTGCTTGCATAACTTTCAAAGTAGCTTCCCCCCTATGTCATAAAATTGAAGAGACATTCAAATTGTCTCCCCCTATCATGTACATAACAAGATTCATATCTGGACTAATCAAATGGTAAGGTATTTTCCAATATGGACAACAATAATCTTCTCCATGAAGAAACATGTAAGGAGAAGCAATAATCATGGACAACAAAAACTACTATTAGAGATAAGAAGTGTATAGGTGTATGATATGAGCAGCAACCATCTTTCCTTGAATCTTCAAACTTGACACTTCTACTCCCTTGGAGTAGAAAAAACTTAGAGATGTAAGATGAAATCTAATAAGCTCCCCCTAAATCATAAACTTCCTTATCCAACTAAGTTGTAGAAGAGGGAGATACAACTCACAATCTCATTCTCAAATATTCAAATGTCTCTTTGGGCAATGGTTTTGTAAGGATATCAGCTATTTTCTCACCAGTATTCACATATTCAAGTTGAACTTCTTTTTCACTCACTTTTTCTCTCAAGAAATGGTACTTAATAGCTATGTGTTTAGTTCTTGAATGCATAACTCGATTCTTAGAAATATTGATTGCACTAGAATTATTACACATAATGGAAATAGGTTCTGAATATTCTACCTGAATGTTTGTTTCATCCAGAGAACTTGAGAACATGAGGCAGTAGCTATGTATTCTACTTCAACTATAGACAATGAAATAGATTATTTCTTTTTACTATGCCAAGAGATCAATCGACCACCAAGGAAGAAAGCACCTCCACTTGTGCTCTTCCTGTCATCTATGCACCCAGCCCAATCTGCATATATGTAAGCTTGCAATGTGAAGTCATCATGTTTAGCATACCATAAACCATAGGTCAAACTACCTTGCAAATATCTGAAAATTCTTGTTACAACATTCAAATGAGATTGTTTTGGAGAAGACTAAAATCTAGCTACCATACATACTGCTTGTACAATATCCAGTCTAGAGGCAGTAAGGTACAATAGATTTCCAATCATGGACCTAAACATGATTTGATCAACATCAAGTGAATCATCATTCTTGGACAGCTTGCAACCAGTCACCATAGGTGTACTAACAGGCTTACAATCATCCATTTGAAACTATTTCAACATGTTTTTAACATACTTGGTTTTTGAAATAAAAATTCCTTTGTCTAATTGTGAAATTTGCAAACCAAGAAAGTAGGGTAGCTCACCTATCATTGACATTTCAAATTCTTACATTGCATTTGATCAACAAATTTCTTACACAAATCATCATGACTTCCAGCAAAGATGATATAATCTACATAAATAACAATGATAACCATATGATTACCTTCCATTTTGATGTAGAGATTGTTGTCAGCACATCCTTTCTTGAAGCCTTGCTGATGTAAATAGTTGTCCAATCTAGAGTACGATGCTCTAGGTGCTTGCTTTAACCCATATAGTGTTTTTTCTCAATCTACATATATAATCTCCTTTTTCAAGTAACTCAAACCCTTTAGGTTGTTCCATGTAGACTTCTTCCTCAAAGTTACCATTCAAGAATACAAATTTAACAACCATTTGATAAACTTTGTAGTTCTTATATGCTAAGAATGCTAAGAACATTCTAATAGCCTCTAGTCTTGCAACTGGGGCAAATGTTTCCTCAAAATCTATGCCCTCGACTTGTGAGTATCCCTTACATACTAGTCTAGCTTTGTTTCTAATCACTTTACCTTCTTCATTTACTTTGTTCCTATAGACCCATTTTGTGCCAATAATGTTCTTATCAATTGGCCTTGGAACTAAATCCCATGTTTTGTTTCTTTCAATCTGTTGTAGCTCCTCTTTCATAGCCTTCATCCAATCTTCACTCTTGTTGGCCTCATTGTAATTCTTTGGTTCTATTTTTGTTAGAAGACATAAGTTGACTTGACCATCATTTCCAGCATGTCTTCTTCTAGTTTGCACACCAATATATTTTCTTCCTATAATTTGATCTTCAGGGTGGTACTTCTAAACATACTTGCTAGGGGGTTTGTTTGGAGTTTTTTCAAGTACATCTTCATTTTTTTATTGCTCTTCACCTTCATTTTGATGTTATTCAATCTATTTTTTTGGCTTTTTCCTTGACTGTTGCAAATCTTCATATATTCTCACATGTACACACTCAACTATTCTCTTGAAGTGTTTGTTGAAACACTTATAAGCCTTACTATGAGTTGAGTATTCTAAGAATATTCCATTATCACATCTAGCATCAAATCTACCAAGCTCATCATCATCTTTCCTAATAAAACACACTACCAAACACTTTGAAGTATTTGACATAAGGTTTTTTACCATACCATAGCTCATAAGGTGTCCTTTTACTGTGCACTCTTAGTAGAGCCCTATTTAGTGTGTATATTGTTCTATGAACAACCCCTTTCCAATAAACATTTGGTAGGTTTGACTCATTAAGCATAGTTCTTTCCATTTCTTTCACATTCATATTCTTCCCCTGAACAACTCCATTTTGTTGAAGTGCTTGAGTAGCATAATATTGTCTTCTATTCCCATGTTATTCACAATAATCTTCAAACTGATTTGATGTAAATTCTCCACCACGGTCTAATCTTAAACATTTCAACTTGAAACCACTTTCTTTCTCAACCATTTTTTTGAATACCTTAAACCTTTCAAATGCTTGTGACTTATCTTGTAGGAAAGTTACCCAAGTCATCCTTGAGTAGTCATCTATCAGCAACATAAAGTATTTGTCACCATTTAAAGATTTTGTCCTTGTAGGACCACATAAATTTGTATGTACTAACTCAAGTGTCTTTGTGGTTGAGTACTCTTTAGTCTTGAAACTCACTTTAGTTTGCTTCCCTTTTTGACATTCATCACAAATAGTGTTTTCTAGCTTAGTTATCTTTGGCATGTGTCTCACATAACCTTTTGAGCTTACCTTGACAAGGTTGTCAAAATTTATGTTCCCTAGCCTAATATGCCATAACCAACTCTCATCTACTTGTCCAATCATACATTGAGCTTCATGACATTCTTTCAAATTGCAGACATTTCCATATGTTTTTTTACCTTCAACAACTAATCTTCCATTTTTCTTCTTCCTAATTTCACATCCTTTGGAATCAAATGAAAATTTATAACCAATGTCACACATTTGACTTACACTAAGTAAGTTATGTTTCATCCCTTCAACATAGTATACATCCTTTGTGAGTAGTTTCCTGTCAATGCTTAGGGTTCATTTACCTTTTATCTTGATTGAGGAGTTATTACCAAGTTTAATTGAACCATCGTTCCAATCTTCTAACTGATTGAATTTGTTCATGTCGCCAGTCATGTGGTTGGAGCAGCCACAATCTATCAACAATAGATTTTTCTTCTCTGTGTGTAATGTTGTTAGTGCTAACATGCTTGATTGAACTTTATCTTTACTCACCTCTTTCCAATCTTTCTTGGTTTCATTCTTTTTTGCTGCTATTGTTTGTTCATTTTTGTTCTTGGGGGCAACAAATACATTATTTCCATGTTTAGTAGATCTTTCTCTACAAACTTTGATGTGTGTCCATAATTATGACAATAGTAGCATTCAATATTCTCATTGAACATAGGAAAGTTGAAGCTTTTACTAGTCTAACTTAAACTTATATAATTTGCACTCCTAGGTCCTAGATTGTTGCAATTGTAACACACAATATCCAAATCTCTCAATGGTGCAAAAAAACTTTTTCTCATGAAATTTGGAGCTGCTCTTTTCAACATTTTGCAATGTATGAACTTATGACCATATGCATTGCATCTAAAACAATAACCATAAAATTTAGGGATGTACCAATCATTATATCAAGGAATACTTTTAGTTGTTTCCATAGCAGCAGTAGACCTTCTCATTCTTGGGGCAGCAACATTAACTTGTAGGACAACAGCGTTATCCTTTGGGGCAGCAATACTATCTCTTGGGACAGTAACATTTTCACTTCTAGCGACATCAATACTATCACTTGGGGCAACAACATTTTCACTTGTTGCAGTAGTGAAAACAATCTTCTTGGTTTTTTCACCCATGTTAGAGCTCTCACCGTGTTCATAGCCAACACCACTATAATCTTTGTTATTTTTCTAATTACCAAGTATATCATTTAGTGTATTAATGTTGCTCTCATTTTTCATTCTCAACTTTAGATCTTCTTGAAAACTTTCTAAGTCTTTCCTTACAGTTACTACCTCTTGTTCCAACACATGACATTCTTTTTGCTTTGCCTCAGCTTCTGATTTCAAAACTTCACTTATTATTTGTGCTTCTCCCAACTATGTTTTTAGAGTAGCAATACTCTTTTCTAACTGATCTTGTTCTTTTAAGGCATTGTTCTTGAATTTGGTATGGTCTTTCTTCAACTTGTCTAATTCATCAAGAGCACAAATCAACTCTCCTTCAAGATCAACCTTAGCATCATCTTCATCTTCCTCATCACTATCAACTATTTTTTGTATTTTCAAATTGAGTATTATTCTCAATCTTTGAAGTCTTCTTGTCATTTAGAACTTCTTGAGCCATGAAGAGATTAACCTCTTTCTCATCTTCACTAGTGTCTTCAGCTAAATCACTTTCATCATTTGATATTTCACTTTCAACAATGAGAAGACTTTTCTTCCTCTGATAGTTTTTCTTCTTGGATTTGTAGAACTACTTAGGTCTAAACTTATTAGTTTCTTCAGTGTTATCTTCCTTCTTCTCATAAGGACACTTAGTAGGAAAGTGTCCAATCTTGCCACAATTAAAACACTTAAAGGGTATCTTGTCCTTGTACTTGCTTGATCCTTTCTTCAATTTCTTGACAAAATCTACTTCAACATTGTCAGGATCTTCTTGATCAACATTTGCAGCTTCTTCTTTTCCTTTCTTCACTAAGTTGAAGGAAGCTTCTCTCTTAGAAGGTTCAGCACTCACAGTCCTCATTTCATAGGCTAATAATGAACCAAATAATTCATCCATTGAGAAAGTCTTCAAGTCTCTAGCTTCTTCTAATGCAGAAACTTTAGTGTCATATCTTGATGTTAATGACCTTATAACTTTCTCAACAATTGCATTATCATCAATATCTTCACCAAGTCCTCTTACAACATTAACAATCTCATCCACTCTTAGTAAGTAATCAACAATTTTTTCATCTTCTCTCGTCTTCATACCTTCAAAAAGAGCTCTGAGATTTTGTAATTTCGCTTCCTTCACATTCTAATCACCTTCATAAATCTTTTGTAGTTTATCCCAAGTTTGTTTTGCATATTTGTAGTGCATAATTTTGACAAACTCAGTATCAAACAATCCACTAAGAATAGCATGGTTGGCCTTGGCATTGTACTCATATTCCTTTTTAGCATCAGTATCAGTTGGAGGAGTTTGGGGGACATTATAACCATTTTTGACAATCAGCCATGCATCACAACCTAAGGAGGACAAGTAGGTTTCCATTCTTCTACACCAAAAGCCATAGTTAGTGCCATCAAACATAGGAATTTTCACAGAAGTGGATTCATGCTTAGACATTGTGTTCACAAATCAGAATCTACCCAAGCTGGAGAAAGCTTCCTAACGGGGAACCAAGCTGGCTCTGATACCAATTCAAGGAACACAAAGACCACTGAGATGGGGGGTCAATCAGTGAGCTAAAAATTTTAACTTCCTAAGCAATATGACAATAAACACTAAAAGCATAAACCAGGAGCAAAAGAAAGGTAACTAAACCAAACACACACAATGCATCCCACAACACAAGATATACGAGGAAAACCCAAGACGGGAAAAACCTCAGTGAGAATAGCTGCTAGAGACTATTGCTCTAATCCATCCTCATAGTAAAAATGTTTTTTGTTACAATTTATGGGCACCAACCAAAGGAACACCAATTCCAAGTTTATGACCAATAACTCAAAGGGACTTCTACCCCTAATCTAAACACCCACTCAAATGATTATACAATAAGAGATTTTTTATTACAATTTGAATATCATGTTACAAATGAAGTTTTGTAACTCAAACAGATTTTTTCACTTGAAAGACTTTTGTTAACTTGTTGTCCTCAAACAACTTCTAGTCTTCAATCATTCACTTCCTCTGCAAGTATTCTTGATTGCATCCTTTCTATTCGTTTTCAACCTCACAACACACTTTGTGATCTCCTCTACATCAACACAATAAGTTTCTTCAAAAACTTATCATATACCTTCACACACTTCTGCAAAAATAAAGCATTCACCACTGAGAAATGCATTCTCTATTTTATAGAGTTATCTTCTCTCTTTCTCTCCACTCATACCCCTTCTCTCTTCTCTCCACATACACACAAACTTGTACCTTCTCTCTCTCTCTCTTTGTGAAAAGGTTACAACAAATAAATAAAAAATCATTTGTTATATTACTCATGTAGAACAAAGAAAATTTGTAGCCCTAATCTTCAAATAAATATTTCTACAACTTTCTATCAATAACATTCTGACATTCCTATAGCAACTTTCTACATATTTATGATATTCCTGTAGTAGTGTATTTTTAATTGGAGATATCTTATCTTCCTCCTATTATCCCATCTACAAGATTTTAATTCTTTTCTTGAGCAACTAAGTGATTCGATGTTGCTACACATATTTAGACTGGCTATCATTAATTAAAAATGTCTCTTCCTTATTTTTTAATCAAAACAACAATCATATTCCTATAGCATCGATTTTCCCAATTTAACTGTAGCTTGTAAATCTGATTTGAATATCTAATCAAAAATAAATAAGAAACCTTATCTACGGAATCACTATCAACTGAACAAACTCAGCAAGAGGTAAATGATTCAGACAAAAGATTTAAAAATCTTTTCATTGAGCGCTACTACAATAACAAACTTCTTCACTAAGCAAAGAATCAACAAAAATATGATTTCACTGACCGCCAAAGAAAGAAGATTATAAAACCTAATTAAAATATGATATGCATTGATCATAGATAATCGTCTTGCTGAATGGAAGAGAAGACAAAAAACTCTGATGTGTCAACTTAGGGTAAAACTGCCATACCACATGTTGAAGGAAAAAACAAATAAAAATTTATTTGCATTCCTCAAATCTGTGCATTATCCTTTTGTTGTCATAACATTTGAGCAATGAATCTGATTAATGTCATAATACAGCCAATCTCCTTTAGCCACACAAAACCCTAACAAATAAACAAAGAGTTAACCAGCCAAATCTCCACATATTCACCAAGTTATTACTTAGCACGTCATTATTCCACAAACTTTCTTCCACATATATGCCAAAACAATATTCTCTCATTGGTCCAAGTTGTAAAGTTGACTATTGTTGACCAGCCATTAAAATGTTATATGAACTATCAAGTTCCTATCACTGTGAGGTTCATGTAGCATGAACTACACACTACTATAACTGCAAACTATGAGGTTCCTGCAGCATGAATTTCCTATCACTATGAACTTCATGTAGCTACATACAATAGTTTCTATACCATGAGTTGACATCAATGGCAATCTAATATCAACCAAGAAACTAAATGCCAACAGGGAGAGAAGAGAGGGTACAGATGATGTGGTCGGGGCCTCTTCCTATAAGGATGTCTACTGTTGGATGTAGGTGGTGAGATCTACCATTTGTGCCTTCAACTCTTCTGTGGTGGATTGATCCTTATTCATCTATTGCACTATTGTGGCCACTGACCCTTTGAACTCATCTATTTTCTACTCTCTAGTTGTAGGGCCCAGGTTGAAGGTCGAGATGTTATAACTGGCTCCTACATCCTTGTTTGTCACAGGGGTAGCAATTTGTATTGTTCTCGACCCAGAAGTGTCTACTGTGATGTGTGAACGAACTCGAGGCTTCTCCTTTCTTGTGTTTGTTTGGGCCCTAGCCAATATTGCTTCGAGCCTGGCCTTTGGATCCACAACCACAAGAGCTTTCTTTTGTAGCTACCGCTCCAACCAATCAGGCACTTGGTTTCCCCCTTGGTTGATTCATGATCACCTTCCTCTCTTTGTTCATCTCAGGGATGTTCCTCTTCACGACTAGAGGCCTTTTTGTCTATCCCTCTCCTCTTCATCTATGTCTTCAATATGTATGGCCTTTTCTTATTCTAACTTAGCAGCAGTTGTGTTTTCTTTAGTGACATCTTCCTTCCGGGATGCCTCCCCTTTTGCATGCTCAAATTCAACATGATGCTCAAGCTCGGGACTCTTTCTTGGTGCATCTTCTTCTTCTTTATCTCCTTCCTTCTCTTCCTTCTCCTTTTCGGGAGGCACTTCCTCTTCTTGGATGGGGTCCTTATATTGGCCTATTAGTAAAGGCTCTTTGAGTACCTCCATAGTTACATCAGTGTCTGCCTTTTCTTTAGAAAGCTACCCTTCAGAACTAGCCTTCTCACCCACATCTTTGAGTTGTTGCGATAGCTCCTCATCTAGTTCTTGATCTAAGGTTTCTACTATATATTTTTCATTGAGGACCTTAGTATCTTCTTTTGAAGAGTGATTTTTCTTCATCCGACACCACCTTGTCCAAGTTTATGTTCAACCCGCCTTCTGGGTATTCAAAGTAATCATCTTGGAAAAGGTCCTCAGGCTCTTCAACTATATCTTTTGTGGCCTCCCTTTGGTGCTTCGTATGTTGTTTCTCTATCTCTTCAAAGATCTGCATGGTAGCCTCCATCTTTGGTGGCTTTATAGATGGCAGAGGAAGAGGTAGGGCAGCAGCAAGTTGGGCCATGAAAGCTTGTACCTTGGGGTCAAAGATTTCCCTAGAGAATTCACTGGGCACATTTTGCATGTATTTCGCGAAGGCATCCGGCAGAGTAAGAGATGGCATAGTAACAGTGGCTACTGTAGGCATTGGGACATAGAGAGTGGGCAGTGAGGGAGCAAGTGAGGAAGATGACAATGGGGATGCAGTAGACGAGGAGTCTAGTACCATTATCAGGGCCATTGGTGAGGTGGAGGCGAGGTTGACTGAGATATCCATGACAAGTGGAGATGAGACAGGCAATTCCTGAGAGGCGGGAGGTGGAGGAGTGGAAATGGTGGCAACAAAAATGGGAGTGAAAGTGGTACATGGTGAATGCGGCCGCTCAGTTTCTTCCTCTCCTTCATGTTGGGGGTCCTCAGTTGTGGGCATTTCACTCACAAATCCCCCTATTCTCTTTGCCTTCTTAGAAGATTCTCCCTCTGTAGTCTTCTGTATGCACACCTTATGCTTGGGATTGCGCTTGGGTGCATCCTTCCTTTTCTTTGACCTTGTCGCTAGAGGGGATTTGGGTGCTTCCTCTGTTGGGGCAGCAGCTACTCCACTATCAGTTTCACTCTTGAGCTCATCTTCGAGCTCACCATAAGTTAACTTTGTACCATGTACCTTGAGCTGATCAATTTGGGCATCTACCCACTGCTTTGTCCTATTCTCAATGGGCCTTGTCCATATATCAAGGTCAGTGACCTCTTCTTCACTCTATTCTATCAAATGGTAGAGGCAATTCGGCCACAGCATTGAACCTATCATCAATAATGTTACCATCTTCTTCGACTATCTGGTTAGGCACCAGGAATAGATTCACCAACCTTACGAATTGAGTTGTCATTCTCATGTAGTGCCTCATTCACACTTCCTTATCATCTTGGCAATTGGCCCAAAAGTCTTCAACCTGAGGTCAATGAGCAATTTGTCTTTTGACCCATTTCTTCAATTTTCCATATGGGTCCATTCTCCCTCGGCTTGTGTAGAGGTTTAGGTTGTACTCTACCAATTCTTTTTCTGAGTACTTCGCGCATTGGGTAGTGGAACAAGTGTACATGCCTTGCTCAAAGCTCGGGGGATAAGGGATCCTCACTCTATGCTTGTCACTCAATAGGGTGTGGGAATTCTGCAATTGTCGAGAGACCTCCAACAAGATCATGCGGTCGGTGGGGTAACGTGGCAATCTATAGGGCCTATCAGAGAACCCTTCCATTCTGACATATGTAAACTTTGGGAACTGTATGAACACATACCCAAACCGTTGGATGAAGGCCCTAGCATTGTGTGACACTCTTCTTTCAAAGTCTCCTCTTACGACTCTGATGATGTGGGAAATGAAAGCATCATTTACCCTCTGATATTCCATTTTGAAGTTTTGGTACTATAAATGAGGGTAGTGGTCGTATAACTTGAGGTCTCATTTCTTTGTGGTTGGGTTACTTGCGACAAATAGGTCCTTGTACAAGAACTTTTCTGCTAGAAGGTACACCAGGTAGGTCATATAGAATTTGGATGTTTTCTTCACAGCCATAAGCTAGTTATGCATGTTGTCACTAATGATCTTGACCCAATGGAATTTTGTCTCACCATGGATGATCTCCTCGATAAAGTAAAACATCCATTCTTCAAAGAAGGTAGCAATAGGGAGGCCCATTACCCTACTTAATAGGGTGACCAAGTCATGGTATTCTTCATGGAAGTTGCTCCTAAATAGTTCTTGAGGAACCTTGGTGGCACTGCCCCTCTTTTCCTTCAAACAATGTTTGTTGATCAATCTCTTGCATGTTAGAGGGTCAACCTTCCACATATTATCAGCATATCCCTTCTCGGTTTTCTCCATTACGTCAAATGTGGGGATATGGAATGTCTTGCCTATAGATTTGGTGGACAAATCTGCTAACACTCTACCCTCATGGTCAATGATCTTCCTATTATTGTGGTAGCATTCCCTACAAACCATAACTAACTATGGGGCCACAAGCGCGGGAGGGAAGCCAGATGCCTTGGCAAGACCACTTGCTCTGATTTTTCGTGCATTTTTAGTTATAGGGCGGATCATTACCCTTTGACGAAATTCATCTATGTCGACATGCTCAAGATTTGTGTCTGACATAGAATCCCAAGTGGAAGTGATCTTGGAGGTGCACTCCACCCCATGGCACTAATATTTCATCTAATCCTCCTCTTTCCCTCTTGGCAAGCATGTAGATTTATTTCCCTTTTCTTTCTCGACGGACTTCCCCGATAGACCCGCAGCAGGTTCCATAAATCTTGAATGCAAAGATACAGTAAGTGCATTCATATAGAAATTGGGGAAGGCATTAGTCAAATCCTACAAAACGAGGGTTAGATCCAATAATTCATCATTAGGAGATCATAAAATTTATCCACATCCATCAATTGAGGCTCTTTTGGATCCAATACAGTAATGTGGGTCCAGGGGTGCAGGTTCCCCTAGGTTGGGTGTTGTCAGGAGAGATTGGGAGCAGAACGACATTGGGGCCATGGAAACTTGTAGACAACTGCCCGCAGCAAAAGTTCCACAATAAGATCCTGATGGTCAAATTCTTCAGGAAGTAATATGGCACGTGTGGGACTTGGTTTTAAGGCTTCTGGAGTCATTTGATTGGTCTCTTGGTCCTTGCAAGCCTAAGGTATGCGGAGGAAGGAAGCTCAAAGGATGTTTGGGGCTCTGTCGTTAAGCAACGGTGAATAGGGCATGGTGCCCCATAGGGTGAAGTCTTCAGTGCAGGATGCGCAAAACCCTCGAACGTTTGGTTGTCATTAAGTTTGATCAACTCGATAGGTATGGGGCAGAATCAAAGGTAGTCATCATGTGATGGCCATTAGAAACAATGGTGGAGAAATGACGCTCCGCATACAACGATCTACACTGATGAGCCCATGTCATACTGCTAACTTAGAGTTTTCGTTGAAGACCCTGGGGGAGATGGCCTAGGCAGAGTCTGCAGTGCAAGTGAACGAAGTAGCTCGAGTGCTAAGGAGCGGTGAAGGAGGCAAGGCAATCCGTAGACGAACCCCCATTAAGATTGGCCTGCGCAAAGGTTCCAACTTAATGTTTTGTAAGCGTAAACTTAGAACGGTTAAGAAGACAACGGAGTCCCCGATGTGGAAAAGAGCGAGGGTTTAGCTATTAGAGAACGACGCTCAGGCGATGGTGAACAGTGGATGTCAGCCTGCAAGGAATGGCCCACACAAAGGACTTAGTCGTTTCAAAATTTAGAGGAGATGACTCTGGTAGGGCCTACAAGGTGGGAGGCAGGTGAAGGTTGGTTGTTTGCCAACGGCGGCAAAGTGACACTTTCCCACAAATAGCAACCTACATGAAGGGACCCACCAAGGTTCAAAGACTTAAGTTTTTTGTTAAATGTTTGACGCTTTGGGCTTTAACCAGGGCGGCGATGAGCGCATTGGGATCCGCAAGGAAATTCAAGCTATGTGAAGAATGGTGATGGAAAGGAAAGGCTCAATGTTTTGAGGGCACAATTTGAAGGTTTCAAAATAGTTTTAAGAGTTTAAAAGTGTATTCCATGTGGAACTAGCAATTGCACAGGCCGCTAGGTGTTTTGAGGGGTTTTCTTAAGATTAAATTGTTAACATGCAACCCTAACTACAAAAAGAACTAACTTCAAGATCTTGCAGGCGGACATCCCTAGAAAAGCATAACGAATTCGACGAAGACCGTGTTTTTGATCCCTCAGGAGCTTATGCAGGCATAGGAGCTTTGATTGTCATTTCTCTCTCTAACGAATTCGAACTCATAGGTGTGAAAATGACAGGTCCATGTGCCTATTTATAGGCAAAGGGTCATTAATGATTTGCATTAAATGTAGGGTACAATGGTAGGCACGCTAGTTGGAGCGCAAGAATCGACGAACCGGTGGCAGGCAACACATAACCGCAATGTGGGATGACCTCAAGGCTTTGTCGTTGACTAGCAACTAGGAAATAAAGGCAAGCTCAAATTCGGGACCCGCCATGCGGGTGGATGTCCCAGGTCAGTCGTAGTTTGAACAGTGAAAAGATGATGGCATGGCGCAAAGGGAAACCCGCAACTGTGAACCCGCAAGGCTTGGAGGATGCCAAGGCAAAAGGCTAAGGGAAGCCCACAGGGGAACCTTTGCAAAAGCTAGACTTAGAAAATTCTGGAGGTGATGAATTTGGTTAATTAGAGAATGATGACTTTGGTGTTCTTGGCCACTTTAAGCTCTGAATTAGGGGCATGCAAATAAGAAGAAAAGCAACTGGACAAAGGCGAAGAAAAGAGGGGGTCCTCATCCCAAACGAGGCGTGTGTGCTATAGGCACAACAAGACAAGTGAGAGATATAGAGAGAGATATAGAGAGAGGGGTAAGGATATAGAGATGGAGATGGAGATGGAGATGGAGTTGGAGATGGAGATGGAGATGAAGAGAGGAAGAAATAAAGAGATAGAGGAGATATTGATAGATAGAGATGAAAAAAAAAGAGGGCGAGAATGAGAGAGGGGGAGATAAAAAGATAAAGATATAGGAAGTGATATATAGAGAGGTAGAGAGAGAGATATAGGGATATCGAGAGATGGAGAGGTTGAATAATAAATATGGAGAGAGAAATAGAGGTAAAGAGATAGATATAGAGGTCTAAAAAAAGGAGGGAGAGGGAGGGATAAAGAGACATAGAGGAATGGATAAAGAGGAGACAAGCGTAGAGATAGAGGGGGGAGAGGAAGATATAGCTAGATATGAAGATAGAGGGAGAGGGAGAGAAATAGATAAAGAGAGGTAGAAGGAGATATCAAGATAGAGAGAGATATAGGGAGATATAGAGAGAGATATATAAATGGTGAGATAGAGTGATAGAAAGATAGGAGATATATAAAGAGGGGGAGAGGGGGAGAGCGGGAGAGGGGGAGAGATAAAGAGATAGACAAACAAATAGATGTAGAGATAGACTAATAAAGATGGAGAGAGGGAGAGAGAAAGAGGGGGAGATAGAGATAAGGAGTTATAGAGATATATGGGAAGAGAAAGAGAGATAGATATACAGAAAGAGAAAGAGAGAGAGAGGGGTAGAGATAAAGAGATAGAAGGGGGAAGAGAGAGAGAGCGATAGATAGCAAAGGAAGAGAGAAAGAAGAGGGAGGCAAGGAGAGGGGTAGAGATAGAGAGATAGAAGAGGGGGAGAGATGAAGAGTGATAAGTAGAGGGAGAGAAGAGGGAGAGAGAAGAGGGGGAGAGAGATATGTAGAGAGAGAGAGAGAAGAGGGGGGAAAGGGAGAGATAGCTCAATATATAGAGGGAGAGGAAGAGGAAGAGGGAGAGATATAGATATAGAACAATATAGAGGGATAGGGAAAGGGATAGAGAGATAGGAAGAGATACAAAGATAGGGAGATAGAGGTAGAGAAAGATATGGATAGAAAGAGATAAGAGGAGTGGGAGGCAGATAAAGAGAGATAGATATATAGATTAGGAGAGGTGGAGAGGTGGAGAGAGATATGGAGGAATGAGAGAGAGACAAACAAATGAATAGGAAGATATAGAGCGAGGATCAAGAGGGAGATTGTGAGAGAGAAATAGAGAGATAAAGATATAGAGTAGGAGATATGGAGTGAATAAGAAGTAGAAATAATCAAATATAGACGGAGAAAGAGAGATAGAGTTAGGTAGTGTGTGTATATGAGTGAGAGAGAGAGAGAGGTAGGAATAATCAAATATAGAGGGAGAAAGAGAGATAGAGATAGGTAGTGTGTTTATATGAGTGAGTGAGAGAGAGAGAGAGAGAAAGAGATGGAGAGGGAGATAGATGTATACAAATAGCTAGAGAGGGAGGGAGAAAGAGAGAAATAGAGAGGAAAGAGAAGTAGAGAGATATAAAGAGGGAGAGATAGGGATAAAAAAGAAAGATACAAAGATAGATAGATTTGGGAAAGATAGATGGGGTGAGAGAGATAGAAAGAGGGAAAAATCAAAAAGGGGGATATGGTGAGATAGAAAAAGATATATGAAGTGATATATAGAGAGAAGTGAAGAAGGATATAGAGAGAGCGAGAGAGATGGAGGGAATAAGAGAGAGGTAGAGATAACAATATATAGTTAGAGAGGGAGAGGTAGAGATCAGAAGATAGAGATAGTGGGGGGAGAGAGAGAGACAGAGAGAGAGAGAGAGATAAAGGAGGTGATAAAGACAAGTAATAGAGAGAGAGGGACAAAGATAAAGAGGGGGGGAGATAAAGAGATAGAGATAATAATGTATAATTTATATAAACATTAAATATATAATATTATACTAAAAATATTTAACTATAACCTATTTTATATTATATGTAATTTTATTTTATAATATTATCTTAAAAATAAAAAATTATATCTTATAATTTACTTTTATTTTTTCAAAATTTTAGAATAAAAATCATTAAAAAAAAATTAAAAATAATATAAAGTATAAAGTATAATAAATTACATTACATAAAATATTGTACATAATAATAATTGTGATAGTGAAATATATTTTTTTGAAATTTTAGAATAAAAAATCATTAAAAAAAATAAAAACAATATAAAGTATAAAGTATAATAAATTACATTACATAAAATATTGTATATAATAATAATTGTGATTGTGAAATATATAATATTTAAAAAAAAAACTAGAATAAAAAATCATTAAAATTCAAAATAATATAAAATATAATAAATTGCATTACATAAAATATTGTATATAATAATAATTGTGAAATATATTATATATTTTAAACATTAAATTTAGGCATGCATTAAATAACAAGTATAAAGGGTCAACTTGTTACATCGAAGGCGAAGACGGAGCTAAGATAGGCAATGAATGGTTGGTATCGTCTGTCATACCGTGCAAGACGATTGAAACATTTTCATCCATTGATTGTCAAGCTGGAAAACATTAGGTCTCTAGGAAAATTCACTGCCAACAATTCACCGATGGAAAATTCACCACCACCAACAATTAACTGCCATGGAAAATTAACTGCCAAAAATTCATGCAATTAATTTTTCAAACAGTGAATTGTCATGGTGGTGAATTTTCCCGCAGTGAATTTTCCATCGATGAATTGCTAGCGATGAATTTGGCATATGCCAAACATAACTATTTTTTGGTTTTCCCTTTCCATCTCTTCCTAGTTTTTAACCCACTCCTTCAACCATCCCATTGCTTGATATGTATCTTCCTACAATAGATTGCTACTGTAGAATGCAATGCACAAGAAAAACCACCACAACATGGTTGCCGCCAATTTTCTACCTTGTGGTTTAAGAAAAGCCATGGAAAACAATCAAAAGGATGGCCAAAGACTTTAGAAACTCTCAGGCAAATGCAATTGGCTGGTGTAGATCCATACTCCACAACCTCTACTACCATTCTCTCTACCTGTGCAAAAATGGGCGCTTTGGAACAATGTATGGACATCCATCAAAGAATAAAGGTTGGAGGAATTTTGTCAAATGTTGTAGTTGCAACTACCCTAGTAGACATGTATGCAAAATGTGGAAGCATAGACAAGGCACATGAAGTGTTTGACGAGGTGCCTCAGAGCGATGTGGTCTTGTGGACTACAACAATTGCAAGATATGCACAAAATGGACTTGTTGAAAAGGCTTTAGAAATTTCCAAGCAAATGCAATTGTCAGGTTTAAAGCCAAATTCCACAACCTTTGCCAGTATCCTCTCTTCCCATGCCAAAATGGGAGCTTTGGAATAGTATGTACATCCATTGAAGCATAAAGAACAGAGGAACTTTGTAGATATTATAGTCATGACTGCCCTGGTAGACATGCATGCAAAAAGTGGAAGTATTACCAAGGCACGTGAACGGTTTGATAAAATACCTAAAAAAAAATCTCATCTCATGGACTTCATTAATTGCAAAATATGTACAAAATGGGTTTTTTTCTTTGAAAAGGCTTTAGACTTTCAAGCAAATGCAATTGGCAGGTGTAAAGCCAAGTTCCACAACCTTCACTAGGAGCTTCGAACAAGGTATGTACATCCATCAAAGCATCATGGAAGGAGGATTTTTTTTTCAAATATTATAATTGAAAATGCTCTGGTTGACATGTACACAAAATATCGAAGCATAGAAAAGGCACATGAACTATTTGATAGGATACCTCAAAGAGAGGTTATCTCATGGAATGCATGAGTGGGCTGAAATCCTCCAAATGTAATGGCACTTGAACACCCCATTACAACTTGCTTCCATTCTCCTAAAATGGGTTTGGTGCAACTTCGGCCTACACGCCTTGAAAAAGTGGTTTTAGTGTCAACAATTCTGCAAAAATACAACCTACCACCCACGTCTTTCAACAGTTTTAAGGAACTTTAACCTACGTTGGAATTTCCAAGACAATTTTGAAGGAGAGGGTACACAAAATTGCTCATGAAAAAGGATACCAACAACCCTAGTGTAATGCCTTGCCCCAAGAAGTAGCTCTGGTGCGCAATACCATAAGGTTACTACAACCTATAGACATCACAAACTTAGCTCAAACCTAGCAATGATCTCTATCAATAGGATAGAATTGTCCCAGCAACTACCTACAGGTTAAAAGAATCTTCAATGACCAACAACAAATATTTTCATATTTTGTTGTTCGCATCATAGCTAAAATCATACTAAAATATGATTTGAAATAGCCTACAATAGAAGACAATGACTCTGCTAAGAAGTTAAACCTTGAAGACATACTGCATCTGTCCCTCACAGTTTGGTTAATGGTATAAAAAAATGATAATTACATTATATAAATTAAAAGAAATTTGTAAGAATAGGGTAAAAGGTACTTTTGTATGTGATACAAATGTAAAACACATGCATTATGGCATCATATCCTCAAAATTATTACAAACTTTTCATTTAGTAGGTGCCAATAATCATAATCTGTGCTCTTAGAAAGTTGAAAATAGTATATAGTAATGCATCATTAAAAAAATGGCTCTCATATTTTTGTCCAAATAATGTTAAGTATAACAATCTAACACAAGAATCTGAAGGGTTCACTTTTAAAAGAAGGTGATGTCGACAGTTTGTTCTATTATTTTGTTCTATCAAAATTCAACTACATAGCTTTTTAGTCAAACTCATTGACCCATATTTCATGAGTAGTGGTTCACACGAACCCATCTTTCATGAGCATGAATAGTCCATTTAGCATGCAATGCATCTAGGTGATGCTCACAAGGTGAAGCATTGGACTTCCTGGGAGGTCACCCATGATCCTAGTATTACTCCAACTCAGAATCATTGCACCCATTTAGCTTGCTATCCATTTACAAAACATTGAATAAGTGTTGTGAGTTATGACCCATTCATAATAGAGCCCCTTTAATTTTTTCCATTATTAAATAATTTGCTTCTATCTATAGTACAGTAGCATTGACAAGAAACCATTCTAAACATACAACAGAAATATAAATGGCACATAATAGATATCATTCAGAACAGGGAAATCTCATCCACCCAATCATATTACCATTCAAAACTAACATACAAATTCTCTAAAACCCAAACAATGTCAAACAAGATAAAATACAAGAGATGGCAGAAGATGAAATTTAGACATGATGACATCAAGGTGTGTCGGCTGGCTAAAACCACTGGGACGTCCAATATGCAACTACTTAATCAACAATTTCAAACAATAATGCCATGTACTTTGTTCATAGTTATTATTTAAAATTGGCATACTAACAAAATCTTGTGTATCTTATTCATCTACCTACACCATTGTGTTTGTAAATATCTCACATTTGATCCTAACATATGGTACTAGAAAAGCTTGATAATTATAGTTATTTAATATTTATTAGTTACCCTTGACTATCTCTATCTCTCTTATTCACTCCATCTCTCCCTCTCTCTCCCTCTCTCTCTCATTGTCCCCCTTTTCTATCTCTGTTTCTCTCTCCTTTCTCTCACCACCTCTTGGATCTTTCCCAAGTTATATCTATCTCTTTATCTATTCTTTCTATCCTTGTCTCTCCCTCTCTTTGTATCACTCCCTCTTTCTATCTACTCATCCTCTCTCCTCTCCTTATTTATTTCCCTCCCTCTATATATATATATATATATATATATATATATATATATATATATATATATCCCTCACTATCTCTCTCTCACACTCATACATACACACTCCTTGTTTCTCCCTCCCTATCTCTATCTCTATCTATAAAAATTGGTCTATCACTAATGTCACATTAAGCATCTATTTCTATCCACATCTTTCTCTACCTTTATCTCCCCAACTCTCTATCTCTTTCCCTATCCTCTCTATCTCCTTATATCACCCTTTATATCTCTCCCTCACATCTTTCTCTACCTTTATCTCCCCAACTCTCTATTTGTCTCCCTGTCTCTCTATCTCTTTCCCTATCCTCTCCATCTCCTTATATCACCCTCTATATCTCTCCCTCACATCTTTCTCTACCTTTATCTCCCCAATCTCTATCTCCCTATCTCTCTATCTCTTTCCCTATCCTCTCTATCTCCTTATATCACCCTCTATTTATATCTCTCCCTCTCCCCTCCCTCTCTATATATTGAACTATCTTTGCTTCTCCCCCCTTCTTCTCTATCCCTCTCTACCTATATATATCTCTCTCCCCCCCCTCTTCTCTCTCTCTCTCCCTCTCCATCTCTCCCTCTATCTCTATTTCATTTTCTCTCCATCTCTCTCTACTCATATATATATATCCTTCTCTCTACCTCTCTCTATATATCACTTCCTATCTCTAACTTTATCTTTCTATCTCTCCCTCTCTACCCCTTTATATCTCGTTCTCTCTTCCTCTATGTATCACTTCCTATCTCTATATTTCTATCTCCCCCTCTTTATATATTTATCTATTCAATCTCTATCTATCCCTCTCTCCTCTCTCTCTATCTCTCCCTATCCTTCTCTCGATATCCATCTTTGTCTTCATCTCCATCTCCTTTTCCATCTCTATCTCTATCTTCCTCTCTATCTTTATCCCTATCTCTATCTCCTTACCCTTCTCTCTCTCTCTCACACCCACCCCTCTATCTCTCCCTCTTTCTATCCCTATCTCTCCCTCTCTAGATCCCTCTCTCCCTATTGCAAACATAACATCATCCTATTGACAATGGAGGTTGATTATCATCTTGATTTAGAGGTCTTTTTTCAGTTATGTTTGGATCCCTATAAGTGGATGCATAGTTTATTTCAAGCTATCACTTCTCTATTAAGACCTTTGTTTCACAAACATCATTTGATAACTAACCTACCAACTTACCTCATGTATTGCACACATGTATGCAAAAAAAAAACCAAAAAAAATTCTAATTGACACTTCACACCTCTTTGACATACCCATTGCACACTAAGGTGTGATTGCTAGTATTTATTCCAAGATAGAAAGAAGGATAAATCTTTTCAAAGATGCCATGAAGACAGGCCACAAAAGTAGACATGGCCTATCACTTATTTCATTGATGGTTGAACTTCCATAGAAAAGCGAATATGCTTTAAAACCAGGTGAAAAGACCAACACGGAGATAACTTACTAGCACAATTTGATCTTTGCCAACATGCCACCTACATAGCCTACAAGCACAAAGACGTGGTGCCCTACAGAGAGTACTCGTGGTGATGAAAAAGTTGTGCACCATCGAATTACTATCAACCAAGAAAACACACCAAAAAAAGTACTGGTTGACGTGCTTGAAATCATTACAATACCACTAATCTTGGGTCGTTTGAACATTGGAAAAATCAATGGCCAACTTATCTGACTGTCAAAGAAATACTGGGCTCAACAAAAATGCATTCCACCCATGAAGCAAGTAAATAAATGCACAAAAAAGGAAAAACGACGACGGCAAGAACGATAAAATTGAATGCCTTCGGCATAACAAGCACTTGCACCTCAATGAGGTGCAATGGTTATGTCGATAGCAAGATATACTCTGGCAATATATTCAAGGGCGGGGAAAAAAATCGCAAGAAAATATAAATTGTTTTTCTTGAGACTAACTATTGATAGCATAAGTCAACTGATGATGGGATGCAAGAAGATTTGAATATGAACAAATGGAACTTTATTTAAATCGGTATGCTATGCTAAATGGTTTCACAACATAATATTTTTTGTTTGGATAGACATATTATGATACAAATTATGAGAGGATAGACATATTGAAGGAATGAAGGGACTGTCTCTTCAAGAAAGGGATGAAAATGCCACAGTCACTCCAATAGGCTACAATGGCAGGGAAGTCATAAAGTCATCAAGGAGTAGATTCACTTTTATCAATATTTTGATGGTTTAACCTCTAATTCTTCGCCATGTGCTTTTGCAAATAGTAATACATTCTTACATGTGCTATCTGCTTTGTCAAACAGAGCAAGGACAATATGGAATAGAGTTTGCAAAGACTAGATTTATAATGAGTAAGCCATGAGCAAATAATGACAAAAAACATGCAGCAGATATCACCACTAAAAGTGCAGAAATTTCATGACAAAAGATGCAGAAATTTCATGAGTAAAAGTGCAGCAAAAGAATGTTATGAATGCGCAGCAATAAAGTCATAAAAATAGAAATTATGGCAGCCATAAAGAGCAGCAAAAAGCCATAAATAGTGCCAAAAAGAAAAGCAGCAATACGAGCTCATCATGAGCAGCAGTAATAACTTCAAATGAAGGCAGAAAATAGTGCAGTAAAGATGTCATAAAAGAGCAGCAATATCACAGAATAGTGCAGCAAAAAATGACACAAAGGGGGCAGTCTTTGGTATAGGTGGACAGCATTGACAAAGCAAATAAATGAGGGTTCAAATTAAGACCGAGGGCAGATTTATTAAAGATCACAGTCAGAAGGACAGGAATCTAAAAGTTGAAGAAGACCAAGTCAATAAATGGCAATAACATAAGGCAATCATATGTTAGCAATGCTCAACAAACAAGCCTTTCAAGGGCAAGCCAAAAATCTTTGCCTTAAAAGAAGACAACCATAAGCTATAAAGGTCCTAATATGGACAGTCAAAACTTGGAGGAGAAGGGACACCACTTGAAGAGCCAACACTATCAGCTCCTACAACCAGTGTTGTTTTCTTTTCAACTTCACAGACCGTTGAATCAAGTGATGACCGTAGGTTAGTAGAAAGGGAATAGTGCAATCTAGGTCAGAGCATCAAAATGATGAGGGCAATGCTCTATAAAGTTCAGTATGGCAGGTGTTGATGCATAACAATAGACCTTGAGGGAGCCATGAAGCAAGGCAAGAACGATCAAGGGCAATAAGGAAAAGGTCATTGTATACCAAATGAGCAGTTTTATCATAAGGGACAGTCCACCTTGACTGTCATTTGTGACAGTAAATGAATCTTGTTTGTGCAAACTGTGATGGTCAAACACCTTGATGACTTCATGTACAATCCCTTTATCTCCATATGCACAAAGGGCAGAGTAATAAGGACTTAGGACAGTGATCAGACTAAAAGACCATCAATAAGACAGTCAACCCAATGAAGAAACACAACTATCAAATGACTTTATGGCAGTCCTTTTACAAAGGATAGGAGTTAAGAGAAGCGATATCAAAATGTACTGATGAAAGAGAGAAATAGCTATGATTGCAGGATATGAACGAAGTGGATTTGTTGAAAAGGCTTTAGAAATATATATGAATGAAGCAATCTCAGGGGCGGTGATGATTGCAGGATATGAATGAAGTGGATTTGTTGAAAAGGCTTTAGAAATTTTTGAGTAGATGCATCTGAAGGTGTAAGGCCAAATCCCAACACATTTGACAGCGTCCTGCCTATGCCAACATGAGCGCTTTGGAGCAGAGTATGTGCATCTGTTAGAGCATGAGTAGACATACACACAAAATGTGGAGGCTTAGACAAGGCATATGAACTATTGAAAAATGACAGTTGACTATGTGCATCAATTTAAAATGGAAAAAACTCAGAAATTGAAAATTGATATTGTATACACCTAAAAACGGCCATCGCATTTAGTTAATTAAATACAACCTATTTGATTAATGCTTCAACTACATATAAATAAGGTCTTCCTTTATTTGTATTGTTCACTTTCCTTTTAATTCTTCTAAATAATTAAATAAACAAAATACCCTAAACGTGTTTATTTAATTAACCTTCCTTAATCCTGATTAAGAATTAAACACATTTCTACAACTTTTTGTGTGCCAACTCATAAATGTCACATGAAAATAAATAAGCCTAATTATTAATTAGAATTATCCTTAAACACTTCCACCAATGAGAAAAAGCACATGGGTTTATTCCCCCACACTTCCAACAAATTTGGAGCACATGGGTCTTTGTTTCACACACTTGGTAATCCCATACATTTGGCATGTTTCCAATTGGTCAAGGGATTCTCTCCACACACATGGCACGTTGCCCTTGGTCAAGGGGACATCTTGATTCCTTTCATCTCCACCGTCTATCATTTTTCCTTTGAATCTAGACCATTGATGGGTGCCACCTCACAAAATGCTTAAGAAACCCTATAAATACACCCTCTTGCCTTAGCATTTATCATCCAAATTTTGAGTAATGTTATAATGCTATTTTGAGATACAAATTGGAATAGAAATAATGCCATTTTTCATCCACATTTTGAGTATTGTTACCATACAAGTTTTTTGTAGGAGCTTGGAGCTTTCATGGAGTTTTAAACTTAGTTTTCATATCATATGTTACTTTGCATTCTCATCTTAAATTAATTAACTGCTTCATAGTTACATTTTATCATCCCCATTGCATCATAGTTACATTTTAAGTTAGTTTGTTTTATGTTTGCATTTGAGCATATGCATAATCATGGATAGTTCACTATAGTTTCATATCATCTCACTCATCTCCACTTCTTCATCTATCATCAACATCGTCCTTCATTTATCGTTGCATCCATTATCCTTTCCATCGTTTCGTTTCATTTAGAAGCATACCACTAATCATTCCACCACACATTTGCACATAGAAATCATCTTAACTTGCATATTAAGCATCAAATCTCATTTTCTAGGTAGTCATTTTAACAACCTTTGTGCCCATAGAAATCTGAGGGCCAAACGATTTAATAAATCCCTGGAAATAGAGGACAATGATACGTATTTGAAAAGTTGGATTGTATTAAGAATAGAGTAGTTTTACTCGCTTCAAACTTTGAATGTAAACCGTCTCATTAAGGTTTGTGTTGGCATTAGAATCCTCCCACATTCGACACACGAACAGATATAATATTCTTCAAAATAAAGAAAATTTTGCTTTTGTTATTCCATATCATTTATAGTTCATAAAGATCAAAAAATATATATAGTAAATAAAAAAAGGGTAGAGATTTCTAAAAAATCCATGTTACCTTTTTTACTTAAGAGGGCTTATGTAAGAGAGGGGACTGGTCCTAAAATAACAGGTGCTACCCTCATGGAGCACAGCCTACAATTTTAAGGCAGCCCAATGTTTTTTTCACCTAACACTTACAGGATATTGATTAAAATAAAAACCCTCATTAGTCTTTGAAATTAAAAGTAAACTTACAAAGAAAATTTTTAAATGCCCTAGGCTTAACCCTAAATTTAACCCATGCTTTTCTTTTTCTGTTCTTCAGAGTCAACGTGAGCCAAAAAAGTATAACTGTACATCAAAAAAGTTCAGAACGACTTTTTGAAAATCTCTAGAATAAGTGGGGAAACAGCATGGGAAATGTGGCACGTTGTAATTACTCGGGATTACCTGAGAGATTTTGGAGTGTAATGCTTCTGTGTTAAAGAAAAAGAAAAACGTAGCCCTAACATATGGCTTTTTTTCGTTTCAGTCCAGTTTACTTAAATTTGCCATAAATCGTAATTGAGGCCCTGAAATATACAGAATGCCCAGTAAAACCTACTGGTTATTTGCATGCACACTTATGTGAAACGACAAATCTTGGTGCACTCTTGTGCATTGATCTATATATTTCAACCGATATTAAAAGCCTGACTTCAATTTATTTTAAATACAACGATCACAGATCCCTGAAAAACAAATCATACAAAACAAAATGGGAAAAGAAGTTTTCCGTGTATTTTTTTGCGAAAGACTTTGTTAATTCTTCCAAAGCCAAACAAAAAAGTTCAATAACCTTGCACTCCAGAAAAATTAAAGAAACCCTCATCTTAGCAAAAGAGTTTTCTACGGGCAATCCAATTTCTGGAAAATTGCCCTAAATCACCCCTACAGAGACCCTGAAATATAGATCTGAGTATCTGTAATGGGCAGATCTCAGTAAATTATATGTGGACCTATAGTAAATGTGAAGCTTTGCATTATTATTGCGTCATGCTAATTTTGTTTTAAGACATGTACTTAGATTGAAACTATAGCAACATTAACAGGTTCCCATTTCCTTGAATTGTTTTGCTTATAATTT
The DNA here is from genome assembly GCA_007258455.2 of Sequoia sempervirens. Taxonomy (NCBI): domain Eukaryota; kingdom Viridiplantae; phylum Streptophyta; class Pinopsida; order Cupressales; family Cupressaceae; genus Sequoia; species Sequoia sempervirens. The sequence goes on from VDFB02000017.1 coordinate 12,433,726, forward strand.
CCTCTTACTGCTTCTTTTGCAACAAGCAAATTCTGAAAGTACACAAATTGTGATAAAAATCACCCCTAACGAGACCCTGAAATATAGATCTGAGTATTTGTAATGGGCAGATCTCAGTAAATTATATTTGGACCTATAGTAAATGTGAAGCTTTGCATTATTATTCCATCATGCTAATTTTGTTTTAAGACATGTACTTAGATTGAAGCTATAGCAACATTAACAGGTTCCCATTTCCTTGAATTGTTTTGCCTATAATTTCCTCTTACTGCTTCTTTTGCAACGGCAAATTCTGAAAGTACACAAATTGTGATAATATATTATTATTTTCTTATTGGATCCTTAGCAAGGGAGAATCAGCATTGCAGAATGCCATCATAGGTCCTCACAGTAATGATTTTTATCTCTGATTACAGGAAAATAAGATAACAATGGCTATTAAAAATAGATCACTTCGTATAAAGGACATCAGCAAGAATCAAATTGTATTGTTCACTCTGTTACAAACAATGTTTTGCTTTCCCCGGCCCAGCAACTATCTGACAGGACCATTCTCTTTCCTAGATAAGAATAACTAACCAAATTAATAATACAGTACTTTACCTAATCTGAAAGCTAAGAGGGTTGTTACTTGTTATAAAAGCAGCTGAAAGCAATATCAAATTCAACCCTTTGATATCATTTCTTTAGTAGCTATTCATCCCTTGTTTCATTATATACATAGGGCCCTCTATTTTCTATTTTAATGATTGCAGCTATTCAAGGTTATAATCTCTTTAGGAAATGTTGATTTTAAAAAATTGATTATATAGTGCCAAGGTAGGATTCAACCAATATTTTTGCAATATAAGAGGTTAGGGAGCTTGATCAATTGGTAGAGAGGTAAGCAAAAGGTTCTGCAAACCATTCAATTTCATTTTTTGCAAAGCAAAAACTGAGGGTCCATAATTAATTAACCAATGTGGGAGGTTAGGAAGCTTGACTGATAGGTCAAGAGGTGAGTGATATTTTTCACAAACCACTCAATAGCAAGCAAAAATAGAGATGGAAAATGCAGGATGGAATTAGTATGCAAAGTTGGAAAGCTTCAGAACCTTGGGACATTCTTTTGGAATGACTCCCACAAATGGGCCTCTGTTTTTCAGTAGTCAAATTATCACACACATACTGCACCATGACCTCCTTCTTTGCTCCTGAATTATGAAAAAAATTGTTCTCCTTCCCTTGCTGGATGTGCCTGAAAGACCTTAAAGGATGACTTCAAGCAGCATGCATGTTCTCACTTTTCTTCCTTCCTCATCCATGGAAAAGCTCAGATATTGTTATTCTAAATATTGATTTTTTGGGCATAAGAAAGACAAAAAGCATCCTACATCATTTTATTAGTGTACACAATTAGTCATTCGTAAGTTCAGGACTATGTTCAGGATCCATGGCTTGATTTTGATTGCTTCCCAATTTATGCTACCATGGGCGCACAATGCACCTCTGTTTCACTTGAAGAATCACCCAGTTTATTGAGCAAATTGTTGGGAAATGAGGTGTCTCAACCTTGCTGCATATTTCCCATAATAGTTATTTTCATTTAATAGTTTCCTACAGCTGTTCCACACTATTGGTGCATTAAAAATTGGTTTATTAGTTGTCATAAGATGCCCATGTGATAGTATATCATGGAAGGACTGTTTTTAGAGATTCTATGACAGTTTTTATGATATTTGTAAGGGTCAAAAATAGGGGATTTCATTTTGGACGTGAGAGCTTATTTTAGACTGGAATCTTGCTGGAGAAGTCAAGCACATGGTTTTGTAAACCACTAGTGGTTTCTTGTATTGCTAGAGGTCTATAAATTGAAGGCTTGAGGAGTAGTTTTATATATTGAGTTTGTAGGTATTGTTATGCTGCCAGAATTCTTCAAGAGTTGTTAAGTGGTGATACTCTTGTAAAAGACTTGCTCTGCAAGTGTATGTAATCTTATTGTTGGATTTGAAATACATTGAGCAAGCTTTGGAGTGGGGTTTTTCTCCCGAAAGGGTTTTCCCCACGATAATCATTATGTCATGTGTTTATGGTTATTTCATTTATGCTCTTATTTGTTTCTTGGAATCTCTGTAATATTGAAGTTGAAATTTGCATATTCATCCTCTCAAGATTAGTGTAGGAAGCATTTCCGCATACCTTTGCTTCCTTACAAGTGGTATTAGAGCCTGGCCAGTTTTGGTCCTATTTGTTAGCTACAAGGTTTTTTGAGCTAATCAAGGTTTGAGTGGGAGCTTGTGCAAAGTATTTCATTTTTTGTATTGCAGGATTGTAAAGACGGCGAGCATATCTGGGAGGATTGAGGTAGAGAAGTTTTCCAGTACAAACTTTGAAATGTGGAAGCTAAAAATGGAAGATCTGTTGACTGATCGAGATCTATGGGATGCAGTGGATGCAAATGTCCAGAGGCCAATGGATGCAGCTTTGGCTGCAAAATATGATGTAATGGATAGAAAAGCTAAAGGTCTCATTAGACTATGTCTTGCAGATTCAACCCTGATAAATGTCCACGAAGAACCCACTTCGAAGGATCTTTGAAAGAAGTTGGGTGAGATATACCAAGCCAAATCACTTGTGAATAAGATTTTCTTGAGGAAGAAGTTGTATTCCTTGAGAATGGAAGAAGGTGGACGAATATTTGAGCATTTGGAAAGCTTTAATATGTTGGTGACTCAGTTGACCTCAATAGGGGTGAAAATGGATGAAGAAAAGTGCCAAATCCTGCTATGTTCGTTGTCAGACTCATGGGACGGCCTTGTCATGGCCATAGGGAGCACTTCCATTGTCTTGAAGATGGAGGATGTTGTTGGTTCTCTACTTTCTGAGGAGATGAGAAGGAAGGTCTCTCTAAATGCCAAAGAGGTTTTGAGTGTTCGAGGGAGACCAAAAAAAAGAGGCAAGGATGAACAGCAACATGGTCGTTCTAAGTCCAAAAATAAGGGGAGATCAAAATCTCTTGGTAAGTCCAAGGTAATATGTTGGAACTGTGGCAAACCTGGACACTTTCGAAAGGACTGTAAGGAAGAAGAAAAAGAAAAAGAAGAAGAAGAAGAAGAAGAAGAAGCAAAATTCTAATTCTGAGTCCAAGAAAGAGGATGGAGATGCTTTCATTGCAGCCTTGGCCACTCGTGCAAGTGATAATGTATGGTTGATAGACTCAGGTGCATCTTTCCACATGACTCCTAACAAAAACTGGTTTAGTAAGTATGAAAATTATGACGGTGGTAAGGTGTATTGGGGTGATGATTCTTTCCTTGATATTGTTGGCCGTGGTAGTATTCATGTGAAATTTTTTGATGGTAGAATTAGAAGATTTGATGGTGTTTTGCATATTCCGGGACTAGCAAGAAATTTATTATCTGTTAGCAAGCTAATAGATGCGTGTGTGCATGTACAGTTTTCAAGGGAGGCAGCATCCATGCTGCCCATGCTGTTTTGGGGGTTGCACAACCTTTGCTGTCAAAGAGATGATGCGTTTGATTTTTCCCTTGGAAGTTTCCTCTTTGTAGTCGCTGTAACTTTTCCACCGGAATAGTCTTTCTCGACATCAAACTACTCCGGTGGGATTTCCCACCTATAAGCTAAATATTTATTAATTATTTAAAATATCAATTATAAATATTTTTTAATTTCAATACGAAGGGATGTGGCCTCATGAGTATGCTTTAGAATAGATTGTTTAAAAAAACTTTTAAAACTTTCAAGCAAATGTAATTAAATAGAATGAAATACAAAGAATGGAAGACTATAACAAAACTTACAACATGGTTTGATGCCTATTTGATAAATTTCACCTTCAATCTTTTGTCCTTACTTTAGATTACACCAAATTTTCAATGTGCAACTTCTTTGGCAAATTTCCAACAACTTACAACCACATCATAAATAGCTTAACAACTCCAAAGTAAAAAACTGGTTGTGGTGCTCCAATGAGGGTAGATTAGATTGTGGAAATAGGGATTAAGGGCACCCACAACAAGCTAACACCAATCTGAAGGTTGTGAAAGGAAAGCTGTTCATTCATCAGGAATATGGTTCACCAGGCTGTAGATAGAGACGAGTTTTCACTTTTGATGCAGTAGAGACCATTGCTTCTCATTAAGGGTCAAATGATCTAAGTAGCAGTTCAAAACAAACTGCTAAGGTGGAATGCTTCAGCTTTGAACTTTTTCATGTATTGATGTTCTCAGTTGTATATGGTGAGGTGCTTTACTGAAAAGAGGTTAGAGCAGTTTCATAGCCAAACATCTTCAAATAAAAATCATCTTCAATACATTAGAGTATGTAATGTTTGTGCTTATTGGATTCAATTTCCTTTGAGGTTCAGCTTTTATAACAAGTTAATTTTTTCCAATTTATTGTATTGTCCATGGATCTTCAATTAAGTACAGACCATACAATTGAGCATATAGAAATGTAGCGGGAAGAAAGCAATTGATTCCTTGACAAATTATAGAGCTGCCCTTCCCCTTGGGATACTGTTCGCCAGTAAGAATGCTTTGACAAAAGAAAGCATTGACTATAAGGAATTTGTTAACCAAGTACAGTTTTGATCATAAGCAGTGGTACATTGGTTTGCACATGGACATCCCCCTTTTTCAGTCTACATCTTCTATGAAGATAGGCTAGATGTAAACTTTCTTACAAATCCTGATGCTTGTGGTTCTTTGAGGCTTTTCCTGTTGTTTTGCCTCTTAATGCTCATTTTCTAGTGTGTATAATCATAGTCAGAATTTTAACATCTCCCTTCCACTGATTAGCACCATGCCCTGCATTGCTTTACCTTATTGAAGCAAAGTATGGTTTTGTACTGGTTATGGTGAGTATATATTTTACTGGAAGAGGACTACTATGGGCAGGATCTATTGTCCCAGTTTTGTTTTTAAGTACAATATTCTGTCCTATTTGATGTTAGGGACTGACTAAAACAGAAGTGTGGCAGTTTTAATATGAAAACTTGGTTCAACTGGACAGGCAATAAATGCTTCATTCTTAAGCAAATTTAAGTCTTAAAACATCTGTTAGTCCTGGTAGTAATTCTATGGCCAAGCTTACTATTTAGTGGTACATATGTATCCAGAATGCGTGACTATAAATGCTGGGAAATCTAGAGACAATCAGTCCTGAACTCTGTTCCTTTAGGATTTTCTGTAATGTAGTTTTCCTGCTATTTCTATAGATTGATTTTTTCTTTAGAATTTAAAAAAAAAAGCAATTATCTTTTAGTATATACTTATTTAGCACACAATCACAACAATGTAACTTACCTAACTATTCAAAGATATGTGATGTAGTAAAACCTCATGGTGATCCATCTGGATCATTTGCAAGGATAGATCATGGTCAGTTTTGCTTTGGCTACATTTCTGCAGGAGAAAAGAAAACCTTTTTAAGAAAGTGTGTACAACAGAGATTTAACAGAAGGTACATGAGTAAAGAACTAAACAACTTAAGAAGGGATACAGATATAAGAAAGTTGCCTGAAGATCTCTGAAAGCTTGTCACCATAAGCGGACATGACAAAACCTCTGAATTATTATTCAGTCACTTCCTACAGTGATAAAAACTCATATAAGATAAATAACGTCTGAGCCAAAAATAAATAAAAAATTACTGTCAACAGAGCTCAATGATTTATAACTTTATTATGGTGTCTCCTAATGCATTGCCTACTCTTAGTGAACTAGTTCATAACATGGGGGCTGAAGATTCACATTTTAGTATGCGTCCACTATAACTCACACATCTGACTCCAACTGAAATCAGTGAAATAAATAAAAGAGGAAATCTTCTCCAAAAGAAAGGGGGTTATAGTCATTAATATTTGACTGTAGGTATATATATGTGCAGTTTCCCTTGATGATCTAAGACATGGTAAGGTATCTCGATTCATTGAAGATTGAAAAATGGCTTTATGAAAGGGAAAGTGAATTCAGAATTTGAAGCGCATACCATGTATTAACAATGACACTTCAGTGATGGTCTGCATCATGTAATTCAAATCCAATCATATTAAACCCCTTACTAAGTACTTAGGCACGCACTAGACATTAGGAAACATTTGTTCAAATAGGAAGAAGATGACTGACATATATTTAAAACTGAGAAAAATGTACTCTACAATTGACTGGCAAGACACTCTCTTCTATCTTTCAGGTTCTGATTTTGAATATTCAAACTTTGCAATTCTAATTTTGTTTTCAAAAGCACAGAGAGCAATACTTGCATGAATCTGAACAGTGGCTCCAAAAAATCAGTTGGCATCAAAAAATTTACAGAGCTTTCTTTTTGTCTTTCTCACTCTTGCTCTCATTCACAGAAACACACAGAGGGGAAGTAATCAAGATTTGATTGTTTACTCCTAGTCAGAGCTGAGTGGAAGGACATCAATCAAATATGACTTACCTTTAACTTTTTAAGACTGGCTCCAATGGTTGCATATGAACTTCTGGAACTCAAAATTTGATCCTATTGTCACCTGATACATGTCAAAATCAACTCGTAAATATCAAAAATGCATTTTACCACCAATGAAGGTGAACAGTGATACTCAGCAGAAACCTTAAAACTGCAACTCCCATCAACCAAGAAGTATGATACGGGTACAGTTCTCTAATTCTTACATGTTTGGGAGAAGTAGCTTATGAATGATCTTTGATGATCACCAAAGTCATGAGAAGGCCACATGGCATTGGATATTTAATGATTTTTACAAATTCAATTAAAGGCATTATGAGATCCCTGCAAAGTACGCTGAAAGAATCTAAGTGTATAACAAAACTGCACACAAGATTCCCTGCATGGTTGATGACAAAGATTAAGGCCCAAAGGAATAGATTGTCTACAATATTGTTTAAAGATGAGAAACCACAGGATTTTTAATTTTTTATATACAGTTAGGAGAGAGCAGATCACCATCATGGATAGCATAAGTCAATTGTAAGGTTAACCCTGTACAGATGCTTTTCACACCAAAATCTCCTTGTCTACAGTAATTTTTAGGCCATATGTTGATCCTTTTTCTATTATTAAAATATTAACATCACTATGGGGAAGGGAATAAGTCTTCAAAGTGGATAAGATCCTCTGTTCCCATCATGTCAAAAGTCCAACAGCTATTGTATCCCTATACTTGTCCTCCTGCTTTGTAAAGCTTTAAAAGAAATTAAACAGCTTTCAATGAGTCAAAGGGCCAACATAAACAATGCCATATTCAAATGCCCTGGATAGATCAGTTTCACCTGCATCCAATGTCATAACTTGGTACTATGCACACTTAGTGTCCAAGCTAGGATAAGAGGAACTTGTTTCCTACTAGCCCCCACCTTATCATTCTCATTCATCCCCCATACCACTGGTTTTAAAACCATATTTTCCCTGCAGCAATGAGATCGCACCATGGGCCAATGACCTTCTGGACTAATATTCAAAGAATCCCTTGTCTCACTTGAAGTAAAATCCTACAACTATACCACTTTCACCATTCACAATTTCTATTTCAACATCTATATTCCAAATAAGCATTATTTGGGCCCCTTCACAAAGAAACAGTTCTTAACGGACCACTCCATCATTTAGCAGCTACTTCTGGAGTCCTCCATCCCCTGTTCTTAAAGGAATGATTCCATTGTCCAAGGCCATTAACTCTCTACCATTGCTTCTCCGTACCTCACTACTTCTAGTAAAGAGTCTTGTTGGGGCTATGCCATAGTTTTCAGTCCCAATAGGTGGTCCTATGCAACTAGTTAGCCTATAAATGGTCCTAGGGCTGCAATTAGCCTCGCAAACTTCTTCTTCCAGCATTCCTATAAACTCACTATCCGCTTGCCTAAAGACATGTTTCAACTTTATTTGCATATCGAAATACTTATTCCAGCAGTATCCCTCGAATGCAAACTGTCTTGAAAGACCCTTGGGCTTCATCGGTGGAAGTTGAAAGAAGTCCTGGCTGACAACCAGCTGCAATCCACCTAACACTTGATTGGTCCCTCTTATTCTCATGGCTACATATTATAATTTGTTAAAAACACGCCATATATCATACTTATCTCGTCGATTATTAAGGACTGTTCCTAACAACCAATGCCAAAATTCCTGCAGTTTCCACCCCTAGCTTAACTCCAGCAAAAGAATGCAATGTTCTACCCTTAAGTTCACAAGCAGCAATCCCAGTTGATCCAATTACAAAAACAGATCAAGGACCATGCAACTCAAAATATGCACTCACTGCAAACTTAGGTAAGTAACTCTTACCAGTGCCGGCAGATCCAATCACAAACATAGACTTCCCCTGGAAGATGGTTTCGAGTAGCCTCCACCGCTCATTAGAAATCGTATTAGGTTTCCATGCCCTTGTATCAAAATGGGTATCATTACTATCATCAATTACATATGATACTTCATCCAGTCGTTTCAAGGTTCATAGGTTTAGGCATCAATATCTCCTCCAGTGCTGTTACTAGCAATTTTGTGTTCTTGCCATGCCAATTGTAGGGCGCTCTGGAAAGTTCAAAATCATCGAACTGCCCACTTTCATTTTGGGTGCCATCCATAACATAGGTATGGATGCCCTCCAAAGTACAGGGCACCCAAGAAGTTTGGAAACCATTAATGCTTTCTAAATTGTAGGGAACACAAGATGGTACAGAAAAATACCTGTTCTGAAAGTGATCATGCAGGGACTTCGATTTTTGTATTCCAAACTGACTGACATTGTTTACGCGTAGGATCCTTCTGGATGTGATCGAAGTTCTGACCAAGTGTTGTAATGCAGCCTCCCTCGTTCTGTTAGGTTTAGGGAAAGGAGGGCGATGGAATCCCCACCACTGCTAAACCTATTCGATTCAATATCGGTGTTAATTGAGCTCATTTTCCCAGTGCTTCTATAGTTGTTTGATTAAAGCAAGAGCAGACCCGCGGAAGGATTTTTTTGAAAATTAGATGTTAATGTTGAGACGTTGGATCAATTTAACGGTCACATTGGTAGGTTTCTCATGCAATCTAGGGAGTTCATGATAGGAAAAGCTTAAACAACAGGCACGTCGAAATCTAAGGGCAAATATTTTTTTAAATTAAATGCTAGGAGTACACAAATAAATGTAATAAATAAAAATACTTAAACATAAATCATTATGTACTTAGCTTTATAATCAAAATAATAATAAAGTCTACTGTTGGCATTGAAATCTAGATGTCTTGGGTTCACAAGGCAACCATGATAGCCTATGACTTGTCTTGCAATCAAAACTTACTATACGTTGTGAAGAATTCAACAGATTTGGGTCAAATTGTGCTCACAAAAATGTTAGATACACCTATAGAAATGATCTAATAATTTGCATAATTTTGTTTTTGGAATTGTCTAATTTGTCTTTACTTTCTCTACTTTCTTTGCTATATGAAACTAGTGGTATTTTAAAATACCTTGAGAAAATTGTCATTTTGTTGTAAGAGGTCATGTTCCCCTAGGTTAAAATCCAAAAAATAGGTAAAAGATTGAGGACAATACTCTTTATCCATGCATATTCTCCTAGAATGAATGTGAAGGTCGAGGTTCATTTTAGAACACCAATCGAAGTGCTTCCTTCACTAAATGAGAATGATATTCGAATATTTTTTAGAGGATAACAAGATAGGTCAGGGGATCTGAAATGAATACAATTAAATGCCTTCAAATACTAGCCCTTAACATCAAATCATGCAAACATGTACTTTGATGTTAGAGATGGTTTTGAGTGCCCTCTACCATTAATAAAAATTTGTACTAGGTTTGCATGCCCTTGTATCAAAATGGGTAGCATGCCCTTGTATGTGACTACAAGGTCAACCCCACAACTACAAAAAATGACCCTAGGAGGATAAATGAAATTACATCCAAGTGATAACAGTCAGTTTGAGACATGTGTATGGATAGGTGTAATAAATGCATAGTCTACACAAATTTATAGGAATACATGGAAAAGAAGATAGGAAAATGGCCTGACTTCACACAAGATTACATGTCACTTGCCAATATTTATATATTTGAAGATAGTTTCCTAAAATGGGAACAAATTTGAATAGGAATTAACATAGGTTTATAAATTTTAGCATTAAATCCCCCCCCCAACCAACTTTGAGGTGCATGTAAATCCTAGAATAATTATGTATCTCAAAGGATGTAACACTAACAAACATGCATGTAAAAATATTTAGACATGAGAATATTGAGTAAGAGGCATTTTCTACAATGTCTTAAATTATGGTATTTTATTAGGATTCAATTGCATATATGGTGTTTTATGAGTAAATGAGTTTGACTCAAAATCTACATAGTTGAATCTTGAGAAAATAGCATAACACAAAAGGCTATCAAAAGGATCCATGTAAAGTAACAGACCTTGATGAATGTGATCATGTAGGTTCATCCTTATTTATGGGTTCTTCTCATGAAACTACAAAATAGAGAGAAAATATACCATGAGCAAATTTTGTAACACAAGAACAAAAAAATGCAATCTAAATATCATTGTCAACAATCATAAGAAGGATGGGCGGGGGCCCTAGCTCGGTTGGCTAAGTATTTCCGTTGCGGCTCGGCTGGTCACGAGTTCTAGTCTCCCCCGTCCCGTGGTACCGGAGGGCGTGTCACGCCAGCGCCGCCGGTCACGTTAAAAAGTTTACCAGGCGCACTGCAGTTTATAGGGGGTCATGCTACCCGATTCCTGCAGTCTAAAAAAAAAAAAAAAACAATCATAAGAAGGATGAAGGTTCCCACCCCCACTATTGCTTCCTCACCTCATGGTGTGTCTTATACCCTTTGTCTCCTTCCTCACACTACCCTAGCTCATCGATTGGCGAGAGTGTTCATGCCCTCAATCGTGTGTTTGTTGAGTGATCTTATGTGAATGTGTTGGGTCATGGCTTGCCCTCTCCACCTATGGAGGGTTTGGTTAGGGCACATAATTTGTTCTTGGACTATGTTCCTGATTATGTGGCATTCATGAGGTCTTTTGTGTGGGTTGGGCTAGGTCTCATGGGGGTCACTCCTGAGTAGGTGCCTCATGCATGTTCCCATACATCCACTGCTACCTGTGCCCCTTCAGCTTCTCCTTCACCTGCCCATATTGTTTTTTCTCCCGCATTTGGTGTGTATGTTGTTCTTGTTGGGAATTGTATCTTCTCATAGGTGGCTAGATTTTCTTTTATTCACCCTCCTTGGGTTTTCCCTCTCCCCTATCCTAAACCTTCTCCAGTGATGGTTTATGGGGAGGATGTTGATGAGAACGTAAGTTTCTATGAGAAGCAAGGTTTGGTGTGTTGTTTTACCACTCTTTGACCTTCTCTTCTTGAACTTCACAAGTGGGTTTTGGATTCTTAGAGGGTTTTAGTGGATGGTAAGATCAAGAACTCTTCCCTTGTGCTAAAGGTTTCTTCATTGCTACCTTTGATTTTGTGGAGGATCGTTGATTATTGTTGGGTCATATGTTGGCTTGGGGAGAGATCTCTCTCTCGCTCAAACCTTGGACTTCTTCCTTGAACCCCCTCATCGAACCACTTAATGTGTGTCTGATGTGGGTAAGACTCTTGAACCTTCCCCTCCAATTTTGGGAAGAGACTTGTTTTGAGGCCATTAGTAATTCTATTGATCATTTCTTGAAGGTTGATGATTCCACTTCTTTCATGGGGCATTCAACCTTTGATCATATTTTAGTGGATATTGGCATCTCTTCGAAGCTTCACATGGATATGGTTTTGTTGGTTGGGGATTGACCTTGGTCCCAACCGCTTGATTATGAGGGGCTTCTATTCCAATGCTAACATTGTTTCGTGGTTGGTCACATGGCTGTGACTTGTTCTCCTCAACATCGTAATGGTGTTGCTTCTTGGTGGAAGAAGACTAGCGATGATCTCTTGACTGCTTTGGCTATTGACTCTTCAAAAGATGCTAACGTGGTATTTCGATTGTCTCTTTTGAGGATGTCCCTTCCCAAGCTTCTGTCAAGCTTCTTGTGGTTGACCCAATTTTTTTGGGTCTCAAGTTCCATGCAAGCATCCCTCCTCCTTTGGGTGCTTCTCCTTCTCTTGTGGTTGTCTCCACTCCATCTTTGGTTCTTCCCATGGGGTACCTCTTGCCCTCCATGGTGAGGTCCCAAACGATAGTATTGCTTAGACAATTGTTCATAGAAGGAATAAAGGTCTCTCCTCTACCTCTTCCTCTTCTCATGACTTGTTGGACAAGTCTATTGTTTAGGGTTGAGACCCTTGTTTCTTGTTTCTCTTTGGTTTTATGCTCTGGTCAAAAGCATAGTTGGTCTTTGTTGTGGCTTTTAGTTTCCTAGTAGTCTCACTTCTTGTGAGCTCTTTGTGTTAGGCCTTTATGGTTGTTTTATATTGGGTATGGATTGTTCTTGTCTTTATCCTAATCAAAACAATCATAAGAGGTAGCAAATAATTTTTTCGTGTACATAAAGTGGTAATGGTCTGCCTCACTTGGTGATTGATGTATGAGAGGGTGCATGGAGCATAAGTTATGTCGCATACTAAAAATGAGTGTGTACAGGAATCTCTAACTATTTGAAAACTCAACATGAGAGTGTTAGCAATAAAATATGACCCCTACAATCAAATGAATCCATAGGATACAAGGAATTATAGGAAAGGAAAAAACTATATATAAAATGTAAATGTAAGGTAAGCATGTAAATCATGTAAATTAATAGTTATAAATAAATGCATTGTGTAATAAGCATGCTAACATATTAAATGATAAGCATGGTAAGCACAAAAGTTGGAGATGATATCAAGGAACAATGTTGTTTCATATTAGTGTAAATATTTCACTTCACTTAAGATAGTGTTCATCCTAAGTGTAATATTACACCTAGAAATTAAGATTCTTAGGATAATATGAATATTAAATTTTCCTCAATTAGGTAGCTAATAATGGCATGCATTCACCTTGACTAAAGGTACACAAGTGGTGTTATTACATCATTGATCTTTGATTAATGAAAATTGGATGCTTTTTTTGTATAGTAAAAGCCACCTTTCTCTTGGTTAGATTGAATCAACTCACTTCCTTACTAATTATTCAAAGTTAATATCATACCTCTTCAACATGACATCTCCTTGATCCATGTATCCAAGAGGCCTATATATTTGTGTTACTTTTTATGAGTTGTTCCATTATATTGAGTATTAAATATCTTTATTTTATTCATCTATATTTATGATTAGCTCATAATCATGATGTCATAAGAACAATCGATTTCTAAGTGTTAAAAATATGTATATCCAAATGTTAGACTAAAATCAACTATTAATTTTTATAAATTTAACAAATAAAAACTTACCATTAAAAATTAAAATATATTTTATTTTTATAAAAAATTAAAACATCCTAAACATGATATTGCTATCAGGATTCAACCGTGTAGTTTCGAGTCAAACTCATTGACCCATGTTTCATGAGCAGTGGTTCACCGGAACCCATCTCTCATGATATTGAATGGTCCACTTAGCACTCATTGCATCTAGGTGATGCTCACAGAGGTGAAGCATGGTCCGCCCCGGGAGGTCACCCATCCCCGTTGCTCCAAAGCGGCTTAACCAGGGAGTTTTCTCCAAGGTTAAGCCCGCTTGAGTTGTTACCCCATTTGCAAAACCTTCAGCAAGTGTTGTGCCTTATGAACCATTCATAATAGAGCCCTTTAGCTCATCAATTGATAAGTAGGAGGTATTTTTCCACAGCGTGTCAAATTATGATATTGCTATCAGGATTCAACCGTGTAGTTTCGAGTCAAACTCATTGACCCATGTTTCATGAGTAGTGGTTCAACAAGAACCCATCTCTCATGATATCGAATGGTCCACTTAGCACTCATTGCATCTAGGTGATGCTCACAGAGGTGAAGCACTGGTCCGTCCCGGGAGGTCACCCATCCCAGTACTGCTCCAGCTCAAGCGCGCTTAACCAGGGAGTTTTCTCCAAGGTTAAGCCCGCTTGAGTTGTTACCCCATTTGCAAAACCTTCAGCAAGTGTTGTGCCTTATGAACCATTCATAATAGAGCCCCTTTAGCTCATCAATTGATAAGTAGGAGGTATTTTTCCACAGCGTGTCAAATTATGATATTGCTATAAGGATTCAACCGTGTAGTTTCGAGTCAAACTCATTGACCCATGTTTCATGAGCAGTGGTTCACCGGAACCCATCTCTCATGATATTGAATGGTCCACTTAGCACTTATTGCATCTAGGTGATGCTCACGAGGTGAAGCATTGGTCCGTCCCGGGAGGTCACCCATCCCGGCATGCTCCAGAAGCTTAACCAAGGATTTTTCTCCAAGGTTAAGCCCGCTTGAGTTGTTACCCCATTTGCAAAACCTTCAGCAAGTGTTGTGCCTTATGAACCATTCATTATAGAGCCCCTTTAGCTCATCAATTGATAAGTAGGAGGTATTTTTCCACAGTCAAATTATGATATTGCTATCGATTCAACCGTAGTTTCGAAATAAACTCATTGACCCATGTTTCATGAGCAAGTTAACCAACCCATCTCTCATGATATTGAATGGTCCACTTATCACTCATTGCATCTAGGTGATGCTCACAGAGGTGAAGCACTAGTCCACGAGGTCACCCATCCCTGTAGTTTCAGCTGCTTAACCGTGAAGTTTTCCCAAGGTTAAGCCCGCTTTGAGTTACTCCATTTGCAAAACCTTCAGAAGTGTTGTGCCTTATGAACCATTCATTATAGAGCCCCTTTAGCTCATCAATTGATAAGTAGGAGGTATTTTTCCACGCGTGTCAAATTATGATATTGCTATAAGGATTCAACTGTGTAGTTTCGAGTCAAACTCATTGACCCATGTTTCATGAGCAGTGGTTCACCAGAACCCATCTCTCATGATATTGAATGGTCCACTTAGCACTCATTGCATCTAGGTGATGCTCACAGAGGTGAAGCACTGGTCCGTCCCGGGAGGTCACCCATCCCAGATGCTCCAGCTCCGCCGCTTAACCGTGAGTTTTCTCCAAGGTTAAGCCCGCTGAGTTGTTACCCCATTTGCAAAACCTTCAGCAAGTGTTGTGCCTTATGAACCATTCATTATAGAGCCCCTTTAGCTCATCAATTGATAAGTAGGAGGTATTTTTCCACAGCGTGTCAAATTATGATATTGCTATCAGGATTCAAACATTAAATTTGGGCGGCTCTTTTCATTGGTATTTACAAAAGGGAATGAAATTTCTAAAGTAAATTAAAGTGTGGCTTCATTCCAAGAAAATTTCATAAAATATGGAGTGTTGTGTATATCTAATTGTCTTATACTCTAGGAATTTTCTTATAAATGGGGCATAGGCATATGGAATGGAATATACTCTAGGCACTACTAAAGATTTTTTTATAAAAAAGAACTTCCATATATGTTATATGCTAGTAGCCCAACTTAGTATATTCTAACTTAGTATATTCCTCTAAAAGAAATGTGTGTTTTTTTATATATAAGAGAGAAACATATAGAATTGGAGAAAAAATGATAAAGTGTATTCTCTTTGGTTACAAATGGTGTCAAATGATATAGAATTTACGATATTTTTATACAAAAATTCATATAATAGAAGTGACATTTTAGAGAAATTAAGCTTTTTTCTATTGTATTGCAACCAAAAGAAATTGAAAAGAAAGATGTTCAATTTCTTCATATGCCAAAGAAAGATGGATTGAAGCTCAAATAAGACCTAAAGTTGGGGAGAGCTCTTCAAGCTTGTATTCTTCAAAAGAGGTAGAACCTCCACCTCAAATTGTATGAAGGTCAACACAATGAAGACAACCATAAAAAAATGTATTCAACTACTGATTAGAGATGTATTTTTACTTTAAATCTAATATTGGTGAATCAATAATTATGCAAGAAGCTTTAGGTATGCATGATACAAATTCTTGGAAAATATTCATGGATGAAGAAATGGTGGCACTTAAAAAATTATGACACTTGAGACTTGGTATCTTTATTTGAAGGATGTAAACTCATTGTTTGCAAATGGGTATTTAAAAAGAAAACTAGTTATGATAGTAAGGTTGAAAAGTATAAGTATAAAGTGTGGTTGGTTGCAAAAGGTTACTCCCTAGTTGAGAGGTGGGTTATAATGAGATATTTTCTCATGTTGCTAAAATGTCATCCATTACTTTAAATTGTAAAAAATTATTTTTATAAATTGAGAAGATGGATGTGAAAATGGTTTTCCTTCGTGGTAATTTGGAGGAAGATATTTATGTCAAATTGAGCAACTTTTGATGAAAGGTAAATAAAATTGGTGTATAAGTTAAAGAATCATTTTATAGTCTCAAGAAATCTCATAAGATATGGTACCTATTATGAGCTTGGGATTTGAATGGTAATTGGTAAATTAGAGCATTGTGTTTACTAAAAAATTGATGGTGACCCTTTTTTGATTTTGCGCTTTATGTTGATGATATGTTATTTATTGGAAAGGGAAATAATTGATTTGTGAATTAAAATTTCAAATTGCAATAATATTTGAAATGAAACATATGTGCAACAAGACACGTTCTTTGATGGAGATAGAGAGAGATAGAGCAAAAAGAAAGCTTTGGCTTGGTCAAACTAAGTATGTGAATTCAATTTTATAGAAGTTTAATATGGAAGATTCTAGACCACTATGTGTTCCTTTTGCACAAAATCATCTATTATACAAAGTCATATTATCCTTTAGAGATTGAAGACATGAGTAGGTTACCTTATCTAAGTGTAATTAGCAATCTTAGATATGTTATGCTATGTATTAGACCAAATATTGCCCAAGAAGTGGGAGTTTTAAGAAAATTTATGTCAAATCCTAGAAGGATACATTGAGATGTAGTAAAAAGAGTCTTGGGTAAAAGTACAAAATTGTCATACTTTCAAACAACTTATCAATACCAGTGAACTTAAGCATTTCCAACAAAAAAAAATAGTCAAATATATGGTCTAGGTGGATTCATTCTAGATAAGTAAGATATGGGCCACAACTTTTTCAACTAGAAGTGTCCATTAAATGCATAGTTTGTACCACTTTGAAGCCAATTCACCAAAAAATAAAAATTATTCAAAAACATGATGTTTCAACAACCCCTCTTATAAATAACATTTTTTTAAATATAAAAATTACCTTTTTTGTAGATCTATAAGTGTAGCTTTCAAAACTATGATTTTTGAATTTAGTTTAATTTTTTTTTTTTTACTAATAATAGGTCATTAGTACTAAAATATAAGGTTGATTATCTTGTCAAGAAAAAATACTAAAATTTATTTAAAAATATGATGCATTGGAGAAAAGATTATATGTCAAGATATTATATTGTTTTCCTATTTTGGATAAATAGTTAAGACAAAAGGTGATGTCCCATGGTAACAGTTGTGTTTTCAGTACACACAAAATTCAAGATTTTTTTTTTTTTTTAAATAACATTTATCAAAATGCGGTAAAAATAAATCCATGCACTAAAGTTTCAAGTTATAAATACACAAAAAATGAAGGAAAAAGAATAAAATTTACTATATAAAGAATGACGTCCCATTTAATTTCACTTTTCAGCATTTTATTAGCAACTAAATTAGTGTCTTTTATAAAAAACTTATATTCAAATCATTTTTAATTTTTTAAATTACGAACAAAAAATACACAAAATATATACATTTCATTAATTTAAATCATTTTAAAATTCAAAACATGTATCACTTTTTAGTAATTCAAGTTAAAAATTTGGATTATTGTTGGTTGCTTCCTATAAAGTGACATGGTTTTGTACTTTTACCTATTTCACATACTTGTGTAGAACATCAGAGTATTCCTTGCACTATCATGGAAGCATGTAGGAGATAAATGTTCCTTGAGTACCCATGGATCTGTGGATTCAAATTGGACTTGATATGCTAATAGCAAAAGATTCACCAATGCATATGTGTTTACTTTATTTTGTAGTGCTATTAGCTAGATAAGCAAGAGGCAATTCATAGTCAATTTGTCTACTACTAAGGTAGAGTATATGGCAACTACTCGTGCATGTAAAGAAGCCATTTGGTTAAAATATTATGTTCAAATGTTGGGTTAAATCATGGAAAATTTACAGTTTATTATGATGGTCAAAGTGCAATTTTCTTAGTAGAGATCAATTTTTCATGTAAGGGCCAAGCACGTAGATGTGCAATACCACTTTGTTAGAGATATGATCAAAGATGGAAGTGTAAAGCTAGAGAAGACAGAAACTTTATTGAATGTTGTAGATGCTCTGACAAATCTTGTGTGCATGGAGAAATTCAAATGGTGTTATGAGTCCTTTGGCTTCTCAACCCTAGCAATTAGATTTTAGTTTTATTGAATTTCCCTTTTTCTCTTGCAAGGTATTCAACAAATGGGAGAATGTTGAGAATTAAGATGTCTCAACCTTTGCAAGTTCCTAGCATTGCAAGTATTTATTTATTGTATTTTAAATGGCCTTGTATGGAAAATGAGGTGTCCCATTTTTTGTTGGCACTTGATGTGTCATGTGTCAAATATATTGAGTTGTAAGATGTAATTAAATAGAATAACTTGAGGGGGGATGGGATGCCCTATTTTATGGGATCCTATGATAGATCTTATGATACATAAGAGAGTAAAGTTAGGGGAGTTACAATGGAATCTTATGATGGATTATGATGCATGTCAAGATTCATTTGAGGAGATTATGGAGCACTTAATTTGGGGAATGTGTTATGATTTATGACAAGGTATGAAAAATCTAAAAATCTATTATTTTTGGTGGATTTGATTCTCCATAATTTGGGTCATTGGAATTTGTGGCTCAAGTTAGGTACAACATTTGTGGGTGTTTTTCGCTCATGGTTTTTGGTTTCCATTTGATAGTTTCCTATATTGAATCTTATATCAATTGGTGCATAGTAACTTTGTAGTTATTTATATTGTGACTAGTCTAGAATGCTGCCAAAATCACTCAAGAATTGATTGTTGATTATAAACATGTAAAAACTTGTTATAAAAGTGAAATGTAGCTTATTTTCATATTTAATATTATACTAGGTTGTTTAGAATGTGGGTTTTTTATTGAAAGGTTTTCCTTACATAAATCATTGTGTAATGGTTTGTATTGCTTATATATTTTTGTATATATGTTTCTACATTTTTTGTAATTGTTTAGACTAGTTTTAAAAGTTTTTGTACATCACTCCTCTCAAGGTTTAATGTAGGAAGTTGATTCTACCGCCTTTACCTCTTACAATATGCACCTCATTGTGGAGAATAGTGTGAGGAAGAAATTGCTTAGAAATCTTCGGTCCCACCATTTGATTCAACTAACGGTACAAACAAAAAATATTAAACTAATCATCATTTAGAGTTGCATGGACACACCATGTATACACGATATTATTTTTGTCTTATTTTATCTCCTACAAGGCCCTACTCAAAAGGGATGAGAACCAACACTACTGACGCCTGAACATACCACCAATTAATGGAATAATAGAAAATAATGACAACTTTTGCTACTTTATGGAAGTTCATTGGTTGTTGGATGCTAACATGATGTAGTGGTTGGAAAATAAAAAAATATATTTTTGAAAACTTCTAGAGATTGTAGAATCTTGCCAAGGGTCCCTACTAACTTCATAGTTGCCAAGATCAATATAACATGAACAAAAGGAAGAGAGATCCTGCATGTGTTGATGTGAAACTAGTGCCTAATTGCATAATTGAAATGGTGTATTAGATTGGCAATCCTTTGGTGATGCACAACTCATTGATCAATGAGTGTTGCCCCTTCATGCTAACAATACCATTCAAATACTTGTTATGAGTGGAAAAAACACCAAACTTGGAAGATCAAACATTAAAAAACTCTCCTTGAAATCAAAATTCCTACACCCACAAAACTAAGGAACAAAGTGATAAACAACAAGTTGAGAAATTAAAAAAAAAAATAACAAGTCCAAAATGTCCTAGAAACAAAATAGAGAGTTGAAGCTCTACAAGCCTTAAATGGACTAATATGCATGAAAAGAAATAATGTGAACCATGTAGATGAATAAGCATGAAAGTAGAAATAGGTGAAATGTAATAATGTGATCATTGAAGAGCATTTATATCTAAATATCCCTTGATGGATAGAATAGCACAATAAATCTCGTAAGGTTGGGACAAGGCAAGATGTTCCCCAATGTAATAGGATAGCTCTAGAAGTATTATAGGATGATGAAAATATAGTAAAATCTAGGGAAAGATTGGTGCCCCCTAGTGAAATGATAGGGCAATGGAGGATCAAAGGCTAGAAGGGGGAAGGTAAGGTACAGTAATGTAAAGATATGGCAAAGTAAACTCTGTGTGCAATGGTGGAAAGCAAAATACTCCCCCAAAGTAAAGTTAACCCTAGTGATGTGATATGACAATGTAGGACCAACATGTAAAGCCATAGCAACATGATATAACAAGTAAAATTGAACAAATAACCTTGGAAAGTGAGATGTGTTAATATAGATTCCCTGTGTGAAGTTATAGGAAGCAACATGTATCAATGTGAACTCACAATATAGGCTCTAGCAAGTATGATGTCATTGTAATGGTCAATGTATAGAATGATGAAGCAAAGTAGCATGATATACCAATATAAGATCAATGAGTAAGATCTAAGGAGCATGATATAACAATATGATATCAATGATTTATGAGAATGAGCATAACATATAAAGCAACAAGCAACAAGATAAAGGAAACAAAGGCAATGTGAACATAGACAAGGGGTAAAGGACATACAAAAGCAAGTAGGTAGCCCAAGCAGGAAATAAAGGCAAAAGTAAGGCATACGAAAATAGTGAAAGAAGTGGAAACCAAAAATGCCCCTTAGGTGGGGAAGGATACTCATGTAGAAGAGATATAGAAGGTGAAGTGAATATGAAAGGTACAACAATCAAGCCATTAACAAAAGGGCCAAAATAAGAAAAGAAAATAGGGAAATCAAAAAGATAAAAAGTGAATGAAATCCAAACTAAAGTATATATAGATATATGTTATTATGGTGTGTATATGTCATGTAACAAATATCTTCTTAGGTACCACCTTTGGAACCTCTAATTGTAACTCATCCATTAGATCATCATTGTTCCAAAAGTCACCATTCAATTTATCCTCTTGTTGCTTTACTTTTTATTCTTCTCTACTTACCTTTTCAATTACATGTGGTTATTGATATATCACTTCATGCTAGGTGAAAAGATGTGTTCAATAGGTGTAACATTAGTTACTACTAATCTTACTTTTGCTTTAAAATTTGTGATTGTGATGAATGATAGACATTTGATGCACCTCAACTTCTTGCTTTAGTTTGAAAGCCATATCATAATGAATATTATTAAGTACATCCTCATTTCCCCCTTCTAGATATGATAATGATGTTAACCCATGGAAGAGGGAGACATGTTATAAATAAATTGACATAAAAGAGAATCTTCTAAGAAGGCGCACTCACATAGATGAGGTATGGACAACATCTAAGTTTCAAATATCAAAAGTAAACCATTCATAAATATATGTTGAAAGTCATCCTCACATGATGGAGACAATATTATCACCAAAAGCTTTGAATTTGAAAATAATTCTAAATTAGCTCTTCTTCCTTTTATTTGCATGAGTTGAAAGATCAATTTCTTAGGTTCAATATTGTATTGAAAATGTTTCATAAAAGCACTAGTCAAATCCTAAAAGGAAGCAATGGAAGCATACGGAAATGAATAAAACCATGTTAATGTATAACTACTCAATCTTGATGAGAGCACCTTAGCAAGCATTTGATCCTCATGAAAATAAGGGGAGAACGTAACTTAAAGTATATTTCATGTCATAATGGATCACCTTTATCGTCATACTATTTAAAACAAGGTGCCACAAATCAATTTAATGAAGGATAAGTCAAATTTCATATGCCCAAGGATTGAAAAACACTTTGGTAGTGTCATCTTATGATTGAACTCTATTCATTTTCCTAGTTTATCATCCAAGCCATGAGGTGGTTCACATAGAGTGGAATATCATGTTCAAAATGTTATGCATGCATCACATCATATGCGATACCGAAGGAGGATGTGAAAGTTGTAGCATCAACAAATACCACACCATCCTTGTATATGCCAAGTAAAACTTGTAAGAGATCAGCATTTTGTTCTTCATCCTTATGCATACCCAATCATATGCAAATCAGGATGTAGGTGAAGGTACTTCAAAAATACTCAAAATCATATCATGTGAAAGCATAAATGTATCTCGAGGGTTTCAAAAAAAATCAATAGAATCTAGTAAGGATGGGCTACTAGAAGGAGAAGAATGATAATCATGAGTAACAAATAGTCTTGAGTGTTGGTAAAATGTGTCTTAACCTTGCAATTACATAAGTTATTGTTGATACATAAGGTACTATTCATCCAACAATGACGGGGGGGTGTGAAGGTTTCCCCCCCCCACAAAGGGTTTGAGGGGATCATCCCCTTGATTGGGGTCCAAGGGCAATGCACCTTAGTGGGGACCTAGCCCCTAAAAGGAAAAAATTGTTCATATTTCATCATTTAAGTCTTAAATCTGACGATTGATATTTTATTAGTTTGACTTGCCTTAGAAGGCAACCCTATTTTATGAAGGCATTGCATTACGGTTATGTATTGTGATGTATTCTAAGTGTCTAATAACAGTCGTGTTGCCTCTAAATCTTTGGTTGGTGATAATCCTATGAGAAGCTTGTTTTGCAAGTATATTGCAATATTTGTGATTTCTGAATAATATATTGGGCGGCTTTTAGAGGGGTTTTTCTCCCAAAAAAGTTTTCCCCACGTATATCATTGTGTTGTGGTTTGCATAATATATGTGTTTGTTTCTGTTTAAATTTTTGTAATTGCTAAAGATCTATAAAAAAATTGTATTATTATCATCTCAATATTAGTGTAGGAAGTTGTTATACTACTTTAGCTTCCTTACACTAAGGCCAATCGTAAAATCAAGAAAGCACATGACAACTCATTAAAAGCTGAATTATAAGGTTGTGTATTCAATTCATGTCAAGTTCACCAAAATATAAGGTGAGATAAATTTATGCTAGAGCTAATCTAGTTAATCCAACATAATCCATATAACTTAAAATAAATCAACTTAGATTAATTAATTGAGTTGGGTATGGACACATTGATTACTTGCAATAAATTAAACACAAAAATATAAAAAATAAAATAATAATACTTAGCTCTATGAATGAAAAATGTTTGAAGAATAATGTAGACACCAAATCTAACATGACTTTTTCAATATTTATAAACTCACTAAAAATACCTTTGTGAAGTTGTTAGGTCACAAGGGAGTTTGCTTAGATCAACCCCTAGAAAGTGTATAAAGAAACAAATTGCTTAGATCAACCCCTAGAAAGTGTATAAAGAAACAAAAAAAAGTGTATAAAGAGCAAAGACGATTGTTTTTAATACTTGCAAAGTCTACACATGCACTCTTATGTCTTCGAATGCTTAGAAATATTTGATGATAGAATGAATACATTGAATGACATTGAATGCCTTTAAATAAATAAGATGCAATAAATCAGATAAAAATGTACTCAATAGTCGCTTGAAGAGATTTTCAATTTGAATTTTTTCATTTGAAAAATTAAAAACAGGTGTATAGACATATGTTTGAATAAAGAACGTAAAATAAATGAATATGTAATGTATATGAGACATGGATAAGGAGAATGCATACGGATGTGCAAACACTGGGGTAAGATAAGGCGTAGATTTATAAGATTGTGTAAATCAAAGAATGGAGCAAAAATTAAATGCATACGTGAATATGATAAATGTTAGGATACCATGAATCCATTGAAGTGTGTGTGCCAAAGGAGGAGGATCTGAAGTAAGATAAAGCTTCTTTTAAAATAAATCAATACGGTACAGGAGTGCTTCATATCTGGGCACAACAAAGGTTTCAGACCAGCAATGGCACATGACGCTGCCTCCAAACATAATCCATGTCTCTGCATATGTTTTTAATCTATAGGGTACACGGAACAATATCAGATGGCAGCAGCGGCTTTGCTAATTGCATTCTTTGATCTTCAGGTATTTCTACCCATTTGCGATCTGAGTGGCGACAAGCTTTCAGTTCTTACATTGTTAGGAATTTAATTCCAACTTTGATATAAGTTCCATGGATAACTCAATCAAGGTCGCGAGCCAAGAGTGAAGGTATATATAATTCGACTACCATCTATTAAAATTATTCCACAGCATTTTGATATCATAAATACGATGGAATCAAGGGCACAAATAATACCGGGTAAATAGGTTATGCCCCTGAGGGGCTTCTGCGAGTTTCCAGCCTGTGTAGATTTAGATCATAAATACTCTATGCCCCTGTAAGTTATCTTTTGTGCATCAAGAATATCCTTCTCTCTCGGTTATAATTTCAATTGAAAACACCACCACAAATCAAGCTTCCTTGGTTGTAAATCAACTTCATAACATTTGGCAATGCATATTGAAAACACGTATTCTTTTAGAGGCATGATCTAGAGATAATGAACATAACAGTCTAAATCCACATTATATCTCGTCCATATACAGTAACTTGTTTCATAAATAAAATATTGCGACACGTTTAATTTAATCTACTGTAATCGCTCAGCCCATATTGAATTTCACTGCCATATTCCTAATTCTTTTATTGGGCACTGGTAAAATTGCCGTAAAATAGATGTTTTTACGCAAGCTGCATATCACAAACTTCGATGTTTTAAATAACTACTTTCTGGCCCATATCAATTTAACTGATGAAAAAAGAGCATATATCTGAAACTTATGTCAGTCTTAGTTCATTTTATTTTTAACAAAGATCACTATATGGATTTGCCTTCATATGAAATTACTAAACTACTAAAATTATACGACCGGGGAAGAAATATTATTGCATGTTTCATGTGAATAAATCAGTCAATTGTTACAAATTTCAAAACTTGAAGGAAACCGAAAAACCCTTGCAATAAAGAAGAAAGGCACGTGCCATGAAAAATAAAGGCTCAAAGTTGGACAAGGCAAAAAATTTAGACTTGCAGAGACTAGCTAGAAACAACTTCAAGTTTAGTCAACAACAATAACAAACAAATTAATGCCCTTGACTCTACTTTAACCCCAGCTTTCCATACATTAGAGTTTACTTCATTGCATATTCATTCTCACCTAATAATAGTAATACCAATTCAACAAGTGAGCTGATTTCTGTAAGGCACAAACATTACTGTCTGAATCTCCCATCATACAGCAATGAAAAAAGGTTAACACAGCCTCGTGTAATGCTCTCGCTTGAAAAATAAAGCAGTCGCAAGAAATACTTTAAGATGCATATGTTGTCGTCAAGGCTGCTTCACATAGAATTGGCTGAGACCCATCTGCATGCTTGAAAGGAGGTTCCAAACCATTAAAAGGATGGGCATAATTTCAGCCTAGAACCTGAGTAAACTAAATGAATGATGGCTCTAATCTGAAGGACTCGCAGGAATCAATGTAAGATATAGATGATCTAACAAAAAAGACCATAAGACCACATCTTTGACATTACCAAGTGCATCTAAATTTCTTTCATATCCCACTTCAAGTCATATTCTGATATCAGTAGCTTCATACTTCAGACGACTTGGGAGAATTCTCAGGGGTCTTCAAATCACCTGAAGTTTTACCTTTATTTGCTTCTACAACTCCGCGGAATTGTTCAACTATGGAACCATCTTTAAACTTCAGTGCAAATGTGGAAAGGTTTTCCTTAGCTTCACCGGCACTGTTCACACAAACAAAAGTAATACCTCGCTTATCCATGTTGGTCAGCTTCATATCTGGGAATAAGTTTGCATTAAGGATCAGCCTGTAATTACCCTTGGACCTCATCACAAGTCTTGCCTTTCCTGTATCTGCAGTGGAAAGATTAACCTTAAGTTCACCCTTACCTCGTTCCTTCCAAGCCCCACCAATGTATTCAAACAAGACAGAATCTGCCGTAAAAACTGCTCTCTCTTTCTCTTCACCCGTTTCTACTGGCACTTCCTGCAAAGCTGGCAACCCACTTGCACTACCTGGAACATTATCTGATGCTGGAGCCCCAAATAGCCGAATGGAGGCACCACCATTACCAGCACTAGAGGGAGATGGCCCATCACTGCCAGGTGCCTTGGTTCCAAACAAAGTTTCCTTACCAGCTAAGGACCCTGAGCTGAATGCAGAGCCAAAAGAAGATGTACTGGAAGTTCCAGATTTGGGGAGCAATCCAAATGAAAACGAGGAGCTAGAAAAACCAGTTCCTGAGATACCTGCAAATGCATTCTGTGTGCTGGAGAGCTGTTGGAACGAACTAACTGCAGCGGATGGTTCTTGCTGAGATATTGCATGCACTTCCTTGACACTATCCTCTTTGGTGGTTTCCTCAACTTCTGTGGGTTGCTCAAGTTTCTTTTCTGTTGATTTGCTCTCAGCATTTATATTTTGTTCTCCATTCTCCTTCGAAGCTTCTGTTTGATTGGATTGGGCTTCCTCCTTACCTTTGACTTCTCCACCACTATTCACACTCAAATCAGTTTCAGCTTCTTTTGTCTCACATACTTTCTTGACCTCACTAATAGTTGTATCTGCTGCCTCTGTCTCAGATACTGGCATAGCCTCATTATTATTTTTGCCATCACTATGGGTATCTTTAGCCTCAGATGCCCCTTCCTCTTGAGTAACAGAAGGTCGCTCGTCAACACCTGCATACAGGGGAGTTTCAGAGGTTTTAGCTACAGACTCACCCACAGAGGTAGGTGCAGTGGGTGGGACCAAACGTATGCCCGCAAAAGGATTGGCAGCCCCAGTGGAAGACGTCATGTTGCGACGAACCTTTACAATTCTTCTACTTGCAAGAACCTCATCACTAGCCCTCTGAAAAGTTCCACTTTCTTGACCAGAAACCTCTTCCTCAGCATCAGGATCATCATCTCTAGAAAGTTGTTTGCCTGCAACCCTCTTCTTAGAGGGAGGCATAGCATTATCTGCATCACCCATTTGAGCTTTTGCACAAATATATGGTTTTGGTTCTTTGTAGTTCAATATCTAAATTTTACACTGTGTTTTGGTGAGTCTTATCTGCAAAAGTTCAAACAGATAATGAAGCAAATGACAGCTGTGAAAAACATAAGCAAAGCAAGGGATGCAGCACAAAAACCAATGACTAATGTTGAAAATGAACACCAATGCATTGCTGAAAACAAAACTATGAACAAACATAAGAAATTTTAAATTTAAGGTAAACATACATAAGAAGATTACAAAGCCAGGGCTAGAAAAAAGTCAATAAAATTTTTAAATGATTTAAGCACTAAAGGCATAGTTGCCGGGAGACGTAGGGTACTGGTACTGGTACAGGGACAGGGACGCCAATCAAATTAAGGTATATGAGTTAAATGAATAAAGAGACAGCTATTTTATATGTAAATGATTTGCTGGAAATTTTGGGTATGGGGACTGATACGTTGTCTATGTTCCCAAAATGGAGTTTCCCGGCAACTATAACTAAAGGCGACCACAGCTCATTCTCAAAACACATATCAAAATCTTTTTGAAGAATATCCCTATCCATTTAATGCTAGAAGTTTAAAAAGCCAGATCTAACTAGTAAAAAATTAAAAATCATTCAAAACATTAAAGCATTAAAAGTTTAAAACTTTTTACTTATGCTAAACTCGTAAAAAAACACAGCAAAATCTTCTTATATCTGTAGTCACATGTATACCCACCTAAGATGGAATACAAAGCAATGGACAAGGCATGCAATACAAAATCTAGGCAAAAAAAGACAATCTAGTTTAGAGACACATTGCAGGGAAATGTAGACTCCAGGAACAGACACACATATGAGCATATCACATAAGCTTTTTCAGTACAATCACAGGAAGACAAAGCATTCTGGGCATGTTGAAAAGCTTAAGATGCAAAAGGGTAGGGGATGCGTCCCCGTGTACCACTGACTTATTTGTGTTAAGTCTCCTTATTGAAAAAACATGGTCGAAGACATTACTATTTGTGGGGCAAGGTTCAAAGCCCCTATTGATGAGGAGGTAAAGGGCCCCATTTTGTCACAAAAGGTGGCTGATGTGAAAGTCACAATAAAGGAACAGCGACACATATGGAGGAAGAAGGGTTCCACCATCATGACTGATGGTTGGATGAATAGAAGAAATTGAGCATTGTTTAATTTTTTTGTTTCTTTCTCAGGTGATTTTTACTTTCTAAAATGCATTGATTTAGTGATTAGAATTTTTAATTTATGTTTCATTGAAATCATTGATTTTTTTTTTTTCTCAGACGACACAGTGTTTATCAAATCTATCGATGCATAGGGGAACACCAAAAATGTTAAATTCTTTTGCAAAGCTTTGGAAGGAGTCTTGGTTGATGTGGGTGAAGAGAATGTGGTGCAAGTAGTTACAGATATTGTAGCAAATTATGTTGTTGCAAGTAAACTACTGACTGACGGATAAGCACCCATCATTTTTTTCATTTTTGGACTCCTTGTGCTGCTCATTGCCTTGACCTCATACTGGAGGATCTTGGCAAGATTGCATGGATCAAAACATGTGTGGAGATAGCAAAAAATATTTGTAAAATCATATACAATCACACATGGGTTCTCAACCTAATGAGGCAATTTACATTACAATCCTTGCTGCAACCAAAGGGAGCTTTGAGATGCATGTTTGTTAGTGAGGAGTAGACTTCCTCATCATATGCTAAGACCAATGAAAGGGAAGATGTGGCAAATTGGATTTTTGATGAGTGAGGCTTTTGGGTACCTACGGAGATCGTAAAGATAAATGCAATTACTAATTCTACAACATATTTTCTTTCCTATTTTTATTTTATTTGCTTATTTTTGTTGATTCCTAATTATGCTAATGTTTCATAATAATTGTAGATCATAGAGCATTTAGTGGTTCTACGAGTTGATGGGGAGAAACCTGCAATGAGCTACATATATGAGGGCATGGATAGGGCTAAAAAGGCCATTAGATCCATTTGTGGGAGAGTTAATGATAAGTATCACCCCATTTGGAAAATCATTGATAGACAATGGCACCTCCAACTTCACAAGCCCCTACACTCAGTTGCATATTTTCTCAATCTGGCATTCCAATTCTACCTCGATTTCAAGGTGGATGAGGACGTTTTGAGTGGGCTCTACTCAATCATAGAGTGGATGATGCCCGATTCTGGTGTTGGAGCACAAATAGTCATCGGAATTGAGATTTTTAGATTTGCACAAAGAGATCTCTTTGCACGAGATATATGCAAGGCAGCTTGGTTGACATTGCAGCCAAGTAAAAATCTATTAAGGGCATAATATAAGTTTAAAAATTAAATCTTTCCTTTTGTTTCTATTATTATTTAAATATTTAAACTTAAAATTGGTCAATCATATTGATTTTTTTCTTTCTCAGCTCAGATGCATGGTGGGAAAGATTTGGTACTAAGGTACCAAATCTTCAAGGAATTGCAGTTCGGGTATTGAGTCAACCATGCAATGCTTCAGGTTGTGAGCACAAATGGAGTATGTGCAGAGGTTGAATGATCTAGATTGTCAATGCAGAGATTGAATGATCTAGTGTATGTTCATTGAAACCTTCGCCTTCACCAAAGACAAATTGTAGGCACTAACTTATCACCCATCACACTAGAGAAGGTTGATCCGCAATTAGATTGGAACACTCAGACTAAGGATTATATTTTTAGTGATGAGGACCATGATTGGGTTGACCAAGTGGATAGAGAGGCAAACATAGTAGCCATGGCAGAGGAGGATAGAGCACAAGCAAACACCTTGGATATTAGTGTGGGTGTCACTGAGACACAGGCAAAGAACATGGTTGCATCATCCACCAAGACCTATATTAGACGCCCTAGGAGGGTCAAGTGATGCAATCTATTCTGAACCATAAACTTCTAGTTTTTGTTTTGATATTTGTTTGGAACTTTTGATGCCATGGATTTCATATTCCAGGAGTATTGTATACATTTGACAACATTTATATATCCAATTGTGTTATTTCCTTCAACTAAAATGTGTGTTTATACTTGCGTGATTATTGTATGCTTGTGCATGTGATCAAAGTAGTTTCCATTTGATGAGGTTACTGTGTCTTTAAGGTTTATTTATTAAAGGGTGCATGAAACAAGTTTTAAATCCTTAAAAAATCTCTGAATTTCTTGGGTTTCTCAACTTGTCAAGTTTGTCGAGTCTATGCTAAGTCTGGGTGCCGAATCTGAGTCCGGGTCAAAAATCAGCTTGCCACATCCGAGGTGAATCTTAGTCTTGTAACACTGATATATATACATCAAACCTGAGAAACAAAAGATTGGCAAACCACCAGATCCAAATCCAGAACACAAGCATAAACCCAAATTGACAACTTAGGTAAAAAGTAAATACTAGAAATTGAACTGCAAAGAAAAAGCATTTACAGTAAAAAAAATTTACAGCTTAGACATGAAGTTCACTACCAATGACAGTGTAGTGCAAGAAAAGCTATTCACACATGACAGGTTACAAAATGAAAATGACAAACAAAACTGATAGAATCATTCAACAACCTTTTCATTATTGCCTATCAGATTTGACACACTTAACAAACAATCAGTTTCGCAGAGCAAAAATACAGCTAGACGGTAATGTGTGATACAATAATAGAAGAGCTATGCTAGTGAATGCACCCCACTTCTAACATATGAATTCCTCATATTCATATCCCATGTAAAGTCAATAGATGTGAAATACAGGAAACATGTAAAACCTACAAATATTGCTTAAATATGAAATAAGACAAAACGCCTCTAGTCTCCCACATATCACTCACCATTGAGCTCATATTTGCAGAGTTTGTGATCTGTAAAAAATTTATTTTACCTTTCACATATTCATGTTTTTTGATGTAGATCTTCAATTATTAAAACTAGATTTCTACACAAATTATACAAGAGATATCAAGCACAGCAGTATCTGGTATCTAATAGTCATATCCTATACCATATGAAAACAAAAGAGACACCATTAGTCACTGAAAAAGCTTGTGTGTTCTATTTGAAAAAAGAATAACATAAGATAATTTGAAATATGAAAGAGGGGTGTATGAATAGATTACACGTGTGATTTAAATATGGTCACTGGGAGATGCACAGCTATTGGTATAGGAACCCATTCCTAAGCCTGGGTTTCCAACTGATCAAGCCCTGCTCTAACCACCACAGGACACCATCCAAGAAAAACCCCAAAATTGCCAAGTTAAAACCTAAGTTAAAATCAGAGCCAGGATGGGATACAGGTATGTCATACTGTACACTGAAATGGCAATATTTTTGGAGACAGCCAACAA
The DNA here is from genome assembly GCA_007258455.2 of Sequoia sempervirens. Classification (NCBI taxonomy): domain Eukaryota; kingdom Viridiplantae; phylum Streptophyta; class Pinopsida; order Cupressales; family Cupressaceae; genus Sequoia; species Sequoia sempervirens. The sequence continues at coordinate 12,465,216 of VDFB02000017.1, forward strand.
CATTCTGGGTACGCCAATGCAAAAAACACACACACAAAAACACATATATTTGCAGCCTAAAAACTAATACTATATTAAATTTTATTTTTTTTAACTACATTTGAATAAACTATATATTAATAGAATACCATCTATATCATATTAATATTTTTTAAAATATATTAATAGTAACTAATATCTATACTAAAATAAATATTGTATAGTTCAATTAATTAAAATTAAAGTGTTGAAGCCTAACCTTAAAACAACATTTAGTGTCGTGAATTTCAAACCTAAAGGCTAAATGTGGATGGTAGAATGAAGTATTTATTTTGCTGGTTTGAGCCAGATATATCAACCAATACGTAGTGCATGTAACATTTATTAGAGTGTCTTTCCAATACATTGAGTTGAAAAAATGCACAAAATCATGTTCATTAAAAAGAGATAATGAAGCATTTGAATCCCATCCAACATTCCCAATTATTTTTCCCTCATGCGGCAGATAAAACTCACAATATAACAAAAAATGTTTTAGGGATTTTCCAATCCAAAAAGGAAAAAACCTTAAAAAATCATGTCCACCTTTGGAATTGCTCAAGATTTGCTCCAAAATTGACACATCAATGGTGGAACCATTTCTAGTGCAAAAAAATGGATCCCTAATCAAATCCACAAGCAATTTGAACCAAGATCCATTTCTAGGATGTTTCATATCCGAAATTGGCCTGTAGATTTCCCAATTTGGCAACATAGGTTAAAACACCGCAAAAAACATAATTATTCAACATAAAACCCATATAATTAAGAGATGTCTAATTCAGCCATAAAATGGCAGATGTGTGGCAACAAACAAGCAATCAAACCTCCCCAAGCAAATGGATATTTTTGGAAAGAAGTGAAAGGTGGCATAAGGAAGTTTTGGGCAAGACTTTTCCAAAGCCTAAAAGACTATTTGATCCACTTAAGGTTGGCTACACGGTCTGCTGGAATTCAAGTGGTTAAGGCAAACAAGGATAATCCAACATCCTCAACTCCTTGGGTTTTCAAAGCTTTCAAAAACTCCACATATTTGTTTCATAGTTGCACTGATTTCTGCAAAAGCCAAATTTCAAAGGACTGACCCAACTTGGATCTAGGGCTTACAGAAAATCTAGCAGTGGAGGCTTAAAGTACCACATCTTTTGAGGTGCAAGTAGAGAAGATTTCTTTAATCCCTTAGCCTCTGCCACTTCTCCCCATCAAATTCTTACTTCACACTTTCCTTGGGGATTTGACAATCACTTTAACATTTGAACAAATTGATCTCCACATTTTTTATGACTACAACGAAATCACAAAGAAATTGGGTTCTAAGTCCATTATTTTAAGAAATATGGGGAGTCACCACAATGTGCAAAGTTTATTGGTGTGGTGTAACAAGAACTAGAGCAACGTGGTGCCCCCCTCAATAAAACTCTTAGATCATGGCCTCTTTCTAGTCACTTTTCAATCTGTTGATGTTCACAGATATGTTTTGGATCACAGACCATGGGTTTTTGAGAAAACGGGTGTGTTTATGACACCATGGTCTCCTTTCTTTGACCCTATCAATGCACACATTTCTAATATACTGATTTGGCTGTGTCTGCACAACATTCCTTTAATTATGAGGAATTCTAGTCTCATTCAAAAATCCAACAAATCAAATTGGTAAATTTATCAAGCTACATGAGGGTCCCTTGAACAACTCATTAAGATTCCTTAGGGTTTGTGCTTTGATAGACATTTCTATGCCTACTACACACAAGGTCAAAATTGATTCCTCTAATGGATCTTGGATGCAATTTATAAACCGTTGGCTGCACAGTAAGTTTGCATCTAGGTGTCGAGCAATAAACCTTGAAAATCAAGTACCAAAAACCGGTAGTTCATATGCTGATTTATTTGACAAAACCACAGGATATTCTTGAACCACGCCTCACAAGTCTCTTACCAAGATACAATTGTTGAAAACAGTTCCACATGTATGGACTCTCCAAGCATGGAGACCATTCCACCTTTGGGGATCTTCAAGATAAAAAGCAAAACTTTAAAGGGTTGAAGGATTAACTATGTCATGAAAATCATCTCCTAGAGGATAAGGATCACCTCCTCCTAGCTTTTTTCAGATGAGTAGGATTTTAGCCTTCAAGATCACTTAGAGTGTTAGAATTAGGTGTTGTACACCTTGCATAATGTTTATATTGTTTTATTTATTTTTATTATGTGTGTGGTGCACCTAGGGGTTTTCTAGGTGAACGTGCATCACAAGGAGTTATAATGTTGGGGCCACTTTGTTGTATGTAACATTGGGACATAATTGTAAAATGTAATTATTTAATATTGGGAATAATAATAAAATAATAAAGTACCCAATATTAAATGTGGGGTCACATGATGTTGTATGGTTTTGGGCACATGGTTTATGTAATACCACTTGGTGGTTTTGTGGGAGCTTGTTTCTATAAAAGCAACCACAAGGGTAGTTGTTTAGGGTTGGATAAAAGGTTGGATCAAAAGTTGGTCAAGGTTGAGCTTATGCATGTGTGAGGGTTTGAAGCATGGCATGGGATGTGTGGATTCATGCTTGGTCACATGGAATGCATGGATAGCTTGTGCTTCAGAAGTGTTCATGGAGTCTCTGCAGATGTATTGTAATGGGTTTTCATTGCTGAATAATACATGGAGTGTGGATGCTTTTGGAGGCTGGGTTTTTCCCTCTTGAGGGTTTTCCCAGGGTATATCTTGTGTCATCTTTGATGGGTATGTTGTCTATTCTCTTGCATGTTGATGTTGAGTAATTTTACTTGCATGTTTCAGATTTGGGTTATGTGGAAATTGTCATTACATGGCTGCATAGTTTCCTTACAAGTGGTATCAGAGCCAGGTTATTGAATTGGATAACCCTAGGTTGCATGAGAGAATGAAAGACAATGGCAAGATATAGGGTTTTGCAGGTGTTTTATTGCAGATCTGAGGGTTTTGGGTTTGCTGTTATGATGGGTTGTTTGCAGATTTGGGGTGAGAAAATTTTGGCAAAATTAGGGTTTCTTGGTCATGCATTTATATGAGGGTTTTGGGGGTGAAATTTCACAGATGACCTCCTAGGACAAAATGGACCTCATAGTTGGATTCAGGTTGGCCAAGAGAGAAATTTTGACATACAACATGCCCTATTTTGGTTACAGAAAAAAAATATACCCCCCTATTCGTCCGTACGGGTCGACGATACAGTCGTCGTCAGAAAAAAAATATTTAAAAAAATCCGGACAATTAAAATTCCCCGTCGAAATTATTTTTCCCTGCAAAACGAAAAACAAAAAAATTATTAGAAATGAAAAATTAAAAAATTGAAAATTGAAAAAACAAAAACAAAAAATTTTTTAAAGGGTTTGGGTCCGCACTACCTCGAGAGCCGCACTACAAATTTGTGCATGCCACGCCAGTTGTCGGCTTCGGCCATTTTACCGCACGCCGACCTACCGGCAATTTCTAAGCCGGCCCACGCTGGAGGAGCCTCACACCCCATGGGGTTAAACAAAAATTTTAATAAAATTTGAAAAATTTAAAATCCTACTATTGAAATTAAAATCCGCCAAATTTCAAATGATTAAGCCAGATTTTATAAAAGCGTTGGGTCCGCCAGGGGGGTGGAATATTTTTTTATTTTGAAAAATTAAACCAAATTTAAATGATTTTTGGAGTCCGCCACCCTCCCACCACCGGAGCGCTGCCCGGGCGCCACCAGAGAACCACCAGGAGGCCTTTTACAGCAGTTTTTTTCAAACCCGTATAACTTTTGCCCAGAGTGTCGGATTTTCGACTTCTTATAGTCGTTGGAAAGCTGGTTCCAAGCACTACGCAATGGTACAGGTCTTGTTCTATGATTTTGCAGTTTTGACAGTGTTTTGCTTGGTTGAAGTCAGATATTTATTTTGAGCTTTGGGAGAGCATATCGGGTGCATACGGAATCGAATTTTGGACTTTGAGTAGTCAACGGAAAGCTTGTTCAGATCACTACACAGTAGATCAGGTTTGGAGGCATTTTGGCATGGTTTATTTGCTGTTTTTCTTTATCTGAGCTGTTTATGGGTCTCTTTGACTATGGTGATATTATGAGCTTATGGATTGTTGGATTTGGGATATTTGATGATGGATTCATTGTATGCTCAGTTGTACATCTCAGATTATTATATTTTTGACATGGTTATCAGCATGTATGTTGCATTGTTGTATCTACAAGTTGTGCAATGTTGTAGGCGGTTTATACTTACTTGTTGCACCTATGACTTGGATATGGGTTGTCTTTGCCCATTGATATTTCAGTGTTGATGCATGATCAGATTTGGTGGCTTAGTTTAGTCACTTGGTTTGCTGTTTTGGTTGTCATGTTGAGGAGATGAGATGGTATTACCAGGTACAGTCATGATATGAGATCTATGCAATTGACTATGATTATGCAGATATGTGGACATGGTTGGGTTGATTTGTTGGTACATTTGGTGGTGATCATGATGTCATGGATGTTTCTTGTGCATTAGAGACTTTGGCATGTTATGATGGTGTTATGATTGGTGGTATTGGATTGGTTCCTGATTATGGTTATGGCGGTGTATCTTCTTGGTTTGAGGAGATTGGTATCACGATGTCATGGATAGCTTGGTTACACGGTTCAGTGGGAGCTTGTGACAATGATGGTTTGGCGGTGATGGATATGATGGTTTGGTGGTGTATCTTCTTGCTTTAGAGGATGGTTATCATGTTGTCATTGAGAGCTTGGATTCACAGGTTTTGTGTGAGCTTATGACAGTGATGTGGTGTTGGTTTTGTGCATCATGGTGCCATGGGATTGCTCGGTATCACGGTTCAGTGGGAGCATTTGGCAATGATGTGGATCCATTGTTGATTATGGATGGTTGTCTTTAGTAGGTGATCTTTGGTGTCATGGAGGAGCTCTTGGATTCTGTGTGCTACAGTGAGAGTTCTTTGATATCAGGTGTTGGAGATGGTGAGGTATTATTTATGACTTGTTGGTTTTGACAAGTGATCCTTGGTTGTAGGATGCTTTTTGTTATTATGTCATGGTATACTCTTGATTACTAGTTTAGAGTAGTGGCATGGTATATGTTATGATGATTTGAGCATGTGATCTTCTTTTGAGAGGATGTGAGATCATGGTGTTATGTTTATGTTCCTGATTCTGCAGTTGGAGCTATGATTTTGATCTTGGTTGGTTCTCTTTGTATTGAGTACATTGATCATTTGCTTGGTGTTTAGCATGGATTGATCGGTTACAGGTGCTCATGGATACTTGGAGACTTAGGTGAGGCTTGGTGTTCTCTTGTGGTTAGAGACATGTTATTGATATGGTTACTCTTGATGAGGTTTTAGCAGGAAGTCCGAGGGAGCCTACACCTTGGTTGGACGTGAGTTCAACATGGACCGAAGAGGAGAGTGTTCTTGGTTGAGTCATGATGACTTGGATATCCTGGAGGAGCATTCTCATTCCCCACTCTTGGTCTACTCGGCAGTTCACTTGAGAGGTATTGCCCATTATTCTTTCAGGTGCATTATGTTTATGCTTTGTCTTCTCATGGATATGGATCTTGAGCCATGGATATTTGGTTTCTGGAGGGTTCATTTGAGGAGTGTTGGCATGTTTATCTCCTTGTACATGTTGAGTTTAGGAGATGGTTTATTGGGCTGATTTCCTTGGTTTAGGAATGATTACTTTGAGTTTGATCTTCTTGTTTTGAGATGCTTACATCCATGTTAGTTACATATGTTATCTTTGATCTTGGTGATTGGATGGATGGATGTGGTTATGGATTTTGTTATGGGGTATTATGGAGGAGATCATACTTGACACAGTTGGCATTTAGAGGTGTGTGTAGGAGGACATGCTACAGGGTTTGCTTTGCAGGTTTTGCTTATCAATGTGGATGTTCCTTGGTACTACATGTTTACTTCTATGAGATGTTGGTAGTAGACTTGGTATGCCTTTTTTTTGTGATGGTGCCTTTTTGGGATGTTAACGAAGCGACGCATTGAATGCGCTCATTCCAGGTTTGCATTCATCTTGACATTGCCCATGCAGTGGGAGCTCCTGGATGTGTATGTCATGCTTTGACAGGTTTGCACATGGAGTTTGTTATTGTGGTTTATGGGTGGATATGTTGTTGGCATAAGTTTACTATGTTATATATGTATACCTTGGAGGTATGGATAGTTGGATGTGTTGGCATTTGTTGTGGATGTCATTTCAGCTATGGTGATTTATTCTTGACAGCTACTGGTGCATATTGGATTCAGTGTTTGTGTTTTGAGATATCAGGTTGAGGCAGGTTTATGCTTCTTTGTGACAGTTAGTGTGACATCTCTTTGGATGTGTTCTTATCTTAGTGCAGTTGGCATGGTGGAGGATGGGAGCATTCATGGATGAGATGGTGGTCACCTTGGTTCTTGTTACAGGTATCTTGTTGGAGCACATGGAGCACTTGGATTCTAGGATGGTACATGTTGCCTATGGAGTTTATTTGTTACCCCCTTATGCAATGTATACAACAAGTGGGAGATTGTTAGAATTAGGTGTTGTACACCTTGCATAATGTTTGTAATGTTTTATTTATTTATTATGTGTGTGGTGCACCTAGGGGTTTTCTAGGTGAACGTGCATCACAAGGAGTTATAATGTTGGGGCCACTTTGTTGTATGTAACATTGGGACATAATTGTAAAATGTAATTATTTAATATTGGGGAATAATAATAAAATAATAAAGTACCCAATATTAAATGTGGGGTCACATGATGTTGTATGGTTTTGGGCACATGGTTTATGTAATACCACTTGGTGGTTTTGTGGGAGCTTGTTTCTATAAAAGCAACCACAAGGGTAGTTGTTTGGGGTTGGATCAAAAGTTGGTCAAGGTTGAGCTTATGCATGTGTGAGGGTTTGAAGCATGGCATGGGATGTGTGGATTCATGCTTGGTCACATGGAATGCATGGATAGCTTGTGCTTCAGAAGTGTTCATGGAGTCTCTGCAGATGTATTGTAATGGGTTTTCATTGCTGAATAATACATGGAGTGTGGATGCTTTTGGAGGCTGGGTTTTTCCCTCTTGAGGGTTTTCCCAAGGTATATCTTGTGTCATCTTTGATGGGTATGTTGTCTATTCTCTTGCATGTTGATGTTGAGTAATTTTACTTGCATGTTTCAGATTTGGGTTATGTGGAAATTGTCATTACATGGCTGCATAGTTTCCTTACATTGAGCATGAAAACATTTAGGTCTCTACTATAGTAACCACCATAAATCAGACTACAAACAAGATTTCAAAACCAAACCTTAGAAAATCAAGCAAGCATATAGGAAGGCAAAAAAAAAGAACAGAGGCCCAAGATTCAAAGGTTGTTATGTGATTTTTTCCCCAAGAGAAATGAAAACTATGAGATAACCCTTTAGAATTAAAAAGGAGATAGAAAAATAAAAGATATTATGATCCTTTGGTTAAAAGCTATGTTCCACGGCCTGTCGGGGACGGCAAGGGGAACATTTCCTAGATGTTTCCAAAGGGGCAATTTTTAGGGGAGGGCAAGGGATGATGACATACAAAATACATATATATATATATATTTTTTCAAAATTTATTAATATATTAGAGAGTGAGAGGGGGAAAGAGAGATAGATATGTAAATAAATTAATAATTGATAACAACAATATCAATATGTAAGTAAATCGCGAGAGTAGTACTATAACAGCATAAGAAATGTCATTAAAGCATTATAAAATTTATCACAGCAGTATCAAACATCAATAAAACCATGGTCTATCAATATGAAATATCCAAATGTCTCAAACATGTATCCAAAAGTCTCAAAGTTCAAACATGAAAATCAAAATATTAAATACAATAGTCTATGAAATTAAGCCTCATTCAGGATATGAATATCCAAAGACTCAGAACTATCTGAGTCACTATCATCCTCTGGCAAGAGTGGAACTAAAAGATTTAAAATTTAGTCTTTTTCAGACTTTAGCCCAAACAATTAAAACATTAAACAGTTGGCGGGCCTCGCACGAAGGAACTAAACCTTTAAAAAATCATTTTTTAGTTGTTTTTTAATATATTTTGACTTGCAGCCTACGGGGGACAGCTAGCCATCCCTAGTACAGGGAACCATCCCCAATCCATATCGGGGGCGAGGAAACATCCCCAAAGTGAACGAAACGTTTCCTAGCGTTTCCGATGGACTTTGCATTTTCGGGGACGGCAGGGGGACAACCCCTTTGCGTCCCCCCCCGTCCCCGAGACAACAAGGAACGAGGACAGGGGGTTTTGGAGCAGGGGACGCATCCCTATGTAACCTTGGTTAAAAGAGACATTAATAAAGATATGAATAAAAACTCATTTAAAAGGTGGAAGAATAATTATTTATTGAAAGAATTATTAAAAGGCAACCTTTGTGAAAGGATGTGATGGTTTGAAAACCACCTCTTAAGGCTTATATAAAGCATTTATGTGAGACTTGAAAAACGGCATGGAAAACATTCAAGTAGAGAAGAAAAAAAGGAAAAGAGAAATTCAAAGGGCACAAAGGAGTGAAGGTTATAGTCCTTGGCTAGCATTGAGGCATCTGGAGAAGGGGCACACAATGTGTGTCCAACTCGAGGTACAACATACACCGAGGAGTGTCTTGGCCAAGGCTATGTTATTTGTGCCGTGAAGGCAAGTTGGGTTTTGTGTAAGAACCGATTCCTCCAGGGGTGCTTCCTTGTCATGGAGAGCTCGGACCTGTAACCATTCCTCTGAGTGTCAGATAGAAACCTCTTTGGGAAATCATAGATATGTATTATTCAATTTTATTTGTAGTCATTGTTTTAAATGTTTAATTGATTTATTTATTACTACTTACAATTATTGTAAATGTTTTTGTCATGTAATATTAAGAGATATTGGAATATTATCATTCTGATGTTAACCTAAGTGAATTATATGGATGTGTTATTCAATTTGCTATGATAATTATTTACTTTAGAATCCTTGTCTAACTATTATATATTGTAGTTTACACATCATTTTAATACATAAAATCTTGTAAATTATCTTAACTCTAATGTTTAATTTATTAAATCTGTTGCTAACACTTAACAACCTTAATAGGAAAAGTGACATCACAAAGGATGACGGCTCAAAATGGACGATGGAAGCCATTCTCACTAGAAGCAAAAGAAATCAAAAAAATGATGTTATCGTGGCAATTAACCTTTGTTTTGATGTTTTTTCATTTTCCTAAAAAACTCGATTGGGTAGGTGGTCCAATATGAGGCATTCTTTTCAATTTTGCTTCTTGTGTCTAGGTACTCACTAATTTTTTCCTTCTCTTGACTCCTTGTTTCTTTGGTCTAAAGCTCTTTCCATTATTTATTTCCACTGTTTATTATGATCTTCTACATGGGAGTGAACCCTCATCCCACAACTTACCGATCAAAAAAAACAAAAGAGTGAGCGATGTCAAACTATGTACCACATCTAAACTAACATCTCCATAACCCCACATAATCAAGCTACTAAATCTAAAAAACCAAAGAAATCTGCAAAACCTCCTATTCCAACATAAGCAGAAAGAAAAAAAAAAAACTGACAATAACAATCATTTAAAAAAATGCAGTCCAAGAGGTTGTGGCATAAAGGTTAATAGTTTATAGCAGCAACAATCTTTCTTGGAATAAATCAGCACACCAAATGACAAGATTTTCAATTAATTGGGAGAAAGCTAGGTTACAATTAGAAAATCTCCCAAACAAATTCCGATTGTGACATGGCAGTTCCATCACAATTCCTAGCATAGAGTGGATGTTTTGTTGAATTGTTGCCCACGAAAAATCCTAAAACAATCACGTCTCCTTCATTTACTGTTTTTATACTCTTGTTTTATTTGTTTTAGGTGATGCTATGTGTAAGTGTTTATGATCAGATGCAATGCACAGAAAATTAATTCAAAATCAACACAATGACACAGCAGATACCCTGGGAAAACCCTCCTCTTGAGGGAGAAAAACCCAGCAACAATATATCACTTATATATTGAATTTCAACAACAATGATCTCCTTACAAGAGGCCGATATGAAGGCCTAAATATAAGCACCAAAGAATGATGCAACACATAAACAAGATGATGTAATCTGCTGATGATAATCTCAGACTTCTACAAATATCAATCTGCTCTTGAGACAAACTCCCACTTGCAAAGAACTCAAACTTGAGAAGGATGAATGTGTATAAATGAATGCTCAACAATGAAATGCCATCGACTATATATACAAGTGAGTGAAGGACGTGACCCTTCAAGGAACAACAAGTCGGCCTTATCCAAAGATCGTGCCTCTTACACAAGAGGTCAGCTCCCTAGAAGATTGTGCCACTTCATGAATTCCAAACTTCACAATAATTAATATTAAATAAAATATTATTTAGAATGGACCTGCCTCTTCATCCAATCGCTATCATATAAATTAAATAGCCCCAGGCTATTATTTAATTTATCATCATGACATAAGGAGATCGGCTGGAAGTGGAGACCGACGCTGCAAACATCAACACCATGAAGAAAAGGCACACAAATAGAACATGATATATGAGTTCATCCTCTCTGTGCATGCAAATAGAACATGACAAACAAAATACCATGAAGAAAAGGCACACAAATAGAACATGATATACGAGTTCATCTTCTCTGTGCATGCAAATAGAACATGACAAACAAATTCATCCTTTTTGTTTTTTACTCAAACAATGAATACCTTACACGACATAGCAAGATCCAACAAGGTTTTGCTTTGCAATTTTATCCATTGTAAAAAAAAATATACCTTAATATATAAAAACAAAACTACGTTGATTGTTCGATTTTCCTATAAAGTATTAGTCACAACACTTAAAGCTAAAAAATTTACAATAAAATCAAACTATAGATGAAGATTAATATTAAAATTTTGAATCAAACTATAGGATGAAATTATGAATCATGAACCATGAACTTTAAGTCAAAACTAACATCTAAGACACTATGATATCATCCTAATAGTTTAATTTTATAATTTATTTCATGATTTTATAAACATAGGATGAAATATATTATAAAATCTAAAACTTTAAGTCTAAATCATAGAGTTTAGAATCAACTCATAGATTAGAACATATTGTTTGTCATTTGTAAATTGTTTTGAGTTTTCATTTGTTTCAGTTTTTTAACATATTGTTCACAATCAATGTTTGTTTTTCAAAATAGTTGTTGCTGGCCCACTACAAATAGGGATTATCATTATATTCTTATGATGGCAGCCAATTCTAAATTAGTCAGCCAACTCTTCTTCAAAATTGACTTATGTTCACCTTTGTGGAGGCATGTAGAAATAGTACAAATTCTAGGTGGCAGGATATATGTTTGGATATGTAGCGAGTGTGATTGGTGATATATAGGTTCATACAATTGAGCGAAAGCCTGATATACAAGTTCATACAGCTGAGTGAAAGCCCATTTGTGTATCATTTCTAGATTGTGAATCAAAGCCTATCCAAGAAAGAATAGTACACCTATGCCACCTCATAAAATAGCAAAATATATCAAAGAGCCCGAGGAAGCAGATGCAAGAGTTGTCAATGTAAGGGCATCCTTTGAGAAGAGGAAGGGGTTCATGAAGGCCACCTATTTCTCCATTTCATACTCACAATATTGTCTCTATTGTTGTAGTAGATATAGCCACCTGTTTTGGGTAGGAATGAAAAAGGGACCACTAGAGAGGGCATTTAATAAATGATGCTAGAGAGATTGTTGATCAAACTGTTGCAAGATGCCTCTATGCAAATGGTTTGTCATTCAATGTTGTTGGATCACCCTAATAGCAAGATATGATGAGAAAAGCAAATAAAGCTCCAAAAGGGTACACATGCCCAAGTTATGAGAAGATGCACAACACCTTATTGTCAAAGGAATGAAAAAGGGACCACTAGAGAGGGCATTTAAAAAATGATGGTAGAGAGATTGTTGATCAAACTATTGCAAGATGCCTCTATGCAAATGGTTTGCCATTCAATGTTGTTGGATCACCCTAATAGCAAGATATGATGAGAAAAGTAAATAAAGCTCCAAAAGGGTACACAAGCCCAAGTTATGACAAGATGCACAACACCTTATTGTCAAAGGAAGTCAAACATATATTATCTTCATTGACTCCCATTAAGGCCTCAAGGAAAGAAATAAGGATGTCCAACATTTTCAATGGATCATGGAAAGATGCAAGAAATAGATCATGAATCAATGTGATTGCAATGTGCCCTAAAGGGTCAATGTTTTTGAAAGCCCTAGATTTTGAGAGGGCAAGTGAAGAATACACAATTTATTGCTAGCATCCTTATATAGTGCATTTAGGAAGTGGGTTCTCAAAATGTTATCCAAGTCATAATGGACAACACAAAGAATTGCAAAGTGGCTAGTATGTTGATTGAAACATGGTTCTCACATATTCTAATCACCTTGTGTTGTCCATTTGCTCTACCTAATGCTACAAAAGTTGGGTAGGATATAACATTGAATCAAACATGTCTATGTTGAGAACAAAGAGATCCAAATGTTCATCACAAGCAATCACATGTCATTGGCCATTTTTAGATTATTCTCACCATTAGAGTTGCTAAAGGTAATTGAAACAATGCAATTTTTATATTTTGTGTTTCACTTTAGTATGCATTCTTCTTTATTGAAACTAGATTCGCATCCAACACAACTCTCTTAAGAAAAATTGTGAAAACGTGAGACATTTTCTAGCATTGTCATCAGCCAATCTTGATCCATATGGAGGCAATCCAATAATGAGAGGGCAACAAATGTAATGCAAATGATCCTAAGATGACACTTGGTGGGATCCCATAGAATATCGTCTTCGTTTCACCTAACCCGTCATAAGTATGATTTGCTCTACTAACATGTACAAGCCATGTTTGAGAAAGGTTTACAATGGCATTGACTCAATGGTTGAGAAGATAAAGTCCTTCATAAATAAAAGAAAACAAAATCTTTATGGAAATTTCTTCAATAAAATTTGTGTTGAGCAATAAAACAAAATGACCACAACACTCCATCTTCTTGTCTTTGCATTGGCTACCAAATATTACTACAAAAAGATCTTGCTATGCTAACAAGGATGACACCGTATCATGCTCCAAAAGTCAATGAAGGGTATAAGATAGCACTTACTAAAATCTTCCATGATCTTGATATGGAAGATGCAATAACGAGTGAATTTGCAATTTTTGTTGCCTCCACTGAACAAAATAATTCCACTCTCCATGACAAGAATAGGAAGGATGCTCATTCTTGGTGATACCCCAATGGCCATAAATTGCCACAACTCCAAGTTCTAGCAATCAAAATTTTACCACAAGTAAATTTATTAATTTTTATCCACTTTTGTAAAAAAATCATTTTAAAAATGATTATTTTAGAATTTGAAGTTTGATTTACAACACGTTAATTTACACTCCATTGAGAGCTCCTTTTGCTTCAATAGGTTGCTAATTCATCTTCATCTAAATGGAATTAGAGTACATACTCCATCCACTCTCTAGAACAAAATTGGGTGACATTAAGTAAAGCAAAGCAGCTAGTGTGTGTGCATTCCAATGAAATGGTAAAAAACTTCTTGTATTAGCAAAAAAAGAGAGGTTACAATATAAAGCAGTGACAAGGCACTGTAGATATTAAATGGAGCCAACTACTTCTATCTACCTAACCTACTATAGTTGACCATTAACAAAATAGAGATATATTATATTAAATATTATCTTAACACCCTCCCTTAATGGTCAACCTATCAACAACACCAAGTTGCCCCCTGAATTTTACAAACTTATCCGGGCTCAAAGACTTGGTGAGAATATCTGCAGTCTGATCCGTTGTCGGAACATACTGCAGCTGAACTAATCCGTCTTCTACCAGCTGGCGAATGTAGTGACAATGAAGCTCAACATGCTTGGTACGTTCATGGAAGACTGGATTTTTGCCCAGTTTGAGCACCCCTTGGTTATCAGTGTACAAGGGAGAAGGTCCTGCTTGTGACATGTGCATGTCAGAAAGCATCCTACGAAGCCAAACTGCCTCACATGTTGCTTTAACAGTTCCTTAATATTCAGCTTCTGTCGAGGAAAGAGCCATTGCCTGTTGCTTCTTGCTGGTCCATGTTATAGCACCTGTACCCAAATTGAAGACATACCCAGAAGTAGATTTTTTGTCATCCACTGAACTTGCCCAATCTAAGTCTGTGTAACCAATCAACTTTGGATCTTTGCATCTGCCATAGAGAATGCCATAGTCGGAAGTGCCCTTAACATATCTCAACACTCGCTTCGCTGCAATCCAATGCTCAGCTTTGGTAGCTGTCATGAAGCGAGAAATGTAGCTCACTGCAAAACTGATGTCAAGTCTAGTGGCAGTGAGGTAGATGAGACTGCCCACTAGTTGCCTAAAGGTCATTTCATCGACCGGAGGTGAATCAGAGTTGGCTGACAACTTCAGCCCCTTCTCCATAGGTGTGGAAGCAGGTTTGCAGTCCTGCATCCGGAATTTGTCAAGCAAACTTCTGGCATATTTTGACTAAGAGATGAAGATGCTATCAGCGGTCTGCCAAACTTCAATACCCAAACAATAATGGAGAAGCCCCAAATCTGTCATGTCAAAAGTATGACACAAATCCTGTTTGATTGTTGCAATCAAATGTGTTGAACTGCCAGTAATGATCAAATCGTCAACATAGACAACAAGAAAGAGAATATCATCACCAGAGTGTTTGACATACAGATTACTATCAAAAGGGCTGCGCTGAAAACCATGATCAACCAAGTACTGATCAATCTTGAAATACCATGCACGGGGAGCCTATTTCAGTCCATAGAGCGCTTTCACGAGTCTACACACTTGATGTTCTTTGTCGGCAACCTTCAAACCAAGAGGCTACATCATGTAGACTTCTTCCTGCAAATCACCGTTGAGGAAGGCACTCTTGATGTCCATCTGATGAACTGTCCAACCAAATTGGGCTGCAATAGCGAGAAGAAGACGAATGGTGCTCATCTTGGCAGTACGAGCGAAGGTCTCCTCGTAGTCAATGCCCTCCCGCTGTGTGAATCCCCGAGCAACCAATCTGGCCTTGTACTTATCCAAAGTACCATCTGCATGATACTTGACCTTGTAAACCCATTTGCAGCTGATAGGTTTCTTCCCAGGAGGAAGATCAGAAAGGACCCAAGTGTGATTTTTCAGAAGACTATGATATTCTGTCTGCATAGCCTGTTCCCACTCTGGAATTCCTTTAGCCTCTGAATATGTATGAGGCTCGTAGATGTTGCGGATGTTGGGCATAAGAGCGAAGTTGACTGTGGACTGCGGCTTGCTCTCGCTACGAGTTGATCGGCCCTCAATGAGTTCATCATCATGAAGATCGCCAATTGTCTTGGCCACCACTTAGGCCGACGAGTAGAAGTACCAACATCTGGAATAGGAGTAACAGCATCTCTTGGGATTTCTGGAACAAGGTCATCTAGATGCGAATCCTGAGGAAAGTTAGGTGGTGCAAGATCATGATCAGTAGACTCCTCATCTTCAAAGTCAGAATGTTCTGAAGCCCTCCCATCATGGGAACCAAGAGGAAGACGAACACCCTGATCAGGAACCTTTGTAGGTTGATCTGCAGGACTGGTAGTAGGGACAAATGGACCAGTAGTCTCATCAATCACAACATCACGGCTGAATATAAGACGATATGTCGCCACATCAACCAACCTGTACGCTTTGTGATTGTCGTTGTAGCCAGTAAACATAAGTGTCTGGCTCTTGGAGTCCAACTTGGCACGCTTGGCGTCTGGAATCCATACATGAGCGATAGAACCGAAGACTTTCAGATGGCCCACCTTAGGCTTGCGTCCTGACCAGGCTTCTTCAGGAGTCATCTTCTTAACGGCCTGTGTAGGTGACCGATTCAGGAGGTAGACTGCAGTGTAGACTGCTTCAGCCCAATATTTCTTAGGTACATGTTTGTACTCCAGCATAGAATGAGCCATTTCGGTAATGGTGCGATTCCTGCGTTCGACGACACCATTCTGCTGTGGGGTGTATGGTGTGGTGAGTTGTCGTTTAATGCCGTGTAGCACAAAAAGTAGAGAAGTCAATTGAACAAAACTCCCCCCCATTATCTGACCTTAGAGTAACAATGTGAGAACCGGATTCCTTCTCAACTAAGGCTTTAAACTGCTGAAATGTGCTAAACACATCTGATTTATGTTTGAGAAAATACACCCACATTTTTCGACTGAAATCATCAACAAACAATAAAAAGTACTTGGACCCAGTAACAGAAGGAGTATTCATTGGCCGACATACATCAGCGTGAACCAGTTGAAGTACCTTGGAGGCTCGCCAAGAATCACCATCCGAGAACGGTGTCCGATGTTGCTTGCCAGCTTGACACGCGCCGCAAACTCCATGATTTTTAGTTTGAATCTCAGGTGTAGCAACAAAACCCTCCCGAGATAACTGAGAGAGGTAGTGGACATTCAAATGCCCATAACGCTGATGCCAAGGTTTGCTGATGGTTGTACTTCGGGCGGCTAGAGCATGCTCTTGAGAATCACCAAAATCAGCAAGTCTGTACAGACCGTGATCCTCAAGTCCCATAGCAATTGTAGGACGAGTCTCCCGATCAACAATGCTGCAAGTGGACGAGCTGAAAACAACATCCAACTGGGGAGAATGTCGCATGATCTGACTGACAGAGAGGAGATTATGTTACATGCCGGGAACATAGTAAACATCGAGAAAGAGTAAATGTCTTCCTCCTGAGTGAATCTGGACAATTCCTTTACCAGCAACTGTGTACTCTTCACCTCCTCCGAAAATGACAGAATCTGAGAAGGGTTTGAACTTTGTGAACCAATCCCGATGATGAGTAAAATGCTGCGAAGCCCCGGAATCGATATACCAAGCAGAAGAATGTACCGGATCTGCAGTTCTCTTGGCCATAAACACATAGAATGCAGACTCTTTAAGCTCAGTGTGCTCAGCGACATGTGCCTTCTGTTGAGATCCTCCTAACTTCTTTTGTTCAGAAGCCATCCAAGTGCGACAATCAGCCTTAATGTGACCGTATTTGTGACAATAATTGCACTGAATGTTCTTCTTCTTCTTGCTGTCCTGTGAAGAACCAGAGCCTTTCGGCTGAGAAGATTGAGCCTTCCCTTTGTTCTTAGCAGAAGATTTGGCAGAGAACGCTTGCTCTGTGGAGGAGGAACTGGCACTGCTTCCAAACTGCTGTCTCCAACGATCCTGTTGTAGAAGCTTGTTACACAAGTCTGGAAACTTCAGGTCAACGTTTGTTGAAGTAATATTGAGCGTCTCAATGAAATGCTCGTAAGATTTTGGCAAACTCTTAAGAGTAATGACGACCATGTCCTCTTCCTCCATCTTTCGTCCAATGGCTTCCAGCTGGTCACAAATCTCCGTGATCTTCGTCAGATGCTCTTGAAGAGTGGTGTGCTTCTCGTCCATCATTATTGAAAAAAGCATGTTCTTAAGAAAAAATGCACGACTTTTATCTGACGTTTCATGGAGATCCTTCAGGATTGTCCATACCTCAGCAGCTGTTTTGCCTGACGGCACTTGTGGCAGTTGATCGTCAGTGACAGAAAGCTTGATGAGCATGACGGCTTCTCGGTTGCGTTCATCCCATTTATCCTGATCTTTTCCGGCTACAGTGGGTCGAGGTGAGTGCCCCAAGACGACCTGATCGAGACAACGATATTCAAAGATCGTTAGCATACGCTGCTTCCAAGTGTTGTAATTCTTCCCATTGAACTTTTGGCTGCTTTTGAGCATTATGTTCGTGAGAGATGCCATCACGTACCTCACGGTCAAACTGGTGAAGGCAAGATAATGCAAAGAAAATAGAAATACTGAAATCCGAACACGGATTTTGAGGTTTTACTAAAAACCCAAAAAAGATAAACAAAAAACCAGAAGGATGGAAGAATACCTAGAAAATTTTGACAACACGAATTTCGAGGCATGGAAAACAAGGTACGCACAAAAATCTAGTGACAACCCAGTTGAGATCTCGCAAAACCCAAAAGGAATCTGCGATCAGAAAAAAATTTCGACTTCAAACTGAGGCACAAATTTTGAGGCACAGAAAACGAGGTACCCAAAAAAAATGGACGACGACCCAATTGAGATCTCAGAAAACCCACAAAGAATATGGAATCGAAAAAAATTTCTGACCTCAAAAAACTGGTCAAAACCCTAGCCGACTTCAGAAAAAACCCTAGGCGGCCATTAAAACCATAAATGTGCAGAAAAAACCCCACAAATTTGTAGATCGCGCGGGTTTGGAAGTTCACACAACACGTCAAAGCTAAGCAGGGAAAAAAAACGGAGGACCAAGACACGAAATCGCAAATTTTGAATGGATGAAAATCGCGGCTTCAAATGCATCAGAAATGTGCCCAGCGTTGTATGAGGGATCGCGTCTTGAACCACGAAAACGAGGGTAGAGAACCGTCCAGACTTCTATAAAACGCAACCATACAGAGATCACAAAAACGCGGGCAGAACTAGTGGCGCGCGACCAGAAGGAAACAAGAGACGCGCGGCCAATAAACCAGGAGATTTCGGGTTTTAAAAATGCAGAAAAACATTTGAAAAAAGCCATGAAACTATGACGCGCGCGTATGAACAAAAAACGTGACTCGAAGGCTTTCAAAGACGCGACCAGCAACGACGAAATCACGATTTTCAGCCACGAAAATTGACGACGAGCCACAAAGAAAACACACAGCCGACGCAGCTAGGGCACACAGGTGTTTTCAAAAACCCTAACAGAAAAAAATTCGAATTACAGAAGCCACGAATTTTTTAGGGTTTGTTTTTAGGCTCTGATACCATGAAATGGTAAAAAACTTCTTGTATTAGCAAAAAAAGAGAGGTTACAATATAAAGCAGTGACAAGGCACTGTAGATATTAAATGGAGCCAACTACTTTTATCTACCTAACCTACTATAGTTGACCATTAACAAAATAGAGATATATTATATTAAATATTATCTTAACATCCAACTTACGCCTTCTTACTCACAACGATGATGAGTACATGAGGCAATAGACCCAAAACAAACTGGCTTGGATCTTTCTTCTATAGCACAATCTTTAGATTTTGCGGAGCCGAATAGCTAGCATACTTTTAGACTAAGCGGTAGTGGGGTTCCATGTGGTTCTCTTAATCTACTCGCATCATATAATGTTGATGGTGATGATGATATTGGTCTTAATGATGACCCATTTGATGCTAATTACCAATTGTATTATTTTAATATCAAGCAATGACTATCTATCATGTCATTCCAGTTTTTATTGTATTGCATTTCAAAATTTGAAATATATATATATAAACTGCAATACCAGCATATCATACCCAAACCCATGCCTCATTCATAAACTTAGAAAAATTGCAGTTTAAAATTTAATTGCAAAAAAATTGCACGTTTTTGCGATAATCATAATATTTGGTCCACAATTCAGTTTGCCCAGTTTTCTGGGAAAAAGAATGCTATTATTTGAATAATAAAATATAGCCCAGCAAGCTGAGAAACATTTCACTGCAATTAATTTAATTTAGAAAAGATTTCTGCTTCCATGGTTGATACCAAGGAACAAATAAGAGCATGACCGAAATTCATTCTCTTAGTCACTAGGGCAGGGAGCAGGGGCAGGGACATTTGAAATATGGTATATCAATATGAGTAGAGTACAGCTCTATAAATTTAAATATAGTTAATGGGAGATGTGCAGCTATGGTGATGGGGAATCCATTTCCTAAACCCGGCTCTGGTGACCAGGGCCTGTTTTAGCCAGCACAAAATACCACCTAGGAAAATCCCAACACTGTGAAGTAAATAGACCACAAACTGTACTTGAAAGATGTAAAAATCATGTGATTAAAATATCTAAAATTATGTATCACATCTAAACAGACATCTCCATATCCCACATAATCCAACCATAAATTCGGAAAAACCAAATAAAATTTGCAAAGCCTCATATTCCAACCACAATAAGGAAAAAACAAAACAAAAAAATCCAACAGTTTAGATTATTTAGTATCAAACGTGCAGTTCACGAGGGTGTGGCTTAATGGTTAAAAAAAAGGACAAGCATAAGAGTATGACCCGAGCAATAAAACAGCCCAGAACTACCATGGCCATGTGGTGAGATCAAACTGAAGAATTATGTCATAGACGCATGTTTGTCCAATGTCAGTTTATAACATATCTTAAGAATGTAATCCAAGCTTCCCACGACATCTCTAAAGTGGATGACAGCCTTTAGCCAGATTTTAACAAACAAAGGAAAATATCAGCATAAAATGAAAGAAAAATATATATATATATATAGAAACAATGTACCATATCAACAGTTAAATTGGTCTCGTAATACAATTCCCACCAGGTTCCAGAAAACAAGCCCATCCGCAAAACAGAAAAAGTCAAACAATAACAATAGTTCAAAATATTAAAGACTTGCATTGAATTCAAAAGACCACCGTTTTGGAAAATTCTTCAAACAATGTAAAAATAAATGGGTCCAACAAATGGAATAACAAAATAAAAATCGTTAACGGAGCCATAAACGTATGAATAAAATCGCATGACAAAAAGCTAAATAACCAAAGGGTCCATATGAAACCATCCCTACAAATAATACTAATAAATCATATATTCTTTGGCAAAATGCATATCAAAATGCGTTCCATTGCACACAAGGGCGTGGTGTAGCAGCAAAGTTGTCGTGAATTTGAGCACTAGGTTTTAGGTTCGAGAAACAGAGTAGTTATCACCAGAAGCTTTCATCAATTCAAATATCATGCCTTTTGAGTGGGTCTTATCCTTTGAATCAAATACTCATCTGTATAATCTCTATTAAGAATGACAGAACAGAGAAACCTGCAACCCATACCCTAAGCCTAATAGGAAAAGACATTAAAACCCTCACCAAAAACCTCAAAATTCGAAAAGCATAAAGGTAAGAACAAAAGAAACCCAAGTGTATACATCTCATAGAAAATAAAATCGGACCTCAATGGTACCAGTAAAGAATGAATTGAGAGGTATCCACCTAGTCAGAGTGAATGAAATAAAACCTAAAACACGTATAAACCCTAACTCTTTCTGCGTAAGAAACAAACCCACACACCTATATTCGACGGGAAATCAAATCGGACCAAATGGGTACTGAAAAATGACGGATTGAGAAAAACACACCTGACCAGAGAAAGTTTATAGGGAAAGGAAAAAAGAGAAACGTTCTAAAGCCCACCGGACCAGAGGCAATTTCTAGGTAAATGGAAAGAAAAAGAAAAAATAACAAACAAACTAAAACCCACCAAAACCCTCGAATTGATCAAAACACTTGTGCTAAAACAGACGAGCCCATATTCAATAATCTCGATAAATATAAAGTTAAAGCAAAAGGGTACTGAAAAGTGCTATAATGAGAGGTACCCACCTGGTCAGAAACAGTGCCAAGAGCTTAGACGGTGGCACCAACAAGACCCAGCCAAGCTGCAATACAAAGGCCTTTCGAAAAACGCTGTATAATATATGTTCTACACTCCCTGGCAATTAGTTTAGGTTCCCGCAGCCTTCTTTCGCCAAAGATCAGTACAAACAACTACTGGTAAAATCCAAACAGATCGGCAACCGAAAGATTTATTAGCCCGCAGGGGCTCCAGTTTTTCATGTGACCTCCTCGCATATTTATTCAGAAACAAAATATAAATTGAAGGTCCCTCATCCAATTTGGCTGTGATGATAGCATTAGGGATAATATCCGTTAAGGATATGGTCTCATGGAAGGGGTTATTCTTTTCACAAAAAGAAACTCCATATAGCTAGCTGCAATTTTTTCATTTTCTATCTATTAAAATATTTCTATTACTATTACTAGTACTTAAAGAAGGTTCAACAATTATATCGATAGAAAATTATATGTATGTTAATATGTGTTTATGTATAGATGCACTATAAATTCTAGTTGCATGTGGCTAGATTAAACAATAATTGATAAGGTTAAATGATGGAATAAAATAAATTTAGACAAATCTAAATTTTTTCCTTAAAGAAATTAAGTATTATTTGATTATGAAATATTATTGTTCTTGTCATCAGGGTTCAAACCATATTGGAATGTAATTGTTTAGTTGTTTACGTTCAGGATGAGGTCCCCCATTTGTGACCTCATCGGTTCATAGCTCAAGGTCAAAAGCATTCACCCCTCTCAATTAAAAAAAACAACATAAAGCAATACAAGTGAAAAAAAAAAGTTGTCATCAAATTGATAAAAAACACTACAAATAGAAATAGAATGTTCCCATCCAATTATCAAATCAATATTTATCTGGCTTTTATGTGATAAGTGAGATTGTGGAGGCTTTTACCTTATATTTTGGAGGCTTTTACTATTAAACAACAGTTGGTTTACTATTAAATAGCAACTGAAACTTATTTTCAGATGACTCAATAGTAGTTTGTAGGTGTCAAATTTGTTTCAAACTCAAATCTCACACTATGTGTAGCCTATCAACTAAAAATATTGTTATATTATATATAAATTAGTAATTGTATTTGTACCAGTGTACTTCTTTCCGCTAGGGCATCCGAAAAATCAGATTTTTATTTTATTTTGATCGCGGCAAGTTTATTCTTTGAACCAACGCAACAAGTACATTGCTTCAAAGAGGGGAAAAATGTAGACATGCAAAATTAACATTGTGCATTCGATTAGGTTAATCCATCAAGTAAACTAAGTTTCACTTTAGGTCCATTCATCAATTAACCAGGTTCACTTTTGTCCATTCATCAGGTAATCTCATCTCCTAAGGTCATTCATTCAAAACTAAACAAACATTATCATAAACCTTTTAATCAAATAAATCAAGCATTCATTTAATCAAATCCCAAATCATATTTCTCCTTTTCTAATTTAAATAAATCAAATATTTGAGTCAAATTGGTCAAAACATCCTAATCATCATCCTAGCTAATTAATCTTGATTAAATCTAATCTAATGCATGTCAAATCCTCTAGATATCCCCACTTGCACAAATAAATCAATTTATTGATTTATTAAATCCAACATTTTCACTCAACATGGAATATTCCCTAGAATTTGAAATCAAAAACAAGTGGACATGTACATCCAACAAGTCATTTATGAGCTCTTACATGGCTCTTACATGTCCCCTTCCAAAGGTCAAACTCAACATTCATTGTACAAATTTGAATTCAAATTTCCCCCTCTTGGGCACATTTCCCAAATCTTGCACATGCATCAACCACTCGCATGATGACAAGTGGCCTCTTTTCATTAGCTTGTTTTTAGTCCCACATTGGTCCATTTTCAACACTCTTAGCATTTGAAAATCTTTAAATAGAGGCATCATTCTTTAGCAAATCCTCTACAATCATCTACATCTCTTGCAAAGTCACTCTCTTAAACTGAGAATTGATTTTGTCCATTTATCATCTCTATCTTCAAAGCAATTTCATCACTAGCTTATCTATCAAGGATTGGGAAAGGGCTATTTTCAACAATAGCACCAATCCACTATGAGATATAATTTGCTCCATGTTTCATTATATGCTTTCAATTTATCTACTTAGATCTTTGTTGCTTTGATTGCATTATTAGCATGTGGAGTTATTTCATAGGGATATTGAATTTAATGTGTTTTAAATGACTAACATGATATTATTATGTTGATATTTTTAACTATTTGCAGATTTAATGTCCCCAAGTGATATCCAAAATGACGCCCATTGTCGGAACGATATATCCTAGGACATGCATTGTATAGGATGATGATGGTTTGATAAGTTGATTGATAGGCTGTTAATATAAGGTTGATTGACATGTTTGAAAGTGATCAAGAGTTTGATTTTGTTGTAAAGATTTTTATTTTTTTTTGCTTTTGATTTTGGTTTTACGATTAAGCTTGCTTTTGTTGATTGTTGTGATTGTTTATGTTTGTGTTGTCAAAGGATGAAGGTGATGAACAGTTTATTATGGATGATTGATTATTGCGGGTGAAAGCGAAATGAGGTGGATGGATTTTTTCAAATATTTGGATGTTTTTTACGTTTTTGGAATGTTTTGAGACTGTTTTTGGTATTTTTGAGATTTTTCAAATGTTTTGATTTTTTGAATTTTGTGATGTTTTAGGGTTTTTAGAGATTTTATGAATGTTTTTGGATTTTGATTTTTTTTTAATGTTTTTTGATTTTTGTGTCTCGGGGGCTGATCAAAGATTAGCCTTGCCTACGTTTAAGCTTAGAGATGATGTAGTTCGGATTCCAATGTTTTTGATGTTTTTCTAACTTTTTGAGTGTTTTTGGATTTTTTGATGTTTTGGATGTTTTTGGGTTTTTGCATGATTTTGACAATTTAGATATGGATATGTGTGACGATATCAGTGCTCCGTTTGGGATTTTGCTAGAAACCAAGCTAAGGTTGATTGATCGAATCAATGGATTGATGATAATGATAACATTGTTGAGGATACACAACAATGGAAGGATTTGATTGGTCAGGATTGATGATGATAACATTGTTGAGGATGCACAACAATGCAAGGCTTGATGATGATAACATTGTTGAGGATACACAACAATGCAAGGATAGTGTTAAGCAACACAATGATTGGGAAGGATATCCCAAGATTATGGATTGATTGGATTTGAGTGATCAGGATTGTTGAAGCTTGATTTGGGAACAAAAGATGTTTTGGATGATTTGATGTGACGTTGAAGGATGCATTTGATGCTACTGATATTGATTGTTTGGATTAATGTTCGATGAAAGATGATGATTGATAAGGAACATATTCTCATCAAAATATGCCATGGGCTAGTGATTTGGAATTTTTGCTCACAAGTTGTTTTACCAATTTGATTTCACGTTTTCCAATGTTCGGATCACCACATAAGTTGGAGGATATAGATCAAGATTTATTCCTGAAGCAAGATGTAAATATTTTCCCCCAATGTCTAGCAATGTATGGAATGCCATGGATGGATGCTCAGATAGGTGTATAGATGGATGGATATGGAAAGCATGCAAAGGATGCCAAGGATTATCTTGTGATAAGATAGGGTGTTCAAAATGTTCATTTGGATAGTGCTTCATGGCTCAAATAATGCTGCCTAGGATAGGATCAATGAAAACGATCTATGTCAAGATGTTTACCATAAACAAGCGTAAAGTGTTCCCCAAAATTTCATTAAGATTAAGATAACTTGGATGATGGATGCAAATGGATGAAAATGGATTGGATAAATGGTTCATGGATGAATGGCTTTATTATGGATAAGATGGATGGAATGATGGCTTTATTATGGATGGGACGAGATACTTTCACCTAAAGTGGCACACGTAGATGCTTGATTCTACACATGACACTTGTTTTCCAGGTTTTCATCATGGTCTTGCCCAAAGCGCCGCCCATGCGATTTTCACTAGAGGACAATTTTTTTCTTTATTGTTTTCAATCCTTTTTCTAATTTTTTTGGATTTTCATATTTTTTGATTTTTTTTATTTTTCTGAAAGATTTATGCTCATGCTGAATCACAAGGTGTTGCTGACATAGATGCTTCTCTCATAATGTGCCATTGGTACCCTGCTTGAAGAAGTTGCTTTGCTAAGATATGTGCACTTGAATGCAACCTTTGAGATTCTTGATCTTCTTCATCGATACCAAAGTTAACTTTGTCTTTGTGCACACATCGTGATAGAGTGCCTTCTGAATCCTTATGATGAAGGGTCGTTGCCAATACATGGTCGATGTGAGAATTGGATATCATGCGTGGAGGCATGGATGGAGTGTGTTTAAGAATAGGATATGGATTGGTTGACAGTTTGGAACTTTTACTCTCTAAACCTGGGAAGATGAGCAATGATGGGTGGATATGGAAGTGTGCACAAAATTAGGACCAACTGCTTGATACACTTTGTACGTTGCTTGAAAAGCATGCTTTTGCTTTTGTGGACTTTTTTGATGGATACTTTTCCCTTTTTTATTTTGCTCAATAGTTTCTTTGACTAATGGAGTTTGATAGGGATAGTCTTTCTTTGTATTCTTTGGTATCCATTTGTATTTGATTTTTCCATTATGCTTCTCAGCTTCTTTTACTTTCATAACATTCTTTGTACTTTGATTCAGATTTTTCTTTTGATGTTGGTCCCAATTCATGGATGGGGTGATGGGTGGATGAAGATTCATGACGTGGTTCATTGTAGTATTGGCATCGGATTCATCATAAGGATTCTTCGTGCTCCCCATGTTGATGTTCACTTGAGACGAAGTTGCCCCCAGTATTGTGGAAGTAGTACCTTCATGCTTTGATTTCGCTTGTTCTGAGAGCTCTTGTTTAGAGTGCATTCTCTGATAAATGACCACTATAGATGATGTTATTTTGATTGGATGCTCTGCTAACTCTGAAATATCTTGTTTTGTCTGGCCTGCTTCCTTGAGTAGGTAATGTTGGGTATCTCCATATATGATGTCTTCAACCTGGATTTTGGATATATCTGATACTGATGTTGGCAACTCAATTTGATTGTAGGAATCAATAACCTGCACTTTTTGTGTAATAATGTCAGGAGTAAAGGGCTCCTGTTCCAAATGAAGATCATTGATGTGTCCATCTAAAGAAAGCATCTCATGGGTAGATGGATGAATATGCATTATGCTTATGTGATCATCATTTGCGACATCTTGTATGGATAAGAGAGTATCAATTAGATCATTATAGTAGCTCAAAGATACAAATTCTTGATCTTGAATGATTTCAAAGTTGATCTTGACATGCTTTGGATCAAGTTCTTGATATGAGTCAGTTTCAAAAGATGGATTGCTTACAAATGGTTCTTGGATATCTTCATTAAGCATGGGAAGTGGCTTAATATCCTCTTGATCTTTGAGTGGACTTGGATCAAGTGTCGAGTTGAAGATTCCTTCAATATCAGCAATCATGAGGTCGAAGGATGTCAATATGTCTTGGAAAGGACCATTGCTAGACTTTGGTGAAAGACATTGATCATACTTTGGAATAAATTCTTGAGATATTCCCTCTAACTCATAATGAAATGTAGAGACATTTTCAACATGATCATTGGTCAATGCCTCATTAGATGAGGTGAAAACATCTTTATTGATGGATAGATCTTGATCATTGTTTTCAACAATTATGGTGGAGAGATTGTCAATGTCTTCGACCATAGGGTCAATTGATGTTGATATTTCTTGAATTAGATCATTGTCGAGTATTGTTGGTGGATTTTGATTGTGATTAAGAAGTGAATTTTGACATATGTTGATTTGATCATTGGATGAAGTAGACATAGCTTCAAGGTGCTCAGTGATGGATTGATCTTGATCCTTGTTCTCAGCAGTTGTCACTTATTGTGTTTGTTGGGTAGCTTGGGAGGCTTGTTGCACTTGTTGAGCTTTTGCTACTTGTTGTGTGGCTAGATATTGTTGGATGGCCTTTTGGTAGGCCTGGTGAGCCTTTAGCGCAATGTCATATTATCTTGCTGCATTTGGTTTTGGCAGTAGTAGTGGTGGATTCAGAATCATGTTGGATGTAGTGACAAGTGTTTGAGATACGCTCGGAGCGATCATGGTAGTGAGGGATTGAAATGTGATGGGAATGATTGAAGGGATAGTGATGGTTGGAATGACTGGGGTGATAGGTCCTTGGGAGACTATATTTCGATTTGGGATCAATGTTGTTGTTTGATTAGATACCATCCATTGTGTGATGTCGATGGTATATTTGAAGGATTTGACGTGATGGTTTGATTGGTGTTAGGTGGATTGATTTGGATGGAGTGATTGGTGCTAGGTAAAGGGGGAAGCCCTAAACCAAGGAATGATGTTGATATGGGTAATGGTGGTGGAGATGTCTCTTGGCACAATGACTCAACTATTTTGGAAAGTAAAACAATTTGATCTTGCTAAATTTGTTCTTGATTTCGATCTCGACTCCCTTGATATAGTTGATTTGGCTCTTGTTTAAGCAGATTTGGAGTGTGTAGTTGTGTTTGATTTTGGACAATGTTCTGATTTGCGATGACACTCAGATTTGGTATGATAGGTTGAAATTAACCATTGTCCATGTTGGGAATTGCATTGCCTTGTTTTAGGTAACTTTGATCTTGCATGGTGTTACCTTGACTTGGAGTTGGTAACATCTTGTTTGGATTTTGAACAATATTCATATGATTTGCAACCATATTTATCCCAAATTTTGTCGGATTCATGTTTCGAAAACTTGTACTTGGTACATTCTCGTTGTTCATTTGAAGGCTCATGCATTGATTGTTTGGTTGGAAAACTTGTAGGTTTGAATTTAGATCTACCATCAGGAAATGTGTTCCAATCTTTGATTTGGGAATACTCACATTTGTTGTGCCATTGACATTTGTAGAAGGTAATGATCCCATGTATGGATTGTATAAGTGTGAGTTTTGATAATCAATCGGCATTGTAAGGCTTTGAAAGTTCAATTGATTTGGATTACTCATGATGTATGGATCAAGTTTGTATTCCATGTTCTCCTTGTGTTTTGACCTTGTTGCGAAGTGACCTCTAAGGTTCCTGGGACCAATGACGAGATGAAGGATGAAAAGGGGAAATGATATGAGTGTTGAACGTTTAGGGACTTTGGATCAATGTTAGACTTAGGGTTTGATTTTGATTATTTTGATTGGATAATGAACTTGTAAACCCTAAGATGTTGGATGTGATCTTAGGATGAACTTGTTCAAAGGATTGCTAATTCAATTAAATGTATGAGAAAGGATGCATTCCCATACACTAACTAAACAAGGTGATTTTGATTTTGATGGTTTACCCAAGTCTAGAATGGTGTTTCCAAAAGCTCTGAAAGTTGTTTGACTTTGTAGGGTATTGAAGACTTTTTTGATAATGTTTTGCATGTGACCAAAAGGATGGTTATTTGATTTTGATTATGACTGAATGATGACTGAGAGACTCGACAGGCCAAAGGTATTGAAGTGAAGAAGAGTAATTTCTCAAAGAGCAATCAAAGTGCAATGATCAACATGGCATATGAAAATTCATGACCAAAAGTGGGGATTGTGTTATCATTTGGTTTCAATCTTGGCTTGCTTAATGATTAATCTGTTTTCACCACAAACACACTTCTTGATTAGGTTTCAAACTGAATGTCCAATGTCACAACTTATTTTCATCCCACAAAGTGCTATGTGGAAGTTCCAAGAAATCAGGACAAGGGTTGCCTAATGTTGACCTTTGTAAGAGTAAATTAAGATGTAAACCCAATTACTTAGAAACCTCTAAGGACATAATCCCTAGGGTAAGCAATAGTTCTTGGGTTTTGTCAAAGGTATTTGCTCTAACTAAGGGATTTGAAATTTTGATGATGATGTTGAATGTTGGTTTTCCAATGTTTTCGATTAAAGCACAGTGTTTTCAAACTGACTCACAAGCAATATAACATCCTAGCTCAATTGGTACATTTTTCTTGGTGGGCTTGCCTCATGCCCTTCATAGTAGAAGAGATGACTTTACATGCAACCAAGGATAAAATATAAAACTATGTTAAGAATGAAGTCTTAACCTCTATATTTCAACCAAGATTGAACATGGCAAGTAACTTCCTTGAATCTAAGTTCCAATGCACCACTTTGATAAAATCGTTGGATGGACTGGTTGGCTACTACAAACAAGGTTCTTAATGACACAACATCGGGGACATGGCACCTTGCAAGCATCCAGCAAGCCACTAAAGGCTTTAATCAATCCTACTAGGGGCTCTTATACGTTTTATGATAGTACCCCATTCTGAAAGGAATTGTACAGCTAAGGCCTACATACCATGAGGACTTGATAGTTTAGTCTTATCCATTTATATACCAACTCGAATGAAAAATTGGTTGGAGTCGCCTTCGAGTTCTCCTTTCAGATGTGTCTCTTAGGCAGGCCCCTCTAAAGGTGACTCAAAGCAATAAAATGCATTTTTATTGTTTCTCTTGCACCCTAGATCACACGAAGTGCAAGGGAAGAGGATACGCATTCAAAATGCACCAAAGAGAAAATCACTCAACTCAAACACTTGTTCGTTTTAGCCTTCAAAGCAATGATGAATTCATTTTAAAGCACCAAACTTGAGTGTGAATTTTGCCTTGTTCAATTTTAGCCCAAAAGTAAAGTTTAGTCAGCTTCTAAGGTTCATTTTAATCCAACTTTGAAAAGATCAAATCAGTGATTTAGTTGGTCTAAAATAGAAAACAAAAGCAGTAATTGGATGCTCCAAGCATTTAAAAATGCTTTGTGAATTTAGAGTTTTAATATCCGATTTCCCTCAACTCCACTCTTGCTTACTTTCACTTGATTGCAATGATTGATTTTAATGTCAACCTACAAGGCCACAAAACAATTACAAATAAGATTTATTTCAAGGATTTTATGTCTATTTCAAAACTAGCACTAGAAATCAGATTATATGCTCCCCTAAAAATCAAATTTGATGTAAATAATAAAGTATACATCCCTTCAAAGGCATGTTAGAAAGCTGATTTAGAAACTCCAATGTAAATCCTCATGAATAGATGATGCCTTCAGATTTTTAAAGCCTTCACCAAAACAATAGACTATGTATTTAATGCATCAAATCAACATTTAATGTTTCAGATTTGTATTAGATGTCAGAATCTTCATTTCTAACTTTCCCAAACTTAATTGGATTCATTCATAGAACCACGAGATTTCCACCTACATGTAAGATAACAAAATTTTCTTAGACAAACATGTATATTTTGAAAATAGCGAAGAGAATTTTAATCTAACATTCAAATTAATGTCCCATCATTGTTGGAGGAATAAATGCAGATGGTGGGTGTAAAATTCAAATTAATGTCCCATTGACTCTGGTTGTTGACATCCTCCCTTTTCATGCTCCCCACTAGATAAATGTGTATAGGCTTCATAAACTTTCATGCATCACTATAAGGCATAAAGAACACAGTGAATGAAAACTACTAAGCAAATGCATTTGGCAGAAATAAAGCTAACAACAATGAATGCTAAGGAAGAAACCTTAAATCTAATGCATTTATGACATTCAATGGTTGCAAGACTACACAAAGACTTGTTAAAGTGCTAAGAAAGTTTTAAGCAAATGTTCATTAGCAGGTCACACCTAAGGAGACAACCAATAAATGCACTAAAAAACTTTCAAACAGATGCATTTGTCAGGTGTAAGGCCAGGAGGCCCGCGCTAAAGAGGACATAGTGTAAGAACATTTCAAGCAAATAGATTTGGCAGGTGCAAATTAATAGGCACAGATTTTCAAGCAAACCAAATAGCAGGTGTAAAGCCAAGCTCCATAACCTCAACTAGCCTCTTTGCTACCGATGATAAAAGGATTGGGCTCTCAACAAAATCATAAAGGACAAAATCAATAGCCCAGCCTGGATCTACCCCCTGCTTTTTTGTGGTGAAGTTGCTTGAAACTATTAGAAGAACAATGAGACTATTCGCAAGATGTGGATGTGATGCCACTGCCACTTGGTGAGCTGGATCATATTCTATATCTCAAAAAATCATCTTGCATTTAACTTTTATCCATTTAAATTAATGCACAAGAACCATGATCAAATTCTGAAGTTTTAATCAACCTAGCCCGTAAGACAGAACAAATTTAAAGTGCGATTAGCAGGTGTATGCTAAGAAGTCAAAGTATATCATTCAATGCGTAAATAGTTGTGTGCGGTAGGGGGTCAATGAGACATGACAGAAATAGAGTTAACAATGAGTAAAGATCACCATGTAGTTTACTTTAAAATATACCAGTGGGAATGACGCCTGCAGATTTTAGCACCACATGGAAGTAGTTTGGACGCAGCAAAAGACAAAGCATTCAAACTATATTTTAGGCACTTTCAATTGTTGACATAAATCCTCTAAGGCATGCACATTAATGTGCAACAACTTATTTTCTAGATTCAAGACTTTACTTGATGCATAGCAGTCAATAGAAAAAGCAGCACAATTGACAGATGTCTAAAAAATCATAACTTCATAAATATTATAGATCAAAACTTGTGTCAGAGGTTGCAGCGACACCCCCTATGCTCTATCGATTTTCACAAGATAAAATGTGTTTTTGTAGGACAATGAACTTGAATAGATTCAAAGCATATGAAGGAGAACAATAAACATGCGCTAGCCCAGCAATAAATATGAGCATGACTAAAAGAAGAAAGAGCATTTATCATTGAGCCGTGACAGGCTTGACCACATTTTATAACAGGATATTAGTAATTAAAAAAAAATGTAGATGCGTAGACAAAGTAGTGAACTGTTACAAAAAGCTTTAGAGAGATGTGGTCTCATGGAACACAATAATTGCATGATATGCATAGAATGGATTTGAAAAAGGCTTTAGAAACTTTTAAGTAAATGCAACTATCAGGAGTAACATCAATTCTCATGACCTTTGCCAACAGTCTTTGCCTGCATCGAAATGGAAGCATCAAGAGGACACATTACAGAGTTTTACATCATGGATTGATGTGATAGCGGTTGAGAGGTAATCACAGTACATGAGAAGCTTATCAAAGTCCCTGTGTTGTCAGATGTTGGAGTGCAAGTTATGATAACTGCAACTATGCTGTCTATAATGCCATCATTGTCATTTCAAAGCAATCACATGAGCAGTCAAAATATGTTCCCTATGGGCGCAATATGGGGAAGGTATTCTTTGAACACACCTGATTTTGCTTTTGTTTTACTTTAGTGACTGAAGAGATCAAGATGCCTATCAATAGAATGAAATTCTTTGGTGATTACCTCTGCGTTGATGGCCTACAGCACTAGCGGCAGTGGATATCAAACTCTTGTTGAGTGTGGTGTCGCAGAGGTTCCACAAAGGCCAAATTTATGCAGGATTTTGCCCAAAAGATTCCACCTCTTTTCCCACATCATAAACTTGAAAATCACTCACATTGATAATTTTCTCACCATGGTTATCAATGGTATTACAACAATACTTATATCAGAATCATTTTAAAATGAGGAAAGACATACTCAATTCTTGAGAAGATGTTTAAAACAAAATGCTCAATTACTTGAAGAATGATCACCTACTCATGTTAAGCAAAGCTTACTAGAACTTGGTTCTACAGTTATTAGAAACTGTGTGTAAAGACTAAAACCCCACCAGACCATGAATATTGTAGTCTTGATTAATCTTATAAATGAAACAACAGATAAATGGCATTAATCTGCACTAAGCACATTAGATATCAGAGCGTTTTGAATATGTACCTAACGCACAGATGACTTTATCTATCATCCATATGACATAACACGGATTGATAATGAACTAAAGCCATGTAGATTAATGCATTTTCAAAATATGATCATTTGTTATTGCATAAAAATCCATAAAAATAATATAACAAGAACTTATTAAATACTCAAATCATTTATTACGTAGACTATTCAATGCCTTCTCTAATGACTGTGATAAAAAAAAGTCTTAACACATTAAAAAATCCCTCCTTCTAGCACCATTTTGTGGACATTAAATCTGAAAATGGTTAAAAATATCAACATAATAATATCATGTTAGTCATTTAAAACACATTAAATTCAATATCCTATGAAATAACTCCACATGCTAATAATGCAATCAAAGCAACAAAGATCTAAGTAGATAAATTGAAAGCATATAATGAAACATGGAGCAAATTATATCTCATAGTGGATTGGTGCTATTGTTGAAAATAGCACTTTCCCAATCCTTGATAGATAAGCTAGTGATGAAATTGCTATGAAGATGGAGATGATAAATTGACAAAATCAGTTCTCAGTTTAAGAGAGTGACTTTGCAAGAGATGTAGATGATTGTGGAGGATTTGCTAAATAATGATGCCTCTATTTAAATATTTTCAAATGCTAAGAGTGTTGAAAATGGACCAATGTGGGACTAAAAACAGGCCAATGAAAAAAGGCCACTTGTCATCATGTGAGTGGTTGATGCATGTGCAAGATTTGGGAAATGTGCCCAAGAGGGGGGAAATTTGAATTCAAATTTGTGCAATGAATGCTGAGTTTGACCTTTGGAAGGGGACATGTAAGAGCCATGTAAGAGCTCATAAATGACTTGTTGGATGTACATGTCCACTTGTTTTTTATTTCAAATTCTAGGGAATATTCCATGTTGAGTGAAAATGTTGGATTTAATAAATCAATAAATTGATTTATTTGTGCAAGTGGGGATATCTAGAAGATTTGACATGCATTAGATTAGATTTAATCAAGATTAATTAGCTAGGATGATGATTAGGATGTTTTGACCAATTTGACTCAAATATTTGATTTATTTAAATCAGAAAAGGAGAAATATGATTTGGGATTTAACTAAATGAATGCTTGATTTATTTGATTAAAAGGTTTATGATAATGTTTATTTAGTTTTGAATGAATGACCTTAGGAGATGAGATTACCTGATGAATGGACGAAGGTGAACCTGGTTAATTGATGAATGGACCTAAAGTGAAACTTAGTTTAGTTGATGGATTAACCTGATTGAATGCACAATGTTAATTTTGCATCTCTACAGTATTTATAAATGCAATGGCCATTTTAACATTTTGTGATTTCAATGAAATTTTGTTAAAAATAGATAATTTATCCATACTCAAATCTTCAATGACATTAAAATCAATATTTATTTGGCTTTTATGTGAGATTATGGACGCTTTTACCTTATATTTTGGAGGCTTTTACTATTAAACAACAGTTGGTTTACTATTAGATAGCATCTGAAACTTATTTTTTGATGACTCGATAGTAGTTTGTAGGTGTGAGATTTGTTTCATACTCAAATCTCACACTATGTGTAGCCTACTGACTAAAAATATCGTTATATTATATATAAATTAGTAATTGTATTTATAAATGCAATGGCCATTTTAACATTTTGTGATTTCAATGAAATTTTGTTAAAAATGGGTAATTTATCCATACTCAAATCTTTAATGACATAATAAATGATTGATAAATAGGAGGTATTTTTTCTAGTGTGTTAAGTTATTATATTAATATCAAAATTGCATTAATAATAACTGATAAAAAATGTGTGAGTAGTCATAAACAAAGTCACAATAATTAGAGGTTGTCAATTTAATCATATAGAATGGATCAAGACTAATTCGATACTACAAGAGTTATATCATATACCCATTTAAAATTTTATATCCACCACAATTAGCTTAAACTTCCCCTCTACTAAGTCAACATAATAAGATCTAAAATGAAATAAATGAGAAGTGCCGTATTTCTTCTAAATGAATAGTAAACCCCATAATCATTGAATAGATTAAATAGACCTCTAGTGAACATAATAATATGGATCCAAAAATAGGCACATCTTTCTTCTATATGAATAGTAAATTTTGTATTGATTAACTTTCAGAATAAAGGAAGCTAAGTGTGTGAAAGCTTTGTAGAAGTGATTAGAATTTTTCCTTCAAGATTTTTGAGACTTATTGCATTATTGTCTATATTGGTTGGTGGTCAAACATAATGGATTGTGGATCTTGAGGTAATGTTGGTTACTTTTAGCTATAGCATTATTTAACAAAAACATGAATATTCTAGTTATTTTTTTTATATGAGGCCACAACCTTAAAAAAATTCAAAACAAAAGCAATGTAGAAGGCCATAGTTGTTAATGGTCACTAAGAGTAAACATATAAAATAAATCTTATATAATCATTATTTAATAATTGGAAGGTAGGCCCTCTAAAATTATTAGGCATATTACATTCATTACTATTGAGACTTTGTGTTGGCATGAATAATGTATTTTACATAATTAGTTCACTAGTAGGTCATATTCACATGTTAAGTTTATTTAAGTCCTAGGAATCTTTCTAGAAGTCTTGGTTGTCATTAGATCTTATCTTATGTCATTTACTTTTTGTGTCCTAGGTTATTTAATGTTTGTTATCTCATGTCATGGGATTAAGACTTTTTTCATGATCTTGTCTAATCGTATCTCTTACCTTGCCTATATTAGCAATATCTCTTATACATTTATAAATATAGAGGATGTACTATTATTGATCCATTATTTATCATTTTGCATGTTATTGTGTCAATATCAAGCAATTTATTCTCTTGGCATACTCTCTCATACAAAGACATCTTTGTGTTTTGTAGGTGATCCTAGGTTGCAGGAGCTCGCTATTAGCTCCTTGGAATTCACTATCAACTCCTACACGGTATCATAACTCTAGATTTACAAACCCCTTCTCATATTGAAGCATGATTTGGGTATGATATTTTATTGGGTGCACTTTGAGACAAAACCAACCTTGTCATTGAGTCTAAAAGGTCCAAAAGCCCATATTTTCATATAAAATACTTTATATTTTGGAAACAAAAAAAATGATATTTTTTATTTTTGTGTAACTATCTTAAATTTGATAGCCAAATGACTGTCAATGGGGATTGTCTAAAATTTGATGGCCAAACAATTATCAGCAACACTGCTACCACTCAACCCAACCCACTATTGTTTGGTCACATGGGGTGCCCAACCACTTTCCAAACCCTATGGGGGGTTTAATTTTGGCTCCTCAAGCCCTAATTAGACAATTTTTGAAGCCATAACTTTTGACTCAAGTATTAGATTTTAGAAGACAAGATATTTTTAGAAAGTTGCTTCTGAGCACTTTCCAATGGTGTGGTTTTTGTTATCAAATTTTGCTACTAGTAAATCTTATTGATGATTGAAGTCATATCTTCATGTTGGACCTCTGAGCTCATAAATTTTTGCTAGTTTTTCTTATTTTCGTGATTCTTGCGATATTGGAAATGTATTGAGGAGATACTCTATCGTATTCATGCACTTTTTCTATATTCAACCCTAGGTCCATTTTATTCATTTTTTTGTAAATGTCACATTATGACTTATTACTTAGACATCCTAACACTTGGATAAGTTATGTCTTTTTGAGAGGGCTTCATTTGTAGTATTCATCATATTTTAGGGTTTCTAATTGTTGTCAAAGGCTATTGTCTTTTTAATTTTGGAGATCTCTCATTGTTCATTATAGGTTTTTCATTTCATCCTTCTTTGATCATCTTGAAAATGAGAACCTATAATCAATGGAGAGATGACATCATAAAAAAATTGTGTTGGCTTTATTTGTTGCCACATTTGTATGGTCTTATCCCCCCTCTAGGTACTAATGGTAAGAAAAAATCTTGGAATTGTAAAACGGTTCATGTCTTGGGAGTTAAATTACTATGCATGTTGATGATGACATATTGAATGCTATTGTTCACTTTAGGTGTCCTCATGCTCTTTGGACTAAAATTTGGGAGATATATAGAGATCTTGATACTCAAAAATTCCCAAATATTCTAATTTCATATTATCTTATACCTCTTCATATTTTAGATAGGATACCATATTACTATGATATTATTCGAGAGTTTGATTATTTATAGTGCTTTGAATCTTTAGATGAGGATCATGAGGTTTATTCAAATACTCCCTCTTCTTCTTTAGAGAGATTTGTTGATATTTCACCTTCATTAATTCCTTGTGCAAAATCATTGGTTGAGACTTCCATCATTCATATTTAGCGAGGCAATATTTGTCTTTCAAACTCATCTTTGTGGGATGAGCATTTGACACGTATATCAACCTTTTTTTCTAAATCTCATATTACAAATTTAGAGGACACATTTAAGGGGTTATCTCTCATCTTTAATGATATTCATGTTTCACTAATATTGTCTGTAGACATCTAAATTTGATTGTTCTTATACAATCAAATTCATCTATTTATTTGTCCAATCTGTCAATATTAATTTATTTAATTAATATTGTACTTTTTGTCTAAAGTCCTTAAAGTATTTAATTTAACAATTAAATGCTTTACCTTACCCCTTTTTCCTCTCTAAATTAGATAAATACATCAATTTATTTATTTTAGTCATTTTAACCCTTTTGAATTAAAATCAATTTAAAATTCTTATTTTCTCTCTTTTTGTCACATCTTTCATAACCCATCTCTAATTTGGATTAATTTAATTAATTCATGATTAGGATGTGCATTCTCTTAATCAATGATTAATGTCACATCCTCTTATATTTGTCACTTGCCTCTAATCTTCCATTAATTATCTTAATTACGTGTGTGCACAACCTTAATCAAGGTCATTATCCACTTTTAGCACTCATTTTTAGTCAACCTTTTCATTTGTTTTTTTTGACATTGACCCGCTTTCCCATGTGAATTTCTAATTTACATTTATTCATCCTAGGTCTCTCTTCTCCTTTATCTTTCCAAGACTTCTAAAACATTGGACTTGTTACTTCATCCACATGTGACCAATTCCCACCTTTTTAGAGACCCTCTCTTATCCATTAGATTCTCCTAAGAATGTGAATTTTTAATTCACATTTATTTCTCCAACCACTTTATCTTTTCCCATGGAAATTTTTTAAGAATTCCAAAAATTTTCAAATGTCACTTTCATTCACTCAGGGACAAGAATTTCCTTTTTGAGGAAATCTTCTCACTCCCCAAGGTAATTGGAAGGTACTTGTCCTTCCTCCACATCATGTACTCTCCTTTCACATCAACTACACATCATCTCACCCTTAGCCACTTCACATTCCACATGTCAAAATGTGAGGGCTTCTAAGTCCTCAACTCACCTTGACCCTTCATTTTGTCCTTGTTGGATAAATCTCAACCATTGAATTCTTTAGAGAATTCAAATTCCTCTATAAATACCCCCTTCTCTAAGACATTTTCAACACTTAGTCATTTTGTAACTAAATGTTCTCATTTGAAATACTCAACTCACAAGCATTTCATTCATTTAGTTAAGCTATTTTAGTCATTTGCACTATCATTTAGTCCTATTGTCAATCTTGCATCAAGAGCCATCCAAGGAGCACACAAATAATCAAAATCAAGGGCCAACCAAGGAGTTTCAACAACAAAGAAGGTATAAGCAGATTACAATCTTCATTTTCTCTTCTTTTTTTTGCTTTATTATTCCTTAGGCTAATCTTGAGGTGTCCCTTTGTATTTTTACTCATTGCATTTTAGTTATTTTGCATAGTTAGAACTAGAGTAACATTTAGGATCACATTTTTGGCACGCCTAGTGGGACCCACAAGCGTGTTCCTCTATTTTACATTTGTTGTTGTTGATTTGTTTGCAGGAACAGGTTGCAAAGGGGTGACTATGCCCTTTGGTTTGTTGTAGAGGGGCAATTACGCCCTCCTGGTCATTGTAGAGGGGTGACTATGCCTTCTAGTTTGTTGCAGAGGGGTAACTACGCCCTCTTGGTCACTACAAAGGGGTGACTACGCCCTCCTAGTCACTACAGAAGGGCGATTACGCCCTCTATTTCACTGTAGAAAGGCGATTGCGCCCTTTGTTTCATTGCAAAAGGGTGACTACACCCCTTTGACTAAACTTTGTTTTCTAACGATCCACTATAGAAGGGCGACTATTCCCTTTGGTTAAGTTTTGTGTTCTAACATTTTACTACAGCGGGACAACTATGCCCTCTTGGTTAAACTTGATTTTCTAATGTTTCACTGCAGAAGGGCGACTATGCCCCTTTGGTTAAATTTTGTGTTCTAACATTTTACTATAGAGGGGCGATTGCGCTCTCCTGGTTACTGCAGAGGGGTGACTACACCCTCCTGTCATTGCAGAGGGGTGACTACACCCTTCCTCAACACTATAGAGGGGTGACTATGCCCCAAAACAACACATTTTGAGAGGTAAAACGACTATTTTAGCTTCGTTTTTGCTCCTATTTTTCGTTGTTTTCATATCCTAACCCCCTAACATTGTTTCTTGCAAGGAAATTTGTGTTTTTGCTAACATTTTGCAGCATATTCTTGTGTAATTGATGAAGAATGTAGGATAAAACAACTAACATTTGATTGCAGGGCTATCCATTTGCTCAGATTTTAAAGGCTATCCTTGTTGTTTTCGTTAATCTAAGAACACAATTTAATTAGAGGAAGTAATATTTATTGCTTGTTGTGTCTATCTTTTTGGTGTTACCCCAAAGGGGGCATTAGTTTGTTTTCACTTTCCCCTTGCACTTTGTGTGAGCCTGGGGAGTAGTTGGAAACGATTAGTGTCTTCTTTCTAGTGGGACTTTCTTGGGGATTTCATCACCCTAGGGGACGATCCCAACCACGCATACCAGAGGGTATACAAAGGGGGGAGAACGAAAGTTTTACCTCAATCCAACAATGTCATAATTGGCAGAGCGTCGAAGCTAGGGTGATACCTAGATAGACATAAAGAGTTGGTCTGAGCCCTTCAGTATCTCACTAGGGGTTCCCGACTCACACTTATGATGGGCTGGTGTTCACAGTTGTGCCTCACGTATCGAGAGTATATCGAGGACTCCCTAGACACCTTGTGCATCCTAGATTAAGACCTTTATTGGCCATACCCATAACACTAATCATAGGATTGTGCTTGTTTGAAAGTGTTTTCTTGTGAGAAACTAGTAAATTTTTTGACAAATTGGCCTAATTATTATCATTTTAAGTCCTTGCCATAGTCATTTTCATCGAAACCAAGTCCATGTTCACTATAGAGGGGCAAATTTTCCCTTCTGTTTACTACAAAGGGGCAACTGTGCCCTCTTGTTTATTGTAGAGGGGTGACTACGCCCTCCTATTTACTACAGAGGGGTGACTACACCCTCGTATTTACTACAGAGGGGTGACTACACCCTCCTATTTACTACAGTGGGGAAAATTTTCCCTCCTAAACAACCAAAATAGCCCCCGTTTAACTTCATTTATCCTCTAAATCATCATTTAATCATCCCAAACCTTTATCTAATCATCACAAGCCTTCGTTTTGTCATTCTAAACCTCATAAAACCTTTGTTCGATCATTCTCAACATCCATTTTATCATTTTGAACTTCCATTTAGCCTCCAAAACTCTCGTTTAACCATCTTAAATCTCCATTTATTATCCCAAGAATCCATACATTTGTTCTTTCAATCTGTCCACTCATTTTGAATTTTTTAGTAACCCATTCGTAAAGCCCATATTATCACCTAGTGAACTTGATTCACCAAAATTTTACCATTTGCATCACCTAATTCATATTTCATAAACACCACTCATCATCGAATCACCCTAACCATGTGTTAAGAAGTGGTTACCCAAATTGACCTTAGCACTTGAATTTGATTGCTATTCTTCATATTAATCACCAACTTTGACCCAAATCAATTTACTTCCATCTTGAGGTGAATTCAATGTTGTAAGTTATCTTCCTCGGCCCAAATCAATCCATTTCTATCTTGAGGTGGATTCAGTGTCATGATCATCCACTAGATCAATCAATGCTCTAGGTCACTAAGGGTGATGTTTTTTGACTAGATTTAGGGTCCCTCACATCTTCCATCATCCAATCACATCTATTAGACTGCTCAATCTATTTTATCCAATCATCCAATCAAACTAATCACACTTATCCAATTAGCTAATTGATCTAATCACATCCATTCAACCAACCCAATCTAGTCTATCTTAACAATCCAATCAAATCCCAACCAATCAAAACTTAATCAAAATCTGATCCAATCAAATCCAATCTCAACCAATCAAAATCCAACCTCTTTCAATCAAAATCAAATCTCATCCAATCACAATCAAATCATTCATCAAATACATCTTTATAATATGCCCATAACACATTTGCATGCCCGTTCAAACTAGGTCACAAATCAAGAAACAAATGACACAACAAAAAGGTCAACATTCCCAAGCAAACATGTCTCAAGATCTTAATAACAACACAAATCCTACCAATGGTGCAAATATTGCTCACGATCCTAACAATAGAGTAAACATCTCCCAAGATCCTCATAATAGCACTTCATCACACTCCAACACTGAAAATCAGAGCAACTCACCACATGGTGAAGAGAGTATGGCTAATCAACCCAAACTCACGCTTGAGGAACATTTCAGTAATCCTGTCAATGTACAAATGACTATCCATTTGTTCGAAAAACATGGGGAAGAAATCTTGGCCCACCTAATTGAAAAGGGTGTCAAACCTCCATCAGGTGTTGACTTATCCAAATATAGGAGGTCCACATCTAATATACCCCAAGGTTCACAAAATGAACCAGATGGCTCATACATCCCCAATGTTCCTCCAGTAGAGGGTTGGCATCAACCTGAATTTGGCAATGTTGTTCTTTATCATGTTAACCACCCCCACACACTCCAATCTCAGTTATGGGGACTCCTCAAGTGCCTAATCCCAATAATCCTTTCACCTGTAGTATCCCGCAAAATGTTCCACAACCTATGCGATTAATGCTAACAACACCACCCCTTTTGAGTCAACCTTTCATCAATACTAAGGGCAACCCTTTTATTGCATTGCTTCCACCTCCTAGAGCCACAAATCTACCACCACTTTCGTATACATCTCAACAACCTCATCAATCTAACCTACCACCTCAATTACCTCCACAAGGTACATCCCAACTAAGTGTTTTGGTTGGTACCGAACAACCTCCTTTACAAAACGACTCTACATTATCTCAACCACCTCATCAATAACAACCCCCATAAAATGCTTTAGTTTCTTCACAACAACCACCATATCAATTGCAAGGCAATCCATCCTAACCACTCGCCCAGACCATATCCATGTTCCTCGCATCCATTTTACGTCCACAAGCTCAACCACAACACAACATCCCATCTTGGCCTGCACAACAGTCAACATCACAACAACAACCTCCTCAACATTATTACTATCATAACCAACAACAATTCTAGCAACAGCCGCTCTATGTGGCCTCCCAACAATCACAACAGTATTCTCAATACCAACAAACCAATCTGCAATATCACATTCAAGTGCCTCAGCATTTGGTCGCACATTCTTATCAAACAAATTTGTACTATACCGCACAACAACAACCTCCATACCAACAAACACCCCTAACACATCAACAGGGAACACCATCCTCTTATTATCAAAATCCTTATGTCCATCTTCAAACATTATCTCAACAAAATCCATAGTCATCATATTATCCCTATCCATCCAACCCACCAACCTTGATTGCACAACTAGTCAACACAAATCTATTGGAAATAAAAGCTACTTTGAAAGATCTTCAAGTAGGGATTGGTAAACAATCCTTTAAATTCGAAGATATATGACCCTATTTGTTCGATCTATCAATCTCACTAATTCCCTTCCCAAAGTACTTTGAGATACCAAAGTTTGACAGATACAAGGGAAACAAAGATCCAAAGGCTCACTTACAAGAGTTTTACTCTCAGTGTCAAGAAGTTATGCACAACGACAACTACCTCTTGTGGTTGTTTCCACGAAGCTTGATAGGTAATGCCTTAGAATGGTTCATGGGTCTAGAATGAGGGTCCATAAAATCCTTTGCAGATATTTTAGAAAAAAAATTTCCTACTTCTCCTTCAATTTGGAAAAAGATATTGATACTTTGGACCTTCTTAAGGAGAACCAACATGAAGGTGAAACCTTTGCTAGCTACCTTCAAAGGTGGTGAGCACCAACAAGTTGAATGAAAACCCCTCTCAAAGAGAAAGACATGGTCACTCTCTTTGTGGA
Source organism: Sequoia sempervirens (assembly GCA_007258455.2). Lineage (NCBI taxonomy): Eukaryota > Viridiplantae > Streptophyta > Pinopsida > Cupressales > Cupressaceae > Sequoia > Sequoia sempervirens. The sequence continues at coordinate 12,509,073 of VDFB02000017.1, forward strand.
AAACTCACATCCTGACATGGCTCACAACTTCATATTGCACTATGTTACCACTTTCACTAAAATAGTGGAAAAAGGACATATCCTTGAATGTGCCCTTATTGCTAAAGGGCACATCAAGATACATAACCATAACAAAGAAAGGCCATTCGGCAATAAGTCATGCTTTTGTAACAAGAACAAAAACATAGTGAATGATGGTGTCACTAACACTAAACATGTTCAGGTGGCTAGCACATCCTAGAGGCAACCACCATCTATACCTAATGCCATATCCATGCCACGGGGGGAATCTCGTCCTCCTCAATAGTCAAACTAGAACAACCAAGGGAATGGCAAATGCCAATATACTCAATTAGGAGAACCCTTGAGCGCCATCTTCAATAAGTTGTTATAGGTCAACTATCCAATCACATACCTTGTCACTAAACCACTTGATGAATCCAAATCCAAACCATCCTGGTTTAGGGAGAATGGATATTATGAATTCCATAAGATAAAAGGGCACACTTTGAATAAGTGTCAAGGTCTCAAAAACTATGTCCAAGATTTTATTGATCGAGGAGATATCAAAGTAGACACTAGTCAAGCTCCATCATCCAATGCTCAATTGTAGATAATGGCTCTGTCCTTGATCTATGCACTCTAAAATTCATAAAATGGGTGGGGTATACTCAAGCGGATTTGAGTAATCAAATCATCACAATCAAGGCGTATGATAATGTAGAAAGAAATTCTAAAGGAATTATCAGTCTTCCTATTCAGGTTGGACTTGTAGTTCAGTACACTACCTGTCATGTCCTTGATCTGGACTTACCATATAATCTCCTCCTTGGCCACCCATGGCTCCATGCTATGCAAGCCATCCCCTCCACATACCATCAATGCCTAAAATTCCTGGTTAATGGAAAAGAGATCACAATTTATGCCAACCCACAACCATTTGAATACTGTTGCACTTTAGAAGCATCATTTCCCCATTTACATTATTATCTTGGGGTTGAAATGGGGGCATCTCAGTCATCATCTGTCAATCCATCATCCACCATGATAGCCACTCCATCTTCTGACACCAATCTTGTAGTCACCAAAGTGCAAATCATTAACAAGGGGTGTGGTGAGTATGAAATGCATACTGCTCTAAATGTGGCAACCATGCCATTGTCACCACACGCGTACAACCAACCTTCACAGGCTACTCCAAAGGAAGACAAGACTATTACCACTTTTTGGTCTCCTAGCATAAAGATAGATGCGCGAGAAGAAGACATCAGTTAGTGGGTATACCATGAAGAGCCCCAACCAAATCCTCCTCTAAAGGAATACTTTTAGGTAGTATACCCTTGGTCGACTAAGGTTGCAGAAAAGGATAACTATCAAGGCGGGGGCCTAGGTAAAAAAGAACAAGGGTGGTTGCAACCTATTAATGTATCAAATCTACCACAAAATATAGGCCTTGGATATGATAGAAAGCAGAAAGGGCCTACAACATCATCTAATACCTCCAACAGTTTCACTATGGACAATGGTCCATTGGAAGACATACCCGAGGAAGAATCCATCTTACGTGCATATGATGACGTTGATCACATAGACCTGTCATCCATGTTCGACTGCCTGTCCATCTGTACCATTAGCCTATCCCTTCGCCATTCTAAACTCATTGATTGGGACCTACATGATAGCACACCTTCCAATATCTCCTTGGATACATATGTCAATCTCATGGGATTGGGGGAAGATGAGCACTCCAGTCACAAAAAAAAAAAGAAAAATAAAAAGTGGTCATCTAGTGAAAACCTCCCCGAGGTACTTCTTGACCTAGAAAAAGTAAAAATAAATGACGCATCTGATAGTGAAAACCTCAAAGAGGCACAGGAGGATGGAGATGTTCATCTTCCCCTTGTGGGAACTTAATTATCCACATGATCACCCATCCTAATTGAAGAGACTCAAGAAGTTAATCTAGGTACTGCTGAAAATCCTAAGATCACCTATGTGGCCAAATCTCTATCAAAGCAAGAATATCTAGTCATCATGCAGCTACTCCAAGAAAGTATCATTAACTTTGCTTGTTCATACTCAGATATGCCAGACTTAGACCCTGCTTTAGTAGTTCATTATTTGGATGTTCGTCTAGATGCCAAGCCTATCAAATAGAAGCTTCAAAAAATGCATCCACAAGTAGCATTATTAGTCAAGAACGAATTCAAGAAATTATTGGATGTCAGTTTTATTAGACCAAATGACTACTCTGATTGGATCTCTAACATAGTACCTATTGCCAAACCAAACGAAGACATTTAGATTTGCACAAACTTCTAAAATCTTAACAAAGCCTATCCTAAAGATGACTTCCTGCTACCCAACATTGACATGTTGGTCGATCTTACTGTAGGACATGAGATGTTATCCCTTATGGATGGTTTCTCTGGTTATAATTAGATCTGAATTGCACCTGAAGAACAACACAAAACTGCTTTCACAACACCTTGGGGTACTTTCTATTACAATGTTATGCCCTTTGGTCTCAAAAATGTGGGGGTGACATATCAGAGGGCAATGACTATCATCTTACATGACCTCATACATATCATCATGGAGGATTATGTCGATGAATTACTAGGAAAATCCAGAACCTGAGCCGAGCATCCTACCATCTTAAAAAATATCTTTGAACAGTTGGAACATTACAAATTGTGATTAAATCCAAAAAAGTGTGTCTTTGGTGTTAGATTAGGGAAATTGTTTGGTTTCATAGTCTCACGAAGGGGCGTCGAAGTAGATCCTACCAAGGTGAAAGCTATTCTAGCTATGCCAGCCTCACGCAATCTGAAACAATTGAGAAGCTTCAAGAGAAACTATAATCCATCCGTCGGTTCATAGCCCAACTTACAGATAAGTGTCAGTCATTCACCCATCAACTAAAAAAAGACTCCACCTTTAAATGGAACCAATAGTGTCAGATAGGTTTTGATAAGATCAAGGAATAGTTGGCTCATCCACCCATCTTAATGGCACCGATTCTAGGGAAACCCCTCCTACTTTACATCTTTGCCACTTTAATTGCACTGGGGGCATTGTTGGCACAACAATGAATCATCAAAAGAAAGAGAAATCTACTACATCAGTCGAACACTGGTTGGATATGAACTAAACTATTCACCCATGGAGAAAGCATGCCTTGCAGTGGTCTTCAGTACACAAAAACTCTGACATTACATGCTCAACCATCCAGTCAAATTAATAGCAAAAATTGATCCACTACAGTATTTGTTATCCAAAACCACTTTGATTGGTCGCATGGCTAAGTGGGTCATGCTCCTAAGTGGATTTGATATAGAGTATGTGGATCCCAAAGCCATAAAGGGACAAGTCATAACTGATTAGTTGGTCGAGGCACCAATAGTGGATGCTTATCCTCTAGGCACTAAATTTCTAGAAGAAGTTTTCACGGTTACATAAACACCAACTCAGATATTGTATTTTGACTACTCATATACTCATAGTGGATCAGGCGTAGGAATTCTATTGGTTACCCCTCAAGGTGACTACATTCCAAAATCATTTAGGATAGCATTCCCATGTACCAACAACATAGCAGGGTACAAAGCTCTCCTCACAAGCCTCTAAATTGCAAAGCAGTGCCACTTAACTCACTTGAGAGTCTTTAGTGATTTATTGTTGGTCATTAAGCAAGTTAATGATGAATTCCTAACAAAAGATGATAAGTTGTTACCCTACAAACACATGGTGGATGACTTCAAGAAATATTTCACCTTCATACAATTTGCCCAAATTCTGAGGGTGCAGAACAAAGTAGCTAATGCAATGGCTACTATTGGCTCCCTGATTGACATGCCTAACGATCGAACATAATGTGAGTTCCGTGTGGAACAACTTTTAATCCCAACATATGATATCCTAGAGATCGACATGGTGGGTGACATTGTAGGTCCTGCTTCCCCATGGTACCAAGACATATATACTTATTTGCATGATAATATTTTACCTCCAGACCTCACACGAAACCAACGAAAATCCTTTATTCAACATTCAACTTGATACATTGTCGTTGATGATACACTTTATCATCGTGGGTATGATGGAACCCTCCTTAGGTGTTTGAATGAGACCGAAGCCCATACTGCACTAACAAAGGTACATAGTGGTGTTTGTGGGCCCCATTCAAATGGTATGGCTTTATCCAAAAGGATTCTACAAGTTGGATATTATTGGCCTACATTAGAACATGATGCTTGTGAGTTCATGAAAAAATGTCTTCCTTGCCAACAACATGTAGATTTGATTCATGCTCCAGCACAAGACCTTCAACCCCTCCTAGCACCATGGCCCTTCTCTCAATGGTGTTTCAACTTGAGTCGCAAGATTTACCCACCATCTTTCGATGGCCATACATTCATAATTACTGCCACTAAATACTTTACCAAATGGGTGGAAGCAATGCCACTCTCGCAAATCACCTGTACCTAGATTTCAAAATTTATCCTTTACCATATTCTCTATAGATATGGTATTCCATCCACCATCCTATCCAATAATGGAAAAAACTTTTAAAAAACAAGCCATGAAAGATCTCTGTGACACCTTTCACATATAACATCGTTGGTCAACACCTTATTACCCCCAAGGTAATGGTCAGGCAGAAGCAACCAACAAGACCCCTATCCGCATCCTTAAGAAGGTTGTTAATAACATTGGTTGAGATTGGCACCTCCATATTCATCCCGCCCTCTGGGAATATTTCACCTCCATCCGCACCCCTACAAGTGCTACCCTCTATTCTTTAGTGTATGGTGTCGAATCCATCTTGCCAATCAAAGTCAAGATCACATCACTAAGGATTTCTCTAAAGAACCTTATCAGTGAGGAGGACACTCATATTACATGACTTGCACAACTGGAGTTACTTGATGAAAGATGAATCAAAGCCTATGATCATCTACAAGCTTATCAAAACCACCTCAATCATAACTACAACAAGAAGGTTCATCCTTGACAATTCCAAATTGGTGAACTAGTCCTTAAAGAGAACCAACGTACTCAGTAGGACCATGCTAAGAAAGGAAAATTTGAAGCAAATTGGTTGGGTCCTTATATTATAGTTCCACTAAATATGGATTTGGGGCATTCATACTTGCTGCCCTTGAAGGGGAACCCCTAGAAGAGCCTATTAATATCATGCATCTAAAGAGGTTCTACACCTAAATTCGCTTGGTAACCCTACCTGCAAAAAATTCAAAAAAATCAAAAAAATCAAGACAAAAGAATAGTAAAGAGAAATAAGTTCGTCCTATGGTGAAAACCACCTTTGGTTGCACCTTGGATAACTACAGGTGGTGAAAACCTGTTCATAGGCACCATTTGTAGAGGGTTTAATCATTATCTACCTTGCATCCTAGTTACTTTATGACTTCATCTATCCTATCTTAACATCCTCTCCCATCCTATCCTTGGCCACTTGGTATATTTTGATTGAGCATTGGATGATCCACATTGGATATCCCTCATCCTAAGCTTTTCATTACCCCACTCTAAGCTTGTGTCGATTGTCTGATTGTTGGTTGATTTGTGTCATCATATAAGATCACCCATCGTGTCGGTCTCCATTTAGATCTCATCTTGTCATGTTGGTCTTCTTGTCCTTGGTCAAACTATGTTGCCCCTGTGCTTTTACGTAGGCAAGGATGATCATTTGATCTACCCTCAGGGAATTTTTGACCATCCCGTGATGGTCATCCATCATTTGTCTTCATCACCTCCTTTCGCTTTTTTCCATGGTTGGTTGTCATTTATCTTTTTCGAACTACGTTGCCCCTGCACTTCCACATAGGTAAGGTTGATCATTTGATCCTCCCCCAAGGCATTTGTGTGTCATGTCTTGTGTCATTCATCATCGGTCACCATCATTTTCTTTCTGCTTTATCCATAGTCTTTTCAAGAACTACGAGGGCTCTACGCTTTCACGTAGGCAAGGCTAATCTTTGATCAACCCCTGAGCCTCTAGGTTTGTAGGATGTGTCAGTCATCTATCTTGTGTTGTGTCATTAAGTTATGCCCTTATTTAGCTAGTGTTAACAAACAAGATCTGCTAGCATCTGCAAATCCAATTGGTTCTAAATATCCTGTGTCATATCGATCTTTTAGTTTAGTATCCATATCAGTCTCAATAGGATGCATCCTTCCTAATAGACCTTATCAACCTCATCCATCCTCTTGATCCTATGGCAAGGGACATTTGAAATTTGATTGCGATCTCTTGATGCTTTTGGTTTTTTTTTATCATTTGAGCTTCCTATTACAATTGGTTAAGATCACCATAATCTATCATATTATGGTGTGTTTTGGCTAGTTCACATAGGGGCATATCTTGATCTTTTATTGTTTTTGTCTGTTGGGTTGTCTCACGTAGTACCCACTAAGATCCCTATGATCTTATGTTACACCGAGGCATCCCTTTATGCTTGTGGTTATCCCAATGCCTGGCCCAACCAAAGTTTTCACTACTTTGGGGTGTTGGGATAGCCTTCTTGTTTGTATGTTTGTTTCATGCATTAGGTACTAACTCACCTTGGTTACCTATACCTTGGCACTTAGTGTCTTATGCTATAGCAAAAAATAGTGCTCCGAAGATGGAAAATCATATTAGGATTGCATTTCATCATCTATTGCAATATGTTCACCCTATGATTTTGGTTGTGCAAATACTTTACCTCGCTCTCTCCCATTCTTCTCAAGATACTAAATATTTTTGACAGGTGCCAAATTACACCCATTTTCCATAATCACTACACATTCGTCTTCCATTATCATGTTAGTCCTTATTGATGCTTATGACCATGTGTTATTCCCTTTCATTTACTATTTGCAATATTAATTCACTACAAATTACAAGTGCATTATCACATATTAGGTTCATTCTACTCATCATACATACATCACCACCTGCATCACAACGTGTTAGATCCATGCATACAATACCACCTACATCACAATGTGTTAGATCCATACATACATTGCCACTTGCATCACAAAATGTTAGAATCATAATACATCACATCCTGCATATATAAAAAATTCATAAAAAAGCCATCATAAACATATACATACATGTCAATAAATCAAATAAGCATCCATACACATAATTCATCATAGATATAACATATGCATACATCATATCACCATATGAATATTTGCATTAATAAAATCATCCATATTCCACAAATGCATAAACACGATCATCCATCCAATGCATGAACATTGTGTCAATAAGGGCTATCATGTATCATATATAAATATACCAAAAGTGAAAAGTACATCTCATAATCATGACTATCACATAAATAATATCATAATAATTTCATCAATGTCATCATGTCTATAACCATCGATTGCAAAAATCATCAGGATCAAAATACCAATACATGGTCCTATAAATAACCACTGTCACTATGGCCTATCCATCCACCCTGCACCTGTAAAAAAATCAGTAGCCTGTCATCTCCTAAATGAGCTACCCACATCTAATCTTTGTGGTGAATCAGGTATTGATCTCCTACCTAGTGAAACACCCGGTGAGTCACTAAAACCTCAAGTCCACGTCCCCAACGACTGGGATGGCACTAGCATCTGTGGTGTTTGCCAAACATACTAGAATGTCCATTGTGGTAGGTCTAGAACTGCATGGTAATATGCGACCATCCAAAATCCTACCTCCCTCTCATTCTCCTCTCGCTTAGCAATCTAGACTTGAGTGAAATTGTGCTCCTAACGATACCTATCTCGATCTCTAGTGATCAATCTCCTCTCCTGCTCCCAGGCCTCTTGGGATAGTTGTAACTGTGCCATCTCTACCTAAACCCAATCTCTCATCTCCTCGACAACTACTGCCCTAGCCGCTGATCATCCCTCTCCCTTTGTAATCCCTGTGTATTTGTCCTTATCACATCACTGACCCGCACTGACTACAACTGAGCCACTGTTGTGTCTCACTCTCCCTGTAGCATCTGCATCCGCATCTTTGCAACATCTCTCTCCCTCTGTGCAGTTGGTGAGTAAGCCACCGTTGCATCCCTGTCCCTCTGAAGCTTGTGTACTCTCAAAACTGTTGCATCTCAATCTCTCTGTAGTGACAATACCTCTGAAATTGCCTCCTCTCTCCTCTGAAGAGATTGTATCTATGCCTCTGCTAACTCTCTCACTCTGTAACACCTAAACTTGTGCCTATGACACATCGCTCTCTGCCTCCACCACTTGCACCTATGCCTATGCTACATCTCTCTTTGCCTGCATAATACGAGACTACTCCCTTGCCTAACCATCTCTCTCTTGCATGAACCACATATCTCCAACTATTTGCTCTAAACAATGCACTCTATCTCGTAGCTCATCTTGCTCCCACTGGAGATCATCTATCTGCTACCCAATGCCCACTAACCCCTAATCTATCATCCCCTCTGAATCCCCTTGGCCTATAATATAACAATCTCTTCCTATAGTCTATCATGGTCCCAACTGACAGCAACCAATGCATCCTCTATCCCATGTATGACAACCTACAAGCTCTCTCTCCCTCCCCATCACCTCTACCTATGTGGTTAAGAGGTCAACCATAAGTCCATAATCTCTCTAACTTGTCGATACTCTTAATAGCTCGACTCTGAGTCTAATCACCTCTGCCTCTGCTATCCTCAACCTTTGATTTGTAATTCAAAGTCTCACCACCGTATTTCTTGGCTAAGCAATAGGATCCCCTAAGGTCACGACAGGAACCACCACCAATGGCTCTACATCCAAAATATCCATATTGGAACATCTCCATCTATCTCTATAGCATCATTTCCCCCTTTGCACTCTTTCTTCTGCTGAGTCTCTCAGTCCTCCATAGTGGGGTAGACCCGAACTCTTCGCGACTGACCATGCCTCCCCACTCTCATCAATCTCCTCAGCTCTCCTATCTCTGGCTCCTCATCCTCACTCTCCCCTATCTCTATAATGAGAGGCCCCTGCCCTACCACAATTTTCACCCTCCTCTATCATCTCCTACTCGCCATCCTCTCTGACTGACTCTTGGCTTCAATCTCCTCTCGGGCTACACCCTATTGTCCACCCCCTCCCATCTCCTCCTTCTCTGTCATGATCTGCACCCTCCTCTGTCATCCCCTACTTGCCATCTTCTCTGACTGAATCCTGGCCTCAATCTCCTCCTAGGCTCTATCATGTTGTCCATCCCCTCCCACCTCCCCATGCTCAGCATGTTCCAACACTCTCCTCTGCCATACCCTACCTCCTATACTGGTCTGTTGAACAACTCGACCCTCCATTGCGTGTATCATTTCCACCTTTGGCTCATCTTATCCTCCTACATCTGGCATTGGGTCTACCCCACCCTGCTATCATACTACATGTCTCCCACCCATTAGTCTTGCTACATACACCTCCAACCTAACCCTCCTCCACTGTCTCCTCTCTAGTTGTCCCACTGCCTCCATCCCATCTTGTCCTCTACCTTGCTGACCCACACTCTTTTCATCCTCTTGTTGTCTTGCTCCTCTCCCCTCTCCTCCCCTCTGCGCCTGTCTCCTCCAATCTTCGCCCTCCCTCGCCTCCTGACACTCATCCTCTAATTTGAATCCTACGACTCCTACAATAGGAACCAACAGTGTAACCCTCTCCCATTGGTTGTTGCACCACCATCGGTCATACGGTACCGTCACTCCTGCATCCTCCACCCCAACAACTCTCCTTGGGTAGGGTATCTATACTATCGTCACCCACACCACTCTAGTGTCACTCAGTCTAAAAACATGCTCTCATGGTCACTCTTTGGTGAGTCAACGAAACCTGATAAGTGCATTCAGAATATCCTGTATCAGCCCAAACTGCCTCACCACCCTATTTGGTCAATGCATCTCCACTATGCATGATTGACTCCCAATCAAGACACATCGGCTCATAAAATAACCTCTTTGTCTCTCCTCCTCCCCCCTCCATCCCCTGAACTGTCGATACATATATGGCAGCCATAATATATCTCTCTCCTACAAATCATCTATCGCTCTTCTCCACCCATCCATATCTCCCTGCATCTCATACCGCAACACCCAACCCCTTGCCTCCCCATATCCCTAAGCCATCGGCTCCCTATCATCCTCATCTCCCTTCCTAACCACTAAGGGTCTAGTCACCATAATATGCTCCCATGTCCACACCTATAGAAGGGTCGTGTGTGTCAAATTCACTACATTCCGATAGCAGATCACATGCATATCCCTATACAACTGTGCTAATACACAGGTACCCCATGAGATCTGCCTCTTACACCACTCAACAATTTTTTGAATCACCTCCATGTATCGAAGACTACAGAACTACCTGCTACAATCTGGTAATAGTATCCCACTAATCAATCCACTTCGAAATAATGGCAAAGGTGGTACCCACACTGTCAAACATCTATCTAAGTCCAACTGCTCACCCTATAAGGGAAAATCCTCTTGTCCAAATAACACTGCCATAGTGTGATCTAACTCAACCCCTTTCAACACCACATCACTAACTAATAGCCCCACTATTGGTAGCTTCAAGATGTGCCATACATCCTCCAGCATCACCGTCATCTCCCCTGTCGGCAGATGAAAAGTTGATGTCTCTGAACTCCATCTCTCTATCAAGGCTATCAACATTGCACGATGTGCCCTCATCACCAGAACTTGTAAAAAGTGTAGTAACCCCACATGATCTAATGTTGCATGATCCATGTTGGTCATGGTTGCTACGGTCATTGTCAATACCTCTGATCATCGCTCATGTGTTTTTAACCGGACAAAACCCTGCATCCATATTATCTGATTATTAGTACACCATATTCCTGACCCTAAGACATCGCTTGTTTTATTCTTTTATTTTCTCTTTCTTCTTCTTCCCACTTTTCCCTAATTAGGATATATATGTCTTCTTACTTAATCCATCTTCCCCTTCTACATCAAGGTAGATGCACCCACCTTGAAGTGAATACACCCCTTCTTTGAGGTGAATCCGCCCCCATGTTGGGGTGACTCCACTCTAGCATGGGGTGAATCTTCCCCCTTAATGGGGTGACTTTTCCCTAGGTCAGGGTGGATGCGCCCATAGCCTAGGGCGAGTCCGCCTCGAGCTGGGGTGGATGCGCCCCAACTTGGGGCGACCCCGCACTGGGCCAGAGCAGATGCGCCCCTACCCTAGGGCAAGTTCGCCCTGAGTGGGGGTGGATGTGCCCCAACTCGGGGGGGCCTGCCCTGGGTTGGGGCAGAAGTGCCTTGCCTTGGGGCAAGTCTACCTTGAGCCAAGGCAGAAGCGCCCTGCCTTGGGGTGAGTCTGCCTTGAGTCGGGGCAGATGTGCCCCAACTCAGGGTGACTCTGTCCCCAACCGAGGTGGATGCGCCTCGCACTGGGGCATGTTTGCCTAGAGCCAGGGTGAGTGCGCCCTAGCGCCAGGGCATGTCCACCTCGAGTTGGGGTGACTACGCCCCACACCAGGCAGATACGCCCCACTGTGCGATGGACCTGCCCCAGTATGGGGTGAATTCACCCCCTAGCTACCCCCCCCTCTAAATTTCCTCTTTCCTCTATCTATTTGTCGAACATTAATCTACCCATTTTTTTATTCTATCCTGCTAATAAAACCCATGTTTTACATTTTTATTTAACCATGCTAAAGCATGCTAAATGTTTAAAATACACAAGAGGCGTTTTATTACTAACCTAACGGGGCACTATGAAATGGGTATGGCACCTCCGTACTTCGTCTACCTGGTGAATGATATCAGAATCATAATCTTGTAGCATCGTTGTTCTTTCTTCTTCTCCTCTCCTCTCCTCTTCTTTCAATTGCTACAATAACAATGGGACAAGGCAATTCTTAAAATTACCTTTTAATCCTTCTTTTCTCCCCTTTCAAATAAAAGGTATTTTTTACCTTTTATTTAACTTTTTTCTACTACAACTAATCTCCTTCTTTCTCGGGGCCATGATTTGCAAACTGTGTCTGATCAACTATGTTCAAAAGTCAAAGTTGCTTTGTTTTTTGAGCTCTATCCAATGGTGTCTTTTGTTTCTTTCTATCGAGAAGTCATCTGGGGCCCCTTTTTCTTCCCCAACCGCCCTCTCGAGGGGGCATACCCTATCATTCCTCCATCATGAGCCTTCTCTCGTGAGACTAGGGCATCCCCTCATACTTTATCATTCCTGTTCATTCCTCTGTCATGAGCCTTCTCCTATGAGACTAGGGCATCCCCTTTCACTTCCCTTTGTTTGGGAAACTCATTTAACCTCTTCATGCTAGGGCATCGAGTCCTATCACTTCCTTCGTCATCTACATTTTATTTTTCTTCGAAACAGTATTATTCTAACAATATTTTGAAGAGGGGCAAAATGTAGACATCTAAATTTGATTGCTCCCATATGATCAAATTCATCTCTTTTTTCATCTATTCTGTCAATATTAATTTAATTAATTAATATTGCACTTTATGTTCAAAGTCCTTAAAGTATTTAATTTAACAATTAAATGCTTTACCTTACACCTTTTTCCTCTCTAAATTAGATAAATACATCAATTTATTTAATTTAGTCATTTTAACCCTTTTGAATTAAAATCAATTTAAAATTCTTCTTTTCTCTCTCCTTGTCACATCCTCCATAACCCATCTCTAATTTGGATTAATTTAATTAATTCATGATTAGGATGTGCATCCTCCTAATCAAGGATTAATGTCACATCCTCCTACATTTTCCACTTTCCTCTAATCTTACATTAATTATCCTAATTATGTGTTTGCACAACCTTAATCAAGGTCATTAGCCACTTTTAACATCCATTTTTAGTCAACCTTTTCATTTGTTTTTTTGGGCATTGACCTTCTTTCCCATATGAATTTTTAATTCACATTTATTCATCCCAGGTCTCTCCTCTCCATTAGATTCTCCTAAGAATGTGAATTTTTAATTCATATTTATTTCTCCAACCACTTAATTTTTTCCCATGGAGATTTTTGAGGAATTCCAAAATTCCTCAAATATCACTTTCATTCACTTGGGGACAAGAAGTTCCTTTTTGAGGAAATCTTCTCACTCCCCAAGATACTTGGAAGTTACTTGTCCTTCCTCCACATCACCTACACATCATCTCACCCTTAGCCACTTCACATTCCACATGTCAAAATGTGAGGGCTTCTGAGTCCTCAACTCACCTTGGCCCTTTATCTTGACCTTGTTGGATTAATCTCAACCATTGAATTCTCTAGAGACTTCAAATTCCTCTATAAATACCCCCTCCTCTAAGACATTTTCAACACTTAGTCATTTTGTAACTAAATGTTGTCATTTTGAATACTCAACTCCCAAGCATTTCATTCATTTAGTTAAGCCATTTTAGTCATTTGCACTATCATTTAGTCCTATTGTCATTCTTGCATCAAGAGCCATCCAAGGAGCACACAAAGCAATCAAAATCAAGGGCCAACCAAAGAGTTTCAACAACAAAGAAGGTATAAGCAGATTACAATCTTCATTTTATCTTATTTCTTTGCTTTATTATTTCTTAGGCTAATCTTGAGGTGTCCCTTTGTGTTTTTCCTCATTGCATTTTAGTTATTTTGCATAGTTAGAACTAGACTAACATTTAGGATCACATTGTCAAGCCATCATTGTCCTTGGATCTTGTTCGTCATTGGTTTCCATATAGTCCTGGTTTTCACCTTCTTCTTTGATTGGGCATGTACCTAATTTTATTGCGGTATCATCAACTCCCATGGATATAGTGACACATGAGTATATTTTAGAGAAATAATTGTAGACACCCAAAAGTGGCCCATTTCATTATTTAAGCATTTATCACATTTTTTGCCGCATACCTTCATTTTGCCTAACACACTTATATTTCAATTTCCTCTTCATATCTTTAATTAATTAAATAAATTCTATTTATTTAATTAATGCTCATTATTCTTCTATCTTCCATCAAATGATTAAATAATTTTAAATTATTTAATTATTGTATCTTTCTTCTAATAAATAAGTAAAATTAATTATTTTATTTATTTATTCACCATCTACCTAAATTAAATAAATCTTATTTATTTAATTTAATTTTCTTCTATTTTTATCTTATTCTTCTAAAATATGCAAGTGGGCCTCGTTGTCTTTGAAAAATGGCATTAATCAAAATGTGGGACAATTTAATAAAATAGAAAAGAATCTCTCCTCATCACTCCAACTCCAAAATAGAAAAAGTGTTCTATGTGGAGAAGGGAATCTTACCACTATCAAAGCCCACCCAAGGTTTCTAAATAGAGTTCCTTTGCATGGACACTTGGCGCATGCACATTCATTCTTGTCTCTCCTTCACTCTCATCCATTGATTCATCCTTTTCCTCCCCACCGTTGATCATCCATCTTGCAAGTCTATAAATTAACCCACAACCAAGTTATTTGCAAGGATGAGCTTTAAAGTACCCTTACTCTATCAAATTATTTCTACAGTCTTTCATCTATCTATTTTCCTCTATCATCTTCATCCTATCGTTACACTACGAAAGTGAGCAATCACCAATGCTTCAAAATCTTGCATTCTCATGCGAGGTGGAGAAGAGCAATGGAGATCAACCAAGTTTAGCATGGAGATTGGTTTGCATTTGAATTTATTATTTTGATTTTCATGTTATCTTGTCCTTCATTATGCATTGTTAGGGTTTCATTATAATTTGTTTATGCATTTTCCCTAAATTGTTACCCTAACACATTTGAGGAACTTGATGTCTCTTGATCTAATCATACGTTTTAACAGGTTTTTCTTCTAAAAAATTGTGTTTATCTAACCCTCATTTGTCAAGTTTTGCAAGTGGATTGTTACAATGATTGTAGGTTTTACAATCTTGCCACTATCCAGCTTCATACTATTCGGCTACAAAATGCTCACAGGGAGGATTAATTTTCTAAGATTTTACTTTTTAGATTAGAATAAAATTCTAATTTAGATTTGCTTTTTTTTATATTAGAATAAAATTCTAATTTAGATTTTCTTTTATATTAGATTAAGATTCTAATTTAGATTTGTTTTTTTAGATTAGAATAAAATTCTAATTTAGATTTTTTTTGTGAATAAAATTCTAATTTAGATTTTTTTTTTTTAGATTAGAATAAAATTATAATTTAGATTTGTTTTTTAGATTAGATTAAAATTCTAATATAGATTTACTTTTTAGATTAGATTAAAATTCTAATTTAGATTTACTTTTTATGCAATCTATTCAGTTGTATCATGTCATCTTAATAAGATTTTATCAAACTTTATCTTTCTCATCTCAAGCTTTTTTATGCAAGTTTATTTGTTGGTTTTTGATTTGGTGGCTTGTAGGTGCATCGAAGGAGCTAGAACCACATTAGGATCAATCATTCATAATAGATTGGAAGAGAAAATTTTAGGTGCATTCCTTCTAATCTTTCACTTCTTATTAATCTTGTTTGTCACACATTTGGATTTGGGATTTTAAAACTAATCCTATCTTCAATCACATACCAAAAATTAGGTCTAAAATTAACCATTCTCTTCCATCAGATCTTGATTTGGGATCTAAAAAGAATAATTGCTTGAACTATTTTACACACATTTTGATTTTCTAAAAGGGAAATTAACAACTATGAGTGTGAATTGAGTGTGTGTGATGAAAAACACCTCACTTGGTTCACTTTTTCCATATCCTTCTTAGGAGGCTTGCTTGGAGCACACACCCCTCCAAGGGATGACCTCAATCAAAGTGTGAATCTAAAGACACACTTCTTTGGGAGTTAAAATCTTGTCACTCTTGGATAAGCCCCAAAGAACTTTATACCTTTGGGAAGTGAAGGTGAAGGGTGGGTTACCCCTTTCTCTTGACTGTGTGGTAGGATTTTGCTTTCAAATCATCCCTAATCAACCTTGTGCATCCTAGCTTGAGACCTAATTGGCCATACCCACTTGACTAGTTCTAGGACTTGTTGATGTGTCTTCTTCAAGTGTGTGCTTAATCATCACATTCATAATTTCAAATTCAAACTTTCTTATGTGTCTTGCATGTGTGATTCATGTGTGTACATGTGTAATCAATTGTTTGCAAATTTCCATATCAAGCTATAAACAACAACACTTAACCATATCATTCTAATAATCCTAATCATCCTCTTTCTAATCACATTCCAATAAATTTCATCCTAATCAATCAAAGTCATCCAATCTAATATTCCACATCATCATCATCACCCTAATACTAATCAAGAACTTGCTAAAATGGTCCTAACCCTTAACAATCTTAGTCACAAGCCCAAGGTCATACTTCAAGTAGCCCCTTTGCCTAATAATGAATATAATCCAAAACCATATATCCTTCGAGGTGGGTCAAACTTTGTAGAAATCTTAAGTCATCTTAATGATACTATTAACAAGGGAAATACCACCTTAAGTTTGGAATCATACACCAGTCCATCTACTAGTCCTCCATCACCATCTAATAAAATTACTATCTCAAAACATACTAGTCCTTCATGATCACCACCATCCAGCTTCACAAGCTCTAATCCATCAACCAAAGAATCCTTTGACAATTTTCTCCAAAGACTACTAGCACATAATAGACCATCCCCATATCAAGCACCCATTAATGAGCTTACCAAAGAACCTTTGAATGCCATGCCTATTCCTCCAACTCCATCATGTGGTCCACAACCTATTGATCTTATATGTCTAAGTCAAAGTCTATCATGCCCTCATGTTGTTGATCACAAAGAATGTACCAAGCCTCTTCTAGAGCCTTCCACTTCCATTTCCATTCAAAGCCAAGAGCTATGTCAAAAGCATTATCCTAAGCATGAGGAAACATTAACCTCTCATTCTAATCAAGATCTAGGCCCTTCTAATGATACCACTCATAACATACTTGGTCCTATTCAAGATCAAGCTTCCCTTTATGATCTAGATCCTACCTATGATCAAGAAGGCCATGATGATCCTCTTAGCCAACTCTATGCATTCCATGGTCAAGATCTTATCACTTCACCTATCCATGAGCAAGAAACCTCCATTGCTCCTATCCACCCCTACCTCTAAGTCCTATCCATGATCCCACATTAACCACTTGTCATGCTAAGACACATGCCTCCCAAGCAAATGTAGAAGATCAAACCAATAGTGTGGATATAAATGAACATAATCAAGATGCTAATGATCCTTCTAAATCCACTATCAACCCCATTTAAAATCCACCAACATTTCCTATTGGTCCATCCACCTTTATTCATGAATGTTCCTTTGTAGGAAAGCAACAACCATTATCCTACACTTTACCTTCTCCATCAAATAATGATCTCAAGTCTATTATCCAAACTACACCTAGTCCCATTGTCCATCACATACTCTAGGAAATGAACTACAAAGGTAAAGGCTTAGGCCTTCATGAACAAGGTATTTTGAATCCAATTCGTTTCAAGGTCCCTCCACGCTCTTATGGCCTTGGATATACACCCCAAGGACAAAAATATAAAGATGTTGGTAATTCAACTAACTCATTTGACTGCAAAATATGATGAAAATTTCTGACAAAAGATGTACAATTAGATGAATTGTTGGGTACATGTGTACTTTTCATTTATTTTTTAAATTTGTGCCCAACATTCGTTGAAATTTTGATGAACAGTGATTTTTGTCAAATTTTTTACGATCATAAATATTAATAAATAAAACTGAGTTCTACAATTTATCTATACTTGTGACAGTGTTTTCATGCTATACTTGTGACAGTGTTTTCATGCTATACTTGTGAATTTTACCTACTTGCGAATTTGCTATACTTGTGACAATTTGTGGAGGTTATAGGACAAATTTTTTTGGTGCAAAATATCAAAATTATTAGATTTTGTTACTTGTCTATGATTAAAAATTATTGGAGTTTGAGTTTGATATTTTTTGAAGATAAAATATTCAAGCTTGGTAAAGAAAAATCATGTCAAATAATATTAGTGCAGAACAAAATGAAGATACTTGCTAGATTGTGGGCTATATTGAAAAGAAAGGGTGATGGGAAAAGTTATTGTCTTTGCAATAATTGCAAGGGCTTAAAGACAAGAAGACTTTTAATCACAACAACTAAGAAACATTATAAGCAGCATGGTCATGTTGAAGTGGGGCACGATTATCATCCATTGGTAAGTTGTTCATTATATGTCTTTATATTGATTGAATTTGTAAATATTTATATTGTTTTAACATTTTTTTTTATATATAAAAAATCACTTGATCATGATCATGGTTTATTTGTGTCGATCATTATTATAAAGGTGGGGCACTCTAGAGCACATGATATGGATTATCACAACCCAGAGAATGTGGTTTTGCAAGCAGAGGAACATGGAGCTATGAATATTGAAGATGAAGTTAATGATACTATGGAAGTAGATGATCATGTGCTAGAAAATGCAATTGAAGATGATGGTACAAATACATTAATCCATGATACATTTAGTGGCATAGCTGATCATGATGATCGAGATGACTTTGATGATGTTCATGATTTACCTATACTTGAGAAGGCATACAAGCCCCTTTATGAAGGATCCCAAACAACTCTTCTCTTTGTTGTATTGTTGTTAGTGAAGTTGAAGGTTATGAATGGTTTATCTAACATAGCAATCTCACGGATGTTAAGGTATGTCATATATGTCATCTTTTTTCATCTATTTTAATTATTGTTAGTTCATCACTGCTAAATAAAGGATAAAATATGTACCATTAATATTCTTTATATTAACAAATTATTTCTTTGTTGTAGATTGATAGGTGAATTTTTGTTACCACCATCTAATATTTTACCTTGTTCATACTGAGATTTATTTGCCATTATGAAAGATATTGGAATGGAGTATTAAGCAATAGATGCATGTCCCAATGATCATATTATATATAATAAACAACATGAATTTGCAACAGAATTACCAAAATGTCATATTAGTACATATCAAGCAGACCAATTAACAAAAAAGGTTCCTCTCAAGGTTCTTCGTTATATTCCCATTATTCCACATATGTAATGATTATTTAGGTGCGAAAAATTAGCACAATTTATGGATTACCATGCACATAATAGAAGTGGAGATGGCATTCTTCAAATGCCTACGGATGGTTCTGCATTTAGGGACATGGAGGAAAAATGACCACACTTTAAAGAAGAACCTCCTAATCTCAGGCTTTCATTGGCAGTGGATGGTGTCAATCCATTTGGAGAGTTGAAATCTATTTACTTGGTGTGGCTTGTTTTTGTTATCAAAAATAACATTCCTCCATAGATGTCCATAAAGAGGGAGCACATAATGTTGGCAATGATTGTTCTAGGTATTTGTTTACATCAATTTTCTTTAACGTGGTAGAATCTCATTTGTCTTATTTGTTGCATAATGACTTAAATTTTTTTCATTTAATAGTCATGCACATTCATTTATATTTATTGTAGTAATATGGTTATAATAATTATGTAATGTTTGTGTTCATTCAACTAGGTAAGTACCAAGTTAAAGATATGAATGTATATATCGAGCCTCTTATCAATGAGTTACTAAAGTTATGGAATGGCATCACTATGTATGACGTCTCTAGACCAATAAGACAAAAACAATTTCAGTTCTATGCAATGCTTGTATGGACAATTCATGATGCCCCAGGGCTAACACATTTTTGTGGTATGTTATAACATTCAACTACACTTTAACGATATTTAATTTTATGAAGTAAATATCATGCATGCTTTTTAAATAATCTATTTATTATATATAATTATAAAAATTGACATATTTAATCCAATTATATATGATCTTGCAGGTCTTCAAACAAAGGAAAAATTTGCATGTCTAGTTTGTGGTCCAAAGATGAAATCTCATCATTCAACAAGTTTAGGCAAGTAGGCATTTGATGAGTATAGGAACTTCCTCCACAAAAATCATAAGTATCGAACTACTAAAAAACATCTTTTCAATGGGAAAGAAGAGACTACATCAAAACCATGAAGAATGTCACCTCGTCTATGGAAGTTGGAATATAATAGAATTAATCATCAAGGTTATACATCAGATTAAATTGTTGATCTATCATATATGATATGTTTGGAATTTATATTTTTATACTGTGTTTTGTTTACACATGCTGTAATTGACGGTGATTGTCATTGTTAATTTTTCTAACTTATATGCTTCATGAAGGTCATTAAGGCATTAATGACCAGCTTCCATAGGGATTGAAAAGTTATCCTAGACAATTTAGTAGGTTGCCCTACTATGATCAACTACAAATTGTGCATTTTTTTGATACAATGCATATTAGAAAGAATGTAATAGAAACATTATGGATTTTTTTTTTTGGTCAATAATAAGTTTTTATTTTATTGAATTGTCTAAACAAAGTTTACATTTCTTGTAGTAAAACCAAAAACCCATGCACTGAAAAACTGATTAACTAGTATCAGAACTACAAAAAACCCCTCAACTAGAACAACAACAAAAAACCTACTTCCATGCACCTATACTAGCACCCAAAATTTTTTATAACTATTCATACCCAAAATCTCCCTATACCAACTACCCTAACCTTCCACCCTTTTTCAACAAAAACCCAAAAATCTGAAAGATCAATTACACAATTTTTTCAAACAATTCTCCCATCTCCAGCAGCA
Source organism: Sequoia sempervirens (assembly GCA_007258455.2). NCBI lineage: Eukaryota > Viridiplantae > Streptophyta > Pinopsida > Cupressales > Cupressaceae > Sequoia > Sequoia sempervirens. The sequence continues at coordinate 12,529,817 of VDFB02000017.1, forward strand.
TGATTTTTTTCAGTGGCTTGACTCTCTTCCACAGACGTAAGCCTCTGCATTCACACATTTTCTCCTTCACATACTCCTTGAGGTCCACCAAAGTCATTTCCAACTTTGCCAACTCTATGCATATTTTTAAAGCCTTCCAACCTCACTCAGCTTCCTCTCTCTAGAGATCCTTCGTGCGACCCTCCGACCATCTTATGAAAAAATGATTTAATTTCACCATTTCTAGGTCACCTCCATCCCAACCCTCCTCCTTGATCAAACCAACACCTAGAATCACTCGTTGCAGGATTGATTCCATGTTTCCCAAGAATTCTTTTGGCACTAGAGCTTTCGTTACTCTCCTTACTTCATTCACTGGCTCCCCTACATCCAACCCCCACACCATTACCAATGAATATATATCTGAATTCGTTCGATACTATTGCATCATCTTCTCAAACCCATCACCGAGCATAATCCTCACCACTTGTGCCACTTAGCCCGCATAGTCTCTTCATGGAGGCTTTCCTTATGAATGGGTCTAGTTTCTTATGCACAGATAGTAAGAAACTTGCCTCCATCATCACATCACCTCTCCAATGGCTTCTTTTCACTTCCCCACTTTTTGTGACCACCTAACATGACTACTGCCTCCTTAAAACCAACTTCAATTGAGGTGAGATTATAATTCACCTCACTTTGCCAGCCTAAACCATTAAATGAAGATGTACTTTAGCGCTGCCAACTCCTCCTATACTCAATATTCTCCCTACTTTGATTTCCCATCGTACCTTGTGCCTTATGGAAGTCTTCCATCGTACTCATGTAATCCCTCTACTAGATCTTCCCCATTTATTGCTCTTAAATCTTCAAAAATTGCAACGTCTATATCTATCAGAGATAATGCCCATTTCAAAAGAGTGTCAGCCTCCATATTTCCCATTCACCGTACTTGGCTCACCTTATATGCTTTGAAACGTGCTAATTCCTCCTCTATCCTTTTTATCATCCCTTGAAAATGCCATGCATTAATATTACCTTTACTTATTGCTTGTATTGTTAGGAGCAAATCACCTTCTAGATGAACCTTAGAAACTCCTACCAACCTTGCTAGCTTGATTTCCATTAAGGAAACTATTGTTTTCATCACATTATTTGTACCATCTCTGAACCTCATTGCTCCAAAGGCTATGACATTGCCATTCCAATCTCTAAATATGCATCTAGCCCCTGACGGGCCCGAATTTCCTTTGCTACTCCATAAAAACTCACTTTCCACCACCCTACTTTTGGTTTCTCCCAATTTACTTCATCAACTTCAATCTATGTTGGATCAACCCAACCTGGCCCCTTAACAAGCAATGTTATGAAAAATATTGGATGTAGGTCATGACAAAGAAAAAATTGTCAAAATTTGTAGTGACATGCAGGAAGCCAATCATGCAATGAAAAATGTCATTCAATTAAATAGCGATGGAGACCAAATTAATATAAGCGCCCTTCCTTGGTTATTAATAGAGCAACAAAGCAATGCTATAAAAGAAGTCATACGAAAAATTCAATTTTCCACAGGATTTGCTGCAAACATAAACAATATCATAACAAATAAAGGTGAATTTGGGTTAGGGATGAAAACGCATGATTGGCATACCTTCATTAAGGTAATTATTCTGGTATATTTTATATATATTTGTATATTATATGTACTTTTTAGTGTATTATGTTTATTAGTTTTGGAAAAATAATGAAAAGATCATTTTATAATTGTTGTAGTACATTCTATCTTTATCTCTCCCAGACAACTTCAACAACAATGTCAAGCAAGTTATATATGATCTTGGAAAATACATGAGGTAAGTAGCAATATTTGTTCAATTTGTTGTATAGATCTTATATTTTCTATTTGTTTTACTTGTTATGTAATATATTGTATATTTTTGTTAAATCTCGTTAATATATTTGTGCCTTGAATCACTTGTAGATGGCTGTCATCTAAAGAAATCCATAAAGAAGATATAAATTATTAGAAGAGAAAAATTCCTCGTCTAATGTGTGAAATGCAAAAGTGTCTACCTTTGACATTTTTCAATGCACAAGAACACTACCTCATACACCAAGTTGAAGAGATTGAATTGTGTGGACCTATACACACAAGGTCAATGTGGATGGTTGAGAGGCACTTGAAATTTTTGAAGGATTTGGTTAGACAAAGAGCACATCCTAAGGGTTTTATGGTGGAGGGATATATGGTATACCAGACCATGGTGTACATTACCGAATATCTTCCTAAGTTCACAACAAAGATCCATGTAGACCACATTTGGGATCCTAACTCCATTAACAAATTTGAAGGGGAGTATCTGATGGGGAAAGGTATATTGCAGAAAGTGAGAGGTAATTATAAGATGGTCATGTAGATTAATTAGAATACATTTTACATTGCCTTCAATTGCTTGAAAAGAAACAACAGAGAACTAGTCCAAATGAAAGAATCATCCACACACAAATAGAAAAGTATCAGTATTGTATTACTCTAGAAAATAAGTATTTCATTGTTGGTGCCTTATTTTATCCACTATGTCATCACAACATCTTACTTTGATTATTCCCTTGCTAGTGTAACTTTAGATATTTTCTCTCGACTAAATGTAATATTCCTATGCCGATATTGTACAATGTGCTTTCTTGTTCACGTTGTTAGCTCTCAAAAATGCAGGTAAAAATACCTCAAGAGGTTTCCAAACTCTTGGTACATTTTAGGGTAACATACAAGGCCAAATGGTTTTAGACCTTCTTCTCTTCAGGTGCTGCTAGACTTAGGTGGGTCTACCTATGTGAATGAAGCAAACTTGAACTATGTGATTCCTCCTACACCAGTCTATTCACAATGATAATTTGAAAGTGAACAAATGTACTACTAATCTAGCATAAATTGTATAAGCAGTATCAAAGAAATATGTTTAGTTAATAGATGTAAAATGTTTAAAATGAAATGAAACTAAGTGATGAAATGTGAAGACCAGTGCTCTGTTGGGTATATGGAGTCAAGTAGAAATTAGAGACAAGTGACTTATGATTGGAAATAATTCAAATTGTTTGGCACTTCTATGTTTATAACTTGTATAAATAGGCAGGGATACAATTATCAGATTCATCTTTAATAATCCAAAATAATATTCCTAAGTTGCTGTGAATAATCAAGAGGACTTTAATCTTTACTTGAAAGATCCAATTAATTATGCCACACAGATACAACAAATGTGCACTAATAAATTGAAAATATGCTTGATATATCAATTTAAACAAAAGAGTAATATTAAATATGGAGACAATTTGGTAATATCTTCAATTAACTTAAAAAATAATTGATACCAACATAGAGCCACTGAATCAGAGATTTTCCATTAACTTCGTCAAAAAATTTACACATGCATCTTGGTCCTTTATGATGTAAACATTTGTATCAATCCCTATTCCCCTACTTCTATCTACTCCTATCTTAATAATTTTTTCTTGGTCCAGGTCTCTCTTATTTATAGGAGAGGCAACAAGCTTCAGACCAAAAGACATGACTTTTGATAACAAAAATTAATTAACCTGTAAAATATAATTGAAACAATTAACAACTAACACATGACAATTCTGTTAATCTCTAAGTAAAAGCCCAAGTCACCAAAAACCTGTGCAAAGCTTTTACTTTATGATAATCATCATGTTGATAGTGATTGATCTTCATTTGAATTGAGGTATTTCTCCTACCACTTTCTTATGGTTAAATCATTCAGCCACTTGTATTCCTGTGCAGTAGTGAAGTTTGACAGGTGGACTTTCCATTTGCTATCAAGCAAGTTTTTGGCATCTACAACGAACTTTGTATAACCATTATCCAATGCAATAATTCCATCAAACAGAGCATGAAATTTTTCTATATTGATATTACCATCACCCTATATATGTGTCAAACATTTTGGAACCTATTGATCAAATTCATTTCTCCATTCATCCACATCCTTGAGTTGACCATCACCTTTATCGATCAGAGGGATAAAACTATGTTTTATTGAATCAAATGAATTCCTTATGTTTCCTACCTTCTTCATATCAATCAAATAATTATGCTCATCAGTGATTAATTTTACCATTTCTTGAGTAGGTTTTAACCTTGGGGGTGCATTAGGATCTCTTTGTGTGGCTTTACACAGAGTGGTTAAGATATGGTAAGTGGGCTGCCATCTTTTCTGCAATTCCTCTAAGATAGGGGAATTAGTATTTATCTGTTCCAGAGCTTTTACCAAATGACCGAAGCCCTCATGAACTCCACTTATTTTCTCTTTTAAAACTTCAACTCTGTGTTTCAGTATTTCCTCCAAGGTACTCAAGTGTGTCGTTTGATATCATCCAATTATGATTCTTTAGTTTCTTAACCTCTTCTTTCAATTATTGAATCTATGAATCTTCAACTGAAGCAGGTGGATGATATACAACCATTTCATTCCCCTTTACATATATGGCTTGTTGTAGTTGTTGTTTCAATCTGACATTTTCAATGAATAACTTATTTATCTCCTCATTTGATACTTTGAGTCTTTTCTCATACTCTGTCATCTTCTTTTCCATGTTTTCCACTACATCTCTTGTAAACATTGTTGAATGCATTTTCATGGTTGTTGCTTCTATGGGAGTAGTGTCCTTCATAGTTTTGACCAGAGTAGACCTTCTCATTTCCTACACCACATCTAGAATCCTAGGCTTCCTTGTGTTTTTCTATTTCGTCCATAGGGCAAGGGTCTGGGTGGTTGGATTATATCTTGTCCCTAATACTCCGTCTTTCGAATCAAAATTTGCAACCAATTTGGGATCATCTTGAGGTATAATTTGATCCAATAGAAACACTTTGTAGAGCTCCATTCCTGGTATAATGAGCATGTTACTTTTTGACACTAACTCCCTTGCTTCTTTAGGAGTAATATTGACATTGTCAATATTTAACTCTGCCATTGTTTGTACCGACACTTCTGCATGTTTCAAATCATCAGCTCTAATGAGGTTAATTTTTAGTCTGTCATCAAATTGTTTCATTTGTATTCTCATCCAAAAATATTTGAACTCTATAGTATGGATAAAGTCATCATCCTCCATGAATCTCAGGGAAGCAATAATTCTTTCATCATCCTACATTTCATCAATAGCCTCCTCTAATATTCTCATCTTGGGATCATGAGGCTCAATGATTTTCTATTTCTTTATAACCTCTTTCATCTTAGCCAAAGTTAAGACTTCCTCTTGTTCTTCATCACTTGACTCATAGTCCACTAGTGACCCAATCTTATGTTTCTTAGCAAGAGGCTCATCTGTTTGAGATGGAGGAGATGGATGAATTGGTGATGAAGGTGGTGTATGTGATGTAGAGGTTGTGGATGCTAGTGGCTAGGGTGTACGAAGTGGGGCTGATTTCTCTTCTTGAGCCTTTTTAGATAATTCATCAAATTTACCAAGGACTAATTGCATTCTTTTCAACAAATCTGGCTCCTCATCAAAAAGCCCCTTGAACTTCCTATATTTTTCCTCTCTCTTGATCTCCCCATCTCATCATCATTAACCATTTTTTCCTTCTTTCAAACACATCTGCAAAATGGACTGGGTTTCTTATTACATCCTCTTCCAGATCAAATTCATGTGTTATTGCCCTCTTTGTGAGTAGGGTTCTTCTGATATTGTTGATGTGGCCTTCTAGATCACATATTATCTTTTTACTTGATCTGAGAGGAAAATTAGCTTTTATAAATCTCTACAATTCCTCCAACATATCTTATCCAATTGAAAATTCTTCAAATACCATCAAATCAGGTAGAAATGTGCCTTTTTTCTGATTTTTCATCAAACCATGCTCCATCTAAAGCATTTTCCACATAAATTCTAAAAACAATACTCTGCTAGACACAAATTTTGGTAAAATATGAGGGGCCTAATCACAACCATATACCTTGGTGATAGTGTGTTGTGGCATAAAAACCAATTAGCATAATTATGTGTAAAACCTTGATCTAGTTTGTATTGCAGGGGTCTCATGACATCCATTAGGGATTGTGGTAATCTTAGTGTAGGAAAACCAAGTTGAGTAATCAGTCTGATGACAAAATCATCCCTAAATACAACATAATCACTTTCATTGCATTTATTGTCCCAAATATAACATCAATTTTGTACTAGGAGCATAACTCCATTCTCATGTGTTCTCAATTTCATCCTCTTTGTCCTTTTTGTTTCATTTTGACATAGAATCAAATGACATAAAAAGGAGTACTTTATAAAAGTTATGGGGGCCTTGGCTTCCCTAACCTATAACAGACCTTCATGAATCCGTTCCTCAATGAATGAAGCAAAATCAAATTCCACATTTGATTAAGGATATTGGATAATCATGGCCATTCTCATCAACCCTATCGACATATTCTCCTCTGCATCAACTCCAAGAATTTGACATAATGCATAGTAGGTATTTTTGAAATAGGTCTAAAAGTCAAACACTGGAAAGGGTTCAAGTCTTGAAGAGTGAATGGGCAAGACTCTATTTTTGTCACCCCTTTTCATGTGTAAGGGGAGTTCATCAATTCTATAGGTCATTTTCAACCTTCTATATTCTTGCTCCAACTTCCCCAAGTCAATTTCAGTGACAACCTGCCTGTTTAGGTTAAAACACCTAATTATAGCTTCCCTCGAGATATCTACTAGACATTGACCATCTAGAAGTCTGACCATTTTTGATGGGCTATGATATCTATTGGCCAAGGCTTTGCTTATCTTGACATCAATAATAACATTAGGAACAACTAATTTGCCTATGTCAAAATTCCATGGGTTTGACATTGGAACCCTTTCATCTTTGTTCCTATAAAACAACCAATATAAATTCCACCCAGACTATGGAGTTATTGGGTCCCTACACCCCTAAGCTAAATCCTTAAAGACTTTCTTATAACCCTTATCTACTGAACCAGGTAATAGGGTAGGTATTGGCGACTGCAATGAAATTCTACTAGATTTTTCTTCCTTTTTAGTTCCTGCCTCTAATTTCTTTGGTGCCATTGTTTAAATTTCAGTGAATGATAAGTAGACATACCCAAATTTTTTCTTGCTCTACAGAATTATTCCACTCTTGTACTTTGAGCTTGCGTGTATTTAGCTTTTGCTAGCACAAGTGCATGAATTCTCAATTTTCCTTGTTAAATTTTGATATCATACTGCATTAATTTCATATCTTAAGTTCTTCATCATTCAAATCTTTCATATTGTACTGAATTTCATACTTTAATGTTGATTGATGTGACTGGCCTTCATTTAATGCTCCAATGATAGATTACCACACTATCGCATGACATTTTTCATCCCTTGCGGTATAGCAGTTTCTCCTTATCTCTATTCTTATTTCACCACTTTACCACGAGCTCCATTCCAACCCTCCAAAATATGGTAGTGCTTTATTACCTATGTTCTTAGCTTACTGCTCTACTGTGGGCTTCATTTCAACCCCTCGCGATATAGCGGTTCCCTCTATTAGTATTAACCATGATCCCACTCTACCACATGCTCCATTCCAACCCTTTGCGTTATGGTGGTGCATTATTACCTCTGTTCTTAGCTTACTACTCTATTGTGGGATTCATTTCAACCCCTAGTAGTATAGCGATTCCCTATATTAGTATTAACCATGACCCCACTCTACTGTGGGAAAGACATCAACCCTCCATGGTATAGCAGTATACAGTGTATTACTTCCTTTACCCACTGCGCTACCGTGAGTTGCTTTATTGGAGGCTGTGGTAAGGTGGTAAAAGGCAATTTTAACCTTGTGAATGGTAAAAACATGGTTTTTAAGGAAAAAAATGATTTCATATGAAAGGACTATCAAAATTTCAAATGAAAATTCTAGTTCCAACATATGTAGGCCATTCCTACAATGTTTTTATCAGTGAAGCTTGTTAGTTGTTGTGCCGATATATTGTATCCTACCAATATAAACATAAAACATGATCCGGGTGACATAGATACTGCTTGGTCGATATGTTATATCTCTTCAATTTGAAATGTGTGAATAATGGGGCTTGGATACATATAGTTCAAAGGTTTCTTATGAAAGATAATAAGATCATTGGTAGTGGGATGTTAGGTTTTCAGGTACATCAATTATAAATTAAGGTTGTATACCATGGTAATTAACTAATTATACGTCATTTGTGAATTTTATTTTATTTTGATATAGTTGGTCTAGAGTGGGATGCACTACATTTGTACATTGCAAACAATCTTGATTGGATGACAATATGGATTGAATGATGTCAACAATTTGGTCGCACATTAACATGGGAAGGTGTGGCTTCATTGGTTAAAGAAGCTCATCGTAATGGAGGTTCAAATGTTACACCAAGGGAAATTGATTTAGCATATGGTTTATATTCGGCCAAGAATAAATATGTTTATCAACTAATAATGCAATAATTTTTACATGTTTGACATATTGCAGGTGAAAAACCACAAGGCTATGTGGTGCAATGGTCATAAATTTTGAATCAAAAAGTTGGATGACATGAAGAAAACTTGTGATTCTAGGATAACTGCGTGACTAATGTTTCATTTGGAAGCCACATACATACAAAAGTCTCAGAAAATCAATACTATGGGATTTTGGATGATATACTTGAGTGTGGCTTTAAGTCCTTCAAATTAGTTTTGTTCATCGTCCAATGGTACAGGCTATGATTAAATGAAAATGATCCTGAGAGAACTGTTATTGAACATGATAATGGATTTACCATGGTTAATACAAGGTCGATCAAGGGAGCTAGAAATGAGCCCTATGTTCTTCCAAGCCGATGTGAGCAGGTATTTTACTCAAAGGTTCTAGGTAAACTGATTGGTCATTTGTTGTTAGACATGATCCAAGAGGAAGGCTTGTAAAGTATAATGTGGTGGAAGAAGAAGATACCAAAGAACTAGAAGATGATGATCAGGATCAATAGTTAGTTGATGATGTGCTTGACGAAGATGTCAAAGAAGAGGAACTAGATCATGATGATGTAGGAGTTAATGTCCGTGAAGATGATATCCATGTGGATGATGACATTATTGAAACTAATATCAATGACGATGATGATGATATGACCAATCCTTACAATGTCAAATTTGGATTGGATGATACAAACAAAGAGTTGGATGAAGAAGAAGATCAATGACATTGAAATGTATGAGTTATGCAATTATATTATTTATTTGATATTGATTTCTTGATAGAATTATATTTGACTTATATGGTTACATAATTAATTCATGATGTTTTTAATTTTTATTCCATTACATAATTAATTCATGATGTACTTTTTAATGTTGTTAATTCATGATGTTACAACTATTGTAGCTCTTCTAGAAATTTCCATATGATCAAATACTTATTACTCTATAGCTATTTATGATTAGATATTCTTTGATCATATGTTTGGTTATTTCATTCCCAAAAAATTAGCATTTCCTCATGTTGACCCCACATAGTGACATGTGTTTTGTATTACTAACATGTGACATTGTATGCATACATTGCTTTCTTGTATATATTATAGTTTTACCAACATATGCTATTGTATGCTTGCATGGATTCTTAGTTAATATATATATTTTTATTATTGATCTTTTTGACATTTTCTATAAGTTATTATTAGATACACATTGGATTCCTTTTAATTTTTTATATTTGAAGATACATAACTAATTACAAGGATAATATAAAGAAGATATATCTATATATGTATCATTTATGAGTTTCTAAAATATTTTACTTCCATTTCAACCACTTTCTTTACTTCAATTGAGAAACATAATACCTCTACAATCTTGCATTTATCAAGTGTCAATAAAATAAAATTCAAGTACTTAGCTATCAATTTTCTCTTGATTGATCTAGTAATAATATACTAGCTAACTAATACTCATCCAATGACATAATCTTGCATTGATTTGTGTTACTTGAGCATCTCTTGGTTTAAGGTATGAATTTAAGGTTCTTATAATGACTTTTCAACCAATGGTATTATTCTATCCTATCTCTACCATTCTAGTTCTAAAAATAAAAATACAAATCAAACTTAACTAGCAATCACACCTTAGTGTGCAATGGGTATGACAAAAAAGTGTGGAATTTCAATTAGGATAAATTTTGGTCTATTTTTGCATACATTTATGTAGTACACGAGGTCAATTGGTAGGACATTTAGGAAATGATGTTGTTTGCGCAACAAAGGTCTCAATGGAAAAATCATAGCTTCAAATAAACTATGCATCCACTTATAGGGATCCAAACATGATTTAAATAAAACCTCTGAATTAGGAAGATGATCAAGCTCCATTACCAATAGGCTCATGTTATGCTTGCAATAAGGAGAGAGGGAGAGAGACTAGAAATGGAGAGGTAGAGATAGAAAGAGGGAGAGAGAGTGGGGAAGAGTGAGAGATAGAGGGGTAAGGAGATAGAGATAGAGAGGAAGATAGAGGTAGAGATGGAGATGTAGAAGGAGAGGGATATGGAGAGGAGGAGAGGAGAGAAGGATAGGGAGAGATAAAGAGAGAGATAAGTATATAGAGATTGAGAGATCATGATAGAGGTAGAGAAAGATATGGATAGAAAGAGATAGAGAGAGGAGTGAGAGCGAGATAAAAAGAGAAATAGAGATAGAGATATAGAGTAGGAGAGATGGAGAGGATGAGAGAGAAAGGGGGGAGAGGGAGAGATATCTCAATAGATAGAGGGGGGAAGAGGGAGTGACATAGATAGTGGGAGATATAGAGAGACAGAGAGCGACAGGGAAAGATATATCAATCACCCTCCCTATATCTCTATCTATTCATCCTTATCTCTTTATCTCTCTACCTCTCTCTATCTCTTTGTCTCCCTTTCTATTTGTATGTTTCTCATTATCTTCCTCTCTCTATATATTTTCTTCCCTCTATTTATCTTTATCTCCCTATCTCTTTATGTGACTTTATCTCTATCTATGTATCTCTCCTCTTTTCTCTCTCTTTTTCTTTATCTATATTTTTTTTATCTATCTACCTCACTATCTCTACCTTTCTTTGTCCCTCTTTATTCATCTATATCTCTACATATCTCTCTCTATATCTATCTCTCTATATCTCTATCTCCATCTTTATCTCTCTATTTCTATTTCTATTTATCTCTATCTATATTTCTATCTCTATCTCTATCTCTATCTCTATCTCTATCTCTATCTCTATCTCTATCTCTATCTCTATCTCTATCTCTATCTCTATCTTTGTTTCTCTCTCTTCTCTCTTTTTTTGTCCGTATCCCTCTTTTTATCCTTTTATTTCTATCTTTGCTCCTCCTTTGGTACATTGAAGAGGTCTTAAATGAGAATTATCATATCTTTAATCAAATGGCATGCTACCTTGAGCATAACTCCCTAAGGACACATGCCATCCTTGGATTGTTGACATGAAACAACCAATCAAAATTTATTTTATCTTTTTCCTCTCTCTTTTCCATTGTATCTCTTATATTTCTCTCTCATGCTCTCTCTCTCTCTCTCTCTCTCTCTCTCCCCTATCTATCTAAGTTCATCTCTTTCTCTCATTCTCTATATTTTTAGTTTCTCTCTTTATATTAGCTAATAGGCTACATATATTGTGAGTTTTGAGCTTGAAACAAATCTCATGCCTGGAAACCACTATTGTGTCATTGGAAAACAAGTTTCAATTGCCATTTAATGGTAAACCAATTGTAGTGTAATGGTAAAATCCTCTAAAATATTAGGCAAAAGCCTATATATACTATTATATAATAATAAATATAATTATATTATATATAATTTAATCTAATATTACTATTATATTAAATATATATTATATTAATTATATTTTGTATTATATAAAAATATACTTATTATTAATTATTAATTATAATAATTTTATATGTATTTAATAATTTAGTTAAAGAATATAATATATAATTATAATAAGTAGAATAATTATATTATTTATTATGTAAATTATAGCTAATATATACTTAACTATGTAGAATATTAAAACCTAAATGGCACCATAATTTTTCATTTTAATTAACATACTCTAAAACCTTCATTGATACCTTATTTTCAAGTTGTAGCTTGTCAAATTGGAGAAGTAAAAGGTCAATGCTAGCGATTAGGAAGAGTTTGTAGGAGTGAAAACCTTACATTTCAATACCGCGCACAAGAGCTCACATAGCTTAGTGCAATAGGATAGGAGGAAAGCCAGAGCGACGAGGTTAAGGGCACTTAGGGAAAATCAACGACCAAGGGACAATGAGTACTGTAAGTAATTTATATCTTTTATATTAGCACCCCCATTCTCTTTAACCTACAATTTTCATGCATTTCCAACTTCTCGTACATTGACACCCCCATTCTTGTAAAATGGTATAAGATAAGACAAAAAAAATAAAAATAGTTGTATTTAGCCATACCCTAAATAGCATGCATGCCCAAGAAATTTTTGTAGTCTTCAACTCTGTAGATGGATCAAAACGTAGCTACTAACCTACCCACTTAGAGCTGCAGATGCCTCTACCATTGATCAAGATTTAAATGCCCTTGTAGAGTCCCTTTCTCAACCCTACTTGTGATGCTAAGAATTTAAGTCCTATATCAATCTTGGTTCAACATGGTGACACTTAGAAAGTATCAAAATGTTGATCTAATGCATATTTTTTGAAGGATTTACACCCTAGGCTAGTTAATTTGATTACAATACCCCTAATGGATCCACTAAACTATATAAGGGTCCTATAGGTCTTGGGATCAAAATCCATATCACAAGTAAAACATTGAACCCACATGAGTTCACCTCTATTTGGCCACATACATAAATACAAGCTCATAAAGTGGTCTCAAAGGCCATTTACTACATTCAATTATTATTTGAAAAATACATTAGTTAGTAGACATAAGTTAAATCCATAAATTTAATCTTACAAAATATTCTACTTTTGAGTATATCACATTTTGTGTATTACTAATCATAAAGCTTAGCATACATTTATCCGCCCTACATATATCCACCATATTCAATATACTTGTTATTAATTACCTATTGCTGGGAAAGGTGGTCATAAGGAACTCCATCTTAATCTCAACATAAGTTCAAGTATATATGTAGGTAGACCTTTAGTACCTATTAAGAGTTTCTCACCCATAAAATCATAATGACTAAATACCTCATTATAGTTGAATACAAAGTTAGCAAGTTTTGTTAACTTTGTGATAGCCATATTAATTGGAAAGGTCAGTTTACAACCATCTAATGCATAATTCAACCTCTAGTTGAAACATACTGAAGAAGGATTGATCGAATTTAGAACACTTCAAACCTTGGAGCTTTTCCCAAACCCTTCCCCTACGAACTTAGGTCATAGGGGCACCCTTTGTCCAAGGAATACATACATACCTACTTCCAAATGGGATTGAAATCCCATGTTGTTCTTCTAAGATTTCAACTATTATGATGAGACATTGCAATTTATCAAGTGAATATAACTTATATAGATATAGATAAAACCATTTTGTCACATAAATCTAAAACTATATAGCTAAATCTAAAAAAATATTGGTAGGAATTTAAAAGATTATAGATGAATGCCCATGGGGTTGAGCTTAAGAATGGAAAATTGCTAAATGTTTAAGCTTTTTGCTTTGCAATGGGATGGGAATACAATATGATAGAAGTGGGATATGAAATGCATCGTTTGAAGTATCAAACCAATATGCAAAGATGAAAGAAAGTGCTAACCCTTAAACTGAAAAAGTTTCTTTTAACTTTAAGTTTGTTGAGTAGCCAATTCTTTTAAGTTATAAAATCCTACCATCATACATAATCAAAATGTTGTTGTTTGAAATGACTATGAGCACTAACTTTCACTATTTGAAGATGTTGAAACCTTGTCATAGAGAACTAGAACATTGATGCAACCACCCATCCTACCTTAAAACATACCAAAAGTCTCCTACCAATTAGACATAGGAAGATTTAAGATGACTTAAACAATTTTTATTGCCAAAGCATAAACTTATGATGACTTAACCAAGCCTAGTACACACTCCCTCCCTGTTAACCACTTAGACATATGGAGTTTATGAGTGGACAGCTGAACCACCTCACATGTGCAACTAAATTATGTCTATTAGTGTCCTAATTCATCTTTTTCAAGACAAATTAAACCAAAATATTATGTATGGTGAAACCATTCTTCTGTACCCTACAAAAAATTTCACTGGAAATTTGCATTAAATGTAAATTTCCTACTATTTTTAGTCATGTAGGTGTCCAATAAACCACTTGGTGGTGTTTCCCTTCAAGTTTATTTACTTGAATGAAGAGAAAAAGTACTTTGATTACAATTAGAGAATACATTGGAGGCCTTGGCTATGTAACTGGTGGACCATAGTCACATTTAACACTCTTTACAAACTTTGGGAATTAAAATGTTAAGTAGAAGTCTAGTAAATAAAATAACTTGGATTAAGATTGTGAGACTCTGAGAGTGATAATGACTATCATTCATTACCTTTTCCCCTCAATTTTCATGCAAAAATCCTTGGAACATTTCCACACATTGTTCATGTAGGAAAATTCATCACTGAGTCTAGGTTTTCTAGGCTTCCATAGCCTCACTGTGAACTGCATCTCCCAAACTCCATGTTTGTGTTAGGTTGTAAAATAATGAAATTTTAAAGTAATTAATTGCAAGGGATAGTCTCCTTCATACATTGATTTGATTTGTGATGGACACATTTCGACGGTAGTAACAATAACTTGCAAACTATCAAGACTTGATTACCTTATAACCTGCCAAATTCTAGTGATGAAATGATAGATTAATCATAATGTCACCTTGGGATCACATCACCATGAAATAACTTCATCCAACATCCTTATGAGTGTAAGTACCATGAAATAGGTATTTTTTTAGATCTGTCTTCCTCGAGTGAGGGAAATTTAGGAAGAGAAGAGGAAAGTGAGACATGTAGAAGGTCTAAAAGAGGGAGATCAACTAGAGATCAAAAGATTAGAAGAAAATTTTGTAAACGCATAGAATTTTTTCTTGCTAAAGGGGGTTCATGTTCTTATGATGATGAGAGCATAGGTGACATCAAGGTGCCCTTAAGGTACAAAAATCTACGGAAACAATGGGCACCCAAGGAACTTCCTCCAATAAACACTAATTTTTGTGTCAACAAGAGGATATATCGCATAACACCATCATCATTACATGGTTTGGGCCTATTTTGCATGGATGGCATAAAGGTCTATTATAACAAAGTTATTGAATTGATGGAGTATGTCGGACCCTATTACAGTTACAAAGATTGGATGTAGCTGGTTCGATATACACAAAGTATGCGTAGGTATGCATTGTCAACAAATTATATACAACTAAAAGATAAGGATCAAAATAAAGGAGTGGCTATGTACATTGACAGAAGGCCAAAAGCATCAGGGAATATTGCAAGGTTTATAAATAGTACACGACCTGGGTCATAAATAAGCAACCCAATTACATATTCAAGGTGCGCGAGGGAAACCCTGTATTCATATGTGCGATAAAATCAGTAACTATAAGGAAGAGTTGCTAATAGATTACAATTTGAATCACATAGATATAAACATAGTTACTATGGGGGTGGTACGTACTATATACCATTTTATTATTATGTTTTTTCTTGTAAGTCTATTGGTTTCATTTCGATAATGTTTTTTATATTTAATTTTTTCCACAACGGGACATTGATCGTATGGGGAAGGCTCCAACCCAGAGCATAGATCGCGATGCATCTTTAGGTGCTTCTACCCGATAGGTTGACCTCATTGTAATTGTATAAATTAGATACAAGCAAAATGTTTTATTATTATGTTTCTTTCATAACTTATTAGGTTAATTTCAATAATGTTTTTAATATTCTTGTTGCAGTCAGCTGACCGGGGAAAGGCACCAGCAGTAGAGGAGAGCATCCATAGGGAGGTGCAGTCACTAGTAAATGCGATGATGGCATTGCCTATTTCGCAAACCCTTTGGATATGATAAGGAAGACACAAAAAAAATGCAATGAAGAAATCCTTCAGTTGTTATTCATAGTGCCTCAAACAGATGAGATAAGAGAGGGTTAAAATATTGACTAAGAGAGCACAAAACTTGTAGGTAAATTATCATGAGGTCTTTAATTATAACATAAGTTCATTCATGGTTTTATATTTTGTACTCTTTTATGTCATGAACTAAAATATGTGTTGTTTTTACAAGATTTTTTGCATCCTCATGATGTTGCTGGCCATGATCAAGGTACTGCAGGTGCTGCTTGGGGAGTAGGTTGGTACAAGTGTCGATCTTGATCTTCCTGTGCATACATCACATCATCTGACCCCATCATCCATGCCTATATTTTTGAATGAAATGTCAACAACGCATAATATGCAAACATCAGGTGGTGCACCCTCTGGCAACAAACACATGCCAAAACATGCGTCAAGACATGTACCTGGGGATGCAAAGGCCACTAGTACTAGTGATGTTTTAGCAACATTTCCTAGATCTTCCCGTATTACTCGTACGAGAAAATTTTTGGTCACATTTGTGGTGATTGAGGATTTCATTCCCATAAAGATAGAGAAGGTCCCAGGTACTTTAAAATGTTTTAATTATTATTATATATAATCCAATTGAAATTTACTTATTGATCACTCTTTTAAGACTAATGATCCCATGATCATTTTATAGGAAATTATTTTTTTAAAAACATCTAAGTGATATTACATTGGAGATCTTCAGGCCCACCATATGTACACGATGGAATGCCCAAAATCAAGATTTAAAAGATGAGCTCATTAATCATTTAGTTTTGCTGTTTGGTGATAAAAAATTCAACCGAACCATGGTCCTTAAGAAAGCTGGTACCTATCTAAAGTATGTGAGGGACCAATATAGGTCACATTTAGAGAAGAATAAAAATTACGAGCATCCCCCATGATTCTAGAGAGGAAGTGGAAGGACCTGGTGTCAGATGGAAAGGAGAAGGATGCAAAGAAAAAAGGAAAGACACCACCGAGCCAAGGAAGGTATGTGATACTATCAATAATGTAATTAGATACTAATTACTCTTTCTTTTTAAATAATCTAACGTATTTCAAAATTTTCATAGGCTTCCCGACACATCGAAGGAAAAAACTTCAAGACTAGAAAAACATGGGCAACACAAACTTGGCTTTGGTGGTTATATGAAATTAGGCACACAAATTGTAAGTATCAATAAATGAAATATTGCATCCAAATAATAAATTGCAAACAATTTTGGTTTAATCACACCATAGAAGCAAAATTCATGATCTTATGCAAAAATGCACGGCTCTGAATTCAACAAAGTACCCACAGAAGAGGACTTGAAGATTTCCTTCCAGCAAGGCTATGGAGCTGTGGCTGAACACCTAAGACTCTTGACTGGGCAAACACAAGCTTCCATTGTATCCAACACACAGGTAAATAAAATCAATGAAGTTTATTTAAAATTGAATACTTGTGCAATCTATTGAATATTAATTTCCACCATAAAGTAATTATGTGCCTATTTATTTTAAACAGGTAAGCAATGATAATATTGCACATGACATTGGAATGCAGCCTAGTGAGGGTGGAGCACAACCTACAAATGAAGGTCATGGTGTGCATCCTGGTACTGGATGTATTCATGTGCTATAAAAAATGCAGTATGGATTAATACAATTAAACATATTTAATTGCAATTGGTGTATTAATTAATGTAACCTTTCATGTTTCAACTTTAGAGCATGCAAAGCATGGTCAAGATGTTGAGCATGATCAGGCTAGACAAGATCAAGAACATGATGTGGCCCCATTAGGTAAAGAGGACCACTCTAATGTTCTTTTAAACATATTTAATTGCAATTGGTGTATTAATTAATGTAACCTTTTTTGTTTCAACTCTAGATCAGGATTTAGAGGGTGTTCAACATGTTGAGCATGAGGCTATAAGACAAGATCAGGAACATGATGTGGCCTCATCAGGTAAAAATCACCACTCTAATGTTCTTTTAATTAATAAAATACTTGCAACAATAATAATAAAACATATCAATTTAACATTTCTTTGCTAGTGCAGCAAATTCCCCCTTCTAGTGGCCTCCACATCGTGAGTACACAACTAGGCGTACATTAAGATCATGAGTAGAGGACTAAACAATTGAAGGGGGGATAGATGATTTAGAAAATGATACTCCACTTCAACTTTTTTTATCTTCAAAAAAGAAAAAAAAAGTGATTGTAATCATATTAATGGTTGAATGAATGAATGTTAAATGTTATTAATGGATGAATGAATGAATGTGAATATGTTAATGAATGAATGTTATATGTTATTAATGGATGAATCAATGATTAATGTTATATGACTAGGTGGGAATGGAGAGTGATGTGAAGGTGGGGGGAGGGGCCAAATGAGCTTCCACCGTCATGTGGTTGGCCTTGTTAAGTAGAGAATATTAAACTATTCTTGAAACAAAGAGAAGCTCAATAAGGTAATGCACTTTTCAATATAAGAAATGCATCGTTTGAAGCATCAAACCAATCTACAAAGATGAAAGAAAGTGCTAACTTTTCACTATGGTGGTAGAAAAATGATTCTTTATACCTTGATGCCTTCATTTTCTAAGCCAATTTCTCCTACTTTGTTTAGCTCTGCCATGTTTGTGGATGTGATATGTCTCATACACAAAAAAATGTGTACCAATTTATAACCTTCAATCCAACTACATCCAAGTATCTTTCATCAATCTCTTTACTATTTGAACCTTGTACTATTTGTACCTCTTGTTGTAATGGGGTTGGCATATTTGTGAGCACTATTATTGTGTGTACTTGCTTATGTAGGTGCATTTGTGGACTGTGACAAGCACAAATTTTTGTGTGTCGGCAATGATCTTGTAACATTGTTTAGTAGAGACCAAAGCTAGTTTGGCTTGTGATGTTAAGTCAAGGAGGTTAAGTTTCCACTTGTAATTTAGGTTATCTAGCAAAAATCTACAAGATAGTATGGTTGAATATTTGTTTAGATGGGTAATAGGTACTATTTTATCATATTTCTCAAGTGCTTTTCCCTGCTTTTTCTATTTTGCAGAGGACTGCAAAGAATGGCCATATGCTAAATGGTGAAGTTAAGCTTGCAGGAGTAGTACCTCCAGTGGAACAAATTATATCTTTTTATGTATATTTTTAGTTATCTCCTTCTCCCAATTTTAAATAAGTAATATTATTTTTCAATAATGTTTTAACCAATAGATGTGTTTGGCAGAATTCACAGACTCCTATGTCTTCCTTGAAAGAGCTCACTAATGCAGAGTAGAGGCCACAAAAGACTCTCACTGACATGCAACAAATATATGATTCTGACCTTCTTGAGGATTATCTATCTCTTCTATTTGTATTTCTAGTTATATCACTTTTTTGCTTAGGCACATTATATTATAAAGCTTTGGTAATTTTTTTATTCCCTTACACTACATTTTTTTGTTATTTTGGTTTTAGGAAAATCAAGATGCATTGATCAAGTATATCATAGAAGATGTTGGCTTTAGTAATGGAAGACCTATAACTACATGTATAATCTATAAATCACTTCTCCAATGGCATTCATTTGAAGTTGAAAGAACAAGTGTTTTTGATCATATCATTCAAACAATTGGTTCAACAATTGAGGTATCATTGATTCTGTATTTCCCTAGTTCTGAGTAGTTTATGTGAGAATATATATATCTATAAATAGTTATCACTTATCAACAAATCATATTAAAATATTATTGGATTTCTCCATGAATACTCTTCCAATTTTATTTAAAGCTAACATAATGTTTTTTGTATTTTAAAGACTCAGGAGAGCAATGATGTTTTGGCTTATTGGTTATCAAATTCATCTACTTTACTCTTGTTCCTACAACACACACTAAAGCAAGTAGTGCAGCTAGCATGACCCGTCAATGTCATAGATCATCTTCATCTGGTTTATTTGGAAGGATGACTAGTGTAAGATTTTTTTTGTTTAATTACCATATTATTGAACTACTATGGCTGGTATTTGGTTACATTTAACATCTTTTACATTGTTTTAACAGGGTTTTCAAACAAGTCCATGAAACATGGGGCTCTCATTGGGCAATGGTGTGACAATTGGTGGTTTAGATGCTTCATGACAAGTAAAAGCAAAATATCTAGCTTTGCTTTTTAAGCAACAACTTACAACCTATTTAGAAAAAAATTATGGAATGATTTGTGATAATTTGAAGAAGGAAATTTCACCTTTGCTTGGATTATGCATTCCGGTTTGTTGACATCTCTTAATTAGAATTGTTTCAATGTTGAATGAAAAAATAAATAATGACAATTACTTGGAACTTCTCTTGTTAATTATAAATTTTAACCCCCTGATATCTTTAGATTATTATAAATGGGAAACCATCAACTTCTATTAATGTAGTTTATATTATTCTGCATTGGATGGAGTCAGGGATGTTAACAAATACTATAATATGGAGTTTATTTGAAGATGGACTATTTTTTATGGAAAAGATATTACACTCAGTTACAAATTTCATTACCTTATGTTTTGTATACATACACCAAGAACATCTAGAGTAGGTTTGATCAAAGGGTTTTCTAGTCTCATGCTAATGCAGTAGCACAACAAACTTTGATTGGTCACTGGCAAAGCATTGTGAAGAGCTTGAACAACTTTTGGAAAACATTATGTACCAATTATGTAAGTGAATCTTTGATTTATGGGAATTTGGATAGATAACATGCTTGTGAACTATGAATTTATTTAGTTTAGTTTTTCCAGTAGGACTATACACATTTTCCATACTAAAAGGGTTGGTCACCTTTTTGTAGATGCCTTCCTTTTTGATATGTAAGGTGTTCATAGTCTAACAAAAAAAACTAGTTAACCCTAAACCCTAAACCCTAAACTCTAATAGTTGTACCAGCAGCCATGTTTAACAAACCAAATGCAATTACTAAATTTTCACTATGGTGGTAGATAAATATATATATTTTTTAAAACTACAATGTTTCATCAAAATTTTGACGAACTAGTTTGACGAAACAAAAAAATGTGACGAGGTTGCTATACCTTCGACGAAATTTTCATCACAATGTCAACTCCCTCTTGTTGGAAAAATTATGGATGTTTTTTGTTGTTTCAATGCTCTCAAATGACACTCTACAATGTTTTTGTGTTTTTTGTCATCGATAGATGAATGAATTATCATCGATTATGTGATGAAAATTATCACCATTTTTTGTGGCGTTGACTGACGATGCTGGGTCATGGTTGTGGCAAATAAAAGTTGGTCGTTAAAGTGACAAAATTCTAGAGACGAAATTTAAAATAGTGTTTCATCAAACATTCAACAATATTGGGTCAAAATTTTGATGAACATGCGTCAGAATTTGTAGTGAAATATAGTAGTGTTCCCCCATTCCTCCTAAGTCCACCTCCTTCCATCATAAGACCTATCATACACCCAAAATAGATGTTTCCATTCTACCTCCATTATCCTACAAATCACAAAAGCATGTGACTGTACACCTTCCACCATCTACTCTACCACCATTGCTTCCAACTCCCAATATCCCTCCATCTAATCTACCACCACTACTCCCAACACCTAATATCCCTATCCTCCAATCCCCTTATCCATCTATCCATAAATCTTCTAAAAATACTAATCATGACCAAAAAAATGCACACATTGTATAAACATGAAGCTTCCACTCATTCCACCATACCCATGGGATTCAAAAGCCAAAATTTTGATACCTCTACGTATAAAGCAAAAAATCCTAAGGGTACTCATGCCTTAGGACACAAAAGCAAAGAATCAAAGAAAAATCCATCTAAAAAGCTATATACACCCATACCTCTAAAAGCAAAGGCCAAAAATAAAATGGTTTGGGTCCCTAAGAAAAAGGAAAGCAAGTCAAATGAGGCATCTACATCTCAAAAATCCCAACCATCCACTTCCACCCCACATTCTCATTCTATTCAAAAATCTCAAATTCCTAAATTCCACAAGCACAATAAAACTCATAAAAACATTAAGTCTATTTGGGTACCTAAAGCACGTTGCCATCCATCTTTTAAGCAAACATTTCCATTGCTTCCTACACCACCTTCACATCAAAAGCTTCAATGTTTAACATGGTGTGTGCAACCATTGGTCATGATTCCATTCCCACATACCTCCATCTCCCCATCCTTTAACTACTATCCTACATATATTACCAATCACCTTCCTATGGTCCATACTTTTACATAAACCTTTTATCCATCCTTTTCCATAAATACTATACAATCCACATCATAATCCACTATTCCACATCCATCCTTGCATAAGCCTTTCATAATCTACCATCTACCTAATCCATCTCACACTCATGCAATTCCTTACCAAAATTTATGAGTACACTTGACATGGTCCATGCGATGACATCATCCTTCTAGTAGAACTAACACCCTTCATGGAACTAGACACTTGAGTCCATCCTATCCATATTCCCCTTCTCCTATCCAAAAATCCAAAAATTCAAAAAAAAGAAAAATAAAATAAATAAAATAAAAGAAAAATAAAAAAGTAAATAGAATCCTTTCGTCCAATAGTGAAAACTTGGTAAATAGGTGCCCTGGATAAGTACCATGATGAAAACCTGGCAAACAGGTGTCATGTGTAGGTTGATCTTCTATGTCACTTACACTTGGGGGCATGTTGTCTCATCCTATCATATCATTTTTTATCCTATCATCTCCTATCTTACCATCTTCTATCTTATCATCCTTGGCCATCATACCCATATACTTATCATATTGAGTCCATTGATCCTCTCTTCCTCCTTTTGATCTTGATAAAAATAGGGAGAAAAATGTTGAAACATGCTTTGGATATCTTTTGATATACCTCATCCTTCCAAAAAAGCCTATCACCATCCTATTGTTCTAAGCATTGTCATAAAAATCCTAAGTATTGTACCTAGAATGGAGCATGTTATTCTTATGTGACATAGTCTTTGGAGATCACATCCTTGCTCTCCTATGATGCGACAACCATTCCATACACTAGAACATATTCCTTTTATCCATCCATATATCGTGAGCCCTTTTGTCCTATCCAATATTGAATATCCTTTTACCCATATATTTATCATGAGACTTCCATTTGTTGTCACTTATCCCTTTTATCTATCCACTTATCATGAGATTTCCATGGTCTATCATTTTTCTCCATCCACCTATCACGTGTCTTTCATCCCATTATTTCTTATCCTTTTATCTATCCATCCCATCCCCATCCTTGCACCTAGACTTGGCTCTCCCTTGTCATTAGTATCTCCCACAAAGGCCATTAAAATTAGAAAACCCAAAAAAAATGAATATTCTAAAAATTCAAAAAAATCAAACAGCCAACAAAAATCCAAGCAATAAAATCAAACCAAATCACTTCTTTGAATCAATTTCTTCGAATCAATTTCTTCATCAAATTATTGAATCACATCACTTCTTCTAATCAATTACATCACTTCTTCTAATCAAACCCATTCTTCTAATCAATCCAATCATTATCATAAAATCAAATCATTTCTTCATCAATCCAATCAATCAAAATCATTCCAAGAAAATCAATTCCTCAATTCCATTCTTCCAAGTCAATCCAATCATCCAAGATCAATCAAAATCATTCCAAGCAATAAATCCAAATACAAATCAATCCTTAAAACCATACCAACCAAGTTAATCAATCTTGCCAAATTATCCAATCACATCCTTTGGTCTTGATCCTAGCCTTGTTGTAAACCCAATCAATCAATTAATCAATCAATTAATCAATCATCCTTGTGTTGATCTAGGGATATATCATCCCCCACAATGGAAACACTATCATCATCATCAATTAATCAATTAATCAATGATTTATAGCTTGACATGGGTAATACCTTGTTTGTTTTTGTATCATTTATGCATGCTTGCTTGCATGTGTGTTATATCATTTTTATCTTTCATTGGCATAAAATTCACATCACTCCCAACTAATATTCATATCTTGTATCTAGAAAGGGTTGTATTACATTGGGGCATGAGACACATCATCACCTTGGTCCTTATACCTTGGTGCATCATGTCTAGTGCTACATCAAACATCATGATTGCTCACTTTCTTGCATCATAATATATCATTCATCTCCTTTATCCACTTCCTATCTTGCATCATTCATCTTATCCCTCCTTATCATTTCATTTCATTTCGAGAGCATACTTGTGTTTGTTCAACCTGCCTATCCTCTTGAGGGGGCATCATCATCTCATCATCATATCTTTACATCACCATTATCCTATCTTCCCTTCATCATCCATTTTCTTTTACTCGTACCTTAGCTTCTTTGTAATAATGTTACTGAACACAAATATCATCATCTTGAACATCATCTCAAAGAGGGGAAAAATGTAGACATCCAAAATTGGCCCATTTCATTATTTAAGCATTTTTCATATTTTTCACCACATATTGTCATTTTGTCTAACACACTTATATTTCAATTTCCTCTTTACATCTTTAATTAATTAATTAAATTTTATTTATTTAATTAATGCTCATTATTCTTCTATCTTCCATCAAATGATTACATACTTTTAAATTATTTAATTATTGTATCTGTCTTCTAATAAATAAATAAATAAATAATTTTATTTATTTATTCACCATTCACCTAAATTAAATAAATCTTATTTATTTAATTTAATTTTCTTCCATTTTCATCTTATTCTTCTAAAATGTGCAAGTCGGCCCCATTGTCTTTGAAAAATGGCAATAATCAAAATGTGGGACAATTTAATAAAATAGAAAATAATCTATTATCTCCTCATCACTCCAACTCCAAACTAGAAAAAGTGTTCTATGTGGAGAAAGGAATCTTACCACTATCAAAGCCCACCCAAGGTTTATAAATAGAGTTCCTTTTCATGGACACTTGGCGCATGCACATTCATTCTCGTCTCTCTTTCACTCTCATCCATTGATTCATCCTTTTCCTCCCCACCATTGATTATCCATCTTGCAAGTCTATAAATTAACCCACAACCAATCCATTTGCATGGATGAACTTTCAAGTACCCTTACTCTATCAAATTATTTTGTATAATCTTTCATCTATCTATTTTCCTCTTTCATCTTCATCCTATCATTATACTGCTAAAGTGAGCAATCAACAATCCTTCAAAATATTGCATTCTCATGTGAGGTGGGGAAGAGCAATGGAGATCAACCAAGTTTAGCATGGAGATTGGTTTGCATTTGAATTTATTATTTTTATTTTCATGTTATCTTGTCCTTCATTGTGTATTGTTAGGGTTTTATTATTGATGTTTATACATTTGCCCTAAATTTTTACCCTAACTACAATAATTGTACATCTTTGAATCCTTCTTCCTATCAACTAATATCTTGGATGGGAAGCATTCATGCATTTATACTTGGTATTGTTTCTTCCCAAGGGGAGGAATGTTGTTTGTAGGCATTGGATCATGTTTTTTCTTTAAGAATCTACATTTTTTGTAGAAGATCACACATTGTGGTGGGATAGTCTCTCTTTTTCCCTCTTATGGGTGGTCTATTGATTGTATATTTGTGACAAATGTAGTCCTTGGGGGGTTAATGTTGAGTCCTCCATTTATCACTTTTATCACTTGTAAATGGTGTTTTTCTCTATTTGGTTTTTCTCCTTTACTCTATTTATGAGAGATTATTCATAAATAGGTACCTAACATGGTCTCGTAATTGGTGTTGATGAGTGCTTTTGCACTGCACAACACACATAAAACATAAGTGTTCTATCTCTCTTGAAAGGTAACTTTCTTCAAAAAAAACTTCAGAAAATAACCCCAAGGTTTATAAAGTCTGGTATTGACCGTGTAAAGATACCTCAGTGATATATGAGATTTACTGGTGTAGACATATGAACTTGACCACCCCCATATGGTCAAATTCACCCCTTTTATTCCTCTATCCCACATCCCTTATCCGTGTTAATTAAATAATTTATTATTTAATTAATATTCCCATTTTTCTAATATTCCTAAGGTGTTTATAATCAAAAAATTAAATAATTTATCCCTTATCCCCTTTCCTCTCTAAATTAAATAAATACTCTAATTTATTTAATTTAGTCATTCTCCCTTTATGAATTTAAATCAATTTTTAAATTCTTTATTTCTCTCTCCTTGTCCCATCCTCCACAATTTTATCTAATCCAAATTAATCTAATTAATTTGTTGTTAGGATGTGCACACCCCTAATCATAATTAGGGTTACATCCTCCATAATTCCCTTGTCCTTAATTCCTCATTAACTAATTTAATCCTTTGCATAACTCTAATCACTTGATTAGGTCAACCTAATTCTCATGCCATTTGTGGCATGGGTCCTAAGTCAACTTCATTTATTGCTTTCTCCTTTTGGAGAAGGCAACCCCTTCCCCATGTGAATTTTAAATTCACATTTATTCCCCCTAGGCCTCTTAAGAAATTTTTAATTCCTTTCCTCAACCCCATGTGGATATTTGAGGAATTTTTAATTCCTCACATATCTCATCACCCACATAGGGAAAAGGACCTCCTTTATGAGGAGATCTTGTCCAAATCCCTAGTTACTATGAAGTACCTCCACATCATCTCCCTTTGACACCTCACCTGCCACATGTCAAGATGTGAGGGCTTGTGAGTTCTCAACTCACCCTAGCCCTTGATCTTGTCCATAGTGGCTTCATTTTGACCCTCCATTGTTTAGAGGTAATTCCCTAAAAATGGAGGAATTTTCCCTCATTTGAAACAACACACATTTGCACTCAACTTAGCACTTACCTACGCTTAGCAAATTTTCAAGCATCCAACATTCACCATTGTTGCATCTTTGGGCTCTCATCTTGCACTCTACACAATACCCAAAATCTCCATTGCATTCCCCATCTCATCCTCATCATTTTGCACTAGGTTTTATGCTATTTTGCTAAGAAGGAATACACAAATCAAATGATCAAAAGGGCCAACCAAAATATCAATGTAAGCAAGGTAAAACTTTCCAATTTCATTGTATTTTGTTTATATTTAACTAGGCCAATCTTGAGTGTTTGTTTTATGCTTTTGATAATTTACATTAGTTAGTTTTTTGCATTTAGGTAGGTCGAAAACACTTGCACACATTTTTGGCACACCCGGTGAGACCCACGTCATAGGTTTACACTTTGAAGTTTGTTGTTGTTTGAATTTTGTAGGGTTCATATTTTTACACACAGGGATGAATCCGCCCTGATGGGAAAACTCATTGGTTACAAAGGAAAATTTGCAGTCGACAAAGGCGAACTTGAATTTTGCCTTTTGTGAAAAGAGGTGAATATGAAGTGAAAGGCGAGGTTGCTTGGAAAAGGAGAGATTGATCAAGTTGTAGAGGTGACCATGCTCTCGCTCGTCTACCTAAACAGGCACATTTGAATTCAGCTATCTTTTCAAACAAACAATCTTGATCATTAGACATAGGCAATTTTTCCTTACAGAAAAATGAATTTGAGGTACTCCCAAACTTTTAATTTTACAATTCCAACTTCAATTTGGTTTCAATTTTAGGTACTGATCCACTAACTTGTCTATCTATGAGTGTGCTATTTTACTAATGATTTGTACAAAAATTGTCTCTCATTTGTCCAAGACTAGTAGCATTAAATTATTGACATATTTTCTGCAAGATGATCAATCGAAGACCCCTAGATTAGCTTTGTATGTTGTCTATTTCTTCACACTAATCTAGGCACATGTAGATTAATTAAAGGGTCAATTTCCATTGTTTGTTGTGCTTGGGAACAAACTATTGATGTATCCACTCCCCTCTCATCTTTCGGTGATCCTGGGTGATGAGAAATCATAGTTTGTTCTAGTTCAGTCTAGTCTACCTAGGAGGTACTAGTTCATCTAAGTTCTCCCCTTGTGCTATGTGCAAGCCTAGGGACCAACTAAAGAGTCTAGTATCTTCTTCCCTTAGTGAGACCTACCTAGGATTTCATCACCAAGGGGGTGATCCCAACCATGTGTTACAGATGAGGTATATAAAGGGGGGAGAACTAAAGTTGTACCCCAATCTAGTCATGTTGTGTTTAGCAAAGTGTTGAAGCTAGGGTGATACCTAGATAAGATGTGCAGGGTTGGTTTGAGTTTCTAGTACCTTGCTGGGGCTCTCGATCCATGCTTGTGATAGGTTGGTGTTTATGGTTGTGCCTCATGTACCTAGTGTATATCAAGGATGCATGAGATAACTTGTATAGCCTAGATAGAGACCCGTGTTTTAGCCATAGCTTGGTGTAGTGCAGGAGATGCACATTGTACCTCAAAGTTACTCATCATGTACTCCCTTGGGTTGAGATAGAAATCCTCATGGTGGACTATGATAGTCTTTGAGAGATAGTGAGAAGGTGAGCTTGTGGCGTCTGTTGATGGTCTCGTGCCATTGGATTGCTAGCTATCCACCTCGTGAGAAAGGGTGATCAAGAGAACCAACCCGATATCATAGAGTATTAACCTTGGGTTGTCTTGTCAAGGTGGTGGGCTACATCAAGTTTGTAGACCTTCAATACTAATTTTAAGATTGTGTTGCTTGGTGTGTCTTCTTGTGCGATACCGGTGCTTATTTTTAGTTGAGTTAGTCTAACCTTTTTGTCTGTTGTTTGTCATGTTTTTTGTCCTTTGCATAGTCTATTGTTTCCCTCATAGGCGAATTTCTTCTTATAGAGGTGAATTTGCTTTTGTAGATAGGCGATCCTGCCTTGTAAAAGGGTGATTCTACATCTGAGTCCAGTCTAGGTCATCCTTTTGGGTGATTTTTTCTTTGTTAGAGGTGAATTTTCTTATGTGTCCCCTTCTTGGGAAACCCTGTGTCCACTTTTTCCCTAGATAGGTGAGTCTTTCCAACCTTTAGGTAAGTCTATGTTCAATCCTTATCCATCGAGTCTGCCCATTCCTCATGAATAGGTGATTTTGTCTTCTCTTGGAGTGAACCTACTATCCACAGGGGCGACCCCGCATTCAGTTCAAGTCTTCTCCATTCGTACACCTCATAGAATAGGTGAACCTGTTGTCCATAGGGGTGAATTCATTTATGCTTGTGTCATCTTGGTCTGTATAGTTCAAGTCTTAGGAAAATTTTCTTGTCTGATAGGCGATCTTGTTTTAGGCGAGTCTGTTTCTTGTTCATACAACTCAAGAAATAAGTGAGTTCACTACCTCTCGATAGGCCATTTCGATTTCATCCGTAGGTTTCCAGATATAGGTGAATTTGTCATCCCCATTAGGTGATTTTTTAAATCAAGTCTATCAATTCCCTTATGGTCTTCTAAAAGTTTAGGTGATCCTGTGTCTTATTTAAGTGATGTTATTAGAGGTATAGGAAATCCTACCCTCAAATAGGTGAATTTGCATCACAAGTTCACCCATTTCTTGTGTGTCCCCTGACATAGGTGAATTTGAGTCCACGACATAGGCAAATTTTCCTTACACAGAGGTGATTCTATTAACCTTGAATAGGTGAAGTCATGACCTAAAAAGGTGAATTTGTGCTACATAGAGGCGTATGTGCTACCCATACAAAATCCAGAGAGTGAATCCTTTGGGCCACTAAAAGCCTGTCATTTTCTGAGTGCTTTTCCGCGATCAAAACTTTTTTATCATCTTCCATCCACCTATAATTGTCACTCTAGTCCATCTACATTTTCCAAAAGTCATCACTTTGTCAATCAAATCATATAGGTGCATTTTAGAACATCCCTAGATTGTGTTTCTATCTTTAGTTCATCAATCCCAATCCCCTAGACTCCTTTTTTGAGGTCTTTATCCAAGTTGGCTTAGGTGCCTAATCCCAATCATCATCCTTCATACTTAGGACTGTTATCCATCCTGACTCAATAATCATCCATGACCCAATCAATCTACTTCCATCTTGAGGTAGATTTAGTTCCAAAATCATCCTTTTCATCTTCTAATTTGAGGGTCAACACCTTACATCATCTAGTTTTGCCTTTGAACTTGGTTTAGAATCAGTCTCATCATGCTATCCAATCAATTATCCAATCATAACGACCATCTCATCCCATCTATCAATCTAATCAAATCCAATCTCTTCCTTCATCCAATCGTCCAATCAATCAATCCACCATCTGACCCAATCAATATTTTAGTCATTACCTAGTCCATTCATTTAAGTGCATCCTAGAGGAAAGCATCATCTTAGTCCACCTAGTAATTTTGTATTTTCATGCCCCTTACCCGATTGCAAGCAGAGAAACTCATGGCAGAACAACAGGCTCAAGGTACCCAGCCTCAGATTCCTCAAGATCCCAATAATGGTGGCTTATCACAATCTAATACTGAGGTCCACA
The DNA here is from genome assembly GCA_007258455.2 of Sequoia sempervirens. Lineage (NCBI taxonomy): Eukaryota > Viridiplantae > Streptophyta > Pinopsida > Cupressales > Cupressaceae > Sequoia > Sequoia sempervirens. The sequence continues at coordinate 12,560,361 of VDFB02000017.1, forward strand.
CTACTTCACCTCCTACTGACAAGAGCATGGTCCACCAACTTGAGGTCACAGTTGATGAATACCTCAATAATCCCACTAACTTCCAAATAACAAATCATCTCCTTAATGAGCATGGGGATAAAATCCTCGCCACCCTACTCTTGAAGGGAGTCAAACTACCACCTGGGCTTGATTTATCAAAGTACATCAAAATCACACCTCCTGCACCCTCGATATCACAAGATCCTCAAAATTCATAGAGTAATTTGGGTAATTCATACATCCTTGAGGGTCCATTGCAAGAGGGTTGGTATCAACCTGGCTTTGGCAATGCTGTACTCTATCAAGTCACACATCCTCCTCAAGTTCCAATTTCAGTTATAGGAGCACATCAACTGAATGTTCCTCAAGGTCCTGATCCTAATGACCCCCTTGCTTTTGATATGCCACATAATCTTCCTAATCCACCATCCATGCCCATTCCGCATAGCTCGACTACCATGTCATCCATACCACCTCTTCCATCTAATCAACCGAGTCAACTACTAGTGAATATAGGGGGCAACCCTTTTGCTACACCACCACCACCACCTAGATCTACACCCGCATCCCACTTATCACAACATCCTTTAACATCTCAACAACCACCTCAAGGTAATGTCCCATCCTTGAATCAACCTCACATTAACTTGCAATAGGTAACACCAACCTAACCATCTCACCAAAAGGTGTCACAAGAACCTCTATCTCAAACTTTGAAATATACCACCATCCCATCTCAACCTTTGCATCAAGTAGCACAACTTACATCACAAGCTCAACAACAACTTCCACAGTAACTGCAAGGTGGTCCAGTACCAACCCCTCAACAAATGCAAATGCCCATTCATCAACCAACATCATCTTATTAGTTGCCTCCTCACCAACCACAGGTCGCTCAACAACATCACATTCCATCTCAACCCCTTTATTAACAACCACCACCTTACCAACAACCACCTCAACATACCCAAGTCCCAACACAAACGCAAAGCAACCCTGCTGCTCAATACCTATATCACCCACATAGTACGTATACTACCTTTGCTACCTCATGCAATCCCAATCCTAACCTTTCTTATTAGAACCCTCAACAATCTCAACCACAACCATCTTACACAAATCCCCAATAATCACAGCCGAATCCTTATTACCAACCATCCAATCCGTAACAACCTCCATATGCCTCACAACAACCATCTTCTACTTACAATTATTAGTCTAATCCATATTATGCCCACCAGTAGCCACCATACCAATAGGTGCCTCCACTTCTTCATATTACCAAGTCCCTCTTTCATACCAACAAGGTGCTTCCACCTCCTATTATGAAACACCTCAGTCATGTCAGCAAGGTGCTTCCACTTCTTACTATCAAAAATCGTCAACCTATCAACAATCTTATATGAATTTGCAATTTGCATATCCCAACCAATATCAACAAATCTCTTCATATCAGCCTCCACCATCATACGATCAAACCATCTTGACTCCATCCACATCATATCAACCATATGCTCCATATAGTCAATCCAACCTGACCAATCCTCCCTCAACAACTGTGAACAAGGAATGGGAAGAGATCAAAGCCGCATTGAAAGACTTGCAAGCGGGGACCTCTAAAAATTCTTTCAAGTTTTAAGAGATTTGTCCTTATCCATTTGATCCCTCAATCTCACTTGTTCCTTTTCCAAAGCATTTTGAAATCCAAAGTTTGATAATTATAAAGAAACTAAAGACCCAAAGAACCACCTTTAGGAATTCTACTCACACTATCAAGAAGTCCTGCATAATGACAATTACCTCTTGCAGTTATTCCCTAGGAGGCTAACGGGGGTGGCTTTAGATTGGTTTATGGCTCTTCTAAAGAGATCAATCTCTTATTTTGTGGATCTTTTAGAAAAGTTTGTTACACACTTCTCCTTCAATTTGGAGAAGGACATTGATACCCTAGATCTTCTAAAAGAAAAACAACATGAGGGAGAGACCTTTGCAAGCTACCTGCAAAGGTGGTGCACTTTGGCTAGTTGAATGAAATCTCAACTCCGTGAGAAGGACATGGTGACTCTTTTTGTGGCAAATGCTCATGCAGATATGGCACATAATCTCAATCTTCATTGTGTCACAACCTTTGCGAAAGTCATAGAAAAAGGTCCTATCATTGAGAGAGTGCTCATTGCTAAGGGATAGATCAAAATTCATAATCTTGACAAAGATAAGTCATCTGGGGATAAAACCTACTACTGGAACAAAAACAAGAACACTGTCAATGATGGTGTCACTGACACCAAGCATGTTTAGGTAGCTAACACCTCCCAAAGGTCACAATATGTCTCTAATCAACCATCCATTTCCAATGTTATATCAGTGCCACAAGGGGCACCTTGTCCTCCTCAATGAACAATAAATGCACATTCACTCCATTGGGAGAATCCTTAAGTATTGTATTCAATAGATTCCTTCAAGAAAGCTATCCAGTCACCTATCCTATGAATAAGCCTTTTGATGAGTCTAAACCAAAGCTTTCCTAGTATAGAGAAAAAAATATTGTGATTTTCATAAGATCAAAGGGAATTCCATAAATAAATGTCAAGGCATAAAGACATACATCTAAAATCTTATAGATCGAGGCGATATCCAAGTGGATGTAAACCAAGACACATTGTCCAATGCTCAACTTCAGATATATCAAAATGCCTTCTTGAAACACAATTAGTGTGCTAGTATTTCCAATGCAAATCCTAGGTCCAATAATAACAATAATCAAAATAGCAACACAAATAATGTCAGCTACAAGAATGTTCCCTATAACTATGATGGCATAGTTATGTGCATCAGCCAGGTAGAGCCTCGTGTGTCCATGATATGTGTGAAAGGAAAAGACCCACAGTGTGCTATCACAACCCATCACACTCATATAACCGTTCTTGGAGCCTCTACGTCCACCCAACCAGCTCCTATAAGCTCTCAGTACAATATCCTTGATCACCTTGGAAAGACTCTAGCTCAAATATCTATCCTAGATTTTCTTAAGTGTTCTCCTATCCATCAAGAAATCCTCACTAAGGACTTGTAGGATATCCATGTCCCCAACGATATAGATCCTACCCAATTTAAAGCCTTGGTAGGAAACTTGTCATCCACTTAATAGTTGGGCTTCAGTTAAAATGATATTCCTTGCATCTATTCAAATCATAACTATCCCCTTCACATTGAGGTCCTCATAGCCCAACATAAAGTAAAAAGGGTCTTGGTAGATAATGGTTCTGCCCTTAACCTTTGTACATTAAAGTTCATAAAACAAGTAGGCTACACCCATGGTGACTTGAACAACTAGGTTATCACCATCAAAGCATACAACAATGCAAAACGTGACTCTGAAGGAATTATTTGTCTTCCAGTTCAAGTTGGCCCTATAGCACAATATACTACGTGCCATTTCCTTGATTTGGACCTTCCATATAACCTCCTTCTTGGCCGTCCATGGATCCATGCCATGTAGGCTATCCTATCCACCTACCATCAGTGTCTAAAGTGGCCATTTAATGGGATGGAAGTAGCTATACATGCTGATTTGCAGCCCTTTGAATATTTCCATGCATTAGAAGCTTCCTTCCCTCACTCTCACTACTATCTAGGAGTGGAAGTGGGGGCACCTCAAGCATCATCCTCCCATCCATCTTCCAACCCATCATCCACCACATCATCCATTCCTTCTTCCACATCTAAATCCATGATCACCTAGGTCCAAATCATCGACAAAGGTTGTGGTGAGTATGAGATGTGAATGACTTTAAATGTAGAAACCATGCCACTATCACCTCATACTTATGGTCAACCCTCTTAGTCCATATCAAAAGAAGACAAGACAATCACACTCAGTTCTAAGAATGTGGGGTCTAACACTTTTCGATCTCCTGGGACATGACAAGATCAACTAGAAGATGATATCACTTAATGGATATATCGAGAAGAGCCTGAACCTACTCCTCTTAAGGAATATTTCTAGAAGACTTATCCTCATGCCTCTAAGCTAGTTGAAAAGTATAATTATCAAGGGGGAGGCCTTGGCATAGAAGAACAAGGAAGAAGACAACCCTTTGTTACTCCTATGCAACCAAGACATTTGGGCTTAAGCTATGAGATGAAGTAAAAGGGTCCTGCACCATCAACTAGTACTTCCAATAATGTTAGTGTGGATAATGGTCTCCTTGAGGACATACTTGAGGAAGAGTCCATCATACTCGCATACGATGACGTAGATCTCTCATCCATGCTTGGCTACCTATTTGTCTTTTCCATTAGTCTTTCCCTTTTCCATCCTGAACTTATTGACTGGGATCTATGAGGTAGTGTACCTATCAACACCTTTCCATCAGTGGACACCTATGTGTATCTCATGGGATTGGGGGAAGATGAACACCCTAATCACAAAAGTAAGAAGAAACAAAATAATAAAGGGTCATCTAGTGAAAACCTCTCTAAGGCACTTCCTAACTTGAAAAAATTCAAAATAAAGGGTGCATTCAACAGTGAAAACCTTGATGAGGTGCTAGAGGATGGGAACTATCATCTTCGCCTTGTTGGAACTCAGTTGTCAGAACAATGCTCTATCTTGATTGAAGAAACTCAAGAAGTTAATTTGGGAACAAAGGAAGATCCTAAGATCACATATGTAGCCAAATCCTTGTCAAAGGAAGAACATTCTATTATTTTCAATTTGCTAAAAGAGGGAATCATCAATTTTGCATGGAATTATTCAGACATGCCAAGTCTAGATCATGCATTAGTGGTGCATCATTTGGACGTTCATATGGATGCCAATCCTATCAAACAAAAACTAAGAAAGATGCATCCTCAAGTGGCCTTTCTTGTCAAGAAAGAGTTGGAGAAACTGTTAGAAGCTGGGTTTATAAGGCCTATTGACTACTCTAACTGGATATCCAACATAGTGCCCTTAGCCAAGCCAAATGGAAACATCAAAATTTGTACAGACTTTTGGGATCTCAATAAAGATTATCCTAAGGATGATTTCCCACTCCTAAATATTGACATGTTGGTTGGCCTAACAATAGGTCATGAGATGCTATCTCTTATGGATGGTTTCTCTAGCTATAATCAGATTAGGATTGCACCAAAAGATCAACATAAAACTGCCTTCACTACACCTTGGGGCATCTTTTGCTACAATGTCATGCCCTTCAGACTCAAAAATGCATGGGAAACCTACCAGCATTCCATGACTATCATCTTCCATGACCTCATTCATATCATAATGGAAGATTGTGTTGATGACCTAGGGAAAATCCAAGACTAGAGAAGAGCATCCTATGATTTTGAAGAAAATCTTTGAGTGGTTAGAGCACTATAAGTTGCATCTAAATCCAAAGAAATGCGTGTTCGATGTCACATCTAGAAAGATCTTGGGCTTCATATTCTCCAGAAAGGGTATAGAGGTAGATCTAGTGAAGGTCAAAGCCATAATGGAAATGCCTCCACTGCATAATCTCGAGCAATTGAGAAGTCTTCAAGGGAAGTTACAGTCCATTAGACGGTTCATAGCTTAGCTAGCTGATAAGTGTTAATTGTTCACACATCTTCTATGCAAAGATACCGCCTTCAAGTGGAATCCATAATGTCAACAAGGCTTTGAAAAAGTTAAGGAGTACTTGGCTCATCCACCCATCCTCATGCCTCCTATTCTAGGAAAACCACTCTTGTTATACATTTTGGCTACATCAATTGCATTGGGGGCGTTATTAGCTCAACATGATGAGTCTTCTAAAGAGAGCACAATCTATTACATCAGTCGAACATTGGTGGGCTATGAACTCAACTATTCTCCAATGGAAAATGCTTGTCTGGCCATAGTCTTTAGTTTGCAAAAGCTTCATCATTACATGCTTAATCATCTAGTCAAGCTAACGTCAAAAGTTGATCCACTTAAATACCTGTTGTCCAAAACTTCTTTCACTGGTCACATGGCCAAGTGGGTCATGCTTCGAAGTGAATTTGACATAGAGTACATGGACTATAAGGTGATCAAGGGACAAGTCATAGCATATCAGTTGGCTGATGCTCCTTTGGTCAACACATATCCTTTGGTAGCCAAATTTCTTGATGAAGTCCTCACATTTATAGAAGCAAATACATGGATGCTCTATTTCAATGGATCATACACACATAATAGAGATAGTTTAGGTATCTTATTCATCAATCTTTAGGGTGACTATATTCCAAATTCATTCAGATTAGCATTTCCATGCATAAACAATATAGTGGAGTATGAAGCTCTTATCACTGGTCTTAGAATCACCATCCAATGGAATATCACCAATCTATGAGTCTTCGACGATTCTTAATTGATTATCAAATAGGTCAATGATGAGTTTTAGGCAAAGGATGACAAGTTGTTACCCTAAAAATGCATGGTAGATAACTTCAAAAAGTACTTCACCTTCATCCAGTTTGAATAGATCCCCAGAGTTCAGAACAAGGTAGCAGATGCGATGCCTATGATTGGTTCCCTCACTAATATTCCTAAGGATCAAATGGACTATGAGTTCCTCATTGAACAAATTTTAATCCTGGCATATGATGTCCCTAATAGTGAGATGGTGTGCGATATCATAGGTCTTGAATCACCCTAGTATCATGACATTTACACTTATCTTCGTGATAATATCCTCCCATCTGACCTTACACAAAATCAATGCAAGTCCTTTATCCAATGCACTTCCCATTATACCATCATGGGAGATACACTTTATCATTATGGGTATGATGGCACTCTACTTAGTTGTCTAACAAATCAAAAGCCCACACTGCATTAACTAAGGTACAAAGTGGTGTTGGTGGGTCCCATTCTAATGGCATGGCCTTAGCCAAAAGGATTCTCAGAGCTGGATATTATTGGCCTATAATGGAGCATGACTCCTGTGAGTTTGTGAAGAAATGTCTTCCTTGTCAGCAACATGCAGATTTAATACATGCTCCTAACCAAGATTTCCAACCTATCATAGCACCATGGCCCTTTTCTCAATAGGGTTTTGACTTGATCGACAAGATCTACCCTCCATCTTCTAATGACCACACTTTCATCATTACCACCACTAAATACTTCACCAAGTGTGTGGAAGCAATTCCACTCTCTCAAATTATGGGTATTCAGATCTCCAAATTCATCCTTTTCTATATTCTCTATAGATATGAAATCCCTTCCACCATCATCACCGATAATGGAAAGCCTTCAAAAACCAGTTTATGAAACACCTTTGTGAGACTTATCATATTCAACATCATTTTTCGATGCCCTATTACCCACAAGGTAATGGTTAGGTGGAGGAAACTAATAAAATGCTTATCAAAATCCTTAAAAAGGTGGCCACTAACACTAGTCAAGATTGGCACCTCCTTCTCCATCCCGCCCTTTGAGCTTATTATACATCCATTTGCACTCCCATTGGCACCACTCCATACTCCCTCATTTATGGTTCTGACATGATCTTTCTAATCGAAGTTGAGATCCCCTCACTCAGGATATCTCTAAAGAACCTAATCAATGATGAAGACCCTTGGGTTGCATGCTTAAGTGAGCTGGAAATCCTAGATGAAAAGTGTATCAAGGCCTACAATCATTTACAAGCATACCAACATTGTCTTAGGAGGAGCTACAACAAGAAAGTTTGTCCTTGGTTGGACCCAAAAAAGGATATAAAGTCATGGAAAATCCTAACCTGGGAATTGGACATTCCAACAGGCGACTAACATCTTCTTATGGCTGTTCATTTACTTTGTCAAACTAGGGAATGTATACTTGAAATGGAGCGGCACTGTATGTGCACTAAGAACCAGTTTCAGTCACGATTTACTAGAAATAAATTCTTGAAAGGAATTCTACCTATGTTGCAAGAATGTAATGTAAAGTCTTCATAACTTAAGCAAAATAGAAATCGTGTCAACTACTACTACAGGACAAACTATGAATTGGCCTTATGCTGTAGGAACAAACACAGGGATGGATTCCCGATACTGTAAGAACAATATAAGACTGAGTTTGTGCTGAAACTTTTAAGAATGAAATCTAACTTCTAATTAATAGAAAATAAACAACCAACTACATATACTTACTAAGTGGGCCCCCTTAGCAAGCATCAACTAGTTTATGCAAATATTGAACTCAAAACTTCATCAGCTTTTATTCATGAACTGGGAATTACATACACTGATTATTCTGCCTATGAGAAAGACTAACAAAACACTGCTCTTATTATAATACTAAATCTTACACTTTCTATTGTTCACTCGCACAGGAGGGACACTTATTTATATTTGAAAAAAAACTAACTATCTAACTTAATAGAGAAAGACATGGACATGAATACATCCAAAAATTGAGGAACATATTTCTCATGAAGGCATAACTGTTCAACACGACTCAGAGGGAATTTAGCATTCCACTCTTCCTAGATTAATGATCATTTAGATTTCTTCTCAACGACTCGGTCAAAGAGTCTTTGCTGGAACAACTTCCTTGACACCATGCTGAAAGTGGACTTTATTGCAGGGCCGAGATCCGCTGCGCTTGACTCGTTCATGCTTCCTTCAACAACTTGTGATGTTCAAGGCAACATAAGCGAAAAGAAAGAATGCATGGCAACAACACGATACATTCATTAATCACACATTAAATCTATTTCACTATCCAAAAACCACATGCATTATATCAGTCATTCGGGAGGTCAAATGGGGTAATTAATATAGACCCATGAAGATATTAAGCTGCAGGAATATAGGATTGTGTAGCTATAGGATTCTACCCAATTTTAAATAAAAAGTATTTAATCAAAGATTTAAAAAAACCATCAACAATAAAAGTAAGGGTATTAAAAATACATTATAACATTCATATTATGAGCATATTTTAAGCTCATCAGTCCTCGCCAGTTTAATGTTGGTGATCTAGTCCCCAAGGAGAATCAATGTACTCAACAAGATCGAGACAAGAAAGAAAAATTTGAGGCTAATTGGTTGGGTCCATATGTTGTCACAACTAAATATGGTTCTAGGGCATATAGGCTTGCTACACCTAAAGGGGAGCCTGTAGAGGAGCCTATCAACATCATGCACTTCAAGAGGTTTTATACTTATGTTAGCTGGGTTATCTTATCCTGAAATATACCAAAAAAAGAAGTAAAAAATTGTCAAAAATACAAAAAAAATAAAAAAACTCAAAAAAAAAATCCCAAAATAGTAAAGAGAAACAATACATCCTATGGTGAAAACCACCCTTGGTGGCGCCTTGGACAAGTAAGTTTACTGAAAACCTAGCAACAAGTGCCATCTGTAGAGGGATTAATCATTATCTACCTTGTGTCCTAGTTACTTTATGCTTCCATCCATCCTATCCTAGCATCCTATCGATCCAGTAATTTCATCTGTGCCCGCTTATCCACCACTTAGTATTATTTGGTTGAGCATTGGATGATTTTCATTAGCTACCCACAATCCTGAGCTTTTATCCCAATCAAAGCTTTTTTCATTTCTTTGCGTCATCCATCGGTCTCTTGCCATCATTTAGGGTACTTCATCATGTTGGTCCTCATTAGGTATCATCGTGTCTTTTGTTTGTTTCACCAGATTGCGTTGCCCTTGCGATCTTGTTCATTTGGTTTAAATTAAGGTGTAAGTAGTCAGATTCGTTGTTCATGATATGACAATAAGTTATTAAAATTTAAGAGTGATGTTAGTATATCGATTCATGGAAGGGTGGGAAGAAAAATATCTCTATCTGGAAAAATATCCTTGTTAGTTTGTAACGCCTTGCTAGGGAACCCAGAGAACAATGGATAAAGTAACAAAATAACCGAACAATTTTTTTTAAATTGTGTAGGTTTTTCAGAATAAATCTCTTCCATAGGAAAGAATAAACATTTTCCAGCACAGTCTTTTTTTTTTCAAGCAAAGCTTAAGAAAATACAGAGCAAGAAATTACAAATAACGAGAAGAAAACCTGATTTACAATTTGGAATCCAATGAAGAGTGAAGCTCGAATCTAGAAGCTTGCAGTTATTTAAATCCTTCAGAAAAATCAATTCCTTCAAAAAGAAACTACTACCTCCAAACTTTTAACTAGATATCTAGAGAAAAAGCTTTTTCCAAAAACATCCAAAATCCATTCCCGTGAATCAAAAATTGCACACAAAAGCTTTTAATTTAATTCATGATTGCAAAACTTAACTGATTGTCAGGATTTAATCAAAATTTGATTTGATAGTTAAAACTACATAATCGTACAAGTTAACAATCTTTTGAAAAAATGTTCAAGTTTCAAGATATTTTGCACAATCTATTGAAAACAACTCCTTTAAAAATATTTGTTTTAATAACATTCAAATTGCACATTTAATTAACATTCCATTTAATAATTTTAATTTAATCAAATCTTGTCGATATTGGCATGGTGTGATGGTTTAAAGGTGGCATTTTTGTTCTTGCCACCAAGGTTCAAACCCCGTTGGTGTGGTATTGTTGAATGGTTGTATTCCAGTTCATAGCCCTAGTTCAAAATCATTTACCCCTTGAATAAAAAATAAAATTAATCAAATCTTTAAAGAACAATAATTAACTTGTTTAATTTAATTTAAATAAATCAACCATAAATAGAAACATTTTAATCTAATATTTAAACATAAATTACATTAAATCAAATAAATTAACAAATAAACCATTTAACTAAATTAATTAATTCCCAAACAAAAAAACATAAACAAGATCAAGATGACGGAACTAGACGACAAACAACAATCGGTGACAAATAGATACTCGTTCAAGGAAGAACGATGGCTAATGACAAACCTAACACTATCTATGAATCAAAATATTTCCATTGGGTTAGGGCACACTCAGACTTGACAAGCAGGTGGAGCCAATACCCAGTACCTACAACTGCATACAACAACACTATTAAACATATCATTAGATATTGAGAAACACACCATGAAGAAGAGTCACAATGTAGCAGGGTACTCACGAGTGAGTAGTGCTACACTGTCTTCTTCACCAAGACTGATGTGCAGATCATGATAACCTCAATAGAAACTTAGAAACAACATAAAACATAACACTCACATGTGTCTATCATAATGTCATCACACGAACATAATCAGATGATCACAATGTCAAGTGTATCATCAACATAGTATAAAATCAACATAATGTCAGAATCATAACTGAAAATAAACAACATTGTATCAAAAGCAACTAAAGAAACAATCAACTACTTCCTCCCCCATAGGATAAGGGACACTACATCCTCCCCCCTAGGATAAGGCTTACTCTTGGAAGCCTGCAAATAGATAAGGATAAAGCTCTCTAATGAGTGTCACATCCTCCCAAGTAGTTGATACCTCATCACGAGGATCCCATTGGACCCTCACTTGATCAACATCTCAACCCTTGAGGGCAAGCCTCCTGCACTGAAGAATTCCCACGGGCTCCAAAGCCAACTACCCATCCTCTACCTATAATGCATTCCAATTGAGCACATGTGAAATATCAGGATGATATAGTTTAAGAATAGATACATGGAAAATATCATGAATGTGTGATAAACTGGGTAGTAAGCAAGTCTATAAGCCACATGACCAATCCTCTCCAGAATCTCAAATGGTCCAACAAATCGAGGTGCAAGCTTAGATCCTTTTCCATAATAGATTGGACTCTTTTGCAGTCGCACTCGAAGAAATACCCTATCGCCAATTGAAAACTAATGATCCACTCTATGCACATCGACATACTTCTTCTGTTTGTCCTGTGCAACTATCAAATGCTCTCTGATGTGATTAACTTGTTGTTCCATATCTCGAAGCATCTTAGGTCCAAATAGAACTCTATCCTCAAGTTGATCCTAACTCAATGGAGTCTGACAAGGACATCTATACAATGCCTGGAAATGAGGCATACCTATGGAACTTTGATACCCATTATTGTAGGTGAACTAAACTAAATATAGATAAACTTCCCAATGTGATTGCTGATCCATCACATACATTCCAAGCATATCTTCAAGAATCTGATTGACTCTTTTAGTCTGTCAATTGATCTTAGGATGATAAGCTGAATTGAAGTTCAATTGAGTACCTAAAGCATGTTCTACAATGTAGAGAATGTAAATAGTGCATGTCTATTTTATAAATTGTTTCATTTAGCATCACCCTTGTCCTCCATTATGACAACGTCACCAATCTAAGATGGGAATGAGTCTCATTTCTCAAGGAAATTTCTCTTGCTTTAAGCCAACGTATGGAACGCCTTTAATTATTCCTATGTGTATGAAATCCCTTCACCTAATAGTCTTGGAATGCATTTAGGGGTTGCTACATGAAATGGCATTGATACTATTTATTCCATTCCTAATTCTTTTACTATGTGCAAACCTGCACGCGGCTAATAAACTCACAGATCCCTCATCTTTATGCTTTGAAAATTCCTTTAAGTGTTGGTGGCATTGATCTTTTTGCCACCTCTATTCATTTGAACTTATATTTTCCTTGGGTTATGTCTTCTATTCAGCCTTTGCCACTAGGATGTTTATATAATTGTGATTGAATACTACGTTTTGATTTGCTATACGGTCTAGTGTATATGTTTTTTAAAACTTTTCTTGTCACTAACATACGAGGCATGATTCTCCCTTGCTAAACATATTTTTTGCTTGATCTTTATTGCATCAAGGTCTTAAGTATTGCATCAGGGTCTATAGTTTTCTTTATTATTGAAAACTTCAATATCATCTTTGATCGACTCCCTGCAATTATGAAATGTGTATATCTTTGCTCTCTTAAAATTTTGAGTTCCACTTAAGTTCACTGTAGTTATATCATTGAGGTTGATTCTTTGTATATGTTTGTTTCTAGCTCTTAACGGTTGCAAATTATTTGGAATAATAGATAATTGTTTGCATGTTATAATCTACCATTCCTTTTCAAGTTAACTTCTCTTAATTGTTTTCTTTTGCATGATGCATAGTCTCCAAAGTGCATGCATAGTAATAAAATAATAGTTCTATATATTCATTAAGGTGTAATTAGATTAAATTTTAATTTTATAATGTGAGTATCTATAATGTTTTTTAAGGGATTAAATTGTAAAGATAGGTGTAAAACAATAAAAATTTGTCAAGTAATTGTTTATTTCTTTTAAGAGTAGAGATATACAATTGATTCTAATATATATATATATATATATATATTTAATTAAATGACTCTTATTTGTTTGGTTAGTAAATGTAAAAGACTTATGTTATTTTTATTGAAAAATGATCATAGATATACTTTGTAAAATTATAAGATATCAGATTATGTTAATATGCTATCTTTTATAGCTTCAAGCTCATAGGGTTTTTATGGTATATATATAATGGATACAACATACTTGATATATTTTATGAGCATTCTTTAGTGTTATTGAGTATCTATCTATTTCATTAAGGTGTAATTAGATTAAATTTTACTTTCATAAAGTGAGTATCTATAATGTTATTTAAGGGATTAAATTGTAAAGATAGGTGTAAAACAATAGAAATTTGTTAAGTAATTGTTTATTTCTTTTAAGAGTAGAGATATACAATTGATTCTAATATATATATATATATTTATATTTAATTAAATGACTCTTATTTGTTTGGTTAGTAAATGTAAAAGACTTATGTTATTTTTATTGAAAAATGATCATAGATATACTTTGTAAAATTATAAGATATCGGATTATGTTAATATGCTATCTTTTATAGCTTCAAGCTCATAGGGTTTTTATGGTATATATATAATGGATACAACATACTTGATATATTTTATGAGCATTCTTTAGTGTTATTGAGTTCTTTAATATTCTAGAGGACAGGAGAAGTAAATTTAGTTTTGTAAGCATATTATGCTTGTACTTGGTTGTACAATTGCTAAGATCTATTTTGGGAATTAGACATGCATGATTTATCTGTCACCTTTGAGGCATTTTGGAAGTTCTTGTATAGGATTTGTTGAATTTATGCCATGCATGTTTTTTATGTTATCTTTGTGGCGAATGAAGGTATGAAGTTTTGTGTCATGAACAAAATGTGATCATACCTTATTCTCAATTGTGCATGTTGGCTATCATTTGCTTTTGGTTATGAGTCATGTTATTAGGAAGAGTGGCTTTTAAGAGGGGTTGGAACCCAAAGTGGTAGCCAAGGTAACCTATTGGAAGTTATTAATTCAGTGAAAACCTTAATAAATGTACCTAGGGTTCATTAATTAATACAGATAATTGGAATGCCTCGCCTAGTGCCTTAATGCTTGTATGATTAAGGGTAGGTTGAGATGGCTTGGAATGGCTTGATCGTTCACTTTGTCTTCTCAAAAAGTGATTTAGTTCCACATGAGTTCATTTAGGGGCCAAGAATTGGTAGAGATTTCAAGGGTAACTCATGACGAGGGTCGACAATCTAGGAAGAAACAACTATGTGATGACACTCTTATCCTTACGCATGCTTTGTGGTCTCTTATGTAGAGTCACTTTTGGTTCTGTTGTTACCTCTTGGAGTTTGTTAGTAATCATATGATTTTGTTATTGTCATGTCGTTATAGTGATTGTTAGCCAAGTGATGTCATGTTCTATTCTTTGCATGTTTGTTTGATCTATGGACCCGATATTATCTCCTAGCACAGAGGGAGTGGACCTTTGGGTACCATGTGGTTGGGAGGAAACCATACTATTTCCTCTATTGGGTCCCCTTTAAAGATGTTTCTATACTTGGATATCATTGTTCATGAAGTTGGATGCTAAGCGTACTCATGAACGAGGCTGACAAACATGATATGTTCTTCATCTTTATTGTATATTCTCTTGGTGTCTATGAGAGAAATTTTAAAATGCTATTATATTGATATGAGATTTATTATAATCTCACTTGATGTAATCTGGTTATGTAACTTGACTTTATAAAGTTTAAGAAATTGGATCATTCATGAATATGTTGTCTTTATGTTTTATGACTTTGATATTATGATGTGATGTTCTTATTTGTAAATGTTTAAGTAACGTCATCTTGGAATCCTTAAAAAATTTGTGTAATTGAATGATTTAAAATAAAATTATTTGGTTAATTTGTTACTTTATGCTTTGTTTTAATGGATTCCTTGGCAGGGCATTACATAGTTACTAGTATTTGAAATAGTACAGTCTGCAGACTGATTTAGATCTACCCCTAGGGATTTTTTCTGTCCTGTTGTGTCAGTCCCCCATCATTCATCTATCTGGTTCCATCTTTTATCACTATTCTTTTTGCCGAATTACTAACAAGAGGTGATCATGTAGGCAAGGTAGATCTTTTGATCCGCCCCTAGGGAATTTGTCCATCCAGTCTTTATCATCCATCATCATCTTCATTGTCCCCTTTCCACTTTTATCCATGGCCTTTTATCAAACTACAAGGGCTTTGTGCTTTCATGTAGGCAAGGCTAATCTTTGATCAACCTGTGAGCCCCTAGGTCTTCAGGGTGTGTCGGTCTTATGTCTTGTGTCTTGTGTTGTGTCATCAAGCATGTCCCTATCTAGCTGGTTCTTAACAAATAGGATCCACTAGTATCGTGAGGTTCAATCGGTTTTGTGTATCCTTAGCTATGTCAATCACTTAGTTTACGGTAATCCCACAATAGAGGTTTACAATTTTTGGCCAAACTGGACACTAAAATTATTATTTTTAACTAAATCTTCACATTCGGGCACCGATAGCGGCTAAACTGTGAGGAATTTGAAGATGATGCAAACTAGAGTCTCATCACATTTTGTCTGTAGATTCTAAAATTTTTTTTTTCAAAATTTTTGGAATAAGATTGTACTTCTTTTCCATCTCCCATGAAAACTAGCTTTTTTCAAAAAACAACATTTTTAAAAAGTGACGCACATTGTATAACACAACTTTTTTCCCATGAAGGATAAAATTCTAATTCTTTCAAATTTATATTTTTAACTTTGATATCTAGTGCTTCTACTTGGTTAGATAGTTTTTTATTAAATATTTTTTCTTTAATCAAGTTTCAAATTCAAACCAATTACAATTCAGACATAGTGCGACCATATAACACATAACATTTTTTGTATATATCAAAATTCAATTTTTTTTGTTGGATCAAGGACTTCAATATCTGGTGCATTCATATTTTTCAATTTTTTTTTGATAATCTACTATTTTTCCACATCTGCAGAAAAAATACCTTCATTTTCAATGAAAAACCTATGTTTAATAAAACTAAAAAAACAAATACATAATAAAACCAAAACATATTAAAATTATATTCGTTGGATAGCTCGTTGTGAGGACTACCTAATTCAAGTTGGGTTTTTGAAGATTCCTCCATTTTCATCCTCAAACTGAACTCCATAGTGCCAAAATTTAGGTTTTTTTTGTCTTAAGGGGGGGATGAGGGATAAGGGGGGTTTGTACGAACCCCTAGGGGTTCGAGTGAACCTCTAGGGGTTTGCTTGAACCCCTTTGCTATGCATTTTTTTTTTGGAGGTCAAAATTCAAAGGGGTTTGGTCAAACCTGGTTCAAATGAACCCCTAATGGGTTTGGTCAAACTAGTAGGTTTGTACGAACCCCCAAAATCACTTTTTTTTGCTTTGGTGTCATTTTTTGTGAGTTTTCCTTCCTCACTTGAGTTGTAAACCACTATTGTGGCTTCACCCTTTAGTCTCCATCTTTGGTCTTAACAAGATGCATCCTTCCTACATTAGATCGCATCAATCCCATTAATCTTTTGATCATGTGGCAAAGGATGTTTGAAATTGATTGTTTTCTTGTGATGCTTTTGGAATTTTGATTATCATTTGAGCTTCCTATTATACTTTGACAGAGTCGCCATGATCCTTCATATCACAACATGCTTTGACTGGTAAACATAGGGGCATATCTTGATCTTTTGTCTATTTATGATTCTTGGTTGTCCCACATAGTACCCATCGAGATCCTTGTGGTCTTGTGTTACATTAGGGCATCCTTTGTGCTTGTGGTTATCCTAATATTTGCCCCAAACAAAGCCATTGCAAATTTTGGGTGTTAGGGCAACCTTCTTGTCCGTTGTGTTTGTTTCATGCATTAGACACTAATTTGTCTTATTTCCTCATACCTTGGCATATTGTGTCTTATGATATAGCAAAAATCAGTGCTCTTAAAATGGAAACATAACATTAGGACTATATTTCATTTATCATCTTGTTGCATTGCCTTTATCCTTCATCCATCCTTTCCCTAACCTATGATTAATAATTTTGGTTGTGCAAACACTCCTCTTTCACCTTTTTCTTCTCAGGATTCCTATGGTCTTTGATAGGTGTAGTATCATAACCATTATTTCTCATCTTGATATGTGATGCATTATCACACCCTTCATTCACGTAGGTTGTGTTCATTATTGCGTTGGCAGTATCAAGGTCATCTCTGCTATCAAATCCCTAGTCTATGACGTGAAAAATGAGTAAAGCAAATGAGATTGATACATAACTATAAGCAAAAGCTTGGTCATCATAGAAACAAGTGAATCCAATCATTCATTAATCTTGATCGACACCATATTGAAAACAAAGAGTACAATTTCATCCAAAACAATAGACCAATGTCATCTCATCTTGCACCTTGCATTTGCATTATCATGTTCATTTTAAGTTGTTTAGATTAATATTGATTGGTTATTCTAAGCATCTTAAATTCATTTCATGTCATGTTATTTCATCTCACTTTGCATGTATTATTATCATGTTCATTTTAAGTTGTTTAGATTAATCTTAATTGGTTATTCTAAGCATCTTAAGTTCATTACATTATTGTTTCATTGCATTACCTTTTTAGGTTGTTTAGAGTCATTATTCTAGACATATTAGTCCATCTCATCCATAACATTATTACATATCCATATACCATATTTTTCATCCATTATATCACATAGCATTCTCATATCATAATCAAATCATAATAATATGCTTGGAAAAATTTCCCACTGAAATTAAAGGAAAATTCATTACATAGTGCATACATACATCACCACCTTCATCACAAATCATTAGTATCATTTCGATAGCATTTAAAATCATAAATCATCCATCACATCCTATATCACAAAGTGTTAGGAATCATGCATTTCATCCATATCATCCACATAGACATAAACATAAATCATCATAGACGCATGCATATATCATAACCACCATCATCATAATCATAAAATGCACATAAATAAACATTAAACACATAATCACGACATAGTGTTGATAATGTCCATCACATATCATATAAATATCCAAATATCATAGACCATAATAAAGTTCATAAAAGTCCATCATAAAAGCATAAACACATGTCCATCATGTCTGTCAATAATCATCAATTAAAATATAGATACAGGGCTTTGATCAAATGCAAAGACCACATCAATGAATAAAATGATCCATGTCTCATCTGCATTGTGGGATCTATAACCCCTATCCCTATCCACTACATGCCAATATCCTCTCATCCTCTAAGCCGTATCCTAGTGCCCCTACAATTAGGTGTACTGTCATGATCCACCTTGGCCTATGGTTTGTCCACCATGCAGAGTACCACACTATTGTCCTTGCATCTACCATCCCTACTCTCCCAGGTTATGGTATCAAATATAAGTCCTCCCACATCTACCTCACAAAATCTGTCATGATCTGATCACCCCATAATTACTCTCAGCTAATCTGACAAAATCTCTGAGGCCCCATAGGGATATCTTGTTGCACACCAAACTGCCTCATGATTTTGTTTGGTCTATGGAGCTTAACAATGTGTGGGTATCACCCTATCAAGTAACACACTAAGAATAAGTAAACCCTATGCCTCCTCCCATCCCCCCCCCATCCAGAAAAATGGTCCTTTGGTAGGGTCTCCATATGATTTGATCCTCCTTCAAGTCATCCAATCTCCTCCTCCATGCCTCTAGGTTCCTCACATCTAGGTAGTGGAGTTGCTAGCCGTACTCTATACCATACTAGTATGCTACTGGTAGTGTCTCATCTTGTGCCACCCCTATTAGAATCCCTAGCCTCACAATGCTCATGTGCTCCTAGGCCCACACCTAGAGTAGTGTCACATGTGTGATACCGAGGGCTCTCTTGTAGCATACCACAAGCATGTCTCGATACAACTAGGCTAACATGCATGCCCCCATGAAAAATTTCCCTCTTGTCACTCCACAATATGTCTAACAACCTCAATAACCTTTAGGCTACAAAAACATCCGCTCCTGTCTGGCAGTAGAATCCCACTTATTAGGCTGTAGAGGTACATTGGCAATGTAGGCACATTTAGTCCCAAGCACGTGTCCAAATCTAACTCCTTCCCTTGGATGGGGAGCTTGGCTCATCCAAATATCACCCATAGGCTGCTGTCTAGATCCTGACCCTCACTCCATGTCTAGCTAACTAGGTTCCTTTCGATGGGAAGTCGTAGGATCCTCCACATGTCCTCTAATGTCACTGTCATCTCCCTTGTTGGGAGATGGAAGGTTGATGTCTCTGAACTCCACCTCTCCATCAATATTGTCAAGAGCACCCGATGCACTCTAATATTGGGATATCCCAACATGTGTAGTAGCCCTGCTTGTGCTAGCGCCATGTGATCATAGGAATTCATCACCTTGATCCTCACCTCTAGCATCACTGAATGCCTCTCACAAGTCCTCAACGTGTTGAAGTTCTGCATCCACACAAATTTTTTGTCATTCTTTCAAAATTCCTTTTCTTTTTCCATCATTTTTCCTTCTTCCCTAGGTTTTGGAAAATTCAGCCATGTTTATGGTGAATTTTCCCCTTTTCCAGTCCCCTAGTGAATTTTCCTATTTTCATGGTGAATTCGCTCCTTTTCCAGTCTTCTCATGAATTTGCTTGTTTTCTTGAAAAATTTGCCCCTTTCCAATCCGATCTCGAATTCACCTTTGTTATTGGTGAATTCACCCCTTTCCCTGTCCAAGATCAAATTCACCTATTTTCTTGGAAAATTTACCCAAGTTTGAATGCAAGTTCGCCTGTTGTCCCCCAGAGGTGAATTTGTATTCACCTATCTCCCTTGAGGGGTGATTTCACAATTTCCCCCGTGTCTTGTTCCCTGTAACGGGTGAATTTTCCCCCCTTTTGGGAAAAATCACATTCACCCTTCCTCATCTTAGGTGATTTTGAAATTTCCTATCCTTTGGCACCCGTCAAGCAGAAATGACCCTTTTTGGGGAGAGGTGATTTCACAATCGCCCCTCCTTGGCATGTTTTCCCCTATGAATTGCATCATCACCCTTTTCCCTGCCTGCCATTTTGGATGGGGGAATTTTTTGAATGGATGGGAGAATCCGCCCTTTCTCAGTGAATTTGTGCCCTAGGTTTCCTAAATCCCTAATTAAAATTATGCATAAAAATTTAAATCAAAATACACTTTGGGATTTCAAATCATACCCGGTGTGACACTTTGTGGTAGTAGTAGAATTGCCACACCTCACCTTGGTGGATGAGCTCATCATCCACAAATCCCTCATCCTCGCTCGACCTGTCAACCATCCTTGTCACTCTCTTTCTCTCTCTCTCTCTTACTTAGTCAACTTCCAAGTGTGCAAATGGTAAATAGTAATTATTTCCAAATTTACTATTTATAATTTTTTTAAACTTTTGCACCTATTTAGCCTTTTAAATTTTGGGTAATTGTTTTCCCTTTATTTAACCTCTTATTAATTCATTCATCCCTTTTCTCCACGGGCTGCCATTTGCACCTCGTTTGCCTGTTTTTCCTCCGTTCAAAAGCCATTCTTCATGGTTTTTCCCGCTCTATCACGTTGTACCCTTCATTTCTCCATTTCAAGAAGTTTTTCGGGGCCCCTTTTTCTTCCCCATCCTCCCTCTCGAGGGGGCATCACCTCCCATTTTCCTCCATTCTTTTGTCCTATCCATATCCTTGCGATACTGGGGCATTCTCCTTCATTTTCTACGATTAGATAACCTACACAACTTTTCTTGCACTAGGGCATCGTCTGATAGTCCTTTCTTCTATTGAGTCATCTATATTTTATTTTTCTTCGAAACACTATTATTATAATAGTATTTCAAAGAGGGGAAAAATGTAGACATTCAAATTTGACCACCCCCATATGATCAAATTCACCTCTTTTATTCCTCTATCCCACATCCCTTATCTGCGTTAATTAAATAATTTATTATTTAATTAATATTCCCCTTTTTCTAATGTCCCTAAGGTGTTTAATTAAATAATTAAATACTTTATCCCTTATCCCCTTTCCTCTCTAAATTAAATAAATACTCTAATTTATTTAATTTAGTCATTCTCCCTTTATGAATTTAAATCATTTTTTAAATTCATTATTTCCCTCTCCTTGTCCCATCCTCCACAATTTTCTCTAATCCAAATTAATCTAACTAGCAATCACACCTTGGTGTGCAATGGGTACGCCGAAGAGGTGTGGAAGGTCTATTAGGAAAAATTTAGGTCTAAGAGGTAGATCCTCTTACTTGCACTCTAATATGGAGAGTTGTTTATATAAAGTGCTAATTTATTATAAAATGAGAAAAGTATCTCAATCAAAATTGTGTAAAAATCTGCTCTATTTTAAAAGTTGGCATAAAGAATCTTTTTGATGTTCATATTTTGCATCAAATTGAAAAGTGTAAGAGTTACTTATTAAGAGTATGAATTGAGATAATAAAACCAAATTAAGATAACAAAGGATGTGTTTTTTTTTTTTAAATATCACTAAATCCTAACTTGAAGAGCTTTTAATTATCATATTCTTGACTACTTCAAAAAGTATCATTGAAATTTAATTATCAAACAAACCTTACTTACATGACTAATCTTTGCAAGTCAATTCGAATATGTCATTTGAACCCTAAATTTAGTTGGAAGTGGGATCTTTTTTTTCCTTCTATTATTAGCCTTCAAGAGCTACTTGCGCCATAGTGTATTGCTTACATTTTTGTCAATTCATTACCCTTATCTTTCTTTAACCATAACATATAAAATGTGTTTTGATGGCCAACACTAGAAGTGTATTGCATTAGTGGTTATGACTTGTCCATATAAAAGTGATATGGAAAATGTTGTATTTGTTATACCTTAATTGAATAAAATAAGAATCAATTGCCTAATTCTTAGATTCTTAGACACAATAGAACTATGCAATCCAAAAGGCCTTTAATACTCCTAAAATTTGAAGTGAAATTTCATTTTTATCACAAAGATAGTTGATCTTATTTAGACTTTAAATTCATGGTTAGATAGTCTAAGAATATATAGACCATTTTTATCAAATTAATGTGTTTGTGTAATGTCTAAATGCATCATTAGATATCTACAGTATTGACATAAGTTGTACCAAATAAAAAAATAGAATCTAATAATGAAAACATAAATATTAAATTCTCTGCTTAATTTAACTAATTAAATAACTTTCTTAAACATAATTAATTTTAAAATATCATATTATTAATCTATAAGAAACAACTTTTATTGTGAAACTAAATCCAAAATTTATAAAATAAATAACACCAACAAAATTGAGTGTCATTTATTTTCACCTCTTTAACATGTTCCATAGAGGATCACTTAAATTTTACCTAAAACATGTACTTCCTAAGACACATGAACGATGAATCCTATAACCATTAAGTCCAAAGAATCAAGACTTTGGGAACATACATTACCACTAGTATTCTATCATTAGATATGATCACAAGCTTTAGATATGTTTGCACATTTTGAGTACATGTCTAGTAGGGTATTGGCAACAACATCAGAAAAAAATACCCTTTAGACACACCTTTGATGTAATTAATTTGTGATTAGGATGTGCACATCCCTAATAATAATTAGGGTCACATCCTCCATAATTCCCTACTTGTCCTTAATTCCGCATTAAGTAATTTAATCTCATGTTTGCACAACTATAATCACTTGATTAGGTCAACCTAATCCTCATTCCATTTATGGCATGGGTCCTAAGTCGACTTCATTTATTCTTTCTCCTTTTGGAGAAGGCAACCCCTTCCCCATGTGAATTTTAAATTCACATTTATTCCCCCTAGGCCTTTTAAGGAATTTTTAATTCATTTCCTCATCCCCAAGTGTATATTTGAGGAATTTTTAATTCCTCACATATCCCATCACCCACATAGGGAAAAGGACCTCCTTTATGAGGAGATCTTGTCCAAATCCCTAGTTACTATGAAGTACCTCCACATCATCTCCCTTTGACACCTCACCTGCCATATGCCAAGATGTGAGGGCCTGTGAGTTATCAACTCACCCTAGCCCTTGATCTTGTCCACTGTGGCTTCATATTGACCCTCCATTATTTAGAGGTAATTCCCCTAAAAATTGAGGAATTTTCCCTCATTTGGAACAACACACATTTTCACTCAGCTTAGCACTCACCTACACTTAGCAATTTTTTAAGCATCCAATATCCACCATTGTTGCATCTTTGAGCTCTCATCTTGCACTCTACACAATACCCACAATCTCCATTGCATTCCCCATCCCATCCTCATCATTTTGCACTAGGTTTTATGCTATTTTGTTAAGGAGCACACAAATCAAATGATCAAAAGGGCCAACCAAAATATCAATCTAAGCAAGGTAAAACTTTCCAATTTCATTGTATTTTGTTTATATTTAACTAGGCCAATCTTCAGTGTTTTTTTGTGCTTTTGATCATTTTCATTAGTTGGTTTTTTGCATTTAGGTAGGTTAAAAACACTTGCACACAATTGGAAATCACAAAGGGAATTTAGGGTTGCAAAGTTTGGAAGCTTACAAGGCTCAATTAGGGTTTTATGAAATCTAAGAATATATGCAAACCCTAACCAAACTTTCCAAATATGAAATTTGGAAATAATATTATCATCAAATATGGAAACTTGAGTGATTCTTTTAACCTAAAACTAACATATATTCAAAGAAATGGAAAAATAATTAAGGGTTTTAGAGAGATTCTAATTTAAAACCTAAGTGTAACCATGCAAGTAACTAGCATTTTAGGTGCATAAATCCCCAATAAAACCTATCTCTGCTTTGTCAAGAAAATACCTACAACTTCACAGAAATGGTTCAATTTTCAAAGGAATTAGAAATATTTTCATATTGTAAATCATTCAAACACATACACAAATTTTGGCATAATATAAGTAAACATTCACAATCGAACTATTTCATTAAAATGGCTCAAACTAACCATGCACTATAACTTATAGTCAATAAATCATAAATGGTATGAGCAAGAGATTCATCAAACACCTTCAATACTTTTCCATAAACATGAAAGAAATGAAACTAACTTGAAATGACTTGGAAATAAAGAACCATGCAATGATATGAAGCAGCAAAATAATAGAACACCAGAATCAATGTCTCCTCCTTATATTAACTCCAAAGTGTTTACAACAATTCTAGATTTAACTAAAAAATGAGGGAAAACCTCATTTAAAGAGTTCATCATGGAATTAGGGTTTTCAAATCAATGTCCAAGATTACATCAAGCTGTGTGCCCTAATTAGTTCAACCAAAATAGGTTAATGTCATGTGATCCTAGTGCTCATTTGAATTTAACATTAAAAATAACAAATATTGTTTTTTACATTTAATGCCATTTTACATTTAAAATTAAACTTTTTTGGCATTGTTTCCTAGGTCACCCAGGCTATCCTCTGATGTATGATGGAGAATTGCAGTGATTACAAGGCCGACTCATCCTATTCTGCCACTTTTTCCATTTGTTGTTTCTTTATAAATTCTTGGAATTTATGAAAAATATTATTTAATTCCTCTTGGCTAGGAACTAGAATAATTTTAATTTTAAAGGTATTTGAATCCAACTCAACTTCATATTTCTTTAATATCTTATCTCAGTCCAACTTGGATTCCTAGAATTTATGCATCATGATGACATAGAAGGAAACATTCTCCAAATAGTCCTCAGTGACATTTTCATCCTCAACATGATTGAAACTCTCCTTCCACCATTGCTGCAATAAATCCAATTGTATAAAAAATTTGTTGAGTGATTTACTTGTCATCACTTTCAAGAATAGAATATAACCTGCTAAAATGTCACCCATTTCTTTCTCAATTGTGGGGCCTTCTTCCAATTCCTTACCCATGATCTCTCTTTTGAATTTGAAGGCCTCCATCCTTTGATTTACCAACATCCTCAATAGTGAGAACCTTTTCTTCATCAATACTTGCTCAGGAATATCAATCGACATGTTTAACTTGATTGTGGATTTGTCATTGGTGACCTTGCACATAGTCATGATCTCATGTAATTTATCCATATAGGCCAAACACTTTTCATATATCTTCACAATTTTAGTTTTCAAAAGGATTCCTTTCTCATAAACTCGTGCTACCCAGCCCTAAGCTACTTGTACAAAGGACTTCATTTTTCCTAGTTGGTTAAGGACATCCTTTGATAAAATACTGGGTTGTGCAGAGGAATTGGGCTCATCTCAAAGAGGACTAATGAAGTTCTTGTTAAAGCTTTGGAGATCATCCACTTATTTCTTTAGTTTCTCATTAGATTTTGCTTCCTTCTCTAATCTCTGCACAATGGTTTCCATAGATCTCTTCAAATCCTCAACATCCTTCCTTTTGGTGGAGGATCCCAAATTAGCAAACGTAACATTATACTCCTTAGGAGTAATGTACTCTTTATTCTTCTCTACCACAGGTGTTGCAATGTGTGCCACCCTATTATTGGAATCATCCTTGAAAATCCTAGAGATGACCTTTTCCTTCTCCTCCTCCTTAGGCTTATCAAGACCAATCATAAAATTGTCCTAACTAGGGACTACTTCTTCAACAACTGGCTTAGGCCTTAAGATCTACTTTAGCTAGTTAGGACCTATGGAGACTTCTACATTGGTTTCCAGTTCTTGCTCTTCTTGGACATCCTTTTCCTTATTATCATCTTTATTCTCCACATGTTCTTCTTTATTAGCAACTTCTTGTTATTGTAGTTTTTTATCCTAATATTGTTGTTGATCATCCTTGGCCAATAACTCAATATATTCAACATTGATCTCCTTAGTATCAAAATTTTAATTGGGGAGCCTTGGAAGCACCTTCAAATTTTCTTTCCCCCTTGCAATGTCCTCCCCCATCTCAAAAGGTTGATTGAAATGTGGTTTCTCTAGAACTATGTTCCCAACATCATCTTGTGCAACCTCCTCTTTTTTGTATGTGTAGCCTTTTCAAAAATTTCAACTTCCTTTTCAATGTTTTCCAAGTTGGGAAAGGGGATCCCACTCCTTGGAGAATCCTTCCTCTAATACATCATCAGAGGTATTTCTTTAGAACTCTTAATATTTATAGCTTATTCTTGTGTCCTTCCCTCAAAAATATCAAGTGGGGTGTCTTTCTCTTGTATAGTTTACTACTTCTTGGGTGGAGTTGCCTCTATAGAAGTATCCTTCTCCTTTTCTTGAAAAGTCTTCTTCTTTTGGGAGTTCCCTCCAAAATGGGATTGGTTGGCCTTCTCTTCTTTGGGATAGTATTTCTTTGAACTTATTTTTCTTTTACCCTAGGCCTCTATTTAGCTTT
This sequence comes from Sequoia sempervirens, assembly GCA_007258455.2. Classification (NCBI taxonomy): domain Eukaryota; kingdom Viridiplantae; phylum Streptophyta; class Pinopsida; order Cupressales; family Cupressaceae; genus Sequoia; species Sequoia sempervirens. The sequence continues at coordinate 12,587,036 of VDFB02000017.1, forward strand.
TGTCCTCTTGATTATCAAGGGTCTTTCTTCCTTTAATTCCTCTACTTCATCTCCCTTATGTTCCCCAACATATGATTCTTTCTTAGAGGATGATTGTGACTCCAGGTCACCCATTAAATCATAAGAAAGTTTAACTCCATCAACCTCTCGCTCTAAAATCTTGTGAGTAGCCCATTTTTTAGAATAATTGATTATAGGAGAAGTGATCTCATCCAACTCTATCACCTCCTCTTCAGCCCAATCATTTGGAGGGAGAGGTTTATTTGCAATGTCTATGTAATCATGGCATTGGATAACATCCTCTTCATCCTCCACCTACTCTGAAACTTTCATGATTCTATATAGTCTCATCATTTTAAGGGATAATCAAGATAATCTCCTTTTAAAAACCTTGAATTCATCTTGGAAGTTGGCCCAATAGTCTAATTTTTGGTTGCATCCTTCTATGCAATCCCATAAGGATCAAAATATATTCTCTCGATGTGAGTTGGTAGGTGAAAATACTCCATCTCATTTTCTGAATGTTGAGTACTAGAAAAAGAAGGGAAATCCTTCCATCCATTCATCTTGATGGGGAATTCACCCCCAATGCCTATTTTATGCAAATTATTCAATACTCTATCAAAAGCTACCAACTACCTAGTAACCTCTAGCATGATCAATTTGTTGGTGGGATACTAAGGAAACCTGTATGGCCTAAGGGGGCACCCATGCACTATAATGTAAGAAAACCTAGGAAATTGCAAGAACCAATAGCCATACTATTAACCAATTTCATTGAATCTATAGACAATTTGATATGCAGGGTTTCCTACAATGTTATGGTAATGTACATAGTGAATGCATCATTTACTCTCCTATAGTGGGAGGTGCTAGAAAAATGCAATTGGGTGTAGTAATCATAAACCTTTGTCTCTCCAATTGTTCCCTTATATCTTATCCCTTTATACTTGAAGTGTTAGGCTAGCATATACACTACATAAGAGGTCATCATGATTTTCTTGGTGTCTTGGACCTCCTTGAGCTTCTTGTCAAGGTTTTTTATAATCAACCTTTCCCAGTGGTAATTAGTCCCTCTTGTAATATCTTCCATTACATAAAACATCCACTCTTCAAATTGGGAAGCTCTTTCTAATCCCATTAAAATGTGTTAGGAAATATTGCATCCAAACCCACAATCTTAATCCATTTCCTACATAACCCATGAGAGATAAAAATGCATACAAGTTTTCCAAATGCATAGATCAAATAGACAAGCCACAAGATAATACAAGATATACCTTGGGAAAACCCTTAAGAGGGAAAAACCAAACCTCCAAAAGCATCCATACTCCATATTAATCAACAATAAAGCAATACAAGAGTTACAACGAATACCTTTGAAGCATCAAGCCCTCCAATGCATTCCCATGTGTCCAAGCATGAATCCACACATCCCATGCCATGCTTCACAAATGCACTCCACAAGAAGACTCAATAATGACAACCTTACACTTAGCCAACCTAAACTACTACACATGTGTTTACTTTTATAGACACAAGCTTACATAAAATACAACTAGTGGTAAGGTGAAACCATGTACCGCAAAACCATGTGAATACAAAACCACTAACCCTTATTTAATATTGGGTACTAAAACATCACATTATTAAATAGTTCCCCAATATTAAATTATTATCACATGTCTCCAACACAAATAATAATAAATTTACAATGTTACAATACAACATCAAGTGGAGCCCAAATAATTACCTAGTGTGATTAACAACACCACCAAGGTGTATCACAACTAAATAATTATTTAATTACAATAATATAATAAATCAATTTATGCAATGGTGTACAACACCATATCTCAACACTCTACTCAAGAGAGTTATCATATCATTATAATTGAAGTTACTTTTGTGGAGTACCTTAGGCAACTTGGTGTAGTGCTTCCTAGGTTTATCTATCCATGTAGAATTCATAATCTCCAAGGCCTTCTACGGGTTGTTTGTGTAAAACTTCTTCACTGTCTCTAGTAAAATCATGGTTAGATTTTGATGGGAAGGTATTCCAAATGCCTTAGCCAAAGATTCTTCTATGAGATTGGCCATGATTCTTCCTTATGGCCCAATTATCATTCTTCGATATGAATCATAGTGCTTGGAGGACTCTACAATCAATTCCGGACATTGAATGGAGGGAGGAAACCTTGCAGCCTGTGCCAACTTTGTCTTGACCAACCTCTTTGCAATCTTAGTGGGAACTGGGAAAAAAAATCATTTTCTTAAAATCCTCCAAGTCTTTGTGTCCCAAGTTGGTATTCCCAACTTCTCCCCAGTATGAGACAATCTTAGATTCCAGTAACACACCTTTGAAGTCATACTTCATCCTTTTTGCATGGGACAAATCCTCTTTCTTAGTTGTGGTTTTCTTTCCCTTTTCAGCCTTTGCCTTGCTAGATTCATCTTGCATTTGTTAGTCAAACACCATAATCACTTGAAATGCATGGAAAGGTGTGGAAAAAAAGATAAAATACCTAAATAAAGATCGTTAGTATGAGCAAAACATGCATACCCACATTAGGAAAAACATTAGATAATCTCATAAGTAATCACACCTAAAATTCCTATTTATAAGCATCAAATTCATTCCAAAAGATAAGCACTGGGTTTTACATTCAATTGGGAAATCTATGGATTTAGCCCTCTTAAGAAATCTAAAGATTTTAAGTGTTTAAGAAATTGGTGATGGATTGCATCGGGGATTCCCAAGGGTTAAGAATTCTATGATGTTAGGATTTATTGGGGTGGAGGAAAATCTACAGGAATTCATTATTGGGACATTTGGATCTCAAAATCATGTTTGGAACGTCTCATTTTGGCATGTAAAATGATAGCTTAGCACCTTAAACCCCTTGAGAAAAATCAGTCTTCAAGAAATCACTTCATTGGAGGCAAAAAGTCACGGTGTAGATAACCTATTAGAGATTTCATGAAGGAAAGAAATTCTTGACAAGTGAAACTGTCAAGAATTTTTGAAAGGTGAGAAATCTACGAAGGCCAGGTACCTCAAGATTTCACACATGCCCAAATCCACAACATGCAAGTGTATCAAGAATTTCTTATGGTCATAAAATCCACGATGATGAGATTATCAGAGATTTCATGAGGGGGTGAATTTTGTGATGAGGAGACTATCAGGCATTTATAGTGAAAATAAAATCCATGATGTAATGCTTGTCAGGTTCTTCCAATAGTCATGAATTTTGTGGCCAAGGCGAATTTGAGGATTTCCAAGATGGATGAAATCCATGATGACACATTTTAACATCACAAAAATGACTAAGTGATAGTTTATTTTGTGTCCATAGGTTCTCTAGGAGTTCTTGAAGAAATCTAAATGTTCCATTCATCTAGGAATTGTGTGACTTAGTAGGATTCTACAAAAGGTTATCACAATGATTGGATTCTAAAACAAGATGTGAGCATGATAGTGGTTAAGAGGCTAACATAGAATCTTGCTTTAATAGTTCAATCATGGCTCTATCAACTATTACTTATTTGCATAGTTTAAGCATTCCACCATGTTTGCAACAACCTAGGGTTTAAAATATACACACACAAACTCTCCTTGAGCAGTTATCACTACCAAGGGATTGAATCCATGCACATCAAAATGTACAAAGGTAAACCCTAGCCGAAAAACCCTAATTTTTGACTCAATCTTCAATTTCATTCTCCTAAAATCATTTATAGATGTTTTTATAACCATTACATAGTGTAAAATTCAACCTAGGGTTGACATGAACTCATAAAGGTTGATGAAACAAGATGCCCTAACCCTAGATTGGTTTTAAATGGCCAAAATTTTGAATGATACCTCATTAAAATCAACAAAACCATTTGAAATACATATGCATGATAAAACATTTACATGGAAAAATCATTAATTGAAACAATTATGAACAACTAACCTTTGAAATCAAAGAGTGAAGGGTATGAAGTGCAAACCAATTGCTAATATCTTCCAATCCACCATGTAATCCTTCAAAAACTCACACACAAGCAACATGAAACCCTAACTTTGAAAACACCCAATGCTCAAAAAAAGACTTTGCAATAATGGAAAAAAATGGAAAAATTTAATAACTTTAAATTCTTTAAAACCCTTTATTCATTGACATTAATGTCTCATGATTGTACCTCAGTGCATTTAATCCATTGACATTACATTTTCTAAAGTGTCAAATATTTCAAGCCATTAAGAAATTTGTAAGACAAACAACCATAGGGATTTCAAGACAACAAGAAATCTATGACAAAAGACACTTCTAGAGATTTCAAAGAGATGGGAAATTCATAGAAAATGCCCTGTTGGGGATTTCACGAAGGTACGAAATCTCTGACATATCAGGATTTGAGGATTTCCAAGTAACACAAAATCCATGAGACAACCACTATCAAGCAATTCTAGGAGATGAGAAATATCTATACTCAAGCCACTTAGACACCAAGGGGCTCAAAATGATGAATCTCAAAGAACTTAGACCTTAGGAATTGTTGTAAACCAAACTCATTCTCCAACTTCAATTATCTTTGCAAACTCGAGAAAATAAAATCATCAAAATTTTGAGGACCCATCCCTTAAGGGGAAAAGGGAGCAACCTAAAGCAAGATTGGAAAGAGGGGGTCCCCACCTTGGATGGGGCATGTGAAAAATGCACAATAGTTGGGACCCATCCTTGCATCATATATATGTTCTTACATTTGTTTTCCACTCCCTAAGTTACACTTAAGGGGGGTGTTGGTGTGAGTGAGGTGGTTTACCTAGCTAATTCACCTAGTAGGTTCTATTCACATGTTAAATTTGTTGAGGTCCTAATAATATTTCTAAAATTCTTAATTTTCATTAGATCTTATCTTATCTTATATCATTTACTTCTTGTATCCTAGGTCATTTAATGGTTTTTTGTCTCATGTCATAGGATTAATACACTTGTCATGATCTTTTCTAATTTTATCTCTAACTTTTCCTATATAGGAAAGGCCTCTTGTACATTTTAAAATATAAGGGATATACTAGCATTGATCCATTATTGATCATTGTACATTATTACATCAATACCAAGCAATCAATTTTCTTTCCATACTCTCTTGTGTAAGGATATGTTTGTGTTTTTTAGGTGATCCTAGGTTGTGGGAGATCACTATCAACTCTTGGAGTTCATTATCAACTCCACTTTCAATGAGAGAGGATGTGTATCATTAATCAATGTATAATCTTAATGACACCTAAATGAATATTCCCTCATCATGATGTTGTAATCTATAATCAATTGTAACATGACATATAAGATTCAAAAGGAAATATAAGCCATGAATCAAAAGTGAGGTAAACAAGACATGTGTCAAAACCAAACAAAACAAGGAAACATGATTGATCGAACCTTGATGTTTATGATATTTATTCCTAGCCATTAATTTCAAAAGAATAAGTTAAGATAAGATAAAACGGATAAATTGAGTCTTAATCCTTAAGAGATAATCTACTATTATGATGGCTAATTAAAGTTGAGTCTTTGAGTGAAGACCTACTATAAAAAGGAAATATATGGTACCAAATACTATACACCTTGTTTTAATTGTTTTTCATAAAATGAATAAAATTGGTTTAAAAAAAAAGATGTTTGATCACTTAATAATCAAAAAATATTTCAAGAATACAAAAAATAATTAGTGTCACATGATAACTTTAGTCTTTACCTCCTAAAGTTTTCAATTATATTTTAAGCATAAAAATTGTAGCATAAAAAATTGTCACCCTTAACAATTTCACTATGTTTTGCTCCCCCTTAAATTATTGGGATTGATTAACCCTCTAATCTCCTAAATTATGCATTTTTAACCCTATTTTTATCATTTTTTGATAAATTTCAAGTGGATAACAATGCATTTATTTGATACTTTGCCCTTGATACCTTAATTTTTGAAAAATAGGGTTGGGACAAAGACACCCTATGACAACAATGTCCCCCTATTTTGTTTCCCTCCAAATTTGAACATGTCACTGTCAAAATTTTAACATTTATAATTCAACTTGCAAAAGTTGGCTATCGAGATTTTTAATTTGTGGAAATTAGCATAATTGCATATAAATACCTATTTATTGCATCATTTGAAATCTAACAAGCAATCATTGGGAGAAATTAATTTCGAGAGCATTATCAAGCGAGTCAAGAGAAACATCTTAGTGATTTATTTAAGCAATTCAAGATCCAAGCATCATGTCAAATCTTATGTGAGTTCATGTGTGTTCATATTATCATTATTGTGAAGGCTAACCCTTGTTGTAGGTCTCCAACATCCAAGCATTCAAGAAAGCAAGATTAAAGACCTTGAGGTGATGTGTATGAATTTAGTCCTTCAAGGAAGCCATTTAAGGGTGATGAGTTACAAAACTTAATGGATTCATCATTCCTTTCTATCCTTCATCATTTCATCATTGGCATTGCCATTGTGGAAGTTGAAACACTAACATGGGGTTTGACTAAGGAAAGCCCTAAATAGAACAACCCTTCCTCTCTCTTTGAATGTGTGGGTTTCAGGTTTGGAGAGGATTAAAGGAAGTTTGAAGACCAATTATCCATTGTTACACTCAAAACCCTACACCTTGTCAAGTCATGGAAACTCACCTACAAAATTATTTTACAATGATCCAAATAGTTTGTAGGGAGAAATGAAAATATCAAATAAGACATTAGAGGACTATGCAAATAGAATTGAAATACCTCTAAAAGGATGGGGATTCCATATGCCAACAATGTCCTATTTTGGCTAATTCCAAATTTACAATATAGGTGCATAGTGCACCACCCTTCTTAGATCTTCTAGCAAATTTCTGTTACATTTTATTAGTTAAGTTTTTTGTATTTTCATATTAGGGCACATAGTCTAATTAGTTTAATTGGGGAAAACCAATTCTAATCAATTTACAAGGCTTAAAAAGATCAAATCTAGGTCTGATTGACTCACCTTCATGGTTGAAATTCAATCTAATCACCTTGTTGATTTGCATCCCAATGTTCTCTTGAAAAATGAAGTTGATTCTAGGATCTTTGCATTAGGCTCAAGACACCTTTTTTATGTAACATTTTTGTGAACTTGACATTTTTACATCATAAACCTTTTGAAATATGAAGTAATTCAACCCTAGGTCTAGATTTGCATTGCATTGTGTTGCATTGTTCATTTAGGGTTTCATTTTTGCATCATAAAAGCCATAAAAATTAAAAAAATTACATACAATATTGCATCATAGGCTGCATTAGGGTTTATTTTAGTCATTTAGTTCATATATACATTCAAAATTGCATTCACATTTGTCATTTATTGTTCAAGCATTGTTACACATTTGCATTTGAGTCACATTGTCTTAAATTGAATAAATTCTAGAGAAATATTGACTTTCAAACCTATTTACACACAAATTCAAATCCCCTAAGCAATCTAATAAAAATTCAAACTTTTAGTTTTCCAATACCCTATCCAAGACAAAGACACCCTTGGGTGACTTTGTCCTCATATTTTGACTCAACAATTTTTTTTCTAGATCTTTGTTTATGTGTCTAGTCTATTTTTGCTTACTGATTTCTAATTTGGAACTCTTAACTGCATGCATTTAGGCATCTTTCATATAGATCAAAACAAGTGAAAAATTACATCAAAATAATCATTTTTAGACTTTTGCATATTAGAATAAGTCAATTGTTGTATTTTAGATATAAAAATTGCATTCAAAATTATCATTTATTGTTCAACATTGTTAAACACTTGTATTTTGAATTATATTGGCATAAATTGAGAAAATTATGGAAAACAATTCATTGTTAGACCTGTTTGCAAGTAGATTTGAGATCCTTAAACAATATGGTACATGATCAAATTGTGAAATTTACAAAAATCTATGTAGGACATAGATTCCATATGGCGACTTAGTCCCCTTATGGTGAATTAGTCTTGCCAAATTGAGCTTAAACTCATTGTGCATAATCTTGTCTTTAGTCTCTACTTAACTTTGCCATCAATTTTTAAATATTTGTCATGTACCTATTTTTTTTCCTAAAAAAATTGTGAGCTTGATTTGTAGGGAATAATATCATGTTCTTTTTGTAAAAATATTGTGTTATCATAATTCATGTTCTATTGTTAAATCTTGTTAATCATTTCAAGGAGTTTTCATTACAAGCATGTCATAATGAGTTTATTTTCCCTCTTTTATTGTTTTTCATTTATCTCTCTCCCACTATCTCTCCTTTGTGTGAGGTTGGCTTGGTACAAGAGAATACAATCATGACAATCATGTTTGTTCTTCTCTCGATATATCTCCTATTTGTGAAGAAGATATCTTGGTGTTAAAAGATCCAATCATTGAGCGTCTTGAGAATCTTGTTTGTATCTCTCCTAATACATCTCCTACTTGGAAAGATATTATGGTGAAATGGGATGAAATCAATGATACATTTCATTCAAAATAAAATAAGAGGGATTTTATAGATGAAGATGCTAAGGTGACCTTAGATCCCTCCTTGATAGAAGATTATCAACAAGAAGTTAAGTATGTTGAGGTTATGAATACACAATTGGCTATTAGATATCCTATTATTATAATTGGACCTCCAAAAAGTCCTCTAATTATTGGACCTCCTAAATCTCATGGCCATATCTTAAACTTTGCAAAATAACTCACTAGTAATCATGTGTCGAAGCAACTAAGTTATCATACTAATGCTCACACATATAACACTAGAAACAATAAGAAAGCAAAAAAAACAAATATCCATCGCATTGCCTCAACCATACCTTCCACTTGCACCATCTAATAGCATATTGGTAAAGGATATGATCTTGTTGAATAAGTTTGTAACACTGTTGCTAAGATCTCCTTGTGGGATTTGATTCAAACATCACTTGTTTATTGTGGCATGCTTCAAAATGCTTTACAAAAAGTTGTTGTCCCTCCTAGTGTGCAACCAAATAATGTAGCAACCTTAATTGAGGGTATGAATTCAACTAATCTAGATATTGGATTTCATCAAAGTAAACTACCTCCCTCAAAAACACAAAAACAAAATCAGGCTTTGATGGTAATGGTTATTATTAACAAGATTGGAATCATACATTTCCTTATTGACAATGGTTTGAGGCTTAATATTTGTAGTGAGAAAATTTTGGATAGAATTGAAGTAGATAAGATGAAAATGCAACTTGATGCTTTATCAATTAAAGGTTTTGATAATGTGGGAAGACAACCACTTGGTGTGATAACATTATCAAAGTTGGTAACATTGTGTTGCAAACTACCATCCGTGTCATGCCCCATGACCTTTCATACAATATTATCTTGGGTAGACCATGTATTTGTGAAATGAAGGGAGTTCCTTCAACACTTCATCAAGTCTAATGAAATACACTTACAACAATAAGGTTTACATGATAAAAGTTGATCCTAAATTTGAAAAATTATTTATAAACTGAAACAAGAATGAAGAGTCCCTTTAGCACATTAATCCCAAATTAAAAGGTGGAACCTTTACAAATTGATTACAAATATGAGTTTCTTTCATATGTGACAAAGTTGTTAGATGATAAGTGGGGATCCTTAGATTTCACACCTACATTCATGGGGGAATACAAGATTACACCATAAAAATTGGGAAAAGAGAAAGAAGTTGCAATGGTATCAACACAACCTATCATTGAATCATCAAAAACATATGATTCCATAACTTCTACCAAAGAGGAGAACATGAATTACTCATCCAATTATTCAATGAAAGTGATTATAAAAAACTAACTTCTTCAAAATAAATGGAATCCATTTATGGAATAGGTTATCAACTTTTGAAACATGATTTGGCTATAATTGAAAAGGATGTGGTGTAAAAGAAAAAGGTGTTTGTATCCCCATAGAACTGTAAGGAAATATTAGGTGTGGAACAAACTCTCCTAATGCCAAAACCTTAGGGAAGAATGCAGATAGAAATTTAAAATTTTCAATTACAGTCCAATTAGATGCACATGAAAAGAATAACAGAAAAGAGAATTGAACACACACACACAATTGGACACCAGATTTACATGGGAAAACCCTTACGGGAGAAAAACCCACCACACTAAGAAAAGTCTCTTTGTATTACAGTAAATACATACATAGATCAACTTCACTTTCTGATGTCAATTTTTATAGCAACATAATTTCCTGATCAACCTTGTACATAAATGCTCTCAGAAACATCCAATGAACTTACACAAATCAATTCGTATTCAATCAAACAACACTATCACTCATCGAACTGTTCACCATTTTTGACCATTGCCAAGCATAGTCATTTTCCTCACAAACTGTTCATCTCTCTCACAGGAATGGTCACAATAGTTCAACTTCCAATGGTTCTCATTTTTCTTTTTTGATTGGTCCAAAATAGACCACATCAGATAGTCATTTGTCAAATGTTCAAACAAAATTGCATGTTGGTGTGACACTAGACCATGTCTCCCCAATGCCAAAATGCCTGATCACAGAACCATCAACATGACCATCGCTATTGACAACACCTTAAGTAGTCATACAAATATTCCAAGTCTTCTCGATGTCACAAAGAAAACCAAATGTTATCGGCAGGAGTCACCACCATCGACAAGAGTCATATCGAGTTCAAACCTATCGACCAAACACACTCTATCGACAAGACTTCTCAATGATATCCATCTCATGTAGATCTATCAACAAGAGTTTCACTATTGCTGAGAGTTCACAGCGAACTGAAATCCATCAAAAAGATATCCTCTATTGGAAAGAGTTCAAACTAATCACAAAATAGTTGGTGAGAGGAAACACTATCGACAGGAGATCATATTGAATGCAAATCTATCTATCGGCAAGAGACATATCCATTGGCAAGAGTTCTCACCAAAAGCACCTACCTATCGGCGATACCACATCCATCGGTTAGACTCTTATTGAGCCTTCATGTCACCCTGAAGATATTCTTGTGTAAAACCGTCAATGAGACTAACACTATAAGAATGAATCACTCCAATAGTTCATGTCTCTCCTCAATGCCACTTGTCACCAAGAGTCTCCCCGATATCCAATAGGAACCAACCTGTCGGCAAGAGGTCTACCTGGCCAGAAAGAGTTAGAACTTTCACAGTGATAGACATGTTGGCCAATGACTCCCGTCAGCAAGAAAAAACCAAAGTCTCAGTGACTTTAATCTTTTGAACACAACTGCTAGTCGGTAAGACATTCTAAGGGTCTCACCGATTTTTCTCTTTTAGGAGTTTTTATGCTAGTAAATTTGAGGCACATTTTCCAACAATCTCCCACTTGACGAAGATCTTATTGACACCTCTAGAGCACAACAAAACTACTAAAATTCATGGGCACTAAGGCCCATCAAATTGGCACACCACCTAAACTTGTCTGTGCTCACTAGTTTCGTCAATGCATCTGCAACATTTTCCAAAGTATCCACTTTTTCTAAAGAGACCTTTCCATCCTCCACCATATCTCATACAAAATGATACTGCACATCAATATGTTTCATCTTGGCATGGAAAGTAGGATTTTTCACCAAACAAATAGCACTCTAATTGTCACAATAAATTGTCATTTTCCCTGTATCAAACCCAATGTTAGAACACAAATGTTTTAACCAGATTGCTTCTTGATAGGCGTGTGTTGCTGCCATGTATTCTGCCTCTATAGTGGACAAAGCAACTACAACCTACCACTCACTCAACCAACTAATTGCACCACCATTCATCATGAAAGTATAACCACTGGTGGATCTACTATTGTCTATGTCCCCTGCCTAATTAGAATCCACATAGCCTCAAATGCTGAGAGTTATCTAGGATTCAACCAAATTTACATGGTAACACAAAGCATATTCTGAAGTGCCCTTTAGATATCTAAACACTCTTTTCATAGCATCCCAATGTGTCCTTCCAGGATTTTCCATAAAACGACTAAGTACTCCCATTGCTTGGGTAATGTCTAGCCTTGTACAAACCATTGCATACATTAAACTGCCAACTACACTAGCATAAGGCACTCTGGTCATGTCCTCTATCTCAGTAGGAGATTTTGGACAGTCTTCAATAGATAACTTTGTTCCCTGCAAAACTAGAACAACGAGTTGCTTGCACTCAGTCATACAAAATCTCTCTAGAACAGTATTAATATACCTACTCTGACTGAGCCAAAGTTTTCTCTTCTTCTTGTCTCTGGTTATTTCCATTCCCAGAATATACCTAGCTACACCAAGATTTTTCATTTTAAACTTTGCAAACAATTGATATTTTAGATTAGAAATCATTAACTTACTATTGCCTATGAACAACATATCATCAACATAGAGAGCAATAATAAGAACATGATCATTTTTAGCTTTGAAGTACACACAGTGATCAAATTTTGATCTTACAAATCCCAATGAAAAAACAAACATGTCAAACTTCTGGCACCACATTCTAGGAGATTGTTTTAATCCATATAGAGATTTTTTCATTTTGCAAACTCGATTTTCTTTACCTTTTTCCACAAAGTGCTCAGGTTGGGACATAAATTTCTTCTTCAAGGTTACCATGAAGAAATGCTGTCTTCACATCCATCTATTCAATCTCTAAGTCATACGCTATTGCAAGTGACAAAATAAATCTGATAGATGTCATCTTAGCTATAGGAGAAAAAATTTCTCCATAATCAATTCCCTCTACCTGGGAATATCCCTTCGCAACCAACCTCGCCTTATACTTTTCCACACTACCATCTAGACCTATTTTCTTTTTAAATACCCATTTGCAGCCAATAACTTTTCTGCCTTCAGGCAAGGGCACCAAACTCCAAGTGTCATTATTTTCTAATGATGTCATTTCTTCATTCATGGATTCCAACCAAGAGTTTGAATCAGACATTCTAAATGCCTCTTTCATAGTCCTAGGCTCATCGGTGCTAGAAATTAAAGCATAGGCACAAGTAGAATCTAACAAAGAAAACCCATACCTATTAGGTTGCTTTATTTTATGTGTTGACCCCCTCATAGGTTGAGGCTGAAGTTGATCTTCTTCTTCAGAACTTTTAAAACTACTTGAGCTCTCCTTAGTTTCAGGTAAATTTTGAATTTTGAATTCCTCTTTATCTGGTGTTGAAGGAATTTCAACTACATCCTTTTTATCTTCTAATTTTGTCTTTGACTGCAGATCCAAAGTAGAAGGCTTCAGCTCATGAAAATAACACTTCTGCTGTATAGAACCTTCTCCGTATTAGGGTTCCAAAGCTTGTATCCTTTTATGCCACCACTATAACCAATAAAAAACATTTAAGAACCTTGTTTTCCAATTTAGACCTTTTTTAATTCGACACATATGCATATGCCTCATAGCCAAAGACATGAATGTGTATCAGAGAGGGCTTCTTTCCAGACCATGCTTCCAAAGGTGTTTTCTCAACAAGAGCAAAATTCAAAGAATGGTTTATTAAATAACATGCTGTTGCAACTGCCTCAGTCTAGAACTTCTCTTCCAAGCTAGCACTGCTTAGCATACTTCGTGCTCTTTCCATCATTGTCTTGTTGAACCTTTCAATAACTCCATTTTGTCCCAGAGTGTAGGGTGTAGTTCTCTATCTTTTAATTCCATGATCTTTACAGTACCTTTCGAACTTAGCAAAATAAAACTCATTGCTATTGTCAGTCCTTAAACATTTTATTTTTCTTCTAGTCTAATTTTCCACAAGGTTTTTAAATTCCTTAAAATGACTAAACACTTCTGTTTTACTTTTCAAAAAATAAACAAATGCCCTTCTTGAATAATCATCAATGAATGATACATAATATCTTGATTTAGACAAAGAAGGAACATTTACTTGACCAAAAACATCAGAATGAATGTAATCAAGTAAACCAAAAGATTAATGAGGTCTGGAGTAAAATGAAACACGGTGTTGTTTACCATATATATAATGTTCAAAAAATTCAAATTCAAGGTTACAATCATCAAGCCCTTCAACTAGGTTTTTATTTTTTAAGGTTTTTAAACCTTTTTTTCCAATGTGGCCAAGCCTATGATACCAGAGCATAGTCTTTTCTGTTGGAAGTTTAACTTCCATAGAGTTTGTACTATCAAGAAAATTTTCCTCCTTTTCTCCATGAGTAGCCTTCTGTGACTTTATAGAGACACTATTGCATTTCACAACAAATGCATCCAACTTATACAAAGTACCAATACGAGCACCCCTAGATAGCACCATTGAGCCTCTAGTCATCTTGTAGCCATTTCCAAAGAATGAGACCTACACTCCAACATCGTTTAACTTACTAACAGAAAGTAAATTTTGAGCCAGACTTGGTATATGCATTACATCATTGATTCCCTTCACTCTTCCACCAGGGAACTAAATTTTGACTCTTCCACAACCAACTATTTCTAGAGATGAATCACTTTCCAAATACACCCTTCCACCATCGTATTTGTCATACTTAGTGAACTAGTCTCTATGAGATGTCATGTGGAAAGATACTCTAGAATCAATCATCCAGACATCATCTGATGCATGTGTAGCCAAGGCTGCAATGAAAGCGTCTGCATCACTCTGAGAAGAATCATTGTCAGAATTCTTCTTCTTCTTCTTCTTTTTCTCCTCTTTACAATCCTTTTAGACATGACCAAGTTTCTCACAATTCCAGCACTTCACCTTGGGATTCTTACTAGGAGACTATGATCTCCCCTCTGATTTGGATTTGGACTTGTCCTTCTTCTTGCCTTTTTCTTTTGATCTACCTCTAACAACAAGAGCCTCCTTCTCCATCTCAAAATATTTTCTTCTCATATCTTCTGATAACAATGAAGCAACAATATCTTCCATCTTAAAAGAGGAAGTAGTACTCCCAATAGCCATCACCAAGTGATCCCAAGAATCTGGCAAAGAACATAACAATAGCATACAATGATCTTCTTCATACATCTTCACACCCACATATGCTAACTGAGCAATCAACATGTTGAAACTATTCAAATGATCAGCAACAGATGCTCCTTCCTACATTTTCAAAGAGTACAACTTATTCCTCAAGAAAAAATTATTCACCAAGGACTTGCCCTGATAAATAGCTCCCAGTCTTTTCCACAAAGAGGATGTTGTCTTTTCTTCATGAACATTTAGAAGAATATATTCTGCTAAACAAAGCCTTATCAACCCCTTTGATTTTTGATCTGCGAGGTCACAATCCTCTTGCTTCATGCTTGTAGGCTTCATTCCAAACACAACAAGCCAAAGATCATGATCAACCAACATATCTTCCATTTTGAGTTTCCACAACTCCAAATTACTGCCATTGAATTTCTTAATTTCAATCTTTCCTGACGTGCTTGCCATCTTAATATGTAATTCGAATTACCAGGCTTCTATAGGACTCCCACTAAATAGAATTGACACAAAAAACCCAATGTACCCACAAGGATAACAAAACTGGCCAGGCTCTGATATGACTTGTAAGGAAAGCTTAGGTTTAGAACAAACTCTTCTAATGCCAAAACCTTAGGGAATAATGCATATAGAACTTTAAAATTTTCAATTACAATCCAATTAGATGCACATGAAAAGAATTATAGAAAAGAGAATTGAACACACACACAATTGGACACCCGATTTACGTGGGAAAACCCTTACAGGAGAAAAACCCAACACACTAAGAAAAGTCTATTTGTATTATAGTAAGAAAAATTACATAAAAAGATCAACTTCACTTTCTGATGCCAATTTTTACAATAACATAATTTCCTGATCAACCTTGTACAAAAATGCTCTCAGAAACATCCAATGAACTTACATAGATCAATCTATATTCAATCAAACAAAACTGTCACTCATCGAACTGTTCACCATTTTTGACCATTGCCAAGCATAGTCATTTTCCTCACAAACTATTCATCTCCCTCACAAGAATGGTTGCAATAGTTCAAATTCCAACGGTTCTCATTCTGCTTTTTTGATTGGTCTAAAATAGACCATGTCAGATAGTCATTTGGTCAAATGTTCAAATAGAATTGCATGTCAGTGAGACACCATACAGTGTCTCCCTGATGCCAAAATTCTCGATCACAGAACCATCGGCATGACCATCGCTATCGACAAAACCCTGAGTAATCATACAAATCTTCCAAGTCTTCCCGATGTCACAAAGAAAACCAACTATTATCAGTAGGAGTCACCACCATCAACAAGAGTCATTGAGTTCAAACCTGTCGGCCAAACACACTCTATCGGCAAGAATTCTCAACGATATCCATCTCATGTAGATCTATCGGAAAGAGTTTCGCTATCGTTTAGAGTTCACAATGAACTAAAATCCATCAGTGAGATATCCTCTATTGACAAGAGTTCACACCGATCATAGAACAGTCAACGAGAGGAAAAACTATTAGCAGGAGATCATACCAAATGCAAATCTATCTGTCGAGGAGAGACATATCCATGACAAGAGTTCTCACTAAAAGCACCCACTTGTTGGTGATACCACATCCATCGGTTATACTCTTATCGATCCTTCATGTCACCCCGAATATATTCTTGTGTAAAATAGTCAGCGAGACTAACACTGTTGGAATGAATCACTTTGATGGTTCATGCCTCTCCCCAATATCCAATAGGAACCAACCCGTCGACAAGAGGTTTGCCTGGGCGGAAAGAGTTAGAAATTTCACAGTGATAGACATGTCTTGCCGATGACTTCGTTAGCAGGATAGAACCAAAGTCTTAGCAACTTTAATCTTTTGAACACAGTTGCTGGTCAGTAAGACATTCTAAGGGTCTCATCAATTTTTTATCTTTCAAGAGTTTTCATGCCAGTAAGTTTGAGGCACATTTTCCAACAAAAACCTAACATGCAAGAAACAACAAGAGATCTTGGTCATTGTCCTTCAAAAATAATGAAAACATCAAAAATACCTTCACTTGATCATACAATCTAGACAAATAGCATTAGTTGCTTCTTCTAACCATGTGGTAGTTATAGTATCAGATAATATCCAATACCATACATGGGGGTATAAACTTGACTTTGTGCAATCATATAATATCTCAAAAGGAGCAACATATCATCATCCGTTTTTGGGCTCATTTTTGTCCCTACACTTGGGGGGCAAGGGGTTAGATAACCTTGTGCCAGGTGTATTCCTTCTAGCAAGGGATCCCTTTCTATCTCCTTAAAACATTAGTGTAGTAAGTACAATAATTTTTTTTAAGGGGGGCATATAGTCCCCCGCTTATTGTTTACATAAGAAATGGTCCCTTATTAGTGATGATATAATACAACTCCTAGGAAGTGTGACCTTGTCAATGAAAGTGTGGCTTTCTTGATCTATGTGAGTGTCTCCTTTGTGGTGATATTGGGAACGATATCCCCTAGGAGTGTGACTTCTTATGTAATATGATGTTCCCCTTTGTGGTAATGTTATGGCTAGTATTTCCTAAGGTAATAGTTTTTATTCCATGACTATGCCTCTCTTGGTGGTGATGTCATGTGTGATATTCCCTAAGGTGTGACCTTTCATGTATTGAGCAAAGCCCTTTTGTTGTTTTTTGTAACTCACCTTTCATGGTAGTGTTGTTATAACACCCCTTGAGGTTTTGAACTCATCTTATCATTGTTTATGTGTATTCTTAGGTGAGTTTGTGCATCTTCTTAGGTGATTAGGTGATTTTGTAAATTTTTGCTTCACTTTGTTCATACACATTGGACTTAGTGGTGCATTGACATTGGCATTTTTGCTTCACTTTGTTCACATGTGTTAAACTTAATGTTGCATTGACATGACATCTTAATCATTTTATTGCACCTTATTAGGGTTATTGGGGAGTGTAACCCTTGGTATGGTTGTTAATGGGAACACACCTAGTGAATATCATACTTCACTAGATATTGTGTGTTTCTTATTTTGCTACATTGTCTCAGGGAATCACTTAGTAAATATCAAACTTCACTAGACCTTGTGTTGCCTTTGGTTTGTGATTCACCTAGAAAATATCAGACTTTGCTATTGTGTGAGTCATGAACACCTTTACATGGACACCTAGCATAATGCAACTTGCTATCCAATAGATCCATGTGGCTCATGAGTGATGTGGCATAATACAACTTGCTAGTCCTCATGGGAGCATTCTCTTGTCTAACATTTATTTGATGGATTATGTTTGGTATTTGAGACAGTTTAAGACTGAGGTCTCTTTAACTTACCAACTCAAATCCTTTAGTACTAACCTTGTGTTCTTTTGTGTCTTCTTTGTGTTTGCATCGTGTTTGTGTTCATTTTTTTGTCATTTATATATTATGTCATTTCACGTGTTTTCATCATGTATGCTTAATGTTTTTTTCATGTATGTTTGTGTATGTTGTCTTACTGCATATTATATATGTGCATGTTCTTTTGTGCTCATGTTGGTTTTCCATGGGATCTTAGATCTCAGGGGCTTGTGTGCTCCCCCTTGATCCTTATCATCCCATCTCTTCAAAATTTGTACAATTGGACCCCTCTTAACATAAATTTCCTACTTTAATGTGAGTTTGAACATAAGTTCATACTCTCACTAAAGTGGGGGCTAAATGTAGCATAAAAAAATTTCATCCTTGATAATTTCACACTGTTGTGCTCCCCCTTAAATTATTAAGCCTAATTGACTCTTTAATCTCCTAAATTATGCATTATGAGGCCTATTTTTATCGTTTTTCCACAAATTTCAAGCATAACAAATGCATTTATCTTATACTTTTCCTCAACACCTTATTTGGAAAATAGGGCTGGGACAGAAATGCCTTATGGCAACAACATCCCACTATTCTATTTCCCACCAAACTTGAACATGCCAATGTTAGTGTTTTAACATTTACAATTCAAGTTGCAAAAGTTGGGTATTAGGATTTAAATATGGAAATTAGCATAATTATATATAAAATCCTAGTTATTGCATCATTTGAACTCTAACAAGCAATCATTGAGAGAAATTATTGTCAAGATTATCAAGTAAGTCAAGAGAAAATTCTTAGTTATTTATTACAACAATTCAAGATCCAAGAATCATGTAAAATCTTATGCGATTTCATGTGTGCTCATGTTATCATTGTTTGTGAAGGCTAGCACTTGTTGTAGGTCTCCAAAAAATCCAAGCATTCAAGCAAGAAAGATTCAAGACCTTGAGTTGATGTGTATGACTTTAGTCCTTCAAGGAATCCATTGAAGGGTGGTGAGTTGTAACACTTTGTGGATTCATCATTCCTTCCTATCATTTATCATTTCATTATTGACATTGCCATTATGGAAGTGGAAACACTAACACAGGGTTTGACTGAGGCAAGCCTCTAAATGGCACAAACCTTCCTCTCTCTTTGAATGTACATGTTTCAAGTTTGGAGAGGATTGAAGGAAGTTTGAAGACCAATTATCTATTTTTCTATTCAAAACCCTACACGGAGCAGTACTGGGATGGGCGACCTCCCAGGACGGACCAGTGCTTCACCTCTGTGAGCATCACCTAGATGCAATGAGTGCTAAGTGGACCATTCGATATCATGAGAGATGGGTTCTTGTTGAACCACTACTCATGAAACATGGGTCAATGAGTTTGACTCGAAACTACACGGTTGAATCCTGATAGCAATATCATAACCCTACACCTTGTCAAGTCATAGAAGCTCACCTACAAAATTATTCAATAGTGATCTAACAAGTTTGTAGGCCAAAATGAAAATCTCAGATTTGACATCAAAGGACTATGAAAATATAACTAAAATACCTCTACAAGGATGGGGATTCCATCTGGCAACAATGTCCTATTCCAGTTGATTCCAAATTTACAAGAAAAGTGCATAGTATTCTACCCTTCTTAGATTTTCATTCAAACTTCTAATATAGTTTATTAGTTACCAGTTATCAGTTTCTTTCATTTTTCATATTAGAGCACATAGTCTAATTAGGTTAATCAAAGAAAATCAATTCCAATCAATTTACAAGGTTTAAAAGGACTAGATCCAGGTCTGATTGATTCACCTTCATGGTTGAAAGTAAATATATTCACCTTGTTGATTTGAATCCTAATGTTCTCTTGAAAAAGGAAGTTGATCCTAGGATCTTTACATTAGGCTCAAGACACCTTTTTCTATTTAATAAAAATATATAAGTCAACAAGAAGAAATTGATGATATTCAATATACATGTAAATTAATTTATTAAAGTTTTTTAATTCCTTATAAGTATGTTTACTTTCAAATACAATCACATTTATAAATTATAACCCAACTTTCAATTCAACATTGATAGTACCAAATTTGTCTCTAAAACATATTATTCATTGAAAGTGAATGGTGGATTCTGTTAGACACCCCAAATTTTATGCTACTTAATATTTGGTTAAACAAAGTATTAAGGTATCATTATATATTGTGAAAGAATGTGAATGAAGAAATGTAGTTGAAATTCTAAGTTTGGACTCATCCATAATATATAAAATAAAACATCTTAAGCCTTAAATAATTGGCATATACACATGTAAACTTGTATTTCAATCTATGCATGCAAACATACATGATCATAAATAAAACTATGATCATGTTTTCAAATATGTTCAATGTCAATCAATAGTAAAGATCTATCACCTCAAAAATATTTTATAAAGGGAATTATGTAATATAAATACTTATAAAGGAAATCTCTTACAATTTGTTTGTCATGCAACTATCAAGGGTCCATCTTATAATGGAATTTACAAAGCTTTCAATGCAATTTTTTGGTGTAAATAGTGACTTTTTCAAATAAGTTAACTTTTAGCCTACCTATGAGAGTCCTACTCACATTGCTTAAGTCTCCACTTAGATACTTTTAGGATTTTGTCTCACTTCATAGCATTGAGACATGTGTCCTCATCACTTGAGACACCTACTTCCTACATACTTTCCACTTTCTCTCACACTTGTCAAGTGAGCTCACAAGTGTTGTACTATTGGAGGGTTAGTTGGTTGTTTAGTCCTACCTTCCTACCTCATCTACCTTGCATATATATTCAAGGATTTCTCATTTTAGTATACACTCTTCATTTATATGATAGACATACTATTATTCTCATATTTTGACTTGTGGAAGGTTATCAATTCAAGCTCTTTGATATTGGAATTCTCCAACACAATTAACACTAATTCATCATCAATATTAATTCATCATCATTATCGAATCTATTTCATTTAATTTCTGAAATTAAAATTTCAATTTATTGACCCAAATCTCACTTAAATTTAAATCAAGTTTATGATTAGCATTTAACATTTTTTCATCTTGTAATACTTATTTCTCCTTGATTATATCATCAAATAATGAAAATTAAAATTAGATGATTGAGATAAACATGAAAAAAATTCACACCCCATAATAAACAATCAACTTCTTATTCTTTAATATATTATTCATATGTTTTTTTCTCATTGTTTGGTATAAGTCACATTCTTTGCTATTTATCACCATCTCATGGGTTGTCATTATTTTAGTTTTGGAAGCTACATCTTCTCTATTAGTGTAATGTATTTTATAATTTATTCCTTTTTTCACATATCAAACCTTGCATGCTTGCTTTTGCTAATAACAAGGTTCTTTCCATCAAATGATGCTCTAATTAGGGCCATTGTGACTTTTTTTTTTCTTGGTGGCCACCTCCCTATGTCCATGAGACTTGTTATTGCCTTGTTTCATTATTTGATATGGTTGATCAAGATACATAAACTCATCATGAATTCTACTTAATACTAATAACCTATCTCAACTCATCCCTAAAATTAGAGAAGTCTTCCCACATGTCCAACTTCATCTACCCTATTCTCTTATACTTAATTGAATATTTTCTTTTAATATATTTAATATTTAATCTCATCAAGGATTCCTTTTTTGATTTAAACCTTAAGTGGTTCATCTCCATTAATTTTACATGGATGTGCTTTCTAATCTATTTGGAATATAGTACTCCAATAACATTGGAAATTTTTTCTTGTTGGTTGACCTCTATCTCTTTCCATGAGAATTTCTTAATTTTAGGGCATGCAATTTTGGATGCATCCACCAACTATGATTCTAAAAATTATTTTATCCCTCCTTATAAATATCTTACTTCTCATCAACCCCTATTTCTTAGGAATTTATTAAGGGGAAATCTAGTGTCATGTGTTCCTAGTGATATGGGTATCCACTATGGTTTAGTAGAGTAGAAAATGTTGAAATAATGTTGTGTTTTTTTTATCAGTGGTGAAACATAATCCAAAGAAAAAAAAAAGAAAAAGTGAAGATGAAATTGGTACCTTTTGGTGTTAAGACACTCATTCAATTGTGCAAAAACAATCTCTTGATATAAAAGATGCTTTTTTAGCCATAAACAACAATTTAGTTGTGCAAGGAAACTTCATTGATAAAAAATATACTTCTTCATGTTTGCATAATGATAAGAAAAGTTGTACAAAAACTCTTTTGATAAAAAATGAAACTTCTTCGTGCATATGAAGTGATTCAATTACATAGAAAAAAAATTAAATACATATTGTAGAAGTTATAAAATAAATTGGATGGCTTAGGTGAAGATCTCTTGTAAAAGTGTCCAAATCTTAAGCTAGATAAATATGTTTTTTCAAATAGTTGGACTATAATGTTAAGATTTTTTTTAAAATTATAATTGTAAAAAGAGTCGATTTGAATAAAAAATCTCTTCCTATTATCTCAAGCCACAAGACACATTCTCTAGGAACAAACTATGTACTTCCATGCCACTTACATGATCTCAAATAGCCTAACTTTCTACATGTATTTGTTGTAGTCATTTTCTTATATGTTACTTTTTATGTGACCTATGTCAACCTTGACAATCAAATTATTCCCCAAAAATGGTACTTAATTAATTACTTGTAAATTCTAATATTTATATTGCAATTTAGTTGGAATCATAAATATAAGTTGACATGTACAAACATAAATAGCTATAAATAAGTCACAAGAGCACATATTACACCATAACAAGTCAATTCTATACATTTGACAAGATAAAAATAGAATATAAAATGGAAATATAATTTTTCCATTTTAAAATTTTTATTTAACAATGTCTTCCATGTGCATATGCTTAAAAAGTTCCTATCTTCTCATGCTTAAGGTTGACTAAATTTATTTTATACCAAGCCAACACAATTCCAATTTTCATCAAGTGGCTAAAAATTGCATAATTTATATGCTTTATATCTTCCTTTTTATTTTATCCTATTGTGGTGGATTTTGACCAAGATATTTGTAAATTGGGTGAGAGTTATACCATTCAAATACAATAAAAAAAGAACATTTTGTTTATATTTTTGTAGTTTAATCTTTCCCTATTATGTAAGTTTATAAGTTTTTCTCCATAGTGCTAATAATTTTTGGTCATGGATAGCTAAAGAAGGGGTTGATGGGTATAAGAAAAAGAATGTGGGTGTTTTAGAAGCATGATTGAATGCGATTATTGAAACTAAATGTTATATGGTTAGCTCAATTGATCAAATAAGAACTGAATTAAAGAAATTAATCAAGAAAATGATTAAATTAGAAACCATACTCAATGAAATTTAATTAAAAACACTTAAATGATTCAATCAAAAGTATTAAAGATATTATTGAAAGAAATTGAATTTAAACTAGTGTGAAAACCTCCCAATCCCATTGTGGATTTGAAGAAAACTTGTAGTGTGGTGATGTGGAGTGCCCAAATTTTCCTAATTCATTGTTGCAAAAGCTCAATTGAAGATGATTGATTCACAAATTCACTCAAATTGCTTAAGAATTTCTCAAAAATTCAAGAGAGTAAGAGTTCTATGAAGATTGTGAATGAATTTCATGGTGATCTAAGCTTGGTATTTATAGATTTTATGAATTTTGATCAATGGTGAGGATTGAATTGAAGGATCAATGAATGAGAGAAGATTAAGGAGGTGAGTATAGATCAAGGATTAATTGGATGGTTGATAATCCATGATATGTGATCAAGTATTAGATCAATAGTTCATAATCCACGAGAGACTCAACAATATCCATTAATTAATGGAATTAAGTTGGAAATATTTTGAGTTGGAGGGAAGAATTTGAATTTGAAAAGGGAATTTTCATTGGGAATATTCTTTGTTCAAGCTGGAGGATTAGAGGAAAATTACTTAATTAAATAATTAAAAAAAATATTTAATTGTGTAAGTTGGAAGAATCAAGGATTTTAATTAAATAATCATAAATTATTTAATCAAAATGGGCAATTAATGTGAAAATGATGAATTAATCAAATAAACTTAAATAATCGATTAATGGGGGAATAATGTGAATTTAACTAAATAACTGGACATTATTTAATTAAAGAAAGGAATTTAAGTGAAAATGGTGTTAGTAATGTGAAATCAAGATGTGTGATATAGTTATGGCATTTTTAGGTGTCTACATTTTGCCCCTCTTTGAAGCAATGTACTCATTGTGTTGTTTCAAAAATTAATGTTGCTTGGAAGAATTTAAAAAATTAGTTGATTTAATTTTCCTAATGCCCCATTGTGCCCTAGTGGACAAATGAATGTTGGTGTTTTTCCCCCTTGAGAGATCAAGTGAAAAAATGACTTTCGGGTCAAGATCACAACAAGATTATGGGACAAGATTATGTAGGATGAAAAATAAGTCTTAGGAAGCTCAAATATTGATGTAGACAGATTTTATAATTTATATACATTCATCAGCTATGGATAGCCTCATATTTTGATGTGACCATTGTATGGTGTTTATTATATGCGTTGATTTGTTATTATGTATATGCTATGATTATGGATGTATGTGTTATTAGATATGTATAATTATTATGATGCATTTGTTATGAGATGTTTATGAATTGATATGTATGTTGCTAATGATATGTAGATGCAGGGTGGATGATATGGATGATTTTTTTTGTATTTTCATATGATATATGATGATTATGCAAGATGATTGATATGGGATGCATATTGATGATTTATGGATGCAATATGGATGCATTTTTTTTTATTATTTGTCATGATATTTTGATGGAAATGTTAGTATGAATAGAAGAATAAGAATGAATGCGATAGAATAGGAATGAATGATATTCACATTGATCAAGATACCAATAAATCTATGATTATTAGGATGAATTCCAAGATTTTATTGGATATATGATGAGATAGACCTGGTGATTTTAATTTTTCTTTTAGATTATGCTTAGTTTCATCATTACAATCCTTATTTGATGTAGCAAATAGATATGATGCACCAAGGTATGAAGAACCAGGGTGACTTTGTATCTAATGCATGGAATTTGACTCTACAAATAGATAGGAGTGTCCTTTCTCATGCCTGATATACATAAACCTTGTTTGACTATGTGAGAGAATGAAGCCATTGAAGTAAGGAGACTAATACATAAAAGGTATGAAGAACTTGATATGTCCTATCCACTATTTTACTTGAGGACATCCTTACAGACAAAAGGAAAGTATTTTCAAAGGTCATATTACAAGAACATCCAATAAGTACAAAAAACAAAAAAACTGATCATGCCCCATTCCTTTCTCTCTAAATCATGTTTAGATATCCTCGAGAGATCATCAGAATAAACAAGATAAATAAAAAAAATATAAAAATGACAAAAATGTTAGTGTCATCATATCTCTTTCCAAAGGGAGTTGTTTTGGATGATATTTGAAATGATTCCTATTTTAGGAAATATCTATCCTTAAGACATGCATTGGATGGTGATTTGTTGTAAATGCTTGATAGGTTGTTGATGTGAGGGTTAATCGTCATGTTTGATAATAATCAAGACTTGTGATTTTTGTGTTTCAATGATTGTTGCACTTTTTTTATTCATTTGGCCAAAGGTGAAGTGACGATGAGTTTTATTATGGGTGATAGTTCATTGCGGAAATATTGTGAGGCCATTTTTTGTGTTTTCAAAAATTTGAATTTTTTGGGTTTTTGAAAATGTTTGAGGTTGTTTTTGGAGTTTTTGAAATATGTAGGACTTATGGGACAAACCTATGCCTCGAGGGCTCATCGAAAATGGCCTTGCCTATGTAATTACTCAGAGGCTTCGTAGTTCAATTATTTGGAGTTGATAATTTTTTTTAGATTTTTGATAGTTAATGATATCAAGTTTCCACAATCCATAATGTTCTTTGCAATGGTTTCTGGTTTTGATTGTGTGAGAATTTTTGCATCAACGTTTCGGATCACACTCCGTGATCCATCATCAGGATGAGAGCAATGCTAAAGGGGAGAATTTGAAGTTCCACAAGTGATGGGTGACCCTGACAAAAGATGGAATCAACTTAGAATCCCTACACCTTTTTAAAAACGCAAGGTCTGCAACCTTCTTTGCAAGCTTAATCCTTAGCAGCTCGAGCTGTTTCGATTTGAAGCACAGTTCCCTCCCATGAAGGGTGTCAATTAATGATATCAAGTTTCCACAATCCATAATGTTCTTTGCAATGGTTTCTGGTTTTGATTGTGTGAGAATTTTTGCATCAACGTTTCGGATCACACTCCGTGATCCATCATCAGGATGAGAGCAATGCTAAAGGGGAGTTTGGATTTTTTGGATTTTGATATTTTATGATATTTTTTTTTATTTTTGACATGTTTTGGATCTTTTTTTTTAGATTTTGACATTTTTTGAATGTTTTGGATTTTGACATACATTTTAGTTTTTTCTTGGATTTTGATGTTGTACAAATGTTTTTCGGATTTTGATGTTTTATGAATATATATTTTTTGATAGGTGAACAATTTTTATTAGAGCTACGAACCAATAAGACCACATTTGGGGGACCTCATTCCCTACATTCTATCTCCTTCTACCTCCTCTCTTCTTTCCAACTTTGATCCTCCTCCCTCTACCTCCTTATCACCTCTAGCTCTCCATCTTTCTCCTCCTTTTGCACCTGCACACTACCTCCCTCCTCCTTCAACCCTCCTTAAGTCTCCTCCTTCACACTCGCACACCACCTCCTCCTCTTCCTATTTCCTTTATCACCTCCTTTACACTTGAACCTTAATTCACTCCCACCTCCTACTTCCCTATTCCTCCTATCTTACATCCTTCCTTAGTCTTCCACTCTATTGAATGAATAAGACAACTAAGAGGGGGGATGAATTAGTTCCAGCAAATTAAAACATTAAAATCATCAATAGTAATTAGACCCACATGAATTCATTAAAACCTTAATTAATCATGAAAAGAAGATAACAAAAACTAAAATAAAAACACCATACACAAGAGAACACCAAATTTATGTGGAAAATCCAATGAGGGAAAAACCATAGTGAGGATTAGCTCACAATATAAGTAATTGTAAAACTGATACAAGGGCTCACTACTAGAATAGGACACACTGTCCAAAAAGGCTCACAACTAGGGCTCACTAACACAAAAAGAAAAGATAAAAGAGAAATGTTACATAGAGAACAAATTCTCAATGCAACAAAGAATCCCCCACAATTGCTCCAACACTTTTGTAGCCTTGTTTGAAAGATTGCAAACACCTTCAACTCATTGCCTTTAGAAGTACAACACTTTGAAGTTCTCATTGCTCTACTCAAATTCACACTCTACTGTTCAACAATTCACATCACTTGCATCACAAACCTCTATTATTTCTATCTTTACAACCTTCAACATCTTGACTTATACTATTCTCAACCTTAAAAACTTTCTCCAAGGTCAATAATACATGCTTCACACTTTCCAATTTCAAATTAGGTCAACACTTAAAAATTCTCGTGTTGGATAGGAATGAAAGTGGACCAAAAAAATACTCAACTAGGACCCAAATTAAATTTCACACACGACACTACACCTTCATTAATACTTGAACATCTTCAAATGTAGTGTAAACACTAGGTCAATCATTACTCGTGAAAACAAATTAAACTTTGAATTACGCACTTCCTTTAATCAATCCAAAACTTTTATACAACAAAAATTCACTTGAATGCAATCCAAGAACATCCCAGAAACCAACAACCTCCTTCACAACAAATCTCACCTAAAGATTATAATCATACTATTTATTTAGACAACACTACTAGGCAATGCAATACTTTGTAACTCAGAAGACCTTCTAATACACCTAACCATGAATCCTCTTGACACATGCAAGAGAAAAACACCATCAACTCTCCTTCAAAATCACAAGACCTAAGAAACAATTACAAAGAAATGTAGAGAAAATACATTTCTCCCAGACACCTCTATACACAACACTGCAAAACTAGTTCACATACTAGTGAACACAACTTCCTCCAACCAGTGATCCAAAATCCAAAATTTTGGATATAGAAACTCTAAACATCTCTAACCAAAATATCTAAACCATAAAAGAATATATTCACCCTAGTTTAAATTCAAATAAAAACCAAAACACCTCTGCAGTTCCTTATTTTATCATTTTTCTCAATATCCTCGACATCTTCATCATGTAACGAACTTCTTCAACACATATTTGACATCAATGACAACACCATCTTGTTGAAATCGATGATAACACCTTCATACTTGAAAAAATTCCCCCCTTTGTCATTGATGGCAACACATGATGTGAAAAACCATCAAAGATAACACAATAGCTTTGCACATACTTTCTCATGATTTTCTTTTACTTTCTCTTCCCTTGTGTAGATAAAGTTTTTCACATGATTCTTTCTCCCCCTTTGACATCAATGGAAAAGGATAATTTTTTTTGCATTGTTCTCCCCCTTTGACACTAAACCGAGATACTTACTCTGAATACTCCCCCTTAGGAGCACATCCAACCAAATTAACAACTTTACACAATGACAACATTCCTTACTGCAACAATGACACTTAGTAAATAAAGCCACCAACATTAGTCCAAAAATGAGATGAGTCCATAAATCCACTAGATTGATGCATCTCCATATGCATCTAGTTCAAAGGAGGGGAAATAACCCCCAACTTCTCCTGGAGATACTCAAAAGTATCATTTGGAAGAGCCTTAGTAAATATATCAACAATATAATCCTTTGTAGGTACATATTCAAGATTCACCTCATTCTCCATAACCTTCTCTCTTAGAAAGTGATACCTAATTGATATATACTTTTTCTTTGAATGCATTACTAGATTCTTTGAAATGTTAATTGCACTTGTGTTCTCATAAAAGATAGATATAGGCTCATCATACATTACTCTGATATCCTTAAATGTTTGTCTCATCTACAATAGTTGTGTGTAGCAAGATTCTACTACAATATACTCACCCTCTGTAGTAGATAAAGAAACTAAATCTTGCTTCTTACTTAACCATGACACCAATCTACATCCAAGAAAGAATGCACCGCCACTTGTACTTTTCCTGTCATCAACACAACCAACCCAATCTGCATCTGTGTAAGCACTTAATGTGAAATCAATATCCTTAGGATACCATAAGCCATAATTCAAAGTTCCTTTTAAATATCTGAATATCCTTTCACTGCTGCAACATGTGTCTCTTTAGGATCTTCTTTAAATCTAACTACAAGACAAACTGCATGCATGATATCCACCCTAGTAGCAGGTAGATATAGCAAACCACCAATCATAGTTCTATATTTGCTCTGATCATCCTTAGGTGAATCATCATCCTTGCTCAATTTGCAACTATTCACCATAGTGCATACCAATTTGGAATCTTCCATTCCAAACTTATTCCACATTTGTTTGACATACTTTTACTATGAAATGAAAATGCCTTTATCTGTTTGATTAATTTGTAGCCCAAGGAAGAAATTCATCTCCCCAAACATTGACATCTCAAAGTCTTTCTACATCTCTTTTGAAAATTCTTACACATAGCTTCATTGCCTCCAAAGATAATGCCATCCACATACACAAACACTATCAAGATTTTTTCTTCCTTAATTTTGAAGGAAATATTACTATTTACAGTGCCTTTACTAAATCCTTGTGGCATCAAATATCTATCCAATCTTTCATACCAAACTTTGGGAGCTTGCTTTAATCCATATAATTCCTTTTTCAATCTACAAGCCATATCCAGTTGATTTGATAATTGAAATCTTTCTGGTTGTGCCATGTAAACCTCTTATTCCAATTCAAAATTTAGGAAAGTAGACTTCACATCCACTTGATAAACTTTACAGTCCTTGTATCCTGAAAATGCCAAAAACATCCTAATAGTTTCCATTCTAGCCATTGGGGAAAATGTTTCTTCAAAGTATATTCATTCCACTTGTGAGTAACCCTTACACACAAGCCTTGTTTTATTTCTTACTACTTCTCCATTCTCATTCAATTTATTTTTGAATACCCACTTAGATCCAATTATGTTCTTGTTTGTCAATCTAGGAACTAGTTCCCAAGTCTAATTTTTCTTAATTTGCATAAGTTCTTTCATTTCCTTCATCCACTTTTCATCATTGCATTCCTCACTCATTGTTTTAGGTTCAATTTTAGAGAGTAAACATAGATTTACCTTAGCTTCAACAACTTTGCTTCTTGTTAGTACTCCATTCCTCTTGTCTCCAATGATCTATTCTTTAGAATGATTCTTTTGCACATACTTAGTGGTCTTAGGGGCCTTTTCCAGAGCTTCTTCCTCTTCATTTTGTACTTCTTTTCCCTTATCTTTTTATTCTTCTTCTTCACAAGCAAGTTCATCTAACACATATCCATCTACATCAATTGAATTTTGCAAATCTTCATCAACCTTAACATTTTCACTCTCAAAAATCTTTCTCATCCTCTTTTTGTGACATATGTAAGCTTTTACTTTAGTAGAATATCCAAGGAAGATACCTTCATCAAACCTTGCATCAAATTTTCCTAAGTTTTCTTCATCTCTTTTGATATAATGTTTGCTTCCAAATACTCTAACAGTATGAATCCTTCCATACCACAACTCATAGGGAGTCTTTGTATTGCTAGCTTTGGCTTGAACTCTGTTAATTATGTAAACAATAGAATGAAATGCTTCTCTCCAATAGACTTCTAGTAGATTAGCTTCTTGCATCATAGTCCTAGCAACTTCTTGAATTGCCCAATTTTTCCTTTCAACCACTCCATTCTGCCGAGGAGTTCTAGGGGTAGACAAGTGCTTCTTTATTCCATGAACTTCACAAAACATGTTAAACTCATTGGAGGAAAATTCACCACCTTTTTCAAACCTAAAACATTTGTATTTTTAAATCCATTTCATTCTCAACCATAGCTTTAAATGCTTTGAATCTATCTAGTGCATCATATTTCTCTCTAAGAAAAGTAACCCATGTCATTGTAGAGTAATCATCAATCAAAAGCATGAAATACATGTCACCTTGAAGACTTCTCACCCTTGTAGGACTACATAGATATTTATGTATTAATTCCAGTAGTTTGATAGTAGATTGTTCTTTTCCTTTGAAACTACTCCTTATTTGCTTTCCAAATTGATAATTTTTGCAAACAACATTGATAGGCTTTGTAATTCTTGGTAGGTCTCTCACTACATGAACTAAAATGATTCTAACCAAATTATCAAAGTTGATGTGACAAATCCTCCAGTTCCATAACCAACTATCATTAACTTGAGACATAAGGCAATAACCATCAATTCCCTTGAGTTGATAGATATTTCCATCAATCCTCTTACCAACAACAATCAAAGTTCTAAACACTTTTCTGATCTCACATATTTCATCCTTAAACACAAGATTATACCCTTTGCTACACATTTTTACAACACTCAAAAGATTATGCCTTAATCCTTTAACATAGTAAATATCCTTAGTATTATGCTTGCCATAAAATTTTATTAAACCTATTCCACAAATCTTAGCTCCTGAATCATCTCCAAATTTAACTAATCCTCCATCACACTTTTCAAGTTTAACAAACTTAATTTTATCTTTGGTCATGTGATTAGAGAAGCCATTGTCAACAACCCAATAATTCTCATCCTGTTTAACATAAAAAACAGAAACCAAAGTACCTTCAACCTTCTCTGAAACACTTTCTTTTACATAAATTTTAAAGTTAGCAAAAGTAGATTCATCTTTTATAGCCAAGAACAAGAATTCATCATCATCTCCATAATAAAATTCATCATTAGAAATACCAACATCTTCTCTAACATAGTAAATTATTTTAATCATCTTTCCTTTGTTCTCCTTACTTTTATTGTTCATAGCTCTGTTTAGACATCTTGAAGCATAATGACCTATATTTCCATAGCTGAAAATTTGAAAGGTAGTTTATCTTTGTACTTACCGATACCATTTTTCATCCTTCTTATAAAGTTAGCTTCCATATCATCAGGATATTCTCCATTTGAATCTTCAACCTTTACTGATTTTCCATCCTTGAAAGTAGTCTCCACCTTTGTATGATTTTTCAAACCAACTTTTCTCATTTCAAATGAAGTTAATGTACCAAGTAACTGATCTCTAAAATAATTATTAAAATTCAAAACTTCCTCAGTATAATATAAATTTTCACTATAAGAATCATGAAGAGATCTAAGAACTTTCTTTACCACCCTAGGTTCTTTGACTTGTGCACCAAGACCTCTCCTCGCACTTACCAGCTCATCAACTCTTTTCATGTAGACTATAATTGTTTCATCTTTAGAAATTTGTAAGGTCTCAAATTATGCTTTCAGATTCTACAACTTCACTTGTTTAATCTTATCATCTTCTTCATAAATTCTCTCACGCTTATCCCAAACTTCTTTATCAGTCTTAAGATTCATAACTTTTACCAATTTAGAATTTGTAAGACTATTCACAATGATAAATATTTTCTTAGAATTTACCTCAGGTGCCTTGATCTCATCACTTGTGCTTGGACCATTCATAGGTGCAATATATTGATTCTTTATTGCCTTTTCAATTTCATACCCATGAGATACTTGATATCCTTCCATCTTTGTCTTCCAAAATGGATAGTTTGTTCCATTAAATCTAGGGCAATACATCTTGTTCGCCATCCCAAATCGACTTCAAGCAGTTAAGCTCTTCTCCAAGGAACCTTGATATGATACCAATTGTTGCATGAACAAGACAAATAAGAGGGGTGAATTAGTTGTAGAAAATTTAAACATCAAAACCCTCAACAGTAATCAGATCCACATGCATTCATTAAACCCTTAATCTATTGCAATGTTTGATCATGAAAAGTAGATAACTGAAATTGAAATACACAACACCATACACAAGAGAACACTAGATTTATGTGGAAAACCCAATGAGGGAAAAAAAATAGTGAGTATTAGCTCACGATATAAGTAATTACAAAATTGATACAAGGGCTCATTGCCAGAATATGAAACACTATCCAAAAAGGATCATAGAAAAGGCTCACAACCACATAAAGAAAAGAATATAGAAAAGAAATGTTACATAGAGAAAAAATTCTCAATGCAATAGAGAATCCACCATAATTGCTCCAACACTTTTGTAGCCTTATTTGAAAGATTTTGGAAACCTTCAAATCATTGTCTTCAGAAGTCCAACACTTTGAAGTTCGCACTACCCTGCTCAAATTCACACTCTACTCTTCAAAAATCCACATCACTTGCATCACACACCTTTATTATTTCTATCTTGACAACCTTCAACATCTTGAATTATACTTATAAGATTCTCAACCTTGAAAAATTTCTCCAAGGTCGACAATACACACTTCACACTTTGCAATTTAAAATTAGGTTAGCACTTAAACATTCCCATGATGGATAGGAATGAAAGTGAACCAAAACAATACTTAACTAGGACCTAAATTAAATTTCACACACCATGCTATTCCTTCATTAATACTTGAAAATATTTGAATTCAATGTAAACACTAGGTCAACTGT
Organism: Sequoia sempervirens; assembly: GCA_007258455.2. Classification (NCBI taxonomy): domain Eukaryota; kingdom Viridiplantae; phylum Streptophyta; class Pinopsida; order Cupressales; family Cupressaceae; genus Sequoia; species Sequoia sempervirens. The sequence continues at coordinate 12,620,983 of VDFB02000017.1, forward strand.
TACTCATGGAAAATAATTAAAATTTTAATTACACAATTCCTTTGAACAATCTAAAACTTTCAGACAACAAACTTCACTTAAATGTGATCCAAGAACATCCTGAAAACCAATAACCTACTTTGCAAAAAATATCACATATATATTATAATCATACTGTTTATTTAGACAACACTACCAAATACTGCAATACTCTATAACTCAGAAGACCTTTTGATACACCTACGCACAAATCCTCTTGAAAAAAGAAAGAGAACAACACTGTCAACTCTCCTCTAGAATTGCAAGACCAAAGAAACAAATTTAGAGAAATGTGGAATAAATACATTTCTCCCAAACATATTTGTACACAACATTTCAAAACCGGTTCACATATTGGTGAACACAACTTCCTTTGACCAATGATCCAAAATCCAAAATTATGGATATAGAAACTATGAAAACCTCTAACCAACATATCCAAACCAAAAAAGTAGATCTTCATCCTAGAAGAAATGTGAAGAAAAACTAGAACACCTCTACAACCTTATTTTATCAATTTTCTCAATATCCTTTACATCTTCATCATGTAACAAACTTCCTTAACACATAGTTGACATCAATGACAATACCAGCTTGTTGAAATCAATGATACCACCTTCATACTTGTAACACACTCTTCCATCACTGTTAGCCCCATATATTCATCTCTCCTTCTTTGCTCCTCCACAACTGCTCCTCAGATCCTTTCACTTTCACCAACTCTAGCCTTAACCATCTTCAACACATCCCCTGATCTCTACTATGACATCCACTATGTTACCATCCTCTACCATTACACCACTGAGGTCATTGTAGGAGCCACCGAAGCTCTGTCCTTCATTCACTATCACCAGGAAACTCCAATATCATCTCTCTATTCACAACACACCATTGATTGTCCCATCACTTGACACTTCATTAGATTCAAACACCTACAACATTAAAACAACTGCCTTACAACTTGTCATTGCATTGTGGGATCATCCCCAATGTTTTATGAATATTTTTGATATTTTGACATTAGAATTTTTTTTTATTTTTTAAGATTTTGATGTTCTATGAATTTTTTTGAGATTTTCCAAGATGATACCTAGATCAATATGTCAAGGTCACATTGTGAAATAAAGGACATCCAGATCAAGATTTATTTAGAAGCAATATGCAAGTACCTACCCCCATTGTCTAGCAATGTTTGGGATTCCATGAATAGATGCATCAATTAGGATAATGGATGGATAGGTATGCGATAAATGCCAAAGAATATTTTATTATAGGATAGAGTGTGATCATCGGGATAATGCTAGATATAGACTATGGGATTGCATGGGGTGGGATAGGATCAACTATAATGACCATGCCAAAAATTTGTAACAAGAATAAGTTTGAAGTGTACCCCAAACCTTTGTCAAGACCAAGATAATTGTTGAATTAGATGAAAATGGATTAGATGAGTGGAATTATTATGGATAAAATGGATGGGATGTTGGACTTATTATGGAGGGGATGAGATGCTTCCACCTGGTATGGTACACATAGATGATTGATTCTACACATGATGCTTGTTTGCTAGGTTTTCATCACGGTACCTTCCCAAAGTGCCACCTAAGTGGTTTTAACTAGAGGATGATTTTTTCTTCACTATTTTTTTGTATATTTTATGCTTTTTAAGATTTTTGAATGTTTAGATCATATCAAACCACTTGGTGGTGCTGATGTAGATGGTATTGATGTCAAGATGTTCCAATGATATCCTACTTGGAGAAGTTGCTTTGCTAAGATATGAGCACTTGAATTTAACCCCTGATTTTTTTTGTCTTTGTTGAAACCAAAGTTAACCTTACATAGATGTGCACATCATGATAGAGTGCCCTTAGAGTCCTTATAATAAAGTTTCTTTGCAAAGACATGGTAAATACAAGATTTGGATGTTCTTGATTTTGAGGTGAATGGTAATATGTGAGGAGAGATATGAGATGCATATGGATTGGTTGAGAGTTTGGAATATTTGATTCTCCAAACTTGGGATGATGAGCAATGAAAGGTAGATATGAAATTCTAATTGGAATTAGGACCAAATTCTTCATATACTTTATATGTCGATCTTGAAGCTTTATTTTGCACCGATGGACATATTTGATGGATGTAAATCCCTTTTTTATTTTTCCACATAGTTTCTTTGACTAATGGAGTTTGGTAGGGATATTTTTCTTTATTTTTATTTAGCACCCATTTAAATTTTATTTGTCCATTTTGATTTTTTTATTCTTTAGCTTCAATGACTTGCTCTTTGCTTTTGTAAAGACTTATATTTTCTGGTTGGTCCCAATTAGTGAGTGGGAAGATGTGAGGATGATTTAGATACAAGGTGAAGATTAAACTCACAAAAAACTATTGTCAATTCAAAAATGATGAACTCTTCCTTGAAACACCTTCAACCTACAAACATCAACTCACCCTTAAGGGTCTCAACCCTTCAATTTTGAAAAAAAATACCAAACCTCCACCAAGGCCCTAAAATTTTTTCTCAACATGCCAATCATGAAAATTTAGCCATTTAAATGCAATCTCAAAGTCAGATTCAACATAACCTTCAAAAACTCACCTTTTACCACTAGCACTTCTTGGAGTACAGGAAAACTAGTTTTTTAGCCTTTTGGCAAAATCCTTCCAAAACACCTGAGAAATAGATCATAGAATCAAGGACCCATTTCAGATTCACTCATCATATCAAAAAACTAGATATCACTCCTTTGGATCAAAAGCTTTAAAATTAGGAATTTCATACTTTTAGGCCTCCAATTAGGCCATTTTTACAAAGAGACCCCCTTCAAATCTTCACACAAGGTTTCCAAACCTAAAAATACTATTTTATTGTGTTTAAAAATAGGGGTTTTTCTAGGTATTAGGACCCTATGTGCTCATATACACCCCAAATGACAAAACCTTCCTAAAAGCACAAGAACCTAGGGTTTTCAAGCACCCTTATTGTAAATACAAAATGCTAGCCTCCCCAAGTTTATAAAATGGTTCAAAAACCTTTAGTTACCTCTACATAATCTTTATAAACACTTATCAGGCCATTACTTTCATTAGTTCTCAAAATTACCACTTAGGTTTCTCATTTCCATAGTAAAATAGCCTTGCTCAGCCCTGGGCATCACACGAACACCATCAAACCACTTTTTTTTGTCTCCAAAATTAATTTTAAACTTGAACCTACATGATACAAACCAATCCACCAAGTTATGGTTCCAAAAAAATGGGTGGATTGGTGCTTGCAAACGCTTACACAATTCAAATAGGGCAGTCCCTATATTGGGTTGATTCCTTCTACAAAACAATAAATTAGGACCTCAAACCAAATGGAATTGAAAGAGAATACAAATATCTACAAAAATTGATGATCTCAGCACATGATAAGTCTATGCGGGTCTATACAACACCCAAAACCTTCAAAGAAATAGTGAAATAATAGAAATTTGGATAGAAACATGGTATTTTATTCTGAGAAATTTGATACCACCTTCTCCAACCCCTATTACGAGCCTTGAAGAGTATTATTAAAGAATTTAAAATCAAAATACCTTCCAACCAATTTCTACAACTAATATTTGGATTAGTTGACACCTAAATTACAAGTTTTGTTAATGTTGCTCTTGACAACCTTGCATAGTTTATGCAACTTCCACCTAATTGACCCCCTAAGACATTACATAAAACCTTAAATAAAAATATATGGTATTTTTTAGACCTTATTCATGAAGGATACATGAAAATAAAATCTATACTATACCCTATCCACCTACAAGACCTTATTTGTCATCATGACATTAATTAAAAATTTCTCACATTGCATCATATCTTCCTTGTTGCTTGCTTGTCAAAATACTTCAAATCAACCTATTAGACCTTCAAGAAAAAATTAATTCCATCACAAGGTGTAGGTACCCCTACACTAGAGGATGATGATTCATGATATGGATGGTTGAAGTGTTGGCTCTGGTTTCATCACAAGGACTCTTCATGGCTCCCATGTTGACGTTTTCATTAGATAAAGTTTCCTATGATATTATCGAGATGCCATTGACATGTTTAGATTCATCAATCTTTGAATAATAGATACCTTGATGCTTAATATTGTTGATTATCTACACTAGTTCTAGGATACCATGTTCATGTAGGCCTAATCATTTTGTTGATAAGGCATCCATTGATAAATTTTGTTTGCAATTGAATATGATTTATCTTGGAAACAATGTTCTAATCATTTTATATTCTTCTAGGAACCTTTAAAGGTGGTAGTCTCTTCCTTGGTAAGATAGCTTTCCTTGAAAAAGGCAAGTGATCCAAGTTTATAAGTCTTAGATTCTTCAATATATGTTGGATACCTTCATGCTCAATATCTTTGGTTTGAGAGTGGGATGTGTTAGATTTTGATTTTTCTTCAACATATGTCGATGATTCATAGTCAATGAAAAAATATTCTTCATGATTAGTTTTTGAAATGTCACTATAAATTTATGTAGATTTTACCATGCCTTGATAATTTGTTAGGATGTTGAGAGTAGGAGACTCTTGTTTTGGATGAATATTATCTACATGTTCATTAAAATTAAGAATCTCATGAGTTGATGTTAGAGTGTTGGGTGTATGGATTTGGTCTTCTTTCAAAAATCCTATGTCTTGAAAGATAATTATTAAGTCATTGTAGTATTTTGGAGATATGAATTCATGATCTTGATTTATTTTGGAGTTATCTTCATTATTAGATTGGAAGAGACCCCTTAGATATTTAGGAGATATAGATTCTTGATCTTGACTTGTTTCAAAGTTATCATTATCAATGGATTGGAAAAGACCCATTAGATCATGATAGTATGTAGAAGATATTGATTTATTATCTTAAATTATTTCAAAGTTATCTTCAGTATGCTTTGGATTATGTTCTTGACATGGGCCAATTTCAAAGAATGCACTATTTGCAAATGGCTCTCGGATGATTTCAAAATGCAAAAATGTGGGTGATGGCTCTTGGATTAGATTTTATTCATTAGGTATGAGCATTGGATTAAGGATCTCTTTATCATCAATTGGACTTGAATAAAGTGTTGGATTAAGGGTTTCTTCAGTACATGTCACCGTAAGGCCAAATGATATTAATATGTCTTGAAATTGATCATTGCTAGAAATTGGTGAATAATTTTGATCATGCTTTGAAAAATATTCTTGATATATGTCAACTTTATCATTGTGTGAGGTAGAGGCATTGCCAATGTGATTGTTTGTGGATAGATTTTGAATATTATCCTTAGTAGTAATTTCCACTTGATCAATAAGGTCTTGGATGGGATTTTTGAGTTTTATGCAATTTGAAATTTTATGACCTTTTATTTTATGGTATTCATAATAAGCATTGTATTTGTACCATGGGAGTTTAACATAAGGTTCATAACTAGTGTATGAATTCGAAAGAATGATAAGATTTGATTGGACTAACTTGTTTAACATGGACTCGATTGGTTCCCCTAAGGGAGTATACTCACATTTGGTGTTTTTTTATTGTGATTTCCTTGTTAGAAGATTCATGTTTTGATTGATTGGTTGATAGGTTTGTGAGGGTTTTTTAGGAAATAATGCATCATAACCCAAAATTTTAATCCTTTTCCTACATAACCCAATGAGATAAAATCATGCATGAAAGTAACCATAATGTATATATCAAATAGAAAAGCCACAAGATATCACAAGATAGCCATAATCAACATATTATAGGATAAAAAATGTGTTCCATATCTTGTAATGCCTTAGATCTAACATGTATGTCCATGGATTCAACTTTACACAAATATACTCAAATAAGGATTATAACCAAAATCATGGAAGCTCACACCTTCCATCAACCATGAAAGTTTTGATACCACTTGTTACAAAATAATGCATCACAATCCAAAATTTTAATCCATTTCCTACATAACCCCATGAGAGAAAAGCATGCATGAAAGTGACCATAATGCATAAATAAAATAGACGAGCCACAAGATAACACAAGATATACCCTAGGAAAACCTTCAAGAGGGAAATACCAAACCTCCAAAAGCATCCATACTCCATCTATTATTTAGAAATAAAACATACAAGAGTTATAATGAATACCTTTGAAACATCAAGCCTCTCCCATGCATCCTCATGTGTCGAAGCATGAACCCACAAATCCCATGCCTTGGTTCACATATTCACTCCTTATAAAGACTCAATAATGACAACCCACTCACCCAACCAACCTTAACCACTAAACATGTGCTTTCTTTTATAGATACAAGCTCACAAACATACAACCAAGTGGTAAGATAAAACCGTGTGGCACAAAACCATGTGAAAATAAAACCATTAATCCCTTATTTAATATTGCATACTAATTTTTCACTTTTTAAATATCCACCAATATTAAATTATTTCCATGTCTCTCACACATTAAATAATAATATAATATTACAATACAACATAAATTTGTCCCCAAATAATTACCTACTATGATTAACCACACCACCTAGGTGCATCACAACTAAATAATTATTTAATTAAAATATTATAATATAATGGTGTATAACACCATATCCCAACATTCTCCCACTTTTATATTGCATAAGGGACCAATAAATGAAATACATAATCATAGCCATACACGTAACCATATGAATATCCAACATGCTCTCATGCTCCATCAAGATACCTGCACTAAAACCAAAGTGACCAAGCAAGAAATCCTCTCATCCTCCAACGTGCCACTTATGGAAGAAAAGGAACATGCCAAGGTGAAGATGCACCAATCCAAGAAAACAAGCATCAAATCCAAGTGATAACAAAGGCTCCAAACAAGTTGCTATTAAATGTAAAAACCCACATGATCAGAAATAACATCCATAATACATGCTAATACATCCAACCATCCATACCTCCTAGGTATCAATAACATTAGTAAACTTATGGTAACAACATATGCAACCCATAAACTACAATCACAAGCTCCATGTATTAAACCTATCAATGAAGAACATACATATCTAGGAGCTCCCACTACATAGGTAATGTCAAAGCATATCAAGTCTACCAATAACACTATACCAAGGTGTGATAAATGATCAAAACATGAAGTACCAAGAAAAATAACAATGATCTACACATGCAACATCAACAACTAAATAATATCTCACATGTTGTCACCATCCCCCCAAATCATATGAACATGAACCTCTAGGAAGAAATTGTGACCAACAACATAGAATAGGTTAACTACACTCGATCCATACAAATTCAAAGTGTACTTAATAAAATAAGCATCAATCCAATAAGATCATTCAAAGTAAACAAAGATGAATAATCCATTAAAAATATCATTCTAAAGCATGAAAGCTTGATAAACATCTACTCTATGACATTGAAACTTATCCTATTTGGGGAGTGGCATCACATTGATGTGGCATGGTGATCCTTTCCCAATCCCTTGGATAATGAGCTTGTTTCAATAAGTTTTAAGAAAGAAAACTAATGAAATTGATGAAATATGTGTTGTAAGATATGATAAAGCTATTTTAACATGATAAATGCTATGATGATTGATGTAAGTGTATCAAAAGGTATTCTAAATTTATGCAAGATTCAAAACATTAAAATCGTAATTTCAAGATATACTAAATGGATGAAACTAAGTTACCATGGAAGCCATTAATGGATTGTCTAAGCTAATAATGAAAGATTTAAACTAAAAAAAGCTAAATATATGCTAAATGTAGATGAAAATGAGAGTGATTTTAATAGCATAAGTTTACTATTAAAAGATGGATACCTATTCAATAGGTGCAAGATCTATTTATAGAATAGGAAAAATGAAATTGATGGCCAAGCTCAAAAGGATTAAACAATGGTCAAAATGGAAGGAATATAGAGGCATGGATCATGGATTCCCATCAAGGGTTAAGAATGCAAGTTGATATTTAATCAAGGGCTTACATTCATCCAAGCAAATACACTTTCAAAACTTGCACAAGAAGCTTTGTTGGAAGTTCGCTATAAAAAAGAATATTACCTTTTTCAAATGAGTGAAGAAAGAGAATATTCTCATGGGTGAGGAAAATTAGATATTTAGTTAATTAAAACCAAATTTAATGTGCAAAAGGGGAAAGAATATTCTATGAGAATATTCCTTTTGGAGGAATGTGCAAAGGAGGTGGGATGATTAGATTTAATTAGTAATTTGATAATTAAAACAAAGTTTTAATTATGCAAATTAGGGGAATTAGGATATTCATTAAATAAATTATTTAATGAAAAGGCGATGTGATATGATAATTAAATAAATTAGGGTTATTTAATCAAATAAGAGGACATAGGGATTTAAATTAGATAAGTTGATTTATCCAATTTAATCAGATGAAAGATTAGTGCAAGAGGGGGTGAATTAACCTAATTAGGTCAATCAGATTAATAGATGAAAATGATGCAATTAATTAAATAGCTAGGATAATTTAATCCATTAAGCGAAAAGAGAACCAAAAAAATTGAATTTTGGGTTGATCTCATGAAAAAGGTTTAATATTGATTCAACTCAAAGAGGACTAGAAAGCTTATATGTCATATGTAGACATATTTGATGATGTATAGACATTCATTGGCCATGAGTAGCCTCATGTATATTTTGATATATCACACAAATTTGATACTTGGATAGAATTGTTAGTAAAGATAGAAGAATAAGAAGAATAAGATGAATGGATTGACCATTGATTTTGAGATTGATTTAGAAGTCAAACAAGCCTATTATTCACTGAGAATTTATTAGATATGGTGATGAGAGTGATGATATCATTCAAGATATTTTTAAATGTTTACATTTCCCCCCTCTTTGAAGTGAGGTACCTACTATATTGGTTCAAAGACTGATACTTTTTTTAGATTAAAACACTGAATATTAGTCCAATAAGATCATTCAATGTAAACTAAGCTAAGAGGCCATTAAAACTAACATATTAAAATACGAAAGCTTCATAAATATCTATTCTAATCCATTGAAACTTATCCTATTGGGGGACTGGTGTCGCATTGATGTGGAATGGTGACACTTTCCCAATCATTTGGATAATGAGCTTGTTCGATCGATTCTATTGAAGAGAATTGACCTGATTGATGAAAGGTGTGTTGTAAAACATGATAAAAGGTAGGATGATCCATGTGATTGTATGCAATCTATTATAAATTTATGCAATATTCAAAAGATTAAAACCCTAGTTTCAAAATATGCTAAATGGATTCATTTAAGTTACTATGAAAGCCATTAATGGATGCTCTAAGCTAACAATGTGCAAGTAAAATAACCTAAAATGCTTTTTTAAAACATGAAATATGAATGCAATATGAGTCATTTTAACAACATAAGTTTACTATTAAAAGATGGATCCCTATTCAATAGATGCAAGCTATATTTATAGAATAGGAAAAATGAAATTGATGCCCAAGATCAAAAGGATTAACCAATGGTTAGAATGGAAGGAAAATGGAGGCCTGGATCATGGGTTCCCATCAAGGGTTAAGAATGCATGTTGATATTTAATCAAGGGATTAAATTCATCCACCCAAACACAATTTCAAAACTTTCACAATAAGCTTTGTTAAAATTTTGTTATAAAAATGACTATTCCCTTTTTCAAATGTGTGAAGAAAGAGAATATTCTAATGGGTGAAAAAAACTTATATATTTAGTTAATTAAAACCAAATTTAGTGTGCAAAAGGGGAAGGAATATTCCATGAGAATATTCCTTTTGGAGGAATTTCAAAAGGAGGAATATTCCCTTGCAAGTGGGACGATTAGATTTAATTAGTAATTTGATAATTAAAACAAAATTTTAATTATGCAAATTAGAGGAATTAGGATATTCATTAAATAAATGATTTAATGAAAATGGGATGTGATATGATATTTAATTAAATAACTTAGGGCTATTTAATTAAATAAGAGGACTTAGGGATTTAAATTAGATAATTTGATTTATCCCATTTAACAAGATGAAAGTTTAGTGCAAGAGGGGGTGAATTAACCTAATTACGTCAATTAGATTAATAGATGCAAATGATGCAATTAATTAAATAGCTAGGCTAATTTAATCAATTAAGTGAAAAGATGATGGGTTTTAGGATGCAATGGTGTTAGTATATTAGATTCGAGTGCATGATATCATTTAAGACATTTTTAAGTGTACATTTTCCCCTTCTTTGAAGCAAGGTACCTGCTATATTGGTTCAAAGATTGATGCTTTTTTCAAATTAAAATTGCTGCTTAAATAAAAAATTTAAAACATTTTTTATTTTTTTTGGATGCCACATTGTTGCCCCAATGGAAGGAATTAAACTGGTACCTTGCCCCCTCGAGAGATTGGGAAAATATTTTGAATTTTGGGTTGATCTCATGAAAAAGGTGTAATATTGATTTAGATCAAAGAGGACTAAAAAACTCAGATGTTAGATGTAGATAGATTTGATGATGTATAGAAAATCATTAGCCATGGGTAGCATCATGTATATTTTGAAATATCACACATATTTTATACTTGGATAGAATTGTTAGTAAAGATAAAAGAATAAGAAGAATAAGATGAATGGATTGAACATTGATTTTGAGATTGATTTAGAAGTCCAATGAGCCTATGATTCACCGAGACTTTATTAGATATGGTGATGAGAGTGATGATATCATTTAGGATATTTTTAAGTGTCTACATTTTACCCCTCTTTGAAGTGAGGTACCTACTACATTGGTTCAAAGATTGAAACTTTTTTTAGATTAAAACACTAAACATCGTTCCAATAAGATCATTCAATGTAAAATAAGCTAAGAAGCCATTAAAACTGACATATTAAAATATGAAAGCTTCATAAACATCTATTCTAATACATTGAAACTTATCCTATTTAGGGAGTGGTATCACATTGATGTGGAATGGTGACACTTTCCCAATCCCTTGGATAATGAGCTTGTTCAATTGATTCTATTGAAAAGAATTGATGAAACTAATGAAAGGTGTATTGTAAAACATGATGAAAGCTATTTTAACATGATGAAAGCTAGGATGATCCATGTGAGTATATGCAATCTATTCTAAGTGTATGTAAGATTCAAAAGATTAAAACCTTATTTTCAAAAAATGCTAAATGGATTCACCTAAGTTACCATGAAAGCAATTAATGGATTCTCTAAGCTAACAATGCAAGTAAAACAACGTAAAATGCTTTTTTAAAACATGAAATATGAGTGCAAGATGAGAGTGATTTTAACAACATAAGTTTACTATTAAAAGATGGATCCCTACTCAATAGATGCAAGCTCTATTTATAGAATAGGAAAAATGAAATTGATGGCCAAGTTCAAAAGGATTAACCAATGGTTAGAATGGAATGAAGATAGAGGCATGGATCATGGATTCCCATCAAGGGTTAAGAATGTAAGTTGATATTTAATCAAGGGATTACATTCATCCAAACAAATATGCTTTCAAACCTTGCACAAGAAGATTTGTTGAAAGTTTGTTATAAAAAAGGAATATTCCCTTTTTCAAATGAGTGAAGAAAGAGAATATCCTCACGGGTGATTTTTTTTAGATATTTAGTTAATTAAAACCAAATTTAATGTGTAAAAGGGGAAGGAATATTCCATGAGAATATTCCTTTTGGAGGTATGTGCAAATGAGGAATATTCCTTTGCAAGTGGGATGATTAGAAATAATTAGTAATTTGATAATTAAAACAAAGTTTTAATTATGCAAATTAGGGGAATTAGGATATTCATTAAATAAATGATTTAATGAAAAGGGGATGTGATATGATATTTAATTAAATAATTTAAGGTTATTTAATTAAAAAAGAGGACTTAGGGATTTAAATTAGATAAGTTGATTTATCCAATTTAATAGGATGGGTTTTAGGATGAAATGGTGTCAATATATTAGATTCGAGTGCATGATGTCATTTAGGACATTTTTAAGTGTCTACTTTTTGCCACTCTTTGAAGCAAGGTACCTGCTACATTGGTTGAAAGACTGATGCTTTTTTTTGATTAAAACTATTACTTAAATAAAAAATTTAAAACATTTTTGATTTTTTTTTGGATGCCCCACTATTTCCCCAGTGGAAGGAATTAAGTTGGTACCCTGCCCCCTCAAGAGATTGAGAAAAAAATTTGAATTTTGGGTTGATCTTGTGAAAAAGGTTTAATATTGATTTAGCTCAAAGAGGACTAGAAAGCTCAGATGCCAGATGTAGATAGATTTGATGATGTATAGATAGTCATCAACCATGGGTAGCCTCATGTATATTTTGATATATTAGACAGATTTGATACTTGGACAAAATTGTTAGTAAATATAGAAGAACAATAAGAATAAGATGAATGGATTGACCATTGATTTTGAGATTGATTTAGAAGTCCAACAAGCAGATGATTCACTGAGACTTTATTAGATATGGTGATGAGAGTGATTATTTTCTCATATCTTGGGATTGGGATTTTTTGCCATTCCTTATGTTTGATATAACACATAGACATGATGCATCAAGGTATTGATAACCAAGATGGCGTTGTATCTAGTTTATTGGACTCTAACTCTAGAAACATATAAGATAGTTCTTGTTCACACCTTGATGTACAAAAATCTCATTGGGATGTGGTTTAGAAGTTTAGAAAATATCAAACCAAAGCATACACAATAGTCAATAATGTACTCCGAACAACCTCCCTACACACAACTAAGCAAGTATGTGCCAAGATTATTTTACAAGAATACCCACAAGCACAACAAATGAAAGATAATGATTGATGCCCCATTCCTTTCTCTCTAAATTATTAAGACATCATCAAGAGGTCTTCAGAATGGGTGATTAAGATAAATCATAAGAAAAGATCAAAGACAAATAGTTAATTTTATCTATGTCTCTTGCTAGTTTATTTTTTAGCTAAGGTGATTTCTGATGTTAATTTCCATTGTTAGAAGGATACATCCTATGACATGTTATCAAATGGTTTGATTAGGATGAGGTGTGTGATAAGATATTGATAAAAACTTCACTAACTCATTTACCTATGATCTAGACTTATATTTTGACATTGAGGTTTCCACTTTATGACTTGCGACACTTGTTTTCTATTTATTTTGCCAAAGGTCAAGATGACAATTTGATTTATTATGGATGAAGGTTTATTGTGAGTGAAAGTGAGATGGGATGGATGGTTTTGGATTTTTTGCACTACTATATTTGACTCCAATTTTTGACGAAAGTTTGTTGAAATATCGACAACCTATTGTCGGAATATCAATGAATTATTGAAATAATTTTCATTGCTTTCTTGAATAGCTTTAAAATTTCAAAATCATGACTTAGCTTCATTGGTTGCCACCATGAAAAGGGATTTCGTGTTTGTCAAAATATTGACAAAATTTTTGTTGATCTAGCAATGAACAATAGCCAAAACACAAGTGTTATGCCTTTGCCAAAGTGTCAGAACAACATTAGAAGTTCATTGAAATTATGACGAAATGGGAAAGTCATTACGATGAAAGTTTCATTAGACATATTGTAAATTCATTGAACACTTTTGGAGGTTTTTTGGTTGCTTTTGTTGAAAGTTTGACAAAACAATGCAATTATTTAAAAAAAAAACTATTCGTTCAAATTTAGGCATATTAGTGAAAGATCAAGGCTATTACAACGATCAAAATTTCCTAAGAAGATATATCAGGAGGATTGGCTTGTGGTATCAGTGATGAAGTTTCATCAGTGAGATACTCATTTTTTCTCATTGATGAAGCATGAGGGGAGCATATCGACAAGACATATACCATTAGAGTAAGTTCTAAATGTCTACCTGACGAGCTATGCCACGCTGATAAGATTACATTGGCAGGAGCCTTGGAAACATAATTGAGATTGAAAGAATAATCATCAGGGAGACTCACCATGTCAGGGAAACTACAAAATATCCTAGCAATACATGATCTCTTACCGATGAAGATACAAATGGATCAAAATAATTATCGGGGTGACTCTAGGTGATATTTATATAAACTAAATGGATGAATTTTGTATCAGTGAAAAGGATGTGATGTATTTCCGATCAAAAAGAGGTTGAATGTTGGTTAAGCCCAAAATAAAAGGATCTCCCAAGGTTTGAAATGTATTTTCGATATAATCACATGATGTGATAGTGATAATTTGGAAAATTTGCTACAATCGTGTTTAACCTAAGACATTAATGGGGCCGCAAAGCGTAAGTAATTTCATGAATTGAAGGGAATTAATTGAAGAGGTTGTTGCAGAATTGGTAGTGGAGGAAGCAAAGGGGAAAAATAAAGGGCTAGGGTATTTCTTCAGTTCAAATATTTCAAGCAAAATATAGTAAGTTCTTTATACCCTAAATTCTGCAATTTTGAGAAGATAAAATGGAAGCTACCATCTCAGGAAAATTAAAGGGTAGGAAACATGGGGAAAGTAGTCACCCTAAAGGAAAAAAAAATAGAAAATTGAGTTTTCATCCTGTCTCAAGTAGAGTTTTTAGCCATTTACTTGCACGTTTGTACTTACAAACTACATTTGTGTGCTGAACAGTTTAAATTGTTGCCATCACAAATTACACTTTTCTAGATCTTCATAGACTCCATATACCCAATGAGGCATTGGTCTTACATGCCTCATTTTAGTTCATCCATTTTATATTTTACATCTATTAACTGAACATATTAGGATTAGCCTTGATATTTCTTATACAATCTATACCATAATAAAGATTCATTTGTCCACTCCCACTTGCCATTGTGGATAAACTGCTTAAAAATAAGCACAAATCAAGTGTGCTTCATTCATATAGGTATACCCACCTAGGTATAGAAACACTTGAAGAGAAGAAGGTCTAAACTATTTGGCCTTTTATGTTACCCTAAAACATACCAAGAGTTTGGAAACCTCTTGAGGCATTTTTCCTATGTTTTTGAGAGCTAATAGATAGAAAACCTATTGGAAAGTATAAAAAATTATATATAGGTAAAAGCTTCAATAATTATATATAGTTCAAGAAAAACTTCAAGGTTATTAATTCATGTCATTCTATACATTCTACAAAACTAAGTTGAATGCAACTAATTTGCAAATACTATGAGTCATCATCAACACTAACAACTTTAAAGTCACAACTATTGGTCCAATATTGATAAAAATATTGGGAATTATATAAACCACTACTATCACAACTATTGAAACATGCTCAAGTACTGGGTCCTCTCCCCTACATTAGATTAAGGAAAAAATTATTGTAAACACAATATGTATAGAAGAATATGAATGTAAAATAATTAAACAAAACATATTCATTTGATTTAAAAAGTAGCCAATCAACATCACTAAAAATAATGAAATGTGAAATCTAGCAGAAGGTGTGAATTCGGGAAATGAAATCTTAGAGGAAAAAGGAGGAAGAAAACCATCCTTGGCAGGGGCGGCTAAAAGAATACAATGGTCGAAAAAGGATCATAGGGCCTTCATCACAATCGACCTTTCAGAAGAAACAAAGGATGATGTCGACACTCTTGAAGACCTAGCGATTATTGCTAGGGTTATCGGTCCTAGGTTGGAGCGATGCACCATTAGGAAATGGATTGTGGAGAAGTGGCTAGGGGTAGAATATGTAAAATTCCTTCTGAAAGGTTTCTTTGTGGTCATTTGCTAGTCTCCAAAAGATAGAGATAACATTTTGGATAGTGGCCTATGGAAATTTGGGGACTCTCCACTGTATATCTAGAAATGGACTTAGAATTTTGATGCGGCCACACACGATCCTTACAATCAGCCTGTGTGGGTTAGATTGTACAATCTTCCTCTTGAGTACTGGAATGAGGAGAGTCTAGTTAAAATTGGCAGATCCCTCAATACTCTGGTGAATGCTGATGTGGATATATTCAATGGGGACTCATACATATATGCTAGATTGATGATTGTTGCTATCTGACAAATTCTGAGCAAAATAATGCTATGTGCCAGGGGCAATCATTGGATCCAAAAGATAGAAATTAAGGAGGAGAAATTCTTCTGCCTGCGATGCCATAGCATATCTCATTCGGTGGATGCTTGTCTGCGTAAGGCTAAAACAAAGAATGTTTGGAATCCTAAATCTCCAAGGCCTGCGATGCAATCACAGCTGATGGTGCAATCTCCACTATTAAGAAAAGATATGGCTATAGTGACTTATTTGAACTATAATGTAGTTTTTGGTTCCTATGATAATGCCCTCCTTTCAATGGTGGCTCTGCCCTTTGATGAACAACCAGTGGTGGCGCCTGCTAATGGTCGGGTGGTAAATACTTCTACCAACCGCCTAACAATGATCAACACTATTGTGCTCGAGTAAGACTCAGAGTGGTTGCTTGAGCATGATAGTTTGGCAGAGGAACATGATGATTTGGATATAATTGATCCTTGAAGCATCCGCCAATTGGCTACAAAGTTGCTGGGGACGACAAAGAAGGGTAAAGGGCGCATATCTAGTAAAAAAAATGGGAGGAAGAAGCAAGGGAGAAAGGTTTGCCAAGCATTGCAAAATTCTTTACATCCAAGGGAGCTAAGGCTTCCCTTGGACAACCATGAAAATCTTAACATGGAATGTCAGGGGCCTCTCTGCCCCTGACAAGTGATGCTTGGTTAAGCATCATCTGGAAAGAGTCAAAGCGGACATGATTTTGCTTCAAGAAACAAAAATAAGTGCTTTGGAAGGAAAAAAATTTGTGAGCTATTGGAAAATCTAGGAAGGTCTCTTCTCTAATGCCTCTGGTACATCTGGTGGGTTGAGGGTTCTCTCGTCCCCTAACTCAGTGAAATTTCAAGCAATTGAAGGCAAAGAAAACTGGATCCTGGGTCTTGTCCATTTCCATCTAAGTAAGGATGTCTTCCCATTGATCAATGTCTATGGTCCAACCAAGATAGAGGAAAAACTTGTTGTTTGGAAGGGTATCATCAACTCAACAATCAGTTTGCACAAGGAACTATTGGTAATCGGTGGTGATTTCAACACGATTTTAAACCTAGCTGAGAAAAGTGGTGGTACCCAAAAGGTTTCCAAAGCAATGTTAGATTTTAGAGACTTTGTGGCTACCTTACCGGTGATAGATTGCACTCCCAAGGATGACCTCTTTACATGGACAAACCGAAGATCTGGATTCACTAATATTGTGGAATGCCTGGATCATTTCTTACTTGGTCTTGGATGGAACAGTTACAATTACATGTGCACTTCCAACATTCTTCCAATTTCTTCTTTGGATCATTTTCTTGTGTTGCTTTCATTAAACCTTAGTGAAAGGCCTCTCAACAGCTACTTCAAATTTGATACTATGTGGTGGAGGGATGCAAGCTTGCTGGGAAATTTGGAAAAATGGTGGCAGGAAATGCGACGGCTTAGTGGCACTCCTAGCTTCAAATTAATCAAAAAATTAGGGCACATAAAGAATAGGCTCCAAACCTAGAATATTTCTTGCTTTGGAAATATATTCACAGAAAAAACTTGGGTATAATCTGAATTGGAGGCACTCAATGAGCAAGTAATAAGTAAAGGAATGACAACTGCTGAATATGCTCAAGAAAAGGAACTAATGGCTTAGCATGCTGAATTGTTGGCAAGGGAGGAGCTTTACTGGAAGGACAAGTCTCGTGAGCAATGGCTAAAAGATGAAGAATCTAACACAAAATTCTTCCATGCTACTTTTAGGTCAAGGCGTTCAAAAAATAGAATTGCAAACATAAAGCGATTTGATGGGTCAACTGTGGATGATAGGGAGGGACTGGAACTGGAGGCAATCAGTTATTTTTCAAATCTACTCAGCTCTGACATTAGCCCCGTAGGCCAGCACATCTCGGTCCTGGAGGATATTCCTCTCATCCTCAGTGAGACAGAAAACAAGTTGTTGCTCACACCATTTTCATTAGATGAAGTAAAGCGCGTTGTGTTTGATTTGGGTCCTGACAAATCTCCCGGGCCGGATGGCTTCCAAGCACAATTCTTTCAAAACTGCTGGGGATTCATGGCCAATGAAATATGGGAATTTGTGGAAGATTTTAGAAAGAAGAAAAGATTTGTGAAGGAAATTAACAACACTATCATAGCATTAATCCCAAAGAAGCAAGATTACACCTCTTTCGTGGACTATAGACCCATCTCTTTGTGCAATTCCCTGTACAAAATTATTTCCAAAGTTTTGGCCAATAGAATAAAGAAGGTTATGGGCAATATCATCTCAAGTGAGCAAAACGGATTCACCCCTGGCAAAGAAATAATAGATAGCATAATCATCACCACTAAGACCATTCACTCTATATCAAAAGACAAACTCAGGGGAATGATGCTGAAACTCGATGTCAGTAAGGCTTATGTTCAGGTGGATTGGAGGTTCCTGCTGGCCATAATGAGGTGGTTTGGCTTTGCAGAGGATTGGGTACAAATGATTCATTACTGTATTTCTACCCCTAGATACTCTATTTTTGTCAATGGCTTGTTGTGCAGATTTTTTGGAGCTACTAAGGGACGTAGGCAAGGTGACCCTATTTCGCCGTTCCTCTTTGTCATCAACAAGCAAAAGTTAAATGGTTGTTACCGAGGCCTAGTAGGCACAAGCTAAATTTTTATGGGGCTGCCAAAGGCAACCCCGGGGTGGCTGGTTCTGGATGTCTAATCAGAAATGATAATGGAGTTTGCATTGGGGCGGTGGCTCACAAGTTGGGCACCACCACTAACAATGATGCCGAGTTTGAGGCTCTTGCTACTAGAGTAGATTTATGTATCAAACTAAAAATCTTAAATGTTGACATTGAAGGTGATTCAATGATATGTGTTAATGCAATAAAAAAGAAGCATGCAGCTAATTGGAAATTGCAACGCTGGATTCCCATCATTAATGACCTCTTGAATAAGCTTGAATCATACTCGATTGGCCACATATATAGGGAGGCCAACTTTGCTACGGATGCACTGGAAAACTTGGGAGTTGGTTTAGTGGGTGAGGAAAAAGTGTACCTACCAAACGATTTGCCTACCGAGGTGATCAACATTGTCAAGATTGAAGCACTACGGATGCCAGACGTGATGCACGATTAGCCTGGATGGTAGTCGAAGAAAAAGAAACTTCCTTTGGCCTGGTGCTTATTTCGTGTTGGGGTGGAGTAAAAGAATAATATTGCTGATCATTTGTCCTTCTTGGTGGAAATCTCAATCTGTTTGCTGAGATTGTCCTTAATTGGTTGGTTGTATTTGTTGTGGGTGTTGGTTATCTTTGCCACTGTACTTTGCTGTTCTGATTGTGCTATCATGCAATCCTTAACGTTTTACTAATCAATTTTTGGGAGCTACCCCCTCTGGTAGCACTTATCTATCAAAAAAAAAAAAGAATATGAATGTAAAGGAAAATGGATATTAGCAAAACATAAATGTAAATAAAAGTAGTGTGAGCAGAAAATGAATCTAAATTGGTCTTGAACAAATAAAATCATACCCAATTAACATTAACATTAAGTTAGACTAACCTTGTACTCATTTCCATTGTCAATTTTGAAGGTTACTTTGATGCCTTCTATAGAAAATCTTTGGCCATGAGGAAAAAGGTGGGAAAACCAAGTGTATATTGATGACTTCCTGACAATAAAAAAGAAACAAGCAACTAGTCAACATTATTAGAATAGAATAATCTTATGAATTGATTTTATTTGTTTTATTGGCTAATGGATAGTGCACCTAGTTCTCTTGAATTGAGATACTACTAAGATGTGTTGACTGGTGATTTTAGACTACCGATATTCTATTTCAATCTCTATAAGTTTCTTTTTTCTTAAATATATTCAAGATAACTCTACAAAAAAATTCCCTGATCTATTAGAAATTATGCAGATTATTTTGTTAATACTTCTCCATTTTGATATTTTCTTTCAAAAATTCATAGAAAGATATGTAATGCCATATTTGAAACTTACATATTTTAATTTTACTAGTTCTATAATTATAGGATATGATTCCAACAATTACACATTGGCAATATGTTGGATGAGTGAAGTAAACTATGCAATTGGTAGGTGTAAATCCAAATTCCTTAACCCTTTCCAACATCCTTCTTGCCTATTCTAAAA
The DNA here is from genome assembly GCA_007258455.2 of Sequoia sempervirens. Lineage (NCBI taxonomy): Eukaryota > Viridiplantae > Streptophyta > Pinopsida > Cupressales > Cupressaceae > Sequoia > Sequoia sempervirens. The sequence continues at coordinate 12,641,198 of VDFB02000017.1, forward strand.
CATGTGCTTTGGAACAAGGCATGAAAATCCATCTAAGTATAATGAAAAGGAGATTTTTGTTAGATATTATATTACAGTAAGTTGAATGAATGTAAGTAGAGGAATTTTTGCATACCTATAGATGGTACAAAATTTCATGGTTAAGTGGAAGTCTCCCATCAACAAAAATATCCAAATATCCATGTATCTATCTCAATCAAGCCTCTAAACCCTTCAAAGTTGTCAAATTTTCCACTAACTTGTTGTGCAAAAAAGCCAAATTTTAGAGTTATGTCACCACTAAAAACAAAAGAAACAAAGCTTTGAAACCAAATCTACACACAAAACAATGTGGTATTCATACAAAGCCATACAAGCAAACTAAACTTAGAACATTGGAATAGAAACAACTTCAAATTATGATGCAAAGCATGGATTCACTTTACTCAACTAGAGGCACATTTCACAATAATGGGTTCTTCATCTAAAACATATGTAATAAGTTCAAATAGTAAATAGATTGATGAAAGATAGAGGAATTAAAAAGATACTTGGATGTAGTTGGATTGAAGGCCATAAACTGGTACATGTTTTTTGTGTAGGAGTCTTATAACATCCATAAACATGGAAGAGCTATGCAAAGCAGGAGAAATTGGCTTGGAAAATAAAGGTATTAGGGTATAAAGAATCATTTTTCTGCCACCATAGTGAAAAGTTAGCACTTTCTTTCATCTTTGTATATTGGTTTGATGCTTCAAACAATGCATTTCTTATATTGAAAAGTGCATTACCTTATTTAGCTTCTCTTTGTTTCAAGAATAGTTTAATATTCTCTACTTAACAGGGCCAAACAAATGATGGTGGAAGCTCATTTCGCCCCTCCCCCTCACATCACTCTCAATTCCCACTCGATCATATAACATTAATCATTCATTCATCCATTAATAACATATAACATTAATTCATTCATCCTACATTAATAACATATAACATTCATTCATTAACATATAAAACTCATTCATTAACGCATTCACATTCATCCATTCATCCATTAATAACATGTAACATTCATTTATTCAACCATTATCTTGAAAATTGCATTAACTTATTGAGCTTCTCTTTGTTTCGAGAATAGTTTAATATTCTCTTCTTAATAGGGCCAACCATGTGATGGTGGAAGCTCATTTGGCCACTCCCCCCCCTCACATCACTCTCAATTCCCCATACCCAATCATATAACATTAATCATTCATTCATCCATTAATAACATATAACATTCATTCATTAACACATAAAATTCATTCATTCATCCATTAATAACATATAACATTTTCATTAACATATAACATTCATTCTTTTAGTTTTTACATATTATAAAAAATAT